>CM029477.1:36345944-36945944 GCA_017140325.1 Eucalyptus leucophloia subsp. euroa
GAGAGAGAGAAGCGGAGAAGAGAGAGAAGAGAGAGAGAGAGAAAGAAGGAGAGCGTGTGCGCGTACGTTGTCTTGCGTATGTATGAATGTATGTCATCGTCTCTGTGTCCTTTGTTGCAAAGTTGAGGAGAAGCCCTCCGCACGTGACCCGCACGTGCTCTCCATGCCACTCGGTTTTCCTCAGGGCAATTGGAACATTGCTTATGCCTGTCAGTCAACTGCTCCCGGGTTGATGCCTTTGCTATGTTTGCGTCCTAAAAAAAATGAATGATTTGAAAATGAATATATAAATAATTTTTTAAATAATTACTTTTATCATTTATGAGAATAAACATATCGATAATGAAAATTGGTAGCATACAATATGAAAGTAAAAGGGATTTGCTACGTTTGCTTTGCATAAAATGAATAATTTAAAAATCATTTTTGTTAAAATAATAGCTTTTGTTACTTATGAAAGAACAAAAATATTACTCACTACTTGCTGGCTGTATACGGTCTGGGTACCAAAAAAAAAGAATAAAAATATTTTTATCATCTCACAAGATATTTAAATATAAATTGTTATCGATAATAAAAATTGATATCATATAATATGCAAGTCAAGAGATGACTTTAATCAGCCTACGTATATTTGTTTTAAAAATAGGAAAAAACCACAAAAAATCCCAATCTTTTGTTCAAAGTGACAAATTTATCCTAAACTTTTTTTATGATATAAAAAATTACGAGGCTTTCTTAAACCAGCCTGACACATTTACCCAAAAAAATTCATAATACAAAAACCCAAAACTTTTATCCATGTGATATATTTACCTTAAACTATAGAGCATTTTGATATTTTACTTTTAAATTTTCTTCTTTTTTCTTCTTCTCTCTTCCCTCCGCTAGCCATAGAGGAGGCGCGAAGGAAGCCGGCGTTCGGTGAGCTGCCCTCATCGACGTTGGGCGAGGGTTGCCCCGGCGTGGGAGGGCCACCCTCAATTGGGTTGGGCGAGGCACCTCGCTTGAGTCTAGCGAGGGTGCCCTCGCTTGACTCGGCCCAGAGCCGCCCTCGCCGATCGGGGCGAGGGTAGCCCTCGCCCCGTGCGGTGAGGGCGCCCTTCGAGACCTCGGCAAAGGAAAGAGAAGAAAGAAGAAGAAGAAAATAGAAAAAAATAAGACAAAAATGCCCTTAGTGAGGTAAATGTGTCATAGTTTATAAAATTTAGGATTTTTTTCATGTTAAATAAAAAAATTAGGGTAAATTTGTTACTTTGGGCAAAGTTTGGATTTTTTTAATCTTTTCCCTTAAAAATAACATACGATACGGTTAAGTTTGAATGGGAAGATTCCAATTTTTTAAATTGAGAGGATATCTTGAAAATTACATTCTTGTCAAAAAAAGAAGAAGAAGAGATTTATCATTGCATTTTCAGTCCGAATTTGAGGCAATAATAAGGTGCGTTCGTTTCACGGAAAATAACTTCCGGGAAAATGTTTCAGTTTTCGGTGTTCGTTTACGGAAAATCAACTACCTAAGGAAAATGTTTTCCATCAACGGTAAAAAATTACCTTCAAAGCTAAGGAAAATGTTTTCCACTTTTGAAAAGTGGAAAACATTTTCCATAACTTCTTATGCCTTATATCTTTTTTTTTTTCTTTCTTTTCTTTTCATCTTTCTTCCTTAGCTTGGGCGGTGGCCGCCCCGAAGCCGTCGGCGATCGGCGGCCGACAACTAGCGACCAGTTCGAGCTCCGCCGGCGACGACCAGCTCGAGCTCGCCGGGGCCGACGAACAGGCTCCGCCAATAACTGGAAGCCCAGCTCGCCGAGCTCGCAAGCTCGAGCCTCGCTGGCAGGGCGAAGCTCTAGCCTCGCCGGATCCGACGGCGGGTGAGGCTCGGGCCTCGCCGAGCTCCCGAAGGAGGTCCGGCAGCCGCGAGCTCGCCGGATTTGGCGGTGGAGCTCGGGCTCGCTGGATCGGGAGCCCGAGCTCCGTCGCCCATCCGCGAGCTCGCGGCTCGCCGAGCTCGACGAACCTCCAGCGAGCTCGAGTGAGATCCTTAGAGCTTCGAGCTCGCGAATCTGCGGCCGGATCTTGATCGGCCGCCATGATCGGCATCGTCGGGCATGCGGTGAAGAAGGAAGGAAAAGAAAGGAAAAAAATAAATGAACGGTGGAAGATAATGAAAAATTGTATTTTTAAAAATACAAATATTTTTTGGTCAATTAAAAATATTAAAATTTAATTTTTTGATAATTTTTTCTAAACAATTAAATTAGTTAACGAATGGTGGAAAATGTTTTACGCTCAAAAATTTAAGTTTTTCGTAGAACACCGGAAAATATAGCCATTTTCCCGGAAAATAACTTAGGAAAATGTTTTCTAGAGATTGCCCATTTTTCGTGAAACGAACGCGAGCAAACCCTAAGTATTGATTTATTTTGCACTGAAGAAAGAGTAGGATTAAAACTCACTCTTCTTTTTATTCGTTTTTAGACTTTGCTCGTTCCATTATGCGACCAGTGAGTTTAGAAACATTTCGCCATACAAATCATCACCACCTTCCTGAAATGTTTGCATCTTGATTTTGGTGGGTCGATAATTGGCTTATCAAGTTCAAGAAGTAATTGATGTTCATAAGTTGATTTCCGGCACCGGTATTCAATTGGATATTAGATTCAATGATAAATCTTGATAGACTTGGTCGTCATATGATGCACACTTGCTATAGGTCTTGGGGGTGCGTGATAACTAAAATTTGTTTCAGAAATAATTTTTCATTTGTTTGTTTTTGGAATATAAACGTGTTTGATAAATCTATTTCGGTTTTATTTCGGAATAGATTTATATTCCAGAAATTGATTTGGAAGAGAAATCGAAATTGAAATTTTTCTTTTGAGAACGGAAGAGAAATCGAAATAATTTCTCCCACTAAACCCTAATTTCGGTGAATCCTTCCTCATCTTCTCTACATCTCTGCCTCCTCCTTCTCATCCGCCTCTCCTCATTTTATTAAAAATAAAAATAAATAAAAATAGATATATTCATTTTATTCATTTAAAAATAAAAATAAATTTATTAAAAATAAATAAATTATTTTTATTTATCATTTTATTTTTATTTTATTAAAAATAAATTTATTAAATTTATTAAAAATAATTTATTTATGATAAATAAAAATAAATTATTCTTATTTGCCTTGAGTGTTTTGCCAAATAAATTTATTTTTTTTATTTTTTATGTTTATTCATTTTAAAATAAATTTATTCGTAAAATAAAATAAAATAGAATAAATAAAATAAACAAAATAAAATGATATTTTTATCTTATTTTTATGATTTATTTCATTTTATTTTATTTTATTCTTTATTTTTTTTACTAAATCATTTTTATTTTTATTTGTTTATATTAAAGGTCGTCAATCAATCATAGCCATCATGAAAGGAAGAAATTTTGTATCGTTATCAAACGAATTTACATTTTTAGAGTAGAAATTTTGTGTCGTTATTAAACGGTTATTTTTGCTTAAAAACTCTTTTTAGAAATAAAAATAGAAAAATGTTTATTTTTTGTTCTTTGGGAAACTATTTACGGGATAGAATGGTTGTCAAACGCACTCTTTGTAAGGTGGGTCCTAATTCTACAGCAGCATAATCTTGGAGGAACCGTTTTGACAAAAGCTCGAGAGTCCGTGACATGCTGGATTCGAATCCGCTGACGAAACATCCATACCATTACGTGGTTTCCCACAACTCATTCTTCTTATCTATGGAGCGATTTGTGCCATAAGTGTAGTCCTTACGACTCGAAAGCAGGCCGTGACTTTCACCCCACATGAACTCATGGGCAAGTTTCTTTAGGATGGTCTGCAATCTGCTGAAGATGCAGGTCTCCGGAGGCCCGTGGGTGACCAAGTTTTGCCCAAATGCGCAGTAACTTGCCTCCACATGCCGCGAATGCATGTCACATTACACTGGTTTGGTTATTATAGTTTTGCATCATATGGTGTTATATTGCAGAAGTAAAGACGGTTCGAAATCATTCTGCTCATACACCATTAGCCGTTCATTGCATTGAGGGCTCTAGCTCGGTGTTTAGTTTCTTCCTTCCACTGGGTGCCCTCGGCAAATTACGACCGACTGTGGGAGGACGACATGGCAATGGATGACGTGCTAAAAGTAGAAGGTGAATGAGTGTCCGAGGTCAAGATGGCCGATTTTTAGGCGGTAGTTGCAAATGCACTTGTTGAATGGCCACCTGGCTTAACTACCTAAATAATCTCCATATCTGCTCATTTTAATCCGGACAAACTTCCTTCATGTTCGGCATAAGGACTAAGGATCTCGTCTTGAATCCACCAATTCCGATATAAAGCTCGCCTGAACATCTCCATGCTTTATCTCCTTCCCTTTACAGCGACTTTTTAATATGTCTCTCAACTCCTTGCATTCTTTGCTCTTCCTATTTTTCCTTCTCCTATCTTCTGCAACTGCCTTTAACATCACCAATATCCTAAGCAAATACCCCGAATTCAGCACCTTCAACAATGACCTCACACTATCTCAGGTTGCCAGTGCGATCAATGCGCGACAATCCATTACCGTCCTGGCAGTGGACAACAGCGGCATGTCCGCATTGTCGGGGAAACCGGTGGAAACTGTCAAAGACATCTTGAGTCTCCTTGTGGTGCTCGACTATTACGATCCGCAGAAACTTCAACATTTACCGAATAAAACAGCAATTGTCACCACGCTTTTACAGGCAAGTGGACGGGCTGTTGGCCTACAGGGTTTTCTCAATGTGACCAGTTCGAGCGGCAGTGGGATTGCATTTGGGTCGGCCGTGCAAGGATCGAGCGTTCATGCTAACTTAGTGAAATCTGTCACATCTCAACCGTTCAATATATCTGTCTTACAAATAAGCAGTGCAATAGTGCCTCCTAATATAGGGAAAACTAATTCTAGTTCTGGCTCAAACTCAACTTCCTCACCACCATCCTCAGCACCAGCAAGTCCTAGCCTAGGTAAATCCCCTGTGCCAGCTTCAAGTCCAACAATGTCTCCTGGTGCTGCACCACCAAAGTCTGGAAAGGCACCAACTCCAGCTGCAGCAGCGACTCCCCCATCTAACGGGAGTGGAGCAACCCCACCAGCTGCCTCACCATCGGATGCAGCTGCTGGAGGTTCACCAACAAGCGCCAATGCTCCAGCAACAGAGGCTCCGGTTGGTTCACCTCCCATGCCTGCGGGTGGTGTTGCCAATGGCCCTGCAGGTGCCGGTGCCGATGGGCCTGCGGGTGCCAATGGCCCTGCGGCGGACGATCCAACAGCAGATGCACCAGGAGGAAACAAATCTGGCACCCCTAGAGATTATGGTGTTGGCCGTGCAGGAGGTGTAGGACTGTTTGCCACAATGACTTGGTATCTGGCTTTGAAAACGTGGTAGGACATGTAAGGAAGAAACATTAGAAGATCACTGCTGTCTCCTGCCGTAAATATGGAGCTTAGTTGCTTGCCTTTTTTACTATCAAAGTGATGTAGTCAGCTGTTACAGATATCGTTATTAAATGTTCTGAATTACATGTTTCTTCCTAATGATTCTTCATCTTAGTAATCGGATTCCTGTAAAAACTGCTACCGCTAATTCAACATCTCTTTGGTCGTTGCCATGTGGTTATTATATTGCCTAATGGCGTCTCTAATATTTCATGGTGAATGTGAAAATCCATGTCAGTCTTAGAGTGACTGCTAGCAATATTGGCAATTGCTTATCTACTTCCTAATTGTTTAAGACTACAATCGATCATTGTGCAGAAACTAGAAAGGACCAAAAGACTGGGGTTAGAAAATGAATGTTGTAAACTATTCGAAGCTGAATTTTGACACGGATCTCAACAATCTCCAATGATTGCAATCAAACTAAAAGTTTGAGAACAGGTGACATGCGGATTGAACATATCCAAGTCCAGTGAATTATCAAAAGCAATTGTTAAGTTTCAAGGGAGGAAGTACTTGGAGTATACAAAAATCAGCGCAGGATTTATGTGGGAATGCATTGATACATATTTAACATAGTAAATTGACTGGGTGGTGTCATTTTCTCTTCTTGATTTTAGAAGGAGATTATGCTGTACTCTCCTCCTGATTATGGTTTGATTTGCTGTTGATATTACAAATATCCCTTTCCCTCTCTCTCTCTCAACAGCCACGCGCAATAATGGTATGTGTTTTATATCAAAAGAAGTATATATATTGTCAATACTATCTTTGTCAGCCACAAGTCGAAGCAGCAAAGCTGATGTCTTCTTTCAGTATAAACTGACTTTTTTGGGAGTGAAAGGGAAGAAAAAAGAAACGAAAAATTCTGAAGCTTCGACCTTTTGACTTGGCAAGTCCAAATGGCGTAAAACTTCACAAAAGCCGCAATAAAGCTCATTGAATTGGAAAAAAATTGGTGCATGTATATTTATATATTAGTAGCCGGCCCACATAAATTGGCCACGAGTTTTATACTGCAGAGCGTTTTTGTTTTGTCTGCTGGTTTTGCTGTGGTGTTTTTCTTTTTTTTACCCTAATGTGCCGCAGAAATGATCATATGTACACAGGTATGCCGAACCTTTGGCCCATTTACGGCACTGTTTCAGCTTGCAGCTGTTCTTTGGAAATGCTCCAGTACCATTGCAGGCTACAGTGCATTAGACTTAGGATGATATATAACTTCAGACGGAAGTATTGGCTTCAAAACTTCTAATGAAAACTTTCCACAAGCAAGCCTGCCTTAATTGCATATCATATCTGTGTGATCTCTACGTTCATGTATTTCTTTCTTATCTGGTCAAGTCAAAATGACAGATTGCTGAACGTGAGCATTAATGCTGATTGTTGCAAAGAAAATCGAAACATTTAAGATGACTTGAAGCAGTGCCAGTGATGGTAAGCTAGTTGTCTGCACGCACTTGCTGTTGCTTCTGTTCTGTTATTTTCAGTACATGGCACTAAAAGAATGGAGTTTGTAACAAGCCACTTCCCATTGCATGTCGACGTCGATCAAGTTGAATGTGGCCTTATGACAATGCGACATATCTACAGAACTCTCTCTTTCACATATATTTACAAAACTAATCTATAAATACAGAGTACGCATGTCTCAATTCTCTCTCCTCTGTCAAATGGTGATGCTGCCATGCCGAAACTTTGTGATAGATGAAGTTTCGTGCCTGTTAAGCATGATCTGCAGATAATGTTACCGATGAGCTGTGGCTAGACCATACAAAGACTCTCCAGAAAGGGCGTTGCTTGCCTTTGGAATTATTTGCAATCTGCTCCAGCTCCGATTTTTGTAGCATTTCCCACATGACCTGCACGTCCTCGTACTCACATGTCTGAATGTCATGGTGAAGCTTCAAAAGTCCATCACCTGATTTGAAGCAGAAGAAGAAAATCACCTTATGTTCTTGAACTTAAAGTCAGAAAGAGCAAAACTTTTGAGTGACCAAGAAAAAAGTCTACAACTTATCCTTGTATCAACAGACAACTTTGTCCGCATTTATTCAGTGCGTTGTTAATGGATCGTAACAAAAGATTGGTCCTGATGCACAATATATATTCTCTGAAAAAGTGAACAGGGAAAAATCTGGGAATAGCAGCTGGTCTAGGAATTATGCCGATGCTCATCTCAGAATCCATCCCTTTCGGTGCAATCAAGCTACGTTCCTTCATCTTCTTCTTTCGTATATGTTCCAAGGATTTGGGAAAGATTCTACAAACCCACAATTTGCTAACGAGTCCGAAACTAATGGAAGCTGCTGACATGGAATTACTAAGAATTTTGAAAAAATTACCATAACCTATTTTTTTTTTTTTTTAAATACCAGTGAAGGATAAAGATACTGGTGATTTTCGCTCACAGATCAGTAGTAATTTCCAGGGATTCAGTCAAATACCACTGAAGCACAGATATAGAAAGTAGACATAAATGGTCATTGCAAGAGTCTCACTGACACAACATGAAACTTAACCGAAACAACCGAGTTTGTAAGTCTAATTCCAGGGATCAACAGTAATAGACAGATGATACTTTTGAGGTCAGCTTGGTGGCATTTTGATTTTTGACGCAACAAGGTCCTTTTTCTACAATGTGGGGTTTGAAGTTATTGACAGAAGTCTTGACAAAAAAAAGAAAGTTAATAATAGAAGTTGCTTACCCTATGTTAAGTCAACATGAAAGTCTTTCTAGACCACCAACAATTATTTCCAGAACAGAATATACATAAAAAGAAAAGGGAAATATGAAGCGATCTTTACTTTGTGAAGAAGTAAATGATTAAAATCTCTTTTCTCTTTTTCTTTCTTCAAATTTTACAGAGTTAAAAGACCGAGCAGCAAACGAAACCAGAAGAACAGACGTCAAGATCTGAAGCTTGTATTCAACTTGTTCGTGATCATATCACCCCACTGAAACTACAGAGGTGGGGAGAGAGAGAGAGAGAGAGAGAGAGAGAGAGAGAGAGAGGACTCACGGTGATGGCGAGGCTTGAGGCGAGAGGAAAGAGCGAGCCAAGCTTTTCGGACAGGGGAGAGGAGCTTGTTCCACCACTCCATCCACCTTTCTGCCTTCTCCTTCTCCTCTTTATATTGATCTCCACCACAACACCATCAATCCCACAGTTTCAGCTCCTCAGCTGCCACCCACTGTTTTCTTCATCCTTCCAAAAGACATGCTCCCTCTCTCTCTCTCCCTCTCTCCCCCTCTCCTTCTCTCTCTCTCTCTCTCTCTCTCCCCCTCTCCCAGCTAAAATAGAACCTGGGGAGACACTCCATCACGCTCTGAATATATATATATAAGCTCTAACAGCAAGAAAGCAAGGCAGTAAGCTGAAAAGAACTTGGCATCTAGAGAGAGAGAGAGAGAGAGAGAGAGAGGGATATTGCCTATCACTTTCTTAGGGGGGCTATTCTCGCGCTCCTGTCATAACCGAATTTTCTTCAACGGAGACATGTCATCTCCATATCTTTCAATATGAGCCTCGGATTTTTTGCTCTATCCCATTTGAGCCCCTATATTCTCGATTTTCCCAACAAGTACCGTCATGTTCCAACTCTATATATTTGTCTTGATGAAGTTTAAGATCAAGTCAATACTACGTTTATTTTGCGGAAATGAATGATTTAAAAAATAAATTCTTAAAAGTAAAAGCTTGTATTGCTTGGAATAGTTAGTAAATGAAAAATGGTTCATTATCCATAACAATTTATATTTAAATATTTTCATAAACTTTTTTTTTTTCATACAAATGCTTATTTTTGGATATTAATTTTCAAATTATTCATTTTTCATTAATAAACGCACTATAAATTACTAGATGAAACTTTAAGATGAGTCATAATCGAAACCGGAATATTCTTCAGGCCATTGAACTGCATCTGTTGTCTAAGGTTGTTATATGGACTTTGATCATAAACACATTTGATAACAATTTTGTTTGCCCTTTTAACTCTTTGGTATTGTTCGTTTGATTACTTGATTCAATTCCACATTGATCTCCTCATACCTTAATCAGTTTTGGCTTTGATTGAGATAGATTCACGGAGTACAGGGGGCTTTTCGATAGAATTAAAATGTGGGGACACAAGTAAATTTTGTGATTGCTCCTTAATATGGATGAATATAGAACTAACTGTACCCTTCCATGGACCACAAACATAGTTGGAAGCATTATGCTTTTTATTTCAAGCTCAAATGTTTGCAATGTGAAGAATTATTTGAATGATTGATCAAGAAATAAGTGAGAACCGACAACTTGATTTGCTATGAATCGAAGGACTATAATGGTTGCACATTCTACCAATGAAGGACTAATCGAGGCCTCTCGTCTATGTTCAACTCTATACTAAAACACAAGTTAACTGATTGTGTGATAATTAAAACAAGTCAAGCGATTCCAAATTTAATCAAATCGAATCATCACAACTTTTCTTGTTGACGCAGCTTCCTCCCAAAAATTTTCAAATTGAGAAGCTACACGTGGAACAATGGATGTGGACAACTTCCCTGTTTAGACTTCCTTTTCCTTTCTAATGTCTTAAGGGTTAATTAAAATCAAAATTATTGATGAGAGCACAAATCAGGCCTTTGTATTCTATGGAAAGTGCAGGTAGATGCTCAGTAAAGGGCAGTTCGGCTCCTTACTTTAAAATTCGGACGACAAAATACTCAATTTTTCTCACTATTAGTTTATACGTAAGGTGTTAGATGCAGTGTCGACAACAGCCGGATCCAAGGAAGGGTTAAGAAAACGAACAAAAGAAGATTAGTTGAATAAACAGAGATTTTCCTTTCATTGAGATGAAAAAAAAAAAAACAAAAAAAGAAAACAAAATCATGCGAACCAATTAAATGGGTAGCGTGATGCAGCCATCTAGCATGCTTTACTTTCTTTTTGAGTGTTGACCTTACCCCATCTTTCCCCCTTTTTCTGCTATGGTACCATACATTTGTAACCATTATCTTGGGACAGAATACATCTGATATTAAAGTTCCAAGATAAAGAAGAACTAGAGTTAAAGAGTTGAAAGAGGAAAGATCTCGAAAGTCCAAAAGAGCAGGTGCTTGTTCTCTCAGGAGCGTTGGAAAGTTCTTGATTTTGCGTTGGCAAAGCTAGCAGGGCTTCAGAAGCTTGGGGCACATGAAAGGTGGGGCGGTGGAGTGATTAAACCCAACAGGGCACTGAATCAGATGACACGGTGTGGACCGCAAGGTGCTTGGTTTTCAATGTTTTTCAAAACAGGAAAGGGACGTATCGTGGAATGTGAAACGGTGTGACTTAGGAAAAAGGCGAAAGAGCTTCTCAATGGTTGGGAAGGAACATAGGTTAGGTGGTGGTGGGTTGGTGGGGGCTTAGTGAAATTTTTCAAACCTTCGTGCCTCTATCCAATGGCATAATCATCACATTCCAGAAGCCTGTGCGCATTTCTTTTGTGTCTGAATGCGAGGGTCTGTTAGACCCATTTCTTTGATCAGCATAATCCGAGTCTCACGTCTGCATATAAACTCCCCATAATTAGCCCTGATAATGAATTCGAGGCAAAAGAAATTATGTCTGAATATTCCTGAAGAACATACAAGTGTTTCCATTACATCATCAACCCGACTGATATTTTTTATTTGAGGAATTGGCAAGGGGGATTCTAGTTTCGCCATATAACTGCTGCTTGAGATAGAGATAGAGATAAGAGATGGAAGACAGATAGTTGTGGAAATTAGTTCAGATGAGACATCATCCCCCAAGTCATCTCTCTCTCCCTCTCTCCCTCCCACAACCACAATTGTCAAGTTTAGAATAGCCTTAAAGGTTGGATGACCACTTAGAATAATGGAAAGCAAATTCCACCTACCCCAAAGTAAAGACCAGTGGATATTAGAGGTGCGTTAAGAAGATATGCCATTTTGACCGGTCACTTCATTTAGAGGTCAGAAGAGAACAACATCGATCCACGCCCACTATCCCCATTCTGATGGCCTCGGTTACTGGAATCAAATTCACGCGAGCACCTCCCCCTCTTTTTTCTGTCAACCAGAATCTTCCAACAAGCACCCTATTCACTATTTAATCCAATTCCAACTAAAGTAAAAAGAACAAGACAAGGACCGTCATTAGTGCTTCCTCTTTCCTTCTTATTTTGGCATCCGATCACGTAATGCTATCCTCCCCCCCCCCACTTTTTATCTCTAAGCCAACCAGTGATCCAACATTCAATAGTCACAGCTCATGAGAAGTGGATAGAGATCTTGTATCCTGCAAGTGACAGAGAAAGAGGCTTTTCCTTATTCGTAAGTACTCTTCAATTTCGGTTATGGTTAAATAATTGAGTGGTCAACCTTCAGCAGTTCCCCAAAGAATCTTTCTTTGCTGAGACCACCCACTCAAATCATTACGTCGAATGAAGTTTTTAAAGGTTTAACCCCATTTTTTTCATTTCCCTGCACATAAAACTAACGAGGAATGATACATCAAGAAGAAAAAGAAGTGGGACATCAAATGAAACGATAATAGTAAAATCACAGATGCGTGTGCAGCCCACGCAGGCACACCTAAAAATATGACTATGCAGGTGGATTTCTGCAGCAGTCGCTTGTATTTTGGCATATAATTGTTGCACCAACAAAGTGAGCATACTGAGAAGAAAAGGGAAAATATTTTAAACGATGAGGGAAGACACTTAAACACCAGATCCTAATGGGCCGAAATTCTGCAAAGTATCGTACAGCTCTGACTACCCTTCCAAACTATCACTGTTAAGAAAGATGTACACTCGAGTGGTAATATCAAAACCATAAGGCCTCTTGCTTTCATAAGCAAGCGCTTATCTAATATTTCCATTAATAACATCATCATTACCAGAGCTTCTGATTCAATCAGATTTTCTGGTACAATGTTTGCAATATCAGATGCTTGTATTGAGGCTATTAGCAATAACAATGAACTTCATTGACAAATGCAAGAATACTTGTAAGGACAGGAACTTTCTCAAGGCCTAGAAATGAATAAGATGCATGGAAATTGCAATTGCTGCTTATCTACTAATCATCTATGTTCTTCATATACTCCTTAGAAAGTTTAGTCTCCATTATCAGCTGCTGCTCTTTGAGAAGAGAATACCCAGACTCAAGTAACGCCTCCAATGTTTGCTGCTCAACCCAATTAAACCCATTTAGGCAATTGCGAATACCAAGTTGTATCCATTAAAACATTCACTCATTTAAACAACATATTACTTTTGAGTTTAGTGAAGTAAACTGCAACCAAGACCAACAATAGCTCTTACCTTCGGTGGTGTAAACGCTGGAAGTTTCTCATCTTTTCTCCATTTTAGGAGTTTCTTTCCAAGATCTTCAATCCCACCATTATCTTCAACCCACTGTGGCCCAAAAGGAGTTAAATAGCACATTAATGACTCTTAGAAAAGAACTGTGGAAAAAGAATTTGCCCTTTAGAAGTATTTAGCTTCAAGCCTAAGCATTAGTCATGCTCATGAGAAACTATGAACAAAAACTTGATGTTTAATGAATTACTGGCTGTTTAAAAACAACGGCCAACATCTCTATGCAAGTGATGGGTCTGCTGTCCAGTATGAGAATATACCACAGATATTAGTTACCTCAACAATCCAATCACTATGAAAACAAATCATTGCTATTTTAAGTACAAGAGGCTCATCATCCCCACAAAATTCAACCAAAGGTAGTCTATACATGCGTAGAGCACTAAATGTCTCAAAAAGATAAGAAAATAGCAACTTCCAGACCCACTTAACCTATCTGGCCAGGTTGTCAATAGAATTTCCCACTTCATAGCACAGTACATAGTTCACACACGATATTCACATTTTGAATGTCCTGGTGATTGATTTATTTGGGATATGACAGCAATTCAAAGCATATTTGCCACATAGACCAAAGTTCCTCCATCAATCAATTGATATGCACTGGGTAAAGAGCAATGGAACTTGCTCATCTTTTTCATCATATCAAATTCAAAGTTCAATATAGGATTGTTCAGTCTCCTCAATTGGACTTGAATTTTTTTTATACCTTCAAGATCGACCTATCATAAGTCCGGGACCTAAGAGCTCCATAGAAGTCCAATGCTGCACAAATATATAAGAAATCTGAGAGGAGTATGGTGATATCATGGTGTCACAACGACACCAGCTTAATGAACCAAACTAAAGGACAAAAATAATGGCAAGAAAGGTATCTTGATTGTCACCTTGATTAGGAAAGGTATCCACGACATGTACAACCTCCTTCCTCGAGATGCCGTCCTTCTCATACATTCTGTTAACAATATTTATGATATCTTCATGCGTAGGCTGCCTATTCATGAAAGAGATACAATCACTTATGTGCCCACTAATAAAGCAATCACCACTAGCATCCCAATATTTGGAAGTAACTAAAGGAAGAGCTGCACCTAGCTTGCAAAAATCATGTACCAGTAAAACTTTTCCATCCTTCCATCACGAATCAAAGGAGCATATATTGTCGAAAAGTCATTCCCAGTAAAAATAACAGGGATTCTCTTTGTGACATCTGATTCTCGCCAATCTTGCCCAATGCTTACTCTTGTTGGATTGTCCGACAAATTCATGAGTGTGCCAACTACAATCTGATTATTCACAGTCATTTGAGTATTTCCTGGATGAGGGCACAGCATTTGAGGTTCATATGAAAGAACCAAGACTAGAATAATGTTTTTTTTTTTTTTTTGGTTTATAAAATGACAGTCAGGAGAAAGCTTAGAGGTTAGCTGAAATTGAACTTGACTAAATGAACTGTAGCTTACCAAATCTACCAAGGCCGGCATCAATGTCATTGATCATTAAACAGCTCATTTTACCCTGCATCCCCCAAGGAAATCAAGTTAGACTTCCTTGACAACTTATCACAGAGCTTTCCAAACACTGGCAATGGAACTTCAAAAACATCAAATACCGACTAGAAGGTTGCATTTCAGTATAGTGGATTAATGATTTGTAGTAAATTTCCTGAACTTCAAATTGTATTTGTATGGAGCAATTAAGTACAACCATGCAGGAAGAACTCTTCTACCATTTCAAGTCTCTTATGGAATGATATTATTATCTAAGCTGTCATCATAAATCGAAGTGTCATACTTTGTAGGAAACGATGTCGTGAAATTGTGGTATGGAACAACACTTGCTGGTCCTCACCAAGCCCAGCTAGTATGCCATCCCAGAGTAGGATGGCATTAGAATTTTGAAAGTCAAATGCAGCAGTAAATAGAAACTGACAGGATGTTGGTTAGGAATAGACTAGGTAGCAGGCAGAGAAAAATAAATAAATGAATAAACCAATCACTTAGCATGGCATTAACAGTTTGAAAGATGCTGCAAAACAGGTAGACAATGACAATTGACGAATAGCAGAAAAGCATCAATCTCCAGACATGAAAAATAGTCACACCACATACATAAATTGATAGTGAAAATGGAAAAGCTTCTAACTTGGTTCTGAACCACTTGAGAAGCTGCTCTATAGCGTTCACGTATCAATTTTCCCGGTTCTCCTGTTCAGTCAACATCCACATGAAGCCATAGAAAAAGCAAAGCTTGAGAAATCATCAAAGGAACAACAAGAAGTAACAGTCCCAATTTGCATGCTAGAATACTAAAGGATGGAAGAAACAATCTCACCAGCTCTTTCTGATTCTAGTTCCCCAGCAGACATGATAATGGGCTCAACTCCCATCGCCTGAAATATAAGTTCTGTCTGGAATGATTTTCCTTGACCTTTTCCTCCCCAAATACCTGGGAAGTAGTATTATGATGCTTAGAAAAAGAGAGAATGGAAGTCAATTTACCCGCCGTCGGAAGGTCCACTTCTATATCATCTGAAAAAGAATCATTATTCACTAACGCACCATTTTTCATTTCTACATCAGGAACAATGACATTTTTGTACAAAAATTTGATTACAGAGAAATTGATAAATGAATAAAATTAGATTAATGTGGTGATCAAATCATTCATTTGTAACCGTACATACCAAGGATCAGGGGAACTTTTGCATTGAGAAGATGGGCAATGTAGTTCTTGACAATGTGACACACTGCAATACCAGCAGAACATGCATGAAGAAGATAGAAAGGAAGACAAGAAAGAGGAACACTAGAATGTCAATTAGAATTAATAATTTTTATCCAGGTCAAAGAAGCATTGTTCCTGTTTACTACATCACAAACTGACAATTAAAATAAAGGACAGGATGGTCACCAGGGGAATTCATTTCCACGTGTTGTTCTTACAGCACAAAGTCAAGTTTCATGGAACTTACCAACTTTATCCTGTGAAAAAAAAAAGGCAAAATATGTCATATATTCAAGAATGGGATATATAAATTGAAGAAAGGAAGACAAGAAGCAAAACATAACTTGAACGACCTGCTTTCCATATTTAATAGCAAGACAGCAAGTTGAGAATCCATTGACAGGCTTTGGCTTAAATAAATGGTCATAATGCAGTAGCCCCAGAAAATGCAAGTCCAAATACACGAATATCTCAAATGCCTCTCCACACAGCCTTATCAATGAGAAGTTACACTACAGTACCAGTATCATAAGACCCATGAATGAACTAAAATAGCAACTAGCATTGGCTGAAACATTTAGCAAGTAGCATGCAAAGGAGCTACACAACAGCACAAGCATTGACATTGACAACAGTGAACTCAGGAAATATTGTAAGTAAATCAATTAAACTTTATTAGAGAGAAAAATAAACCGACGGTGGGGGGATATAATTTACCATGAATAAAGGAGCGATATAATAATCTCCTTGAAGGTAGTCAAATGACCTCGTGACCTTCTGCCGGTAATCGAACACAATGTCGGCTGCAACAATCAATGAAAAATTGATCGACTGATTATTACACTTGGGAAAAGGACCAAAATTCAGCTACTACTAACTCGCTACGTGACACTTTCTTATCAACTTCACTGATCACCCACGGATCACAGACTGTCTTCTCCAAGAATCCTCTGAATGTGATCTTTTCCTGTAAAATTCTTGGCCGTGCAATGCATAATACTACCCTCCAAATGCTCTTCACCTGTTAAAAATATCTAATTTACCCGATCGACGTAGAGCAATCTTAATCTGACACTAAAAAGGAAAACAAAACGACAACCCGCTTCATCGACAGATCTCCAGTTTCGATGAACTCGACAAAAGTGTTGCATCTGTAAATCCCATCTGGAGCAAAATTGAAAGGGAAAGCGAAACGTACAGTCTTTGCCGAGAAAGTTGCCGGCGAAGACGTCGTCGACGACGCCGGCCCTCGCCCCGACGGCGATGTTCATGTTGTCGGCCTCCTGCCCGAGGCGGTAGAGGTAATCCCTGCCCTCCGCGTCCTTGGCCTCCCAGGACGACTGCTCCGACAGCCTCTTGGGCTTCGGCCCGCCGGAGTTATCGCCGTCGTCGATGCTCCGCGGCGGCGGAGAAGAAGACTTGGAGCAAGAGAGGGCGAATGACGACGGCGGCTGTGGAGCCTTGATCGGAGAACTGAAGAAGGATGGTCTGATGACGACGAGGTGGCAGAGCGCCATTTCCGGTGGCGGCTGAGCTGAGCTGAGAAGCGGGCGGGGACGTTGGATCAACCGCCGCCGCCTCCTTTTATCGTTAAGTTTCGGTGGATTTGGCGCCACAAGTTCTGCTCTGGTTTCTCTTTTTCTTTTTCTTTTTCTTTTCTTTTTTTCCCCCTTTATTTGAAAGTTAGACTAGTTTGGGCATATAATTTGATTAAATGAATTTAGGCACTCAACTGCGCAATAAAGAAAACTTTCTAATATTTTGTTGTGTAATTACCCTTTATCAGAACTCTAAAATAAATCAATTCGATTTCAAAGGTTGACTTAAAGACTGTTTGGCAACCTGTCAAATAGCACCCAATTATGATTTTTTGTTCCTATGAGTAGTTTTGAAACATAATCTCATTTGATAAAATTTTTATTAAATAACAAATTTGTTAGGGAAAAAATTTGGACTAGAATCAAGAATAAAAAAAAAATTAATTCTTGTTCCGAGAACAAATCTAATAAGCAACTCACATGGTGGCCAAGTTGATTAGAGCTCTACCCTCTCATCCGAAAGGAGAGGGTTCGAAACTCCTCGTCCCCATTACACGACTCACCCGTCACTAGGTCGGTGGGTGGTCATCCGGTTAAATCCGGGTTTCGGTCAACTACTACCTATATGGTGGTTCCGTGTCACAAAAAAAATTAAATTAAATTAAATTTGAAAATTAAAACCAACTCTTCTTTTTCTCTTTTATTCTTTTTCATTGACCACCATCTTGCGACCATCGTCTGCACGCCCGCCGCCGTCGATTGCCGGCAACTAGTCCGGCAAGCTTGTCGAAGGCAAGCCCAACCACCAGTGAGGCTCGGCTGATGGCCAAGTGGGCCTCGCGGCCGGGCAAGCCTCGTGACGCCCAGCCCGCCAATGGCCAGGCCGTCTTTCGCCTAGCCCCCGGCGAGGCCCACCTAGCCACTAGCAAGACCTACTTGGCCACCTTAGGTGAGGCTCGGCTGATGAGGGCCTAAGCAACACTCCGGTGAGATTGTTGGCCACAAGAAGAAGAAGAATAGGAGAAAAATGAAAAAAGTAAAAAATTTATTTAAAAATTAAAAGAAATTGATTTGGAACAGAATCAATGAACACGGTATTAAACGCAATTTTATTCTAGAATCAGAAATTTTGAATAGTTACCAAACGATTTAAAATGCTTAGAATCCGTTCCCAGGAACATAATAAAAAAGAATCATTTCTGATCAAAATCTACTCCGAGAAACGAGAATCGTTACTAAACGCGCCCTTATTTTTATTTTGTGCCATTAATGAGAGGTGAATAAACATTAGATGGAAGAGCTCGTTCTGTTAAGAAAGAAAAATGTCAAAAAATTTAAAGAATATATTGACATTAATCAATTAATCAAAATAAAGACAATACATTTCTTGCCGTAAAGATTTCTAACCTAAAGAATATATTGACAATGATCAATATCTGACTGCAAATTTTCGCGGAACAATCTTATTAAGATGACGTTAGTTTTTGAAATGTGAAGTTAGAATACAAAATAATGAGCTTGAATTTCGCTGGATATAATGTAAATTTACTAGGAAGTGAAGAGCTCAACGAGTCTCAAACTTTGAAAAAGTCAGAGAGAGCTGGATAATGCAAACAAGACGTTGGCTGATCAACCACGCGAGCAAATGAAACAGTGCATCAGACGTAGCAAAACTCCATCGGAAGCATCTTGGCCATTCTTGCTTATGGCAGAGAGAACGACCACCAGCAACCCCACCACACCTAGGATGAAATGATATTGCAGACGCGACATTCGTTGTCCAAAGTGTTGGTAAATCTGTAATTGCAATGAACGCCAATTCATCTTCTCTATTAGATTGAACCACGGCCAAAGTCTATTCAACTTAGTAAGGATCGATAGTGCAATGCCACTCGTTCGAAAGCTCGAAGAATGTGAAAACTTGACTAAGGAATAAGTCGGAGAAAGAGGCTTCGATCCATGACATGAAAGTAGTTGAATTATTTTTGAAGTTGCATTCATGATCAAAGAGAGGTGAAAGGAAGGATGAAGGATGTTGTCCATGACGACAATCTCAAGTCTATTTATGTAGCTATTAAAGCATGACGAGGGTGTCATTCCTGCTAAATCAGATCTTCCCCATTGTAGGAAATCCAGTTGATGCCAAGATCCTTCACCGCGCCAGGAGGGACATCGTCGATCACCTTCTCTTGGCCCTTGGGACAGTATATGCCGGTCTGCTCATGCGGAACCCAGCATCCCCCATCGCTGCTCCCGGCGTGGCTTTTGGTCTTCACTTCTTCCCGTTCCTGCTTCACCGTGTCCCGCATCGTGTCAGCTGAACTCTTCCTGTGGTAGGCTCTCCGGAGCACGGGCCTGCCATTTTGAAATGTTATCGTCAGCAACAGGAGAGGAGGAACACCTAGTGAAAAGAATGTTTTACTATCTTTCAGATTGAGCTCATTCAGAAAAGGGTCTATTGGCTGAAGAGGATCAAAGCTGTCAACATGCGCAAAATGTTTGTAAAATGAGTAAAGACTGAGAGACTTGCTTGAAGAACACGGAATTCATGGTTTGTGCTCCTCTGGAGAATGTCCCTGCCATTTCTGAATCTCTTTCAATGCAGAAGGATGGAATTCCCAGAGAAATCATTAGTTGATATATAAAGGATGAAGAAATGGGTAAATGGGTCATGGGGTTTATCCATTTCTCTCTTCCCAAGGAAGGTTGTTGGCTTTGGCGGGGTTCCTATCTGCCTTTTGAGTCATCATTTTTATGGTCGAAAATGCAGTTTCATGAGATTACATAGGGATGTTTGCCCATACTCCTTCAATCATGTACGCATGGACCGTTGCCCCCATATCCTTGGGGCAGCTAGTGGCATTAAAATTTGTAATGATGTGAACCATATTTGGCTATATCGTGATGAAAGATAAAGTGCGTCTTCAATTTTTTTATTTTTTTTATTTTTGGCGAAACTGGTAAGCATCTAGACCACAACTGCTGAACATGGACACATCCCCCTTCCTTTTTTTCCCTAACAAACCTTCTCGTTTTGCAAACTTTGATCTTGTAACTAAAAGGGTGCATCTCACTTGATGCCTAGGATAACTGCACAGGAGGCAAAACA
This sequence comes from Eucalyptus leucophloia subsp. euroa, assembly GCA_017140325.1. Classification (NCBI taxonomy): domain Eukaryota; kingdom Viridiplantae; phylum Streptophyta; class Magnoliopsida; order Myrtales; family Myrtaceae; genus Eucalyptus; species Eucalyptus leucophloia. The sequence goes on from CM029477.1 coordinate 36,366,185, forward strand.
AACACTCTAAACGTCCCTAACTTCCCAAAACAGCTAGCGCACGAGCGTGGGGATTCCTATTTATGATAACACTGATTCCTCGAGGTATGCGTATTCCGCTTATATGAGTTAGATGCATACGATAATCTATGAGCAATCGCTATGATGAATTCCCGTTAAATTTTGGAATCATTATCCAATGCAGAACAGGTAATGACAGAGCACAAAGGCAAGTGCGGTATGCATTTTGCAACTTGAGCAATCTCTGGGGTTAAATGACCGTCTTTCTTCGACATATCAAGAACAGCTTGCAGTTTGGAGCTTGATTTAGCAGAGCGAGAGTTCCCTGAACACATAATACCAATCATCTGCCTGCGAAGAAGATGCTGCTCTCGTGTACAAAATATGGATGTCTCCGCCGTCAGAACAAGAATTGTACTTAAACTTCATAAATTCTCCAAAGTGTAGGATCAAATATGGCACATTCACATTTCAAGCCTACAGGCCAATACAACTGATGACAGACAAAAACCAAGGGTATGGACCTAGTGTACAACAGCATTCATTCAGGAACAGTTCGATACATAAATTTACAGTTCACTGCTGTAGCAGTTGAATAGAAGCTTATCCCTCTACATTTTTAGTTTTACACTGCATAAATATACTGATGATTGAGTAGACTGAAAAATGTAACAATGGCGGGGACACATTCAATGTCGACCAGAATGATCAATGATTTACACTCTCCCATTCGTACTACGCGGTACAATGGCTCAAAAACTCGCCTCCTCAGTCGATGGACGTCTCAAGAAGTACCGCAGACTATTTGCAAGGACCTGTAAAATCACCAAGTAAGCAGATCCCCATGCATGAACCGAGACAACAAAACAATGTGAGGGGGACAAAGAAACTACTTAGGTTTTCTTTATTTCATGTAAAATGATCTTCTATATTGCTTATAAATATGAACGAATAAAAAAAAAATTATCGTTCACGAAAACATTTAGACATAATTGTCATCAATAATGAAAACAATTTTGATTAGCTAATTCTTTCAAACAACACAACCAATCATTTTTAGGAAAATATTTTCCAAACCATTCATTTTTCGCTAAACAAACAGAGCCTATTTTCCTAAAAATGATCGCTTTCATCGCTTGAAAAAATGAGCGAACGAAAAATATTTCATCATCCACAATAATATTTAGACATAAATTATTGTTAATAAGAAAAACATTTTCTATTAACTAATTATTTTACAAGATATAAGCGATCATTTTTAAAAATATATATATTTTCAAATTTTTCATTTTCTGCGAAATAAACAGGGTATGTGGTTTCAATGGTCTCGCTTTAATGGTACAGATAATTCTATACTCTTTATATGGCAGCTTAACTCAAAGTCAACTTCCATTTTTCTGTACACTTAGGAACTCAAATCAACCCATATCTACTCTGGCAGTTCAAGTAAACTTTGAAAACTAGAACACTATTTTCATGTGAAAATCGCACACATGCACGCATGCAGGCAGATGCACACCTACCTCGAGATACACGTTCTCATGCAGACGTTAGCACATAGAAATAAGCAAGCACAGTCACATTAACTACATTCATGCACAAGGCAACACGTACACGTGAAGATGTCCATGAGACACCAAAATTCACTAGTCTCAAAAGCATTTCAATATGGGCACAGCCTCTACATTAGCATCATCTTACCTGCTGGAGAGGCTTGATGATGGCTTTGTTCTTGTAGCTGACATGAAATTTTGCCTTAGCCAGCAAACCCTGGTAACAACACCGAAGAAATTTTGAGTCTGCATTTGTTACGATCACTCGAGGAAATCAAAGTTAAGTGATGATCTGGATAGTAACCTCAGTGTCAAACTCTCCCGATTCCACAGCAATATTGATGTCAGTTATGATCCTCACAAGATCCACCAGTAAACCAGGACGATCAGCCGTCTCCACCAACAGCAAACTGTGACGAGACATATTTTAGTGGTCAACAGACATTTCCAATGTCCTCACTTGCAAGAGATATTACCTAACTTGGCATAAATAAATGAGACGCAACTAGTTAAAGAAAGAAAAAGGAGACACCCTACCTTCGATCAGGACCATCATCGACGACATTTATGCGCGTGGCTATGTCTACATCAACCTGAGGAACACAAAATGACATCCTTATAATTCAGTTACAAGCTTGTAACATAAGCTTCATCTGATAAGCGGTTAGTATGTATAATTAGTTTTCCTGGACTCATGAAAAGAATACAATCAAGGATAGAAGAACACAACTCCGTCATCCCAAAACCTCTCACTTATCTTCCTGTTAAAGGCGCAGAGGTCCATGACCATTGACGCTAAGTGCAATTATGCCAGGGATCAATTTCTATCAATTCAAAACAACATTCAATGCAGTGCTACGAAACCTAGCAGATATCTCTTTTGAACATGCCTTCTGTGTTGGTGGTACAGCTCCAAATGCCACTCCCATTGCTAATTGAGTACTTGATTCCTGGAGCAGCAATAGAACTCTATCAAAAGCTCATAATATAGGTCCCAAGATAAATTTTAAACTAGGATGTGGTTATGATGAACAGAAGCAGATAGTAGAAAAGGTGGTTACCGGGTGATACTCCATGAGATTATTGATAACTGTTAATCGGATAGCCTCTAGCAACTCTGGCTCCTCAACCTTTCTTCCAGTATCACTGCAAGCAAACTCAAGACAAAACCAGTTCATGGGAAGTAAAAAAAAAAAAGAAAAATTACAAGATAAAAGGAGCTAGGAAGTAAGCACGATTGTTCTAATCAAGTTAAATGAAAACGAAATTTTCATTTACATGCACTATATCAAGAATTAAAATATTTTCCCACCTCTCCAGGTAGTAGGCGCCTTGTAAAATGCAATCAAACTTGATCCAAGTACATCTTAATTGACATGGACTAGAGAACATGGAAAGAGAAAATTTTGAACCCCATTTTTTCATAAGTATTTAAAAAAAAAAAAAAAACTCATCTTTTTAGTCTTCCTACGTCCAATGAATAAATAGTAAAGTTAATTGAAAGTACCATAGTATATAAGAATGGCTAACCAACATTGCCATATTACGGGTGGATAAAATGGCTATAAGCAGAAGCAGAACACAGACAGACTAAATTGAAGGAGATCCTGATATATGGACAGAGGGCTTCCATTGTAATACATGCCAGACAGCAACTATATGATAGCAGGGGTTGACACTGATGCAAGTAACAAAGAAGATCAACGCATGACAGTCCAAGAAAATTGCCAAGAACTCACGCTTTGGTTATGGCGAACTTGTTGTGCTTTCCTGAAGAATCCAAATATACATTTGCCTTGAGAACATTCAGGCCAAGGTTCTTTAATGCATTCATCTACAAGCCAAATACATAATTTCAATGTTCGAAACATGGAGTTGAGCCTGAATAAACAGGACTAAGCAATCACCAATAAATGATCATTCCACTAAGAAAGAGGCAGTTGATGATGCTATACTGTATCAAGGAGAGCTCCTAGGCGATCCCCGAATGTGATCTCCAGAACAGTGGCATCTGGGTCGGAGTCCTGATCTATGATGACTTTAGGTGTTGGAACAATGTCAGTTTCACTCTGACTTCCATCCTGCCAGTAGCATCGAACTTCCCATCAATAACAAAGCAACAACACTGATCAACGATAATAAAGCACCGACGCTGATTTACAGCATGATGTGGTCAATACCTCCAGAGTAGGAGCAGTTGATGCTTGTCTAATGACTGTCCTTGAAGACGACAATCTATGACAAAGCAGATAGAGCTAGAACTAAGCAAAATAGGAAATCAATGGCACAATACTATTCCTACTGGGATAGAATTAGAGCGTGGAGTGCATAATAATGAAGTCGCCCGTAATCTTGTCACATAAAAAAGATTGAAGAATCAAACCAAAGTAGAACTCACTAGAACCCACCATAAGTCAAGAAACCAAAAAGTCGGGCAGTCAAAATATGATAAAATGGCGCCGGCAAGATCAGTACTTTGAGTTCTTCAAGCATTGCGAAATTCATACACAACATAAACCAGAACAGGAAGAGAAACTAACCCATTGGCAGTAAACCAAAATCCAGAAGCCTAACGAAAGACTAGCTCAAAACAGAAATCCAGAGAGAGATAAAATTCAGAAAAAGCCATACCTTTGGCCATGAAGAGGGCAAGAACGCGCAGTCTTCAACCCAAGAGAGGAAAACCCAGCAACCGAAGCGACACTCGATCTGGACACTTCAAATGCCTTGCCAAGACCGGAGAGGGGGTGGCGAGGCTAGCAGAGGCCATAGCGACAGCCATTTTCCAAGAACCTCCCAACTCCACCAACCCAACCCAACCCAACCCAACCCAAGTGAATTCTTCGGTCGAGTGGAAAGAAAGGAGAGATTTTGACTACAGAAAACGATGCAAAAGATCAAAGGGTCTCACGGTTCCCGAGAGAAAACGAGAATGCGAGAAGGTAAGAGCTCTTGCAATATCCGCCATGAGATGGAGATAGATAAAGGAGAGCACCCACCCCCGCCCCTATCTATATAGGCGAGCTGGGCGTGTGCGCCCCATAAATGATTCCCTCCCATTTTCCTTCTTTTTTATATTTTGCGCCAACGGAATATTTGCAGATCGGAGAGCACTCGAGTCAAGCCAAAATCTTCTTACGACGATGATGACGCCAATTCCGTCTCCCCATTTGTCTGAAAATTTAATCATCGGTCGGCCGATATACGCCGAGCCGAGCAGGTGATGGGTGCGACAGCGACGCGCTTGGCTAGGATTGGACGCTGCGATCTGTCCGATCGTGCGCGTGCCATCCGTCCATGTTCGCTGACGTTCTCACGTGCCCGATGTGAAAAAAAATGTCATTAAATTTCGTTAACCCATCATATTGGACGGAATGTCATATAGACTGACAAATTTTAACAAATTTTGAAAATTGAGAAAAAAAAAATACAGATGAACCATTGATTATAAAACCATAGCTATGTCGAACATTTATAATAGCTTCATAACAACAGCGCTAGTGATTTGATGATCATTCAACAAAACTCGAATGTAAATAGAAAACTTGGAAATCGATGAGGTGCTGATAAAGTTGGGTCTAAATTGATGACTTTGCCATGATTATATCAACAATACTCATACACCTTGACGAACAATTACGGGTGTATGTGGATAACTCAGTAAGTAATTTCTTCTATACTTCACTAATTACAGATTATTACCTAAAAAATCTGAAAAGTTAGCATGATTATGATTGAGAACCATGGAAAGACCATGAGCTCCTTCACATGGGCGTCGCATCAAAACATCAGTTTTTACATGTTCCAACAATCTGTCAATCGGGAGTCATGCCGTCACGCATTGTATTTCCCCCTTGATTATTGAGTTGCGTACCAGAACGACCATGAAAGAGAGAGACAGAGAGAGACAGAGACAAGACTCGAATCAATTGGCCAAAGAAGACGAATTGCCATCCCACGCGGATGCCATTCCATTGTGCTTGGCTCATCAACTCTGTCCAATCTTAGTCAGCAGTGACGATACGATACAAAAGCAGCCAAAGTCCCTTCCAACTCACTTCCACCATCTAAATAATCATCTTGTCGAAAGTCTGCAGATTTCGCAAAAAAAATCAAGCTTACAACTTTCGATTCCGCACTAGCACCGTAGTGGCCGTGCCACTTCGCCCCGTGTGACCAGCATCCCGAAGGATGAATAAAATGATTCTTGCTCAATGCCCAAAGTTCCTTTCCATCCCCGAATGCCTCCACAATTATCGGAGGTGGGAAGGTGGGAGAATAGCACTGCAGCTGTTATGCGGCCGGACATGGGAAGCTGTTAACTACGTTGTGGGCAATGCCATCCTTTGTTAATTAGTCATCATCTGCACATAAGCAATGGAGAACGACCATTATGATGGCATCACAGATCTATGCTGTGGAAATTAAAAGACATCTGTTGGAAAGGACATCCAATACTTTAGGAACTACGCAGGCGCTCATGTCCGCGGACACCAGATTTATTTCCAAAAGAAGCATTCAGTGTGGTACCACATTTTCACTCCAATTCAATGAGAAAAAACGTATCTTATTTGATGAACGAGGGATGAAAAAAACATTATACTCACCAGGCGAAGGGTCCACATGCACAAAGAAACTAGCTGCAACAATGAGATAGCACAGGATAAGCATCAAGCCTTTTAGATAATTTGACTTCCCTTCCTGCAAGAAAGAATGCAAAGTTTGTGGAGTCATAAATCATGATTATCAAGCTGTATGGCCTTACATGTAAATGTCAATGGCACAATTATGCCCCCGAAAAAGGATTTGATAATATTAGTAGACCATTTAAAAATTAAGTCACGATTTCATCTGTTAGCTTAAACTAATAGATTAGCTGGCAATCTTCCAGAAATTGTACATAGGAACACCACAGGAGGTCCTGCATGTGTATCTCTCTAGACTCTTAGTTTTCATTTCCACTTATCAATCCCAACGCTCTAAACTTAGGCCAAATCTCAGCCTAAGGGTTGTAGGGAGTGTCACAGCTTTTTCTCGACTAAAGTCACACTTAAGTTTATAGATCAATTAGCGATGGTTGTACAAAATTATACTAACATAATGCCTAATAGAGAATGGGTTTCATCAAAAAATAGCCGCATTAGTGGAGAGAAGAAAACAAGAGAACTCGATAACTAACCTGCAGCATAAATGTCACTACTATTACAGCTATGAATAGTGTGGCAGTCTCAAAGAGTTGAAAGTTCAGGTCCATTGATTTCCCCATCAACCACCCAACAACAACACAGAAGGGTATCTGTAATTATCAACAAAGAAAGATGTCATGGACACAAAGATTAGATCGCCGCAAGTCCTGCAAATATAAAATTTAGAAGTTTAATAATGAGAATTATGATATATATTACTATGGAGGAAGTACCATAAACATTGATATTTGCGTAGATGATCCAATTGCCACTCCAATTGTAATGTCCTGTAAAAAGTTAGCAGGTGGAATCAATAGGCAGCAAAATAAAATAAAACAAACATTTTTCAAGCAAACTTACAAGCTTATCCTTCACTGCAAACATTATAGCGCTTGCATGCTCTGCCGCATTTCCCACAATCGGAAGAAGGATGACACTGATGAACGCAACAGGAATGTTCAATGCATCAGATGCTCCCTGGAAAGAGGAAGAAAGGCTTTCAAATTGATGAATGAATCTTCTGGCAAATGAAAACATCACACCAAACTCCACATGATTGTGGTCAATGACTTCCTCTGGTCCAATGAGCACCAAATGAGTCTGTGAGCTCGGGCTAAAACCAAATGCAAAGACAAAATGCTAGTCCAGGGGTTAAGTTTTGCTAAACTTGCGTTCTAGCACTGCAAAAATAGCTAGACAGCTTTGTGAGCTCTGCCCTCCCTCCTAGACTAGTCTATGCAATGATTTAATCCTTAGCGTCAGATTAAGTGATGACCTAATATCCTACTGCCCCAGATATAAAGATAATCCACCTCCTCCGCAAAATAAATGAAGTGATACAATAAGTGCGAGTAGCATTAGAGGCCCATCAAAGACGATACCTCTATTGCATCTACTAGGTAGCCAGACAAGACAGACACCGAGAGGGTCAAAACAGCTAGCCAACCAATTGCTTCCCACTGGCTTATTTCAGCAATCTCTTCTTCCTCAGAACCTTCTTCAGTGACTCCTTCCTGTCACAAAGGCAAGGAATAATGACAGTTAGGTTCTCTTTCACTTGAAAGTTCAGTAGAAAGTGATTTAAGTTAATAACACTACAAAAACCGTAACAGTCAAGTACATGCCGAATTATCCTGAAAGATTAGAAAAGAGACTGACCTCATCAACATCGCGATTGGGGTTGGGTAAACCGGATTGATGTTTTAGCTGGAAAAAGATATAGCTTGCATATGCAACGAGCATGACGCAGCTGCTAAACCTTGACAGAGCAAGCTCTGACTTTCCAGCGTGAACCTCAGTGTGCGTGAAGTGAAGAACAGCTGGAAACATTATTCCCATTACTGCCATCAAGAGCAATCCAGAGTTCACCGAGGCAGTAGCCTGTTGCAAAGGTAATCCCCTTAACTTCAAACTTGGAGCATCAAACCAACAAGGCATCTATTCTCAACTTTGACATAGAAAAACAGAGCAGCACCTGAGATCTACCTGATTGAACTCTTGAACCTTATTATAGTGTACAATCCCACCGGTGAAGAAGGAACATCCAAGTACTAAAAGCATGTTAGATAAAATAGAGCCGAGCAATGATTGTTGAACGATCCTTATCATTCCATTCTTCAATGCATAAATTGATATAATCAATTCCGTGGCATTTCCAAACGTGGCGTTCAGAAGACCTCCAACTGCAAAATTGCAAGAGTTCTCATAAAGATCTAGAAAAAGGATGGAGGTCAATCACACTACAGCTTACATAAATGCCAAAATATCACGGTCTGAAGTCACGCATATTATCACTCTTCATCAAAAATGTTCAATGGCTCATTATCAGATATACTTTCTATATCCTTATCTTTACATTCGCATTTAAGTATTACTAAATATATGCAAAATATGCAAGTATATGTATCACACACGCATACACATATGTGTGACAATCAAAGAAATGGTTCATCAAACTATGATAAGACCCAAAGGCAGTCTATATATTTTACAGCACCAACAATTGACAACCTAATATACACCCAGATCAATTCCAAAACACAAAGCTTTTAGATGGAAATATCACAAAAGTACTGTAACAAACGATAAAGACAGCTCTATTACTTGTAGGTCCCGTGTAGAATGCAAGCTGCCTGCAAAAATGACAGTGAACGGCTTATAAGCATCACCAAAAGCTAAGAGTGGCAAAAGAGCCATTCAATGCTATTTACTACTTCATGTAATTAGTGATCCTTACTCAGTTGCATAGCCCAACCGCTCTGCGAGAGGTGTGATGCCTAGCATACTTAAGAAGAAGACCAGAACCTACATCAAATGAAGTAACTTGAGATTCAATTTCAAGACCGAGATCATCTTGGATTTAACTGGGAAGCGCATTTTGTTTTCGAAAGAGATAAAAGGCATCTATAAATGAGCATCAGAAGCTTAGGACAAAGTAAAGATGGACAGAGCTCTGCTTACATGATTTCTGGTGAGGTAATGTAGCAGTATGGCCAGTGGGCCAAAAGGCAGCAATATATTTATCTTTGCTGTCATCAACACAAAATAGATGCTTCTGAGTGGGCTGATCCTTGATTGCTTGTGAATCCATGAGTTCGCAGAACCTCTGTGTGATGCTGAACAGACTTTCTCAAAATCTAATGGGTGAACTTTGCTGCCATTTGGAGATGAAGTCAAAGGGATTTCCTCTTCAGAATCAAGGTCAATTCTCTCCTCCATGGGTCCCATCTGCAAGCACAGAATAATCATGAGAATTCTCGAAAATTAAGCTCCAGCAATGAAGTTAGAGATTTCAGCTATATATTCGAGGGCATCTGAACCATGTTCAATCTAATAATAAATTCCCCACCATACGGCATCATCAAGATGCACTTAAGCCAACTTTTCCAAAGTTCCTACACTGGTATGTCAAACGGCAGAACAGCTATAAATAGGAGCAAGCACTCGATAAAGATAAATTTGCCAGCCGTCATATGTTATTGTTCAAGCCAAAGCTTCGACTTCTGCCAAGGGAAACAAATTGAGGTATGTTTAGCTGGCTACCAAAAGCCACAGGATCCACACGAATACAACTTGCCACAACAAAAGAGGTCCATGATGACTCCTTGCTGCAAAATCGAACTGAGTAATCTTCTCCTGACTATACATGTGTCCTGCCTGAACTATTAGAGATTCCACAAATGGAGGGTTGGCTGTTGATATAAATATGTCGGGCACCGGGCAAGACATTTAACCATTATTAATCCCCACCTTTGCCATTCCGAAGATTGAACCTCCTCTTGAACTCAACATCACTCTCTTTTAAAGGACAGCATTATTCACAAGCAGAAGTGAGATTTGCAAATCCTCCTCACACCATCTTAGCCAAGATGGGCAATCACGGCACCATAACTGCTGCCTGTTTTTCCTGCCACACTGTTGAGCTCAAGAACCCCCGCGACAAAGGGTCATTAGCTAAAAGCTCGGTTAACTAGGAAAGGAAAACAAGAACCCTTCTCCGGAACTTACAAACCCAGACAACAGCCGAAATCGGGTTCCCTTCCTATGCCAAGTGGCACGACTTGAGCACTCCACCATCCAAATCAGACGTTTAAACTCTCAGCAAATTAATGCCTCATTTTCAAGATCCTTAAAATGGCCACACGCTGGGAACACGAGGAAGCTCATTGAACTCACAACACGTGCGTCAACAGTCGCGAGACGAGTCGTACGACACCACAACTGAAAGGAAAAGGAAAGGCCTTTCATGCCAAGATACGGACAAACAAAAGAAGAAGAAAAACCCGGAAACCGCTAGCTCGCGCTCGAGTACGGCAAACGTACCCGCTCCAAATCGACCGAAAGCAGCCAAAACAAAAAAAACACACCCACATAAACAAGCTAACGAGTAATTTCTCCAGAGAGAGACCCACCTTTTGCGTTCGAACAAGGACGAGAGAGAGAGAGAGAGGGGCGGGGGAGATCAAGAAGCGAATCCACAGGGCATCAAGCTGCACGGCACAAATGGGGGCCCCGTAACTGAACAAGAAGATGAAGGAGGAGAAGAAGGAGATGGGGTTTCTACAAAGGGCAGTTCCAGCCTGCAAGATTGACAATGCTGCAACATCTGCATCGATGTCAATCTTGGCCCAGACATTCGATGAATTTTTCCGATTTTCTTTTCCCGACTGTTGCAGGCGAGGAAGTGGGTTCGAGTTGAGAAAGGAAACTTCCAGGAAGCATCCTCCGTGTCCTATCCACTCTCTCTCTCCATCTCGCTGTTCCACTAATAATTGTTTTGGTTTTAAAGTTTTGTCATTACGAAGCCGCACGCAAGCCCGGAACGGCGACCGGCGAGTGGGGCTCCACCACTCCTCTTAAGTTTTAAGAGCAGCAAGGTACAGCGCAATCATAGTTCCCCAAAGTGACGAAATCGTGATTTCTCCCCACTGGATTCGGCCTGGTTCCGATTCCGGACAGCTCAGACATGCGACGTGATCCGATGAGCAGAGCCCTTCCGCAATGCCCAAAAAAAAAAAAAAAAAAGAGAAAAATGATGCAAAAGGGAGGGGGCGGCTTCGTTCGTTCGTACAAGGTGAATTTGTGTCGAAAGTTCCTTGAAGCTTTTGTAAGCGGCGTCAAAATTGGCGACTTCTCTCAAAGCCCGAACCGTGGACTTGTCTGAGCAGCCTTCTCACTTCGTCAAACTTTCCCTCATTTTTCACATACAAAAAATAGCGACTTAAACGGTCTCTAAATTTTGTCATATTATGTAATCTCAATTTTAAAATTTTAATTTATTCAATGTGATATTTAAATCATAATCTAATGCACAACATTGTCTTTAAACTTTTAACTTGTCCAATATAAATTTTTATTGACCATATTAGATATATTAAAAGTTCAAGAATCAATTGAACAAATTAAAATTTTAAAAACGACATTACCCAATATATTAAAGTTTGGGGCCTACAGCAAAAATAAAAATAAAAATTAGAGGTCATATTGTAAAAAACAACTTGTTTCATTTTCCCTTCTCACAACAAGTCAAGAAAATTAAAAGAAAAAAAACTGGGTTTTCTTTTTCTTAAAAGACAGGCAATGTACCCCAAATAAAATACACGAGACAGCCATGATTTTGACGGGAGGCAATCCGAAGATGTCAGCCTCAAAGATATTTTTGTTTTGGGGAGATATCAATATCATCCAAGCAATCTTTACCAAAAAAAATATCATCCAAGCAAGGGTTACCAAAAAAAATATATATATATCCAAGCAAAATGGGCGAGGCTTGGGCTTTCGTGACTGGGTTTCGTTTCCATAGTTATTGTACGGTACTTGGGCTTCTGGCCCAAAACGCCCCCAACGATTCCTCACTTCGATACTTGGATGTATCCAGAGCTTGTTCATTTTTAACCATCTTTCAGATCCAATCCTCTTCCAACGGATCATCTCTCCGATGCTCCGTCCCTCATCTTTTCCGATGTTCGCGCCATGTTTTCGTCAATGGGAGAGAGACCCATGAACTGTGTGTCACCAATTTTGTGAAATTTCAATTCAACTTCATACGCAAGTTTACATATCGATACCATGACAAAGTTAAAAGTCGCTCCATGCAATTGCTATGGCTACAGCTTAAACATCGATCGTGGCCATTAGGCACTAGGCAGCACATGAGGATCATGAATCATCTCATCTCATCGTCTATTTGTCGAGAGATGCTTTGCCCAATAGCTCGCTGCTTGGGCTCGTGACGTTTAGCACTCCAGCAAGCTGGAAGTGAGAATTCCTCCGTCCCTTTCGTGCATCAGCCATATCTGTACTGCTTACATAAAGAGGGAGATTCTGAAGGGCGATTCCTCCCTAAATGGACCATCTTGCACCTTGCCGTTATCTCTCTGAGTTCCACTTTGATCATGTAAACTCCATATATGATTCTCAGTGGATTAATCTCTTTTATCTATCATATAAGTTTTCCCGTAATGACCAATCGCATGAGCATTATTACCCAGAGAATATTAAACGTGCATGCGACGCGCCGGTTGGAGTTACTGTCCGGATTGAATACAAAGATTTTGACTCGGAACTAAAATGCATGATCTGTCTCCTGCCTGGACAAATCTTCCAAGATCCAACATGCAGGACCATCTGGTATTGCCCTAAAATACATGGATCCAAAGGTGATGAAAACGTGATGAGTTCCAGATTCAAAGAGATCTCTACATGGGATCGTGCCGATCCTTCCAGATCCTCAACACCAAAATTCATCAAAAATCCCATAAATCACCCCACAAATCCTCCACTCAATTCTGTAAGCCTCATGCTTACAGCTAAACCAGGCGAAACCGAGAGGAAAAAAAACTCAAGACATTTTCATGATTCTTTTATCTGACATATGAGCATTGCCTCTTATAGCAATGTCGTTGGATGTCATATGTCATCCTATCGAAATCAGTTGCTAATCGATTCTGATTCCCCAATAATTCTTGCCCCCCAAAAAAAAGATAAAAACTCTACGATCTACACCGACACCCAAATCCAAAACCTTATAATAGAAACCAAAGCAAATTCGACATTTTTATGTCCCAGAGAAGGAAGAAAGAGGGAGATGCTGACAGACGCCCTCCAATGTCTGGTGTATCAGAGCGTGCGGGGTGGAGGCATCAGCCGATGCAGATTGGGCTGGTCGCCGCTGTTCCGGGAGACGAACGGGTGCTTCAGCAGCTTCTCCGCCGTCCACCTCCTCGCCGGGTCCCTCTGCAGGCAGCACGCCACGAAATGCCTGAACTCCGGCGACGCGGTGGGCGGCGCCTGCGGCGGCTCCGCCATGCATATGGCGCAGAAGAGGCTGGACCAGTCGCCGGCGACCCCGAAGGGGAACCTGCCCAGGTAGACCTCCAGCACGCTGACGCCGAGGCTCCAGATGTCCCCGGCGTACGCGTCGTAGGAGCCCTTGTTGATGTCGGTATCGATCCGCTCGGGGCTCATGTACGCGATCGTGCCGACCGCGGAATTGCAGTCCATGGTCCGCGACAGCGCCCGGCTCACCCCGAAATCGGCGATCTTGACCTCGTTCATGGAGTTGATCAACAAATTGGAGGGCTTGATGTCGCGGTGCACGATTTTGCGGGCGTGCAGGTAATGGAGACCCTTGAGGATTTGGTAGGTGATGCCGGAGAGGCGGTGCTCGTCGCTTATGTGGGCCCCGTGGAGTGAGCCGCCGTCCATGTACTCGAGAAGCACGTGGATCTCGCCGGCGGAGGTGCCGTGGCGGTCGGACATGTTGTGGCAGCGGACGACGTTGGGGTCGTCGACTTCGCTGAGGATCTGGACTTCCCGGCGGATCTGGAGGAGGACGCTCTCCTCGTGGTGGTCGCCGTGGATAACCTTGAGGGCGTAGAGGCGGCCGGTGGGGCGGTGGACGACCTTGTAGACCGTGCCGCCGTTGCCGCTGCCGATCCGGCTGAGGCGGTCGAGTTCGGAGAAGTCGAGCGGGCGGGGGCGGGCGGCGGCGGCGGCGGAGGTGGAGGGTCCTGCGGCGGCGGCGGAGGGCGGGGGAGGGAGCGGGAGCGGGACGGCGAGGTTGGTGTCGCGCTGCGGGAGCGGGAGGGTCAGGTCCGTCCGCCGCCGAGACCGGTGGCCAGGCCGGCCGGAGCCAGAGCTGGAGCCGGAGCTGGAGCCGGAGCCGGAGCTAGAGCCGGAGCCGGAGCCGGACGGCGGGGGATGGACGGGGCTCATGACTCGCGCAGCGACGGCGGGCTCGATCGGAATCCTGGCCTTGCTTTCCTCCTCGCTTCTCGTCCGTCCGCGTGTCTCCCCCTGGTTCGAGCTTAGGATGGAAACGGAATGAAGTCAAAACGAGGGAGAGCCCTGCTGCTCTATTTATACACACCGTACTTCCCCCCACTCTCCTATCCTTTGCACAAGGCTAAGCACGAGTCCGTCGAAAAGTCAAACGCACGAGATTTACTTCCCCATTTCCCCCATTTTCTGCTGGGCTCGAACCAGAAGAAAAGGGTTTGATCCGATTTCACTAAGGATTGCGTGACACTTAAAAAAGTCGTAAATAATTATAAATTATTAAAAAAAATCATTTCTTCAAGACTTTATAATTCGGTTCACAATAAATTGTTATTCTTATTTCAAAGGCTATTATGCTAATAAGGCTCTTTATAAAAGTAGAATCGAGAGGAGTACAAGAAGAACGAGAAGAGAAAGAGGTGGGGGCTGAGGAGGACGCGGTTCAACGGGGGAGGGGGTGGCGTGCTTGAAACGGGGAGAGTCAAAGAGGCTCCTGCTTCGCGTGTCATTCATTATTCCCAACATCTACGTACGTTGGACAGAATCTATTTGTCGAGATGGTAACATCGGAGTCTGGGGGGGATCGATAGATACGGGGTACAGCTGGACAATACGGAGAAAGCGTGGATGATGTGTCTAGTTTGATTTGGTTAAAAAGCTAAGATCTTCTGCCATATCTTTTTCTGTTTTTTTACCCACCCCCCAAAAAGTCTTTTTTTTTTTTTTTTCTCACCGCCCGCGGGCTCACAATGATTGGAGGGGGGCTGAAAGAGGGAGGACGGTGTCAAACTTCGGCAAAATAGAGGGGAAGGCGGAGGAGGTCAATCGGCAGCAGGCAAAAAACTGTGATGATGGGGGGAGGAGAGACGGGGTCAAAATTCCAAAGGGTCGGCCCGGCCCCCTCCCCGTCCCGGAGGACGTGCACCGCGTGGATGTGCGTTTGACAATGGCGTTTTCGTCTTCCACCCGCGGAAGCCCCCGAAGGTCTTGAAGTCCGGTGCGCCTTTCCGACCACGAGTCTCCCCCGATTAGTGAATCATCTATTCACGTCAATACATGGGAATTACGATGTAGTGGAAATTGACTCGGTCTCGTGTCCTAAAAACCACGCACCAATTTGATTTTGTCCATTGTATTTGCAAACCCCCTCGACCCATGTACCTCTTTAGAATAAGTGACAAGTTAGTTTATCCGCGCTCGATTTTGTGGATTCCCAAATTTAACCTAGATTTGAACATGAGGTGATATAGATGAAAACGCCGTCATTTGCCATCTAAGGGCACCCCCAATGGACTTCCCCCCAACCATATCCACAAGAGAGAAAAATGCCAGATTCCAGAATCGCAAGCTGCTTGAGGCCTAAAAAATTCTATGCATGGTGTTTTCTAAGTACCAAATGAAGGGTGAGAAACTTTTTGAACCTCCAATTAGTTGCTGCTAAATGTGGCACAACAATGATTCCATTTTTGAGTAAACCTGTTCGTAAATAGGGTGAACTTAAATTGTCATGGTCCCTTGTTAGTTACTTTTCCCTATTACAATTGAGGCCTATTCCGATTCGATCTATAGCTCAAACGGTTCATTGATCATGACTGATTTATGGATTGACATGACATGACTTGTTCTTTTTTTTGGTAAATGACATGACGTGACTTGTTAAACCCTCTATTCTCCATAAAAGCTTGCGGGTCCCCTAAGTTGACAATGAACAAATTGCAAGGCAGGTTAAATTATTAGTGCACTATAGTTGCAAGAAAATATCGGAGATCTAGTCAATTCCTAATGTACGACATGAACATTTGTTCGTGACAAGTGTTACGTGGTCATGCTAAGTGACAAGTGTAACATGCCATCGATTGAAACTTCGACGCGGTTATTGGTGATGATGCATGCGCAAGTCATTTGTTTATTTCTTTATTTCACATCAAGTGGATAATTGATGTACGAAGTACACAGTGACCTCAGACTCTAAAGTACTATATATGCACCTGTTAAGAGAATGATCTTTTTACTTTTACTAATAGGTTTTCTTTCAAAAATATCTAGATAATTGCTAAATATGCTCATATTTTGATAATTATGAAAAGGTTATAATAAAATAAAAATTGGGTGTTACTATATTTAATTTTGGAAAAGTTTTGAATATTTCACATGACTAGAAGCCGAATTGCACGAGTGTCTTTATTTTTGTCTCTTTGCCATGTGAGAACATAATAAATTATTACATAACTCAACTACCTGGCTGTTATGTTGGCT
Organism: Eucalyptus leucophloia subsp. euroa; assembly: GCA_017140325.1. Taxonomy (NCBI): domain Eukaryota; kingdom Viridiplantae; phylum Streptophyta; class Magnoliopsida; order Myrtales; family Myrtaceae; genus Eucalyptus; species Eucalyptus leucophloia. Next base: position 36,382,959 of record CM029477.1, read on the forward strand.
GTAGATGGTAGTCAAGAGGTGTTTTCACTGATGACGACTATCCCCAATACTCCGCTTGCAGGACGCCCAGCAGGATTGATTTCCTTATTTTTATTTGTTGGTGCATACAAGCCTCATGTCCCCTCCCCAAGTTAGAAGTGTACATTTTTCTTCCCCACAACCAAGGAATACCAACGATTTTACACTAAAGAGGAGCTGAACGTTGGTAACTGCTCATTTCAATATCATCCTCACATTACTAGAAGTCAAAGTGCAAGAGTATCTTTATTGTTGTCTCTCTTTGCCATGTGAGAACGTACTAAATTATGGTTAAAAAGAGAAAGAGGTAAATTTCGAAGAAAAATGATAATTTGATAATATATGTAGCACTAGAGCGAGTGATGCTAGGTGCAATTTGAAGTCATGTAGAATTGATATTCTAGGTGACGAATTGTGAATTTGGAAACTTAGGGATAAAAAAAAAAAAGTGCAATTGGAAACCACAAAGCCATAATGCACCTAGAAATTTTTTCAATTTAAAAGAAAAGAAACTGGAGGCTGGATCTAAGGCTGTAGGTTGCGAGTCCAAATCTCATGTCACACATCATATGCGACATTCTTTTGTGCTGAGCATATAGATGAAGTTATTCTCTAATCGATTGATTCGATGAATCCATAATTTTAATATATAGAAGTCTAAGTTTTGACGTAACGTTTCCAGAAGGAAAAAGAAAAGAATTATAATAAATGAAGGGAGAAGAAAAAGATGGGGCGTGAAAAGGAAATGACCATTTTATCCTTGAAGGGCGTCTTGATTTTCACGCTAATGCAGGGTTCCTCTTCTTCCTCGCACCTTCGCGCCAACCTCGGAAGTCAAGAAGCCACCTTCATTTTGCCCTCGCCTTCTCTTGGAATTGAGGAATGTGTCCTTTTTTTTTTTTTTTGTAGTGGAACTGAACGCCATTCACGACGTCGAATCAAAAGAGCCGTTCCATCAAATTTTTATATCATCCCCCACCACCAAAAAGAAAGGGATACGTTTATCCGATGACACGTCGAGAGACTCGTTCTCGACCCGTCGTGTTTACACCTCCCCCCATCATGTCTAAGCCTAGTGGCATGCAATCATCTCCTCCTTTTCGTATGACTTTTTCCAAGTTGCTCCTACCAGTCGTGACCTTTTCACGTGCCATCAATGCAATTGCTCACCCATATACGACGCATGCATACGGTCACGAGCATGTACGCATGTGAATCGTGTGTACCTGGGCTCCGTACTCTCGCACTAATCATCTAGTGTTTTATATATGGATCGAAAACGACAGGGTGACATTCTCTTCTAGAAGGGAGGAAATTTGTTTCCTTAAAATCACCAAGTAAATGAAAACTAATTATTTTCTTTTATTACGAAATTTTCAGCAAAACAAATAGACATTGTTTTTTCTTTTCTTTTTTATTGCTTTATCCTTGGCTACTCACCGACCATGGTAACCGTCGATGACCAACCATAGGCGAGCTCAAGTCCAACGAACTCAAACCTCACCTAGATCGGCAAGCTTTAAGCTTGTCATAGGTCAACGAAGCTCAAGGCTTGCTAGATTGGCGAGCTCAAGTCTTGCCACAGGCCAATGATCACTTGTTGCAATGCATCAAATTCACCGGCGATGTGTCAAATTTAGTTGTTTGCAATTGAGCATCATTTCTCATCTTGCCAAAAACCCTTGGCATGACTATAGCTTGAGCAATGAGGACCCAAGCACAACCATAATAGACCCAAGCTTCGGTGCCAGAGCATCAAGTACAAGCACCAAGTGTTTGAGCCTAGCCTCATTGGACATGGGCTTGGGCCCCGAGGTTTAGGCCTGAGCACTAAGGTCTTGGGACCGATCGTTGGAGACCTTGTCCTGAACACCAAGGTCTGGGAATTGATGTTGAGGTTTTCATGCCCAAGGGTAAAGTTACATGTCCAAGCATTGATATTTAATCATATTGTTAAAAACGTTTTTTAGTTCTTTTAAAGAGAAATCATTTTTCTTAATTTAAGCTTGGGTAAGAAAACATTTTCTAGAAAAACATTTTCCATTTAATTATTTTCTGAGCGAATCGAAAATCAAAAACTGAGAAAAAAAAAATTGCCAAACAAACGGACCTAAGATTTGATTGTAATTGGGCCGTTGAGCTACTTCAATTAGGCTATCAAGCTAAAAAAAATGCTTATGATAATGAATTAGCACCCTAAAAAGCATCGTTTGGCTAAACAATCACTCCAAGCATTGCCACGCATATTACCCAAAAATTAGTGAAATGAGGATGGGGACACTAGACCAAAGCACTCTGCATGCTCTGCATCAATTCCGTTTATTAACTGCATCAAGGTCAGAGGCAGTTGCAAGTTGCAACCGCCATTAACCACTCTTCCCGCGCTACGTGTAGATATATATAACGTCCTTTCAACTGTATCTTCAAGAATACGCACACACTGAGCAGCCAGCGAATTCAGAGCCGAAAGAATTCTAGGGAAAAGCTCCTCTCTCTTGAACCGAGACTGAGACTCCAAGAAGCTCCATCGATGGCGAGACCCTTGAAGGTTTGCTTCCTCCTCCACGTCGTGTTCTTCTGGGTGCTCCTGAGGGCAGCCGCCCTCTCATCTGCCAGGCCACATTCCACAGAAGGTCGGTCCTATGTCGATCCAATTTCTAACTTGACCATGTACTCGACTTTGTTCCACCGTATCTTGCTTTTCCTCTGTTTGATTGCGCTCAAGCGCATTGTGTTTAGAGGAAGCGGATGTGATTGGAGCGGTGGAAGAAGTGCATGTTTTGCTCTGTCTTCCCTTTCTCTGTTGGTGAAAACAGATGATTGTCATCTTCAGTTTGCTGGTTACGAAACATCGTGCAGTCTGAGCAAATCCACAAATTTTACCCTGATATATTCGAGTCCATTCCATCATTCTTTAAGTTCTTTACGCTCTTCTGAGCATGCGAGGTGTCAAGAAAACCTTTCTGTTGCGATGTTGTTGCTTTCGTTTTGATATACCGCCAAGTTGTTTCGAAGAAATGGCAAAACGCATTAGAGTATTTACGCTCGTGTTTGTTGATTATCACCACCGGATGGTTCTGTGCGCATTTTCTTTCATTCAAACATCATTTGTTTTTCTTTCGTTCGTGAAGTGCCTCCTGTCAATCTTACTGTAAATTCCCTGTTCTTTATGTGGGCAGAGCCACTGTATCTCAAGTTTGTGTTGAATGCCACGGACTTCCCGATGGAGGACTACTACGACTACATCATAATTGGAGGCGGCACTGCAGGGTGCCCCTTGGCGGCAACGCTCTCTCAATCCTACAGAGTCCTCGTGCTCGAGCGCGGAGGCGTCGGCTATGGCAAGCCCAACCTCATGTCGCAAGAAGGCTTCATCAGGACTCTGATGGAAGTCGACACATTCCGTTCACCGGCTCAAGCCTTCATATCCGAAGAAGGAGTTCCAAATGCTAGAGGCCGCGTTCTCGGCGGCAGCAGCGCAATAAACGCTGGGTTCTATAGCCGGGCCAACTCCTACTTTTTCCGTAACTCGGGGGTGGATTGGGATCTTAGAATCGTCAACATGTCTTATGCTTGGATCGAGAAGGCTATCGTGTTTCGGCCCAGGCTCAGGAGTTGGCAATCCGCAGTCAGGGACGGACTCCTGGAGGCAGGGGTTAATCCGTTCAACGGGTTCACTTTCGATCACGTAGTCGGAACCAAGATCGGCGGTTCGACATTCGACAGGTTCGGGAGAAGACACACCTCCGCTGATCTATTAAGCTACGCGAAACCTTCCAACATTAGAGTGGGAGTGCATGCTAGCGTCGAAAGGGTGCTGCTAGCTTCGACTTCGGTGGATCCAGGACAAAAGCCATCCGCAATCGGAGTCATTTATCGTGACAAAGTGGGTCGCTATCATCATGCGATGGTGCGTGACCACGGTGAAGTGATCCTCTCTGCTGGCGCGATAGGCAGTCCCCAGCTGCTGCTACTCAGCGGCGTCGGACCTCGGCCCTATCTTTCTTACTGGGGTATCCCAGTGGCTCATCACCTTCCATTCGTCGGGCAGTTCCTGTATGACAATCCAAGGAATGGGATTTCGATCGTGCCTCCGATGCCGCTGGAGCATTCTCTCATTCAGGTTGTGGGGATCACCAAATCAGGAGCCTACATTGAAGCGGCATCGAATGTGATCCCTTTCGTGTCCCCGGCTCGCGCAGTTTTCCTGCACACGCCGTCTTCACTGCTGAACGTGACCGTGGCCACTCTAATGGGGAAGATTGCTGGCCCACTCTCCCGTGGCTCGCTGAGGCTCGCTTCCACGGATGTGAGGATAAATCCAATCGTCCGGTTCAATTACTTCAGCAACCCGGTGGATCTGGAACGCTGCATCAGCGGCACACGCAAGATTGGTGAAGTGCTGAGGAGTCAATCCTTGGATTACTTCAAGTTCAGGGACTGGTACGGGAATAGAAAATTCAGGTATGTGGGACCTCCCCTCCCGGCTGATTTATCAAACAACACACAAATGGCGGAGCATTGCCGCCAGACGATGACTACTATATGGCACTACCATGGTGGCTGCGTGGTAGGGAAGGTGGTCGATAAAGAGTTCCGGGTGCTTGGAGTTAATGCACTCCGTATCGTGGACGGTTCCACATTGAATGTGTCTCCCGGGACTAACCCTCAGGCGACCTTGATGATGCTTGGAAGATATGTTGGGTTGAAGATGAGGAAGGAGAGGTCGAGACCAAAGTGACTCCAGAAGAATTAGAGTCAAAATGCTTGTTAGTCAAAATGCTTGTCGGTTCTCACGCTGCTTCAGCCTTGATGCACGCATATCTTCAGAGTAGAAAACTGTCATTTGCCATTTGATTTTACCGATTCTTTCTTTGGAAAATAGCGAATAGCGACGTTTGCACGAACGGGTGATGTGAGCATGTAAAGATGCAAGTTCAACTCCATTCATGTTGATTCTGAACAGATAATTGATATCTCTCTCAGTAATGTTCTCTTGGGTCTATCTCGATCACTTCCTTCGGTCATGTTTTTACACTGAGTTCATAGTAAACAGCACTCACGGGATGATAAGGCAAAGAAACCCCTTAGAATGTCGGCATGGGTAAGAAGCCTATGTCTAAGTGACGAGTGAGCCTTCCATCTAAATGGTCTGATGAAGAAGACATACAATTTGAAATGCACCAACATCCTAATGGCTATTGAGTTGTCGATTGCCAATAGCTACAAAATGACAATGAAATTCCTAGTAACGAGGACGACACCCATTGGACACAACTCTAGCCTTGTATTCATGGCGAAGCAATGCTATTCACTCATATAACTATTTAAGTGAGGCAGGCACAGATAGACTTGCTTATTACTTGACAAAGACATTGCTTCCCATTTAACTACAAAATCCCAGCTGAAGTACAGCAACCACTTTCAGCCGCAAAAGAGCACTAAAGAGTAACTGATGCAGAGTAACCGATGCAGATACATGTACAAACTAATACAAGTTTAATTTTCAGGAGATTGACATGATCGAAATCGAAACTATATAAAGATAGAACTCCCACATATTCTGGGTCCACCGCCTCAACAGCTCCACCGAAGTGGCTGCTCCTCTTATTGATCATTTGCCGCTGGAATACACCAGGCAGGAAGTAAATCAGAAGAGAACTCATGGTCGCACAGAAGCAGATATCATATATTCGTAGATATGCACATCTACATACACAAGAGAAACAAAGAGTTCACTTACGTGTTCATCATCAGCGTTATGTTATCCCCTTTCAATAAGATCCTCCCTGCAGAAAATATATAGCTCAGGCATGAGAACAGAAAAACTCAGCAAGCAGAAGAAAAATATATATGACCTCTCCATGACCAACCTAAAGTCTTTCTGGTCTTCTTTTTTACGTTGACTTCTTCGGCATCATCCAAAACCAGATTCATGTATTCATCAAATCCCTGAAAAAAAGGTTTTAGTACCCTGGTATCACTAAATGCGAAGAGGATCAAAATTAGAAAATATAAAGGATGTATCAAAATAGTCGAACTGTAATGTACTAAGAGAAATGACTACTTGAAGATGCGTTAAAGATCAGCAAATGAAGAGCAATTAACCAGGTAGCATCTCTATTTGGTGGGAAACAAAAGCTTATGGGCTCTGAGCCAAAACACATCTTGCATAGCATCAGAATTGGCCCTCCTTTTCTATTACAAGTACCGCGTTTCCTATTATATATTTTTGAACAAACAACACTCACTTTTGCTCCCCTCAAATAATCAAATCTGGCTGATTTCCAGAGAAAGAAAACCTATGTTAATCTCTGAGGGATACTACTAGAATCCCCATGCCAGTGTGGACAAATATCAGCTAAAACAAGAAGTATTAAGACTGCTCTTTGCTTCATCATTGTCACCATTATGTTCTCTATTTAGCGGACTCCATAATGAATAGATGATCATTATATCAGACCAGTAACTGACGAGGTTTGCTCGGCATAAATTAGCTCAGTGCTACACATCCTTCACTCTGCAATTCTGACAAGCAGATGAACCTCGATTCACTCAGCGTCACAAAAGGCCCTGTAGCCATAAAACCAATTCCCACCATCGAAAGGTGTAATGTGCTAGCTGAAACTATCCCCTTTCGCCCCCAAGTTGCTGAACCCATCATTACCAAGCTACTTCACCAAATAAACTCGAAGAATGCGCTAACAAGATATCAACAGGCGGCCCCACTTCCGAGCAGTATCTATCGGCATTAGCAGTCAACAACCCCAGCTACATCCTAATCAATGCAGGATAAACGAGGATATATTGTTGCCCGACAGATGCTCCGCGACAAGTAAATCAATAATTCCTCAACTTCATAGCCAAACAACTGATCTCATCTAGTGAACAAAAGGCAAGGGACAAATGCGAAGCGAACACTCACAATTATACGGCCTTCGATTCTCAAATCCTTCTGTTCAAACAGCCAAATCTGAATCCGCGCTTTCTGCAACAGCACAACCAACGCAACCGAATGCACATCAGCAAATTCATTTCCTATAATTTCATCATCCCTTCAAAGTATCGGACAAAACAAAACCCTAAATATAGTGCCGAGGAACAGAGTAAGTGACATGAATACTTACACTCTGAAGGAACCTGAAGATCAGATTCTGAAACGAAGAAAAACAGAACAAACGTCATTGCCTCGGACAAACGAGGAACAAAAGAGAGCTCAAAGCACCTGGAAAAACCGGGAGAGAGAGAGAGAGAGAGAGAGAGAGAGAGAGAGAGAGAAGGTACAATGGGTTGGGTCATGATTCTCTGCACTTTTGAGGACGCCATGGCTGCGGCCTGCTCTTCGCCTCTCCCCTTCTTCGATTCGACGGCGATGCAGAGATTCTGACTTGAAAGAGGGAAACTGAAACTGGATGCACTGAAGAAGAAGAAGAAGAAGAAGAGGAGGAACGCGAAAAACCCTAGCGGATGGATGGTCAGTAGGAGGATTTTTGGGCCGAGCCCATGAAGGGAAAATTTGTAAAGTTCAGGCCCAGCCCATGAACTTAAAAAGAAAATATTTTAGAAAGATTTTGCAAAATCGTGTCGTTGCAGAATTTTTGAATTGATAGGTAATGCATTAATTATATTGGCACACTCTATAAAAAAAATAAAATTGTACATATATATGAAAAGAGAAGAATATTTCGAGATGTGAATTTATTTGAAAGGTTATAGAATTCATGAAATGACGGAATTACTAATTGATGTGTTTGTCCATTATAATAATGTTTATGAAATTACTGATTGAGGATTTTTTGAGGAGCATTTCCTTAGAAGTAAGCAGTTAATGGGGACGGACTCTAAATTTATTGGCAATATATTTTCGCTGGTTCGAGTCTAGCTAAGCCTAAGCCTAAGAATCCGCTAATCCACGCTATAGACCGAGTGAAGCATGCTTCTTTGATTGAAGGCAAACTCTTTTTTCGAAACAATGGCAGCAACTATAAAAGGACGGGTCGGTAAGCTCTCTATCGACAGCGGGGCTGTTCCGGTTTGTCGACTCCTTGCTTGTGCGGTCACCTTTGTCGACCGGACTTCCTGACCTAGGGATGATCCCGGAGGAAATGTGAGGCCGATCGATGGAAACTTTTAGTAAGTAGTGCACGAAGCTCAAACTTATCTTGCCTATCTTGTTTGTAGATTGCTCATCTATCTGGTATTTGCTGCGTTATTCTGCATCAGCCCATACAAAAGTTTCAGTCACGGTTGGCTAGTGAGTGTTCCTGCTCCTGGGATTGGCAATTTCGAAGGTTACAATTGGATGCTTAATCGATTATTCTCTTCAACAGGTGAACAAAGGGACGTGTTCGGTCCTTGCAGATGCGACTGTTAGGTGTTCTGATACTCTTGTTCTAGCTAGACTGAAACGCGAAGGAGATCGTTTTCGCATGAAGGTGCAAGATGTGTCCGGGATATTAAATGACAAGACGAGTGACGTGCAAAGTTTTAGATGCAAGATGATGGCAAGGCAAGCGATTCCTCCAGAGGCTTGCTTCTCTCCAATCAGTTTGGATTTTCCACCTCAATTGTCCTGAGAGCATTCTAACTGCAAAAAGACGCATGAACCACTACGGCTTTCTTGATTTAACATGCCGACTGTAATCATTACATCTCTGAAGAATATAAAGGGAAGATTGAGAAGAGAAAACCGTTGCCCCTGGTAAATTATGGACACTGCTATTGAGGTTAGAGTTAATTAGATTTTATCATACAAGAAAGAATCGGAATTGGAGTGAAGAGAATACTATCCGTGCCCATCTTCATTCAACTCTATGACGGCATACTCGTGATAGGGGGTCCCAGGTTCCGTGGATGATAAGCCCTCATCCGGTGAGAACAGCCCTTCTCCATGATGGGAAAAGCTGGTTGCACCCGGGGTGAGATGGATTTCTCCTCTAGCAGCCATTTCAATTTCTTCTTCTTCGCTCTTTTCCTTCTTTGCTGCCTGACGGGCATCTTCCTTCTTCTCGTTGAATGTCCTCGCGATGGCTACGACTTTTTCCTTCACTGGTTCCTGGGAGGCTAAGATGTGTTTGCTCTCCCAGAAGAAGTTGATGAAGAAAATGAAGAGCGCAAAGGTTGAGGAAAGTGCTGCGATGATGAAAAGGCCCTTGAAACTGTCCAGAGTAAGGCTGTTGGAGGTTGCCGTTGTTGTGTCTTCCTCTGAACACTTGTCCTGATCCCCAAACCATGCTGTGGTAATTAAATTCATGTTGGGCGACTCGATGACTTTGAGGACTGCCCTCGATACATCAGGAACTAGTGGTGAGCCCTTTGGAAATGCCTGAAGACATGAAAAGGTGAATTGGATCGCCTTTTATCCATTAATAATGGGGTAGAAGGAACAAACTTCATTAGGAAAAAAAAAAAGAAAAAAAAATGTGTCTAAAAGTAATGTCTACGTTGAATTGTTGTGGGCTAATTATAATCCTGATAACTTTAAGTGGCCATAAGATTCGATTATAGTTTTGGCTGTCATTCATACAAGCAAAATATGACAGAGCAGACTTTGGATTAATGCCATCAAAAAAGCTTAGCCAAGCAACCTTTTGCTGTGGTAATCTTTCAGCAGCTGTGCAAGTACTTAATTATGGGTGCATGTCTGCAAGTTGAATGGGAGACTGTGAACGACTTACAAATCCAAAACCTGAAGCCTTGTTGGTCAGACTGACTAGCTTATATTTTGAACAATTCTGAGCGAGAAGCAGCCTGAGAAAAGGGAGTTCATCCACAATTGCAGATACACCATCATTATTACTGCCTTTAGAAAGTTTCTCATCAAATTCCTCTAAAGTCCCCAATGGTATGAGCTTGGACTCGTCTGCCTTTAAGCTCTTCAAAAGGTCCAGAATGAAAGAACCCTCTTGGTACCCGATGTACTCTCCATTCCTTATCAGTGCATTGATATCTGTGATTGTCGGTTGGAGACGTTGTACTGTTAATAGAGAAGTCAAGCTTGCCATGTAACTCGACGACAGTACCAGGACAGCGAAGATCCATACAATCAACACAAATCTTGACAAGTTGCTGACTACCCTTTCCTCTGCACAAATTTATGAAGCTACAGTTAGAGAGCCACTCCTCATATATGCAGTATCCATCGTTCTTTTCTGTTTCATTCATCACAAGACAAATGTAGTAATTTCTCCTATTTTTTCCATGATTTGGTATGAGGTCGCTTGACCTATAACTTATTACCTAGCAGTTTTCATTATTAGTAATGACCTTGCTTCCTACAATGATATGACAAAGCCTTACTGATTTTTCTTTACCAAACTCTCTTTCAAACAACTAATTTGACTAGGAAGAGGGATGAGGTGACTTACTATGGGCATAGACCATTGTAGAGAAAGAGAACCACAAGATCATTCCAACTTGATTGGATGGAGGTCCTCTGAATTCTTTGTTCACCCGGTGTTCAAGAACCCATACTACAAAGCCCGTGTACAGAAAGAAGGCTCCTATGCTTATCCACAGTTCTGTCTTCAGTGGTTTCATGAAGATCCATGCACTTTTTCCTTCTCCCTTCGTTGGAACAATCATGGACACACCTGACTCTATGTAAGGAAGGGTGAAATCCACAAACTTGGTTCGGTTTGCCCTAATGGTTATGTCACCAACAACAGCATCATATTCCTGCACGTTGGTTCAAAAAACAGAAATGGTTTAGTTAATAATATAAGGAAGAGGTTGGAAACTGAGATAGGGGTCATGAAGCAAGCTGTTTGAGTAAAACACGCAACTTTTTTTTTTTTTTTTTTTTGGTAAAGGTAAGTATAACGCGCAGCTTTGATCTACTCATGTATAATCCAAGTTCAGAATCATTACCTCAGCGAAAACCTTCTCAACAAGATCATCATAATTTCCTGCACTCCCTCCGCTGCCTTCACTAGTCTCGAAGGGTTCATACTCATACGGAACGGCGTACGGCAATGAATTCATGACAGCTTCGAACACATCTTTGCAATAACCGGTAACAATGGGAGCATTTGTCAGAGGATCTCTTGTCACATTTATGAATTGGCTAAATCCTCTTTTTACCGGGACTCCAACCCTCAACTTCTTCTCGTTCACTGGAATAACCCAACCTTGTGGAATTATTCTGGATTTACCAGGCCAAACAATTTTCTTCAGATAATTCTTCTCTCTGATTGAGTTCTCATTACTGGCAGGAAGTTGTTCTGTGATGCCATTCTCTGTCCAAGTTCCAATTGGTGCTATATCATTGCCAACCAAGTTTACTATCTGAAAGACAGATATTGGTATTTGTCCAGATTTGAAATAGACTTTGCCGCTTAATCCAGTGAATTTAGCGTTCAAAATTGAACGAAGGAGCTTTGGCCCTGCCTCTGAGACGCCAATGGTTTCCAGGTCAGCCATATTATCCTGGATGGCTGGTTTAATAAATTGTGAGTTTGCTATATCAGCCTTCTCTACTGCCATTGCTAAAGCAGAAACGCTATCATAGGCTGCTAGGCCATAGGCATTGAGCTGAACATGGTCTATCCCTGGATATTCGTCATGAAATCGCTGTTCCCATCTCTTCGAGAATTGGTCTAGCTCTTTGGTCTGAGGGAGGTAAGTTTTCACACCTATAACTCCTTGCATAGAATTGATGACATTGGAATCCATGGAGCTGAGAAGGCTTGCAATCCCATCCGTGACTATCCAGGCATATCCTTTCCTCATCATTCCTGCTTCCTTTGCCTTGAGAAAAAGTCGGTATGCAAGATTTGGCAACATATGAACAATGAAAACACGTGTTTGCATAGTCATTAAATTGTAGAGCTCTTTCAGGATCTGATCATCTGTAGCTGAAGGAGAGATTCCACACCGGTACGGTATCCTTGTACCAACTCCTTGCATGGCATCAGCAAGATAAGAGAGGATCCCACTTCCATAAGGAGAGCGTTCATAAATAGGTACAACTTCACTCCACTTGACTGCGTTGACAATGGCGGCTATAGCTTTTAGCTGAGAGGTGTCCACTTGAGCCATTTGGATGAAGTATTGAGTTGCAAGGTGCGAAAGCAAAGGGCTTGTTGCAGTGAAGGAAATTATAGGGACCTGAGTTGTGTTCCCAATGTCAGCTATAAAATCTGCTTGTCTCGATTGTTGAGGCCCCAGAATGGCCTTGACTTGATAATTATTTAACAATTCTATTGCTGCAAAATTAAAAAATATTGAACTTCAGGTTCTATATTCGTACTTGAGAATTATAGTCACATTTCCATTTATATACATATTCTTTGCTAGCATCTTAAGACTGTAATCTAAGGAGTTGTTTCGGATACTTCACCTAAAAAGAAACCTTTACCATGAAAGTTTCACACTGATTTGTATGGATAAAATAACAGATATAAATGCATTTCCCAGTGGTAATGAATGATTTCTGAGTAATTGCATTAGCTGGAAATCCCATTGCTGCACTACATTGGATTTTGTTTGTTTATAATATGTAACACTAAGTAACAACTAGGAACAGAATCAGGGGTGAAAGAGCTTTAGCAGAAAACTTCACATCCCATACCTGCAGATGTAGCCACAACTGCATCGCCTGATGAGTTTCTTGTGTGAAGGACTAGTCTTGTAGTGTAATTCTCGTGTGCAGTGTAGAAATCATGGATCGCCATCTCGAGGCATGTTTTGCTCATCTTCCCAACATATGTATCCATATCTAATATGACCCCAACATCTACCTTTTTTGCTGTCACATTCTGGCATGTTGATGGTGTCATGAACAAGCATACTAGGCTGGACAATAAAGAGATGGAAAACAAGCATCTCAGGCTCATGTTTTGTGCAGTTTGAGGTTTGGAGTAATTGGTGAGTAGTCTAGGAATGAAAGGAATATAATCAATATAGGGGAATGTAAGCAACGAAAACAAGATAATATAGGGAGAGATCATTTTTAAGCCATATAACTGAAGATAAGTCTGGGGAGGAGGTCAGGCTCAAGTTGTTGGATTATAATGTCTCAAGTTGCTGTTTTCTTTTTATTTACTATGTTTTCTGTTCTGTTTTTTTTTTTCCTCTGTTTTACTCTGTTTTTATTAAAAAAACAGCAAGTTCATTTAGTTACGTATTTAGTGTTTTTGCTATTTTTCTAGGAAGTTAATAGCACGTTTGTGTGCAGTTATGTGTTGCACGTACGTGAGCAGTTTTTGCTTTGTTTAAGTTGTCCTGTACTTGACGGTTTCCTTTAGAACAAACGTACGTAAGTTTGTCCTCTGTTTTCTCTGTGCTTCTCTTCCTCATCTGAAAAATATAGCTTCTGGTTTTCTATTTTCTTGTTTACTGTTTTGATCAGTAACAACAATTCTCGTGTGCAGTGTAGAAATCATGGATCGCCATCTCGAGGCATGTTTTGCTCATCTTCCCAACATATGTATCCATATCTAATATGACCCCAACATCTACCTTTTTTGCTGTCACATTCTGGCATGTTGATGGTGTCATGAACAAGCATACTAGGCTGGACAATAAAGAGATGGAAAACAAGCATCTCAGGCTCATGTTTTGTGCAGTTTGAGGTTTGGAGTAATTGGTGAGTAGTCTAGGAATGAAAGGAATATAATCAATATAGGGGAATGTAAGCAACGAAAACAAGATAATATAGGGAGAGATCATTTTTAAGCCATATAACTGAAGATAAATCTGGGGAGGAGGTCAGGCTCAAGTTTCTTGAATCAGAAGTGAGGACGTTGGAAAAGTCTTTAGAGAAGGACTTGTGGTTATGTTTGGCTTAGTCATGCTCTTGCCTAACTTTTGACTATTCCATAGTTTGACCACGTCATTGAACACACAAATTCCACGCCCTGATCTGGGTTAATTCCTTTTAATTAAAGGCACAATGATTTGAATGCGCAGTTGACCAACAAGATGAAGGTGGGAACGTTCCTACAGAAAGGCCAATTTTGGATACGCTCAAGGACGACTGAGCTTATATCAGCTGAATGAGTAGGAATGGGTCTTTACAAGAAATGCAACGATAAATAAGAGGAAAGATGAAGATAGAAAAGATGAGGTGTTAACGTGCATTATATCAACTGATTGGGACAAGTACTATTACACTGAGTTTATATTCAAATAAAACTTCATTCTGCAAGAAAAACAAACAAGTCGTGAAATGAAAGCTTAGAATGCAGTGAAATGCCATGCCATGCCCAAAAGATGCGAAGGATTATTCTTCAATGATTGGATTTTTTGTTATAATGGCGGTGGTCCAGCCGGAAGAAATGCAGCTGTCATTCAAATGATAGCAGTATGAATCAATATTTCTGGGACCATGTCTCTAGAGTCCTGTCCTTTTCCATAGTCTTCGCTCAACATTCTTGCTTGGTCCTTAGATGAAACAAGCAGAGGGGGTTTCCTCTTATTACTCCAAGCACAGAGGAAAAAGCTGACTTTGACATTTTGACATATATGGCGCGTCATAGCATTATTAAACCAAGTCAAACGCACAAGAGAGATCATATTGATAGGGATATTACAACAAGATTTTAATCGGACTTCATCCCAGGAAAATTCAAAGTCTACGTTATCAACTTCAAAGGGCTATCAAAAGGACAAAATAACGCCATTCCTGAAGACAAAAACGAGCGATTCTCTTCACACGGCATGACCTTGCGCCGTGTTGGTTTCACATTAACACTAGAAATTTCTGGGAAACAGCAGCTTCCCACGTTTCACATCTCTGGTCTTGTGCACGACATTGTCGACGCCCTTACACGGAACTTGCTCGGAAATGCCACCGAATGGTACCTGGTCAGGCTACGCTAGCGGGGGCAATGGCGTGTGCATCTTTACCTGAGTACGCTCTTTATGGGGTTGGGTCGCGTGAATTGGGTCGAGTCGGTTACATGACGGATGCAAACGGCCTGCTTGAATGGCTCGCTCTGAACTTTCCTGATTCGGTCTGGAGAAGTAGGATTCTATTTGGGAGTTCTCCTTTCTGAGATATAAACAGTGGGTCTAAAGATACCAAGGTTGCGCGATCTCTTGTCTATTATTATAGCTTAGTAATCTTATGAATTTACATATATTCGACTAAAAATTTCCTATGTCTTAACACTTTCATGGCCTTGTGCTTCCTCTTGCATTCATGAACCTTTACAAAAGTTCATCCGATTTTGCTAGAGGTGGCACCACTCCTTATATTCATCTTGCCTTGCTAAAATCTTGGACTTCACTAAGAGTGTTTTCTTATATTCATTTTTCTAACTTTTCATGAGTACAAACTCAAACTTGGTGCCCCAATACTCAGTACTTGATCACTATCAAGATTCAACAGCTTGTTGTTATCCATTAAACTTTGATAATTTGTTAAAAATTGTAAAGTTGGGTTTCCACTATGCTTGACTATTATTAATTGGTGTAAGGTCCATTCCTTTTAGTAGTACTATTAGCCTCTTGAGAGTCCCTTGAATGACCGAGTCACATTATTGTTTGTCTGAGTATAACTTACTGAAATAATTCTATTAGTAATTAATTGTTGAACATATTCATGCAGCAAGCTAATGTCTAGATTTTCCATATATATTTTACTAAATGCCTTAGACATTGTTGCCTCACTGTCTTGATATAAAGATATAGTTGTCATTGATTGTGGACATAACTTTTTATACAATAGCAAATTCTATAGCCATTGAACCTCTTTATTAGCCCTCAATAGTGCTACAAACTCAAACTCCTCCTTTGAAAGAGTTATACATATCTGCTTCTTTGATGCTTATGAGATTGCACCATTTGTAAGTTTGAAAAAATCCTTCCAGATATCAACTTGTTATCAATTTTGCTAACTATCAAACTAGCATTACATATCATTCTAGTGCTAGTGGCTGTCTTCCCTAAGATAGATCAAAATTTATTATTTTCTTTAAGTAATCAAGAATTCTACTTATGGCCTTCTAATTCATAGTACTAGTATTATTAATAAATCTTGACACCTTATTCACAATAAAGGTAGGATACATCAGACTTCCAATTGCACTAGCATATTCTAATTGGGCTAAAGATTGCCTAGTATTTGATAGCAACTTAAGTGATATATCATATGATGCATTTGACTCTTTAATTCTCAAATGCTAATATCTTTGAATGATTTTCTCCAATAGTAACCTTGACTTAGAGCATATCCCCCACTATTTTCAACCACTTTGATATCTTAAATTGTATCAACTTCTCTCAAATCTTTCATTTTAAACTAGGAAGATAGCTACATTCTAGTTTCAATTATGCCAAGCATATTTGGACCAATAATCAACATATCATCTTTCATGCCCTATAGTAAATTTTGAGTATGTTGGGAGCATGCAGTAGAAATCCTCGATATCTTCACCCGAGGAGATCATTAAGAGGGAACTCAAGTCAAATCCTGTCAACATATCTAGTCGACACACATTTATTCAAAAATTTAAGCCTATAAGTTATGAGCCAACTATAATATATTAACCACTCCATACTACACCAATCTTCTAATATAAGACTTTCTAACACAACTCACATGCAACTCAACAATCTCCCCTTCACGTGTGACTTAATGTTAAGTTTGATTTCCCTTAATTCAAGTATCCTTCTGCATCAACCCCACCTATCCATCTCTTATATATGTTGGGAGTGGGGCACAAATCAAATATTGGCTAGGATATCATTTGTTTAGAATGAGTAGTAGAAGTCTGACACTTTCACCTAGGGAGATCATCAAAAGACTGTTAGGGAAATCCCTTATGATGTTTTAAAGATAACAAAATAAATCAAAGGCTACTAACGTGTTTAATAGTTAAGTAAAAGACTATGCTGATGATAGAACATATAAATGATATTATCGAAATCTATGCTGAAGAAGAACCAGAAGACAGACTCTATACTGAAACTGAACTTATTCAAACTGTGTCAAGAACTTAAAGCTCAATCTGTTCAGAAGCAGAATATGTTTAGACTCAGATTATAAAGTTTATGGCACTCAAACTCAGATTGTAAAATATAATGCTCTCAAACTTTACATCCAAAATGAGATAGAACATAATACAAGCCCCAAACATATAACGGCTAGTGATCTGGTTTGGATTCTATATCAAAATTGATTTGATTGACTTAATCTAATTGATTGACAATTAAATCTTGAAGACAATAACTTTCCATACGAAAAAGCTCTACTTATGGAAACCAAGATTCTGTTTATATGGCGATCGGAATCAATTTGGGATTCTACTTTTGTCACTCAACGACTACTAAATCTTCTAGATATAAATCTATCCAATGGGTAGATTGGAAGACGATCCTCTAGATACTATCGAACGGCTAGTTTAGAAGTGGAGTAGTATTTAAGGAGATCAAGGACCAATGAGCAAGTAAGAAACGGAGTGTAGAATTTATAATTCCAACGTCCGAGCAATCTTCAATCATACACTTGTCTTTCGTGAGCTTAAACGTTTGTGATCGTGAGAGAAATACCAAAAAAGTGACTTAGTGAGATAGTGTGATCTACTATTAAGTGTTTGCACTTAAAGTTGTAATCTCTTATTGATTGCATAGTGGAATCCAGCCATAAGGCTATTAGCATGGGAAAGTGAACGTAGGCTTGATCTAAGCCGAACCACTATAAATTATGCATACTTATTCTCTTCCATGAACTCCTTTATTTTATTCCGCATTTATTTGCCAATGTTTATTTTAAACATCTATTCACCCCCTCTAGGTGTTTATATTAGCACTTTCAAAGACAACCCAGGTATAAGCTCATCAATATATCCAATTAGACTTACTTTCACTCAAAAGCTTAAGCCTATGAGTTACAAGCTAATTAAGATACATTAAATGCTCCACACTAGACAAATTCTCTAATATGGGACTTTCTAACACAACTCATACGTGCGATTCAACTAAGTAAATGCACTTATCAACATTGTTATATTTAAAGCCATATGATAATAGCACCGAATCAAATTTTCTCATGCCATTATTTCGGTGCTTTTATGTTGCCATTCTCAAAAAAATACACTTTGTTTACAACTCATTTCATATAATTAGCCTTACGATTTTGAGAACATTCCTCAATTAGAATGTGTATTATCAAATTAGCCACAATCATGTCCTCAATTGTATGGAGAAGTTTCTTTCAATAATCATTCCAAGTTGAACACAATTTTGAATTAATTGCAGCAACTTGAAGAGGTTCAAAAACTTCAAACGTAAGGTCTTTGAGTTTGGCAAAATATATTTGTGGTTTATCTACTTGCTTAGAGACATATTTTTATTAATCATGATAGGTTCAAAATATTTGAAAGTGGTAAATCTATTCTACCTTATTTATCGGTATTATATTTGATCTGTAAAGGATTCCAATCCTCTAGAATTTGCGTGAAATCAAAAAAATTATATAAACAATTCGATGGAGTATTGAGAATTTTTTCCTTAGCATCTCCTTTCATCATCCATTTCTTGTGAAGATTATCACATGATATCATACCACTTTTGTTCATAAATTTCAAAGTATTATAGCTAACATGAAATAATCTATTGTGCTACAAGAAAGATGACTCAAGCATATAAATAGAACAAAAGTTTCAATAATAATTATCAATCTAGATTGCGAGCATTTGATGGAACTACTGTCTCCATCTTCATGAAAATAATAATTTGGATTTTCGGGGTAATTTGATTGATGATGAAGATAGAGCAGTAGTTATCTATCTTTGATGTTTTGATACACGATGATGACCATTGTCATTAAGATATTATTTACCCATATTATTATTGATGTCGATTCTAAACAAATATAACTCTAGGATATCCATTAAATCCATAGAGAAACGAGTTCTACAATTACTCAATATCTCTCTTAGAATTTCACCTTGAATGTATAATCAAACTTGTGTGTGAAAAGAAAAGTAAAGAGAATGTTGTGAAGAAGAGAGCGTTGTTATGAATAGTTGTGATCAACAATGTATGATTTTTTTTTTTCACAGACAGCCCATCAACACATACTTGGGAATGGATACCTTATCCCCGCGATCAAACCATCACCAATTTTCATGTCAACAATCACTTATTTTCTTGATAACTAACTATTTCAATATTATTCTCTTTAAAAGGTGAAGGAATGGACATGATCGGTCATTGTAGCTGCGAGTGTTAGGTGTTTATATACTCATATTCTTGCTAAACTAAAATAAGAAGGAGATATTTCGCAATGAGATGCAAGATGTGATCGGGATATTATGTGAACAAGTGACACAGAAACTTTTAGATTCAAGATGATGGCAAGTAATTTCTCCGGAGGCTTCTCTTCAATGAGTTTGGATTTTCCCCCTCTATTGTCCTGGGAGTATTCTAACGGCGAAGATGCATGAATCAACATGGCTTCCTTTACTTATCATGCCAACTGTAAATCACTACATCCATGAATAATATGAATGGAAGATTAAAGAATAAAAACCTTTGCCCCTGATTATGAAGCGTAACTATGGACACTGCAATAGAGGTTCGTGCAATTAGATTTTATAATACAAGAAAGAATCGGAGTTGGAGTGAAAAGAATACTTCCTTCGGCCATCTTCATTCATCCCTATAACAGCATACTCGTTATACGGGGTTCCAGGTTCCGTGGATAATAAGCCCTCATCCGGTGAGAATAGCCCTTCTTCATGATTGGAAAAGCTGGTTTCGCCTGGGGTGAGATGGATTTCTCCTCTAGCAGCCATTTCGATTTCTTCTTCTTTGCTTTTTTCCTTCTTTGCTGCCTGATGGGCGTCTTCCTTCTTCTCGTCAAATGTCTTCACGATGGCAGCAAATTTTTGCTTCACCGTTTCCTGGGAGGCTAAGATGTGCTTGCTCTCATGGAAGAAGTTGATCAAGAAAATGACGAGCGCAGAGGTTGAGGTGAGCGCTGCGATGAGGAAAAGGCCTTTGAAACTGTCCAGCGGGAGGCTGTCGGAGGCTACAGTTGTCTCGTCTTCCTCCAAACACTTGTCCCGATCCCCAAACCATGCTTTTGTAATCACATCCATCTCAGGCGACTCCATAACTTTCAGGACTGCCCTCGATACATCAGGAACTAGTGGTGAGCCCTTCGGAAATGCCTGAAGACAGGGAAAAATACAGATCAGAGGATCTCCTATTATCTATGAATAAAGAGAGAATGAAAGAACTTTGTTAGGAAAAGATTTCTGTCTGAAAGTGTTGTCCGCTTTGAAATGTGGAAGAGTAGTTATTATCATAATATTTTTAGTGGCCATAGGATTAGATTATTGTTATGGCAACTATTCGTACAAGCAAATTATGATAGAGCACACTTTGGCTCAATGCCAACAAAAAAGTTCAATGGAGCAACCTTTTGCTTCGGTAATCTTTCAACAGTTGTGCAAGTACATAAGTATGTGTGCATATTGGGCGAGAGAGTGGAAACACTTACAAATCCAAAACCTGCAGTTTTGTAGGTTGGACCAACCAACTTGTATTTTGAACAATACTTTGCGAGAACAAGCCTGAGATAGGGGAGTTCATCCACAATCGCAGATACCCCGCCATTACTGCCTTTAGAAAGGTTCTCATGAAAGTCCTCTAAAGTCGTCAACACTTTGAGTTTTGACTCATTTACCCCTATGCTTTTCAAAAGATCCGGAATGAAAGAATCATCCTGGTACCCAATGCATTCTCCATTCCTTATGAGAGTATCGATATCTGTGACTGTTGGTTGGAGCTGTTGTACAGTTAATAGAGAGGTCAAGCTAGCTGTGTAACTCGATGATAGTACTAGGACAGTGAAGATCCATACGATCAACACAAATCTCGACAAGTTGCTCCTTACCCTTTCCTCTGCAAAATTTAAGAAGCTACAGTTAGAGAGCCACTCTTTGTATATGCAGCATCCATCTGTGTTTCTGTTTCATTTATCACAAGGCAAAAGAAGTAATTATACCTATATTTTAATGATTTAGTATAAGATTGCTCGACCTATAACGTATTATCTTGCAGTTTTGCAATTATTATAGAAGACACCGATTCCTACAATAATATAACCAAGCTCTACTGATTTTCTGTCGCCAAACTTTCTTTTTGACGACTCATTTGACTATGTATCTTGAAGAAAGATGGATGAGGTCACTTACTGTGGGCAAAGACCATTGTAGAGAAGGAGAACCACAAGATCATTCCAATTTGTTTGGACGGAGGTCCTCTAAACTCTTTGTTCACCCGGTGCTCAAGAACCCATATTACAATGCCAGTGTACACAAAGAAGGCTCCTATGGTTATCCATAGTTCTGTCTTCAGCGGTTTCAAAAAGATCCATGCATTTTTCTATTTTCATGCTTGATTGGAACAATCATGGAGACACCTGATTCTGTGTAAGGAAGCGTGAAATCCACAAATTCGGCACGGTTCGACCTTATGGTTATGTCACCGATGACAGCATCATAACGCCTTCTTTCGGTCTAAGAAACAAAAGCATGTTAGTGGAGAATATGAGCGAGAGGTTGGAAACTGAGATAGGGGTCGGGAAGCAGACTGTTCAAGTAAAACATGCAACTTTGATTTAATCATGTGAAATCCGAGTTCAGAATTCATTACCTCAGTCGAGATGTTTCCAACAAGATCATCATAAGTTCCCGCACTTTCTCCACTGCCTTCACTAGTCTCGAAGGGTTCATACTCATAGGGAACAGCATACGGCAATGATTTCATGACAGCTTCAAACACTTCTTTGCAATAACCAGTAATAATGGGAGCATTTGTCTGAGGATCTGTTTCCACATTTATGAATTGGCTAAATCCGGCTTTTACCGGGACTCCAACCCTCAACTTCTTCTCATTTATTGGAATGTCCCAACCTTTTGGGATTCTTCCTGATTTACCAGGCCAAACAACTTTTTTCATAAAATTCTTCTCTTGATTGAGTTCTCATTACTGGCAGGAAGTTGTTCTGTGATGCCATTCTCTGTCCAATGTCCAATTGATATTGCATCGTTTCCAACCAGGTTCACAACCTGAAAGGCAGATATCAGTAATTGTCCATTTATGAATTCAACTCCACCACTCAATCCAGTGAATTTGGTCTTCAAAACTGACTGGAGCAACTTTTGTCCCGACTCTAAGACACCAATGGTTTCCAGGTCAGTCATCTTATCCTGGATGGCTGGTTTAATAAATTGTGAGTTTGCTATATCAGCCTTTTCTACTGCCATTGCTAAAGCGAAAATGCTATCATAGGCACCTAGGCCAAAGGCATTTAGCTGAACATGGTTTATTCCTGGATATTTCTTATGAAACTGCTGTTCCCATCTCTTCGTGAATTGGTCTAGCTCTCTGGTTTGAGAAAGGTAAGTCTTCACACCTATAACTCCTTGCATAGAATTGATGACATTGGGGTCCATGGAGCTGAGAAGGCTTGCAATCCCATCCGTGACTATCCAGGCATATCCGTTGCTCATCATTCCCACTTCCTTTGCCTTTAGAAAAAGTCGGTATGCAAGACTTGGCAACATATGAACAATGAAAACACGTGTTTGCATAGTCATTAAATTGTAGAGCTCTTTCAGGATCTGATCATCTGTAGCTGAAGGAGAGATTCCACACCGGTACGGTATCCTTGTGCCAATTCCTTGCATGGCATCGGCAAGATAAGAGATGATACCACTTCCGTAATGAGAGCGTTCATAAATAGGCACAATTTCCCTCCACTGGGCAGCTTTGACAACGGCAGCTATAGCTTTTAGCTGAGAGGTGTCCACTTGTGCCATTCGGATGAAGTAGGGAGTTTCAAGGTGCGAAAGCAAAGGACTTGTCGCAGTGAAGGAAATTATGGGGACCTGAGTGGTATTCCCGATATCAGCTATAAAATCTGCTTGTCTCGATTGTTGAGGCCCCAGAATGGCCTTGACTTGATAACTCTTTAACAATTCTATTGCTGCGAAATCAGAACACATTGAACTTCAGGTTCTATATTGGTTTTTGAAAATTAGTCCAAATTTTCCCTCATACACATACCCTTTGCTAGCATCTTACAGCAGTAATCCAAGGGATCGCTTCGCATACTTTACCCAAAAAGAAAAGCCTTTCGCCAAGAAAATTCACTGACTTTGATGGGTGGAAGAATAGAAATAAATTCATTTTCCAGATATGATGAATGATTTCTAAGTTATTGCATTAGCGGGAAATCTCATTGCTGCAGTTAATTGTATTTTGTTTCTTTAAAAGTTATACCACCAAGAAACAACTGGGAACACAATCAGGTGTCAAAGAGAAGAAAACTTAACATCCCGTACCTGCAGATGCAGCCGTGACCGCATCACTCTTTGCGTTTCTCGTGTGAAGGACTAATCTTGTAGTGTAATCATTGTGAGCAGAGTAGAAATCGTCCATCGCCATCTCAAGGCATGTCTTGCTCATCTTCCCAACATATGTATCCAAATCTAGAATGACTCCGACATCTATCCTTGTTGCTGTTACATTCTGAGACGTTGACGGCGTTATGAACAAGCATATTAGGATGTACAATTGATAGATGGAAAACAAAGATCTCGGGTTCATGTTTTGTGCAGTTTGAGGTTTGAAGTAATTGGGGTTCTGACAGAGGAATGAAAGCATCGAGAACAAGATAATGTAGGAGAGGATCGTTTCGTTCAGCCATATATAGGAAGAGAAGTCGAGCGAAGATGGAACAAGCAGATGGGGTTTCCTCTAAGCAATCCAAGGACGGTGGATAGAGCTGACTTTGGCACTTAACGACATACAAGGTGTGCTGTGACGGCATTGGACCCAGTCATGCTCTCAAAAGAGCTGAATTGTATCCCAGGAAAGGTCAAGAGCCTCTGTAATTAACTGAAAAGGGCTACCGAAGGACAAATTCATGCCGTTGCTAAAGACCAAAAAAGACAAGCTATTCTCTTCGCACGGCACGGCCTTGGCTTGATCATGGATCGACCACGGCCTTACCCACGTTGGCTTCGCGTTAATACTCGAATTTTCTGGGGAAACAACAGTTTTCCACGTTCAACATCTCTGGTCTTGCGCACCACGCTCGACATCGTTGACGCCCTCATACGCTGACTTTCCCAGAAATGATACCGAATGATACCTGGTCAAGCTACGCTAGCAAGGGCGCTGGCGTGTGGATCTTCACTTTGAGTACTCTCATTTTGGAGTCGGTCGCGTGAATTGGTCCTCGAGTCTCGTACGTGATGGATGCAAATGGCCTGCTTCCTTTTTGAACTTTCCTGATTCAGTCTGGAGAAGAAGGATTCTGTCTGAAAGTTCTCATTTCTAAGACGCACAGGGCGGGTCTAAAACTCTCGAGAAACATTCATCTAAGAGTCTTTGTTGCGTTTTGGTCGTCCGAATTTTAATTTGGATTATAGATCATCCAAATATTGTTTGAATTGTAAAAAATCTGGTCGTTTGATCGCCGCAACCTAAGATAAAATATAAAATCTTTAAAAACCCTCCATACGTATTATAACTTGCATTTTAACCAATTAGGATTTATCCCACCCCTCCCCTGGACCTTTTAGCCGACATCTTATCCAGATTTATCCGGTCCAAGGAGATCGCCAAACAGTAAATAGAATCCTTTGCTATCCTATCTGAATTCAAATCCAAATCACCAAATGCAGCTTTTGTCTCATATCATCTTCTCTCGTACGATGGCAGAAAAAATGGGAGTATCTGGGCTTGTCGGTGTATCACTCGCTGAGCCCATAAAAAGGAGACAGGAGCCCATATATGATGAAGTTTTCATTTTTAATATGACTGAAGTCTTGAAGCACAGCGACTATTGGTCTTTTTACTGTATCACATGAAATCTTCGATCATTCTTTCCCTTTATATTCTATGCTCAGGACACTCTGGCAGTTTCTTTCTTAATAGTGTTTGCCGATTGAGGCATTACATTCTTTTCAAAGGCTGGATGTCTATGGATTATGCTGATTTGGGAGATCTGAACTACCCATTTTCACGTGCTTGTCACTATCTATCACATTTTGTTAGCAGAGTCATGCTTGAATCTTGCATGATTCTAACATACTAGTATCACGTGCATCAGATCAGATCCGGATATAGGTGGAAGAACAAGATGAGACACTCAGATCAACGATGGGTGAGTGTTTGGTGCTGCTCAATCGTTGCCTCAGAGTCACGCGCTCTTATTAGTTTTCCATGAATTCCCTGATGAACAGAGACTTATTATACCTAGTTCTGTGAGTTCAGCTTCTGATGATTAAAGAGAGACTAATGAGTTACAGCATGTGTGAGTCTCTTTATGAAGTGAATACACTTTTTCCGAGGACCGAACATCATTCTTATGCATGATACTGAAGCTGGTTTTCCATCCCCATAGATTTAGCTCATATGATTTATCCTTTGAGGTTACCAAGTGGGATAAGCTTACACATCGATGGCCGTCTAGGTCTAAGTAACCGAAATGTTCCAACATCTTGTGACTTGCTGATTCCTCACGCTAATTGGCGGTGAAAAAGACAGATTCTTCATATGCTTGCTAGTTTTGGCTACTAGAATCTGCTGTTAGTGATGTAGATATGATAAACGAATCAGTCTGGCATACATATACAATCCAAGTCTCCATGCTAGTGGAGTGAAAATGATGAGATCTAAAAACAAAATTCAGAATGGAGTTCATGTATAGCCCATGGAAGAGAAGGATCTCATTGGGCTACCGGAGGAACCGCCTTGTACACCTGACCCAGTTCCAGGTCTGTTTGCTCCCCTTGATTCTGTCGACATTCATAGTAGAACACTGTGAGAACCATAAAGGAGAAAAATTTCGCTGCGCAGAAGAGAAATGTCGCGGCAGCTCCAAAAGCAAATTGAGCGAAAACGCCTAGCTTGTCATCATCATCTGCTGACGTGACATAGAACACAATATAGATCGGAAAACTCATGAGCTCCAGCATCGACATTAGCCTGAAAGCTTCCATTTTTTTGCACCTCATCAGCTTTTCCGCTCTTAAAAAGGCCTTTGGTCCTGAAACATCATCTTCTAAAACTGAAACAACCAAACCAAGACTCCAAAGAACAGCCAGGAACAGATACAAAGCTGCAGCAAGCATTCCTGCTGTCCAACTCCATATGTAGATATTAACCCATCGAACTATCGCCAAAGCTAGAGCCCAGTACAAGATTGCCAAAATGCAAACAAAAAACCATGTGACGAATGACTTCTTCCATGTGGACTTTATCCTTGACACCAGTTGTTTGAGGCTTATAGATTTGTTGTTATAAATGACCGCCGATCCATACACTATCAATAGCATTCCGAGGAAAAAAATTATGCAGGAAGATAGCAAGAATACCGACTCAATTCCCACGAATGATCTTAAATCACGCGGATCTAGCTCAGAGCGCTCGTAGCTATCCTCGACTTTCTCCATGAGGGCCCTGCTAGAACATAATGAAGGAGGACTAGGAAAGAGAAGGGAGAAAAAATCAAGAGCATTATTTGGATCACGAGCTTGGGATTCCTTGCCGGTAACTCGATGGCTTCTCTCATCGTACCGATGACACCCAGCCGAGGAGCGGACCCATCGGCAGATGCCGGAGGCGAAGTAACGGCCGGTGATGGAAGAACGTCATTGGCCATGTATTAGGTTGGACTCTGTCGCTGGTAAAGTGTGGGAGATGATGATACCCACAAGTTTAGTGATATTTATATGAGTAGAAAGCTAACGGTAGATGCTTTCAACTTTAATGTACAGTAAAGTACATGGAATTTCGAGGCACTTGTCCTTTTAGCAGACAAGAATATCTTGTGGTCAATAGTGGACGCGTCTGCCTAATGTCTCGAGTAAATTAATTTAAGTGCTGAAGTAGGTGAGTTTGCGAGACCGGATTTCTCCGAGACACCGATTTAATAATTGGTTCGAGGCGAGGATGTTTCAGAAAAACGAACGGTTGGAGAAGCTATAAGATTTCTTGAGAGCGTTTTCCACCCTCCTACTTCTCTTCTGAAAACAAGAAATCTTCATCTTAGTTCAAGTTGGATTATTAAACCAGAAAGATGGATTGATACGGCACAGAGGGTCGGACAAGAAGACCATCTGAAACGACAAAAAAAAGGGAAGAAGAATGCCCAACAAAAGCGACAAGTCAGACGCGTGTCCGTGTGGCTCTGGAAGGCTTTCCGGCTCGCTGTCCTATATCTCAATCATCGATGCGACCGAGGCACGAGATAATTTAGTACACACTCTTGAGACGTAAACGAGGGAAAACTCGACCGAGGGAGGTGCTTTCGGGGGAGAACGTATCTGATGTTTACGAATATTTTAAGAAATCGTTAATAAAGTGGCGCAGTCGGGTTCGCATGCATCGCCAATTTCGTCCAGCCCACCCAATACGACCCAATAAGACCAGATTCGACCCGTGGACCTGAACGAGTGGGGCGTGGGCTTTCCTTTCGTACGTGAAATCCACCTGCTCAACTGGGCTTGCTGTCAGTTCAAGAAGACAAGGCGATCGCATTGAATCACCTCAAAAATTTGATGGACTCAGAACGGGACACAAGCTAAAGACGCGAATCGTAATTATTCACTTCTAAAATTCAATTTCTAAATTTTCTTATTTCTACTTTCCAGACAAATTTCTGAACGAAAATATTTATTTAATAACAACACAAATTTCGATTCTCAAAATAAAATTTCATTTAATAACAATACAAAATCTTTCATTATCGGGAGCGGCGGCGAACAATGATAGGTGGACACTCAATTAGTAGGCGGAGCGAGCAATTAGAAGAATTTTTATTTTTCATTTTTGTTTTAGAAATAGAAAAATGAAAAAAAATTTACATTTCATTTGTATTATAAACCTATTTATGGACTAAAAAATTATTTCAGAAATTTAAAAAAAATTACGTTACTGCTCGGGCAGGCTGAGCAACGAAGAAGGTGCATGCCTTTTTGACAAAAAAAAAAAACCAGAAAAACAAAGGTGCAATGCATGCGTGCACATTCAAGTCATTTGAAAAAAAAGAAAAAAAAAAAAGGCATGCACAGCGTGCTTCGTTGCATGCCTTTATGACAAAAAAAAACAGATAAACAAAGGTGCAATGCATGCGTGCACATTCAAGTCATTTGAAAAAAAAAAAAAGGGCATGCACAATGTTGCATGCCTTCATGACAAAAAAACAGAAAAACAGAGGTGCAATGCATGCGTGCACATTCAAGTCATTTGAAAAAAAAAAAAAAAAAGGCATGAACAGCGTGCGCAAGCAGATACATAAGCCGACCAGTAGATGTTCACGTCTTCGTCCGTTAAGTAAACTCGTCCATGCTCGAGGAAAACGTCGACCCAGAAAGGAACACAACAGTGAGATGGATTTCTTTGAAAAACAACTCCCCGATTTTACGTTCACATCAAAAAATCTATCTTGATACATAGAAGGGACGCTGACTCTATGCATCGCTATCGAGCTGTGTTATTTATTCGTCATTGGAGAAGACTAAATTACTGTGAACCTCGTTCCGTCACCTTCCATTGATGTTGCACTCCATTTGCACTCCCGATCGAAAGTCACGCATGGTACTTGTCCTTCCCACTTGTCCATGCGTGGGACGCGACGTGTAGAGAAGAAGAGTTAAAGAGACCTGCTTCTCGGTTTGACGGTGATGGTATTTGACTATTCGTACAGCTGACAACCTGGTATCAATCAATTGAGGTTCACCAGAGGAGTCAATGCTTAGAAAACGACAAATGCCTGTAGGATACTTATTAGCAAAATCCTTCTTTTATTGCGCAGTACACGTCAATCTCGTAACAAGAGATAAAAATCTTTGACTTTGATGGAGTCGACTAATTCATTGCAGTACAGGGGTCCATATTGAATCGTGCAGCGCAGCGTCTATGTGCTGCCGTTTCTGTGAATATCTCTATTTATTGCGAGCTTCTGTAGAAATGCCTACTCACAATTCCCTCCCATCTCTCCCAACTCTAGTGTTTGTTTATCTTGATCTCGACTGAATTTTAGAAGCCATGACAGGAGCGGTCTCGCCATCACCTTGTGCTCATGTGGTGGTGTTCCCTCTAATGGCTCAGGGACATGCACTCCCATTACTAGACATAAGCAAGGCCCTCACAAACCTCGGCGTCAAAGTCACTATCATCGCCACCCCAAAGAATGCCCCACTCATCCTGTCAAAGATATCGAACTATTCTGAAATCTCCTTACGCACTATACAGTTTCCTAGAGTCCCAGAGCTTCCTGAAGGATGCGAGAACACTGCTGATCTGCCTTCCATGGCTTTGTTGGTGCCTTTCTTGAAAGCAAGTAAGTCCATGAGACCCGCCTTTGAGTGTATTCTCAGGGAGATGTCTGAAGCGGGTTCTTGCCCTCTCTGCGTGATTTCTGACTTTTTCCTAGGATGGACGCTCGATGTGTGTCGGTCTTTTGGGATTCCTAGAATTGTCTTCCATGGGATGGGAGTTTTGTCAATGGTCATCTTGAAAATTGCCTTCATGAATGCCCCATCACTCTTGGCAATGCCCGATTCCGATCCTATCGAACTGCCGAACTTGAGCGTTCCTTTCACAGTCTATGAACGTGACATCTCTGATTTGGAGCGGTGGCAAGACCCGGACGACCCTTACTCGCCTATAACAGCGGAGATTGGAGAGGCGGAAGGGAATAGTGCAGGCATTATCGTCAACAGTTTCGAAGAGCTCGAAGGTGATTATATTGCCACCCTAGAAAGATTTTATTGCCAGGGGGCAAGAGCTTGGTGCATTGGGCCGGCTTTGCTCTACGACCAGAATCAAATAGAGAGACCTATGGGATCCAACCAGGCAGACCCATCTCAGCCCTACATCAAGTGGTTGGACGAGTGTGTTGGAAGCAGCAGAGTGATATATGTATCATTCGGAACACAGGCACGCTTGAGTGACATGCAAATGGACAATATAGCTTATGGACTGGAGATGGCAGGACATCCGTTCATATGGGCAGTAAAATCGGCAACTTGGTTGTTGCCGGACAATGGATGGGAGGATCGATTGAAAGGGTGGGGCTTGGTGGTGCACAATTGGGTGGACCAGCGGCGCATCTTGTCACACCCGGCAATAGGTGGTTTCTTGAGTCATTGTGGTTGGAATTCGGTGCTGGAAAGCTTGTCGGAGGAGGTGCCGATGCTGGCATGGCCGATGCATGCTGAGCAGCCACTGAATGCTAAGCTTGTGGTGACGGGGCTCGGGGCTGGGGTTATGGTGAGAGAAGGTGGTGTTGGAGGGACGATTGCTAGTGAGGTGATAAGGGATGGAGTTAAGGAATTGATGGGAGGGGAGAGAGGAAGGCAGGCTAGGGACAGGGCAAGAGAGATTGGTAAGTTGGCAAGGCAAGCTGTGGAAAAGAAGGGTGGATCATCGTACAAGAATTTGGAAGGCTTGATTAAATTCCTCAAAGAAAGAGTTAAAGTGTGAGTTTAGATTGGTTCCTTCTTTTAATCTGTTTCCAGGCACAATGAGGCTTAGAATTAGATACTTGGAGGTGGTATCACAGTAAAACTAAAACATGTAACTGAGCCTCATCGAAATATTGTGCCTTATTTCTCTTTCGATATGTGACTAGTTTTGGTAACAAAAATCTTGCGGCCATCAAAAAATTCTGCCTTCTCTCTTTCATACTAATTCGTGTATGGAAATTGCGCCAGATTGCGTCACTTCTCATGGACAGGAAGCTGGCCTGATGCATGCTCACCTTAACAGAAAGCTTGCTGAAACGTAACTTCCTCGACAGAAAGTAGTAAAGGTTGATCTTACCTCCTAAGGTTACATCTCAGCTCCTCAGCTGTGTCTCCCCCAACCTTGAACTTAAGGTTCAGGATGCCACTCACCATCTCTACTGCGTCCATAAAACACATGCTGATCAACCAGGTTGATGTCTTGCACTGTGCACAATCACTATGTTGCATAGTATTACTAATCTTGAAAAGAGTAGACTCACAAGTAAGGTGGCAAGGGTCCTTGCTGAAAATACGCAATTCCATCCTAAAGTCATCTTCTAGATTCTTAGGTTTCTTCAAGCCTCTCGGACTTCACTATAATCTTTCATCTTAAGAATAAACAAGAGGGGCAAAATGTAACTCCGGCCTTTGCACTGTAATGCTCTATTAAAATATAATTCTGCCTGGGTTTTGCCATGATCCAGAACCGGGACATGAAACAAAGAACCCAGAATTACTCTTTAACATCAGATTTACTTACAAGGATCAGCAACTCGTCATTGTCATCGCATTGTCAGCTTGTCATGTTCTAATTCTTCGATGTTGGCTTTGTGTTCCAAATGCAGCACTCTCAAGTGTTTTTATCCTCGCCATTACTTACTCTAGTCTTATGTCATCTTCTTCTTTGCAGATTTGTGCCGGCTTTGCATCGAGTTCTTCAATAAGGTTTTTTAGCACAGTGACATCCGACTCAGGTCTTTGGTTTCGTCTCATATTCTGTGATCAATGAGGCAAGACTTGATCATGGCAGGCTTTATGTTATTAGACTGATACATGGTATAGTGTATGGATTACGGAAGATCTAAGACATTGACTCTTGAATAGCCATCCTATCAAAAACTTCGAACATGAAATACAGAGTTCACAAGATACCAGATATGGGACCAAAGTGAAAGAATGGCCGAAGGAAGCAAGAAGCGTAGCAAGAGGATGAAAATGTGTAGAGAGATTTTTCTATATCTTGAGTTTTCATCAATGTACAATGATTTGTAATTATAATACACGATTTACATAGAGAAAGGAAATAAAATATTCTACAAATATTCTATAAATCAATTCTAAATCAATCCTATCAAAATGGATCAATTAGATCAAATCTGATCAATCCCGAGGATCTTCAGGGCATATCTTCCAACACTCCCCCTCAAGCTGGTGGCTTGTAAATATCCAAGACGCCCAGCTTGCTTAATAGATATGCATGTTGTCTCGAACATAAAGGTTTGGTGAAAATGTCTGCCGGTTGTTCAGCGGTTCCAATCCCTCTTGTTTCGATTACCCCTTCTTGGATTTTCTCCCTAGTGAAGTGACAATCCACCTCTATATGTTTGGTTCTTTCGTGCATTACGGGGTTGGCTGCAAGCTTCAGTGCTGACTCATTATCACAAAATAATTTTGTTGGCCCTTTTACCTGTATTCTGAGATCTCCAAGCAGACCTCGTATCCATACAATCTCACATGTGGTCTTTGCCATGGCCCTGTATATCGCTTCGGCTGAGGACAAAGAAACCATTGCCTGCTTCTTGGTTTTCCAGGAAAGAAGTGATTCCCCCAATTTAATGCAAAATCCAGAAACAGATCTTCAACTCATGGGGCAAATTGCATAATCTGCATCACAATATGCTATCATTTCCATGTTGCATTTTCTGGATAAAAGTATTCCCAATCCTGGACAACTCTTCAAATATTTTACAACTTTCGAGCAAAGCATTCATGTGAGATTCTTTTGGTTTGTGCATAAATTGATCGAGATTTTGCACTGCATATGATATATCAGGTTTGGTCATAGTCAACTATATGAGTTTTCCAATGAACTTCTGATAACTTGACGGATCTTCAAGAATAGGATCATCTTGAATCGTAACATGATCTGCTGCAGTCAATCTGGTATTTTGCTCAATTGGAATAACTGTTGGTTTGCACCCTGATAATCCTGTCTCTGATATAATCTCTAATACGAACTTCCTTTGACTAAGAGAAATTCCCTGGTGAGATCTGGCAATCTCAATTCCAAGAAAGTACTTTGGTGCTCCCAAGTCTTTTATATGGAATGTAGTATGCAAATATTTCTTAAGATTTTCTATTGTAGCTTCATCATTTCCCATAATGAGAATGTCATCTACATATATCATTAGATAAATAGACGACTTACCTCTAGTCCATGTAAACAAGGCATAATCATATCTGGATTGTTTGAAGTCTGCACTTGTGAGAGCTCGAGCAAATTTTGCATACCACTGTCGGGAGACCTGTTTCAGCCTATAAAGGGATTTGCGGAGACGACACACTTTATTCTCCCCCTGTCTCCGTAAACCCTGAGGAATATACATGTAGATTTCCTCATCCAAGTCGCCATGGAGAAAGTCGTTATGGACGTCCATATGATGTAGTGACCAATCATGGATGGCTGCAACTGACAAGAAGGATCGAACTGTGACATCCTTAGCAACCGGGGAAAAAGTTTCGTGATAATCGAAACCTTCTTGCTGGGTATATCCCTTGGCCACCAATCGAGCCTTGAAACGCTCAATGGACCCATCATCTTTATATTTGATTTTATAGACCCATTTGCATCCAATAGACTTTCTATTTGGAGGAAGCCTGACCAGTTCCCATGTATGATTATCAGTCATTGCTTGTAATTCTGCTGCCATGGCCTGTTGCCATCGTGGATCGCGGGATGCCTCATTATAACTGGAAGGCTCCCTTTCATCGGATATACGACTAATACAACATCTATGTTCGGATGAAAGCTTATCAAAAGAAACATATGATGATATTGGATAATTGATACCTGGCGATTTGAGGGATGCACAAATATAATCCTTTGTCCAAGTTGGTGGTCTTGTGGCTCGTCCCGAACGACGTGGTGGATCCACTGGGGGGGAAGGAGATGTTCCCTCAATAGTCGTATCAGCCGAAACATCAGGGATATTTTCCACATTGAGTTGAGTTGCAGGCATACTTTCCATTTCTTCCTCAGTTTGCTGATGATTATATGAAGTGGATGCTGAAGGTGAGGGAATAACCTGTTCTTGATATCCTGTGAGAAGATATTCAAGACATACATCTTCCTGCTGTGGGGAATTTTATTATTTGTTGGAGACAATCAAATCCT
Organism: Eucalyptus leucophloia subsp. euroa; assembly: GCA_017140325.1. Lineage (NCBI taxonomy): Eukaryota > Viridiplantae > Streptophyta > Magnoliopsida > Myrtales > Myrtaceae > Eucalyptus > Eucalyptus leucophloia. The sequence continues at coordinate 36,416,856 of CM029477.1, forward strand.
CTTCCTTTGCTTGGAATGGGAAGATATTTTCATGAAAAATGACGTCTCTGCTTACAAAAAAATTCCCTGTTGAGTGATCAAGGACACGATACCCTTTCTGCAGGTTGGGATAACCCATAAATATGCATCGTTTGGCACGTGGAGTCATCTTGTCCCGAGTTCCCAAAGTTGCAGTATAGCATAAACAACCGAATACTCTTAAATGATCAACCGCTGATTTTTTACCATAAAGTAATTCGAAAGGTGATTTACCAGCCAGTATACGAGATGGCATCCGGTTGATGAGGTAAGCTGCAGTGAGAATACAATCTCCCCAGTAAACATCTGGAATGGATCCTTGAAACTTTAGTGCTCTTGCGACCTCCAGCAGATGACGATGTTTCCGTTCTACCACTCCATTTTGTTGTGGAGTGTATACACATGAGCTTTCATGGAGAATCCCATGAGATAAGAAAAGTGAGCTGCATTCATGGTTAAAAAATTCTTTTCCATTGTCAGTGCGGATCCGCCGTATGGACTTTCCAAACTGATTTTTGGTCAGGATGATAAAGGATTTCATATTAGAAGGAACTTGAGCTTTGGACTGCATAAGAAATATCCAGGTAGCACGGGAGTAATCATCTACAATAGTGAGGAAATAGCGTGAACCATCACGATGTGCTGTGTGATATGGTCCCCAAACGTCTACATGGATTAGTGAAAAAATTTCATTGGAATGATTTTTACTGACAGGAAAAGGTGTGCGAGATTGCTTTGCCATGGGACATATATGACATTTAGAGCAGGGAAAAAAAGCACTGTGACCCATTCTTGAATGCAAAAGAAAGGTTTTATCATCGGTAGCAGTATTACACAATGCTATTTTATTTAAGGCAATAAATGAAAGATCAAGATGATTTGGAGATTTGTCCCAAAAAAACAATCCTTCTGAAAGATTACCCAAGCCCATCAGCTTGCCAGTCGAAAGGGCCTGGAAAAAAACGCTGTCAAAATTAAAGAGTACTCGACAGGAATTTTCTTTGCAGACTTTGGAGACAGAAATAAGATTGAATTGAAATTGAGGCACATAGAGGACATTTCGGAGGGTAATTTGGGGACGCAGCTGAACAGTGCCGGTCAAAGTGACATTGGTGATATTTCCATTTGGCAGTTGCACAGAAATAGGTATATCTAATTTCTTATGCATAGCAGAGAAAAAACTTTTATCACAAACAATGTGATCACTTGCTCCTGAGTCCACTATCCATGCCTTTCTTGAAATAGAATTTATCAGGCAATAAGATATACCTGAAAAGCTTCCTCCTTTGTTTGTGATTTCTACCTTTTGTAAAGCCTGCATCAACTGTGCATATTGCCCATAGGTAATTGGGTGATCATTACTGAGACCAGTAACTTGGTAAGCTGCAAAATATTCCTTCTTTTTTTTCTTTTTCTCCTGACTTTCCATGCAATTTCCAACAATTATCGATAGTGTGATGTGGACGTTTGCAGTATTCACAATACAATTTATCTCTCCCTTTGGAATTTTGGCCAAAATTCTTTGAAGATGCCGAAATAATCTGATCGTCCGATGTTTTTCTCGCGGAATAATATCCGCCCTCCGATCCCCTTTTCGCTGGATGATATGATCTGTCGGATTCAACCGACAGATCGAGCTCCTGGACACCATTGGATCGCCGTGGAGGATCTGAGCCGTTTGCTCCCCCCTTTATAAAGCTTCTTTCACCGCTCCCCTGTAACCCTAGCGCCTCTTTCTCTCGCGTTAGGGTTTTGAACCCCGAATCTCGCCTCTCCCCGCAAATGGCGAGAGCGATGCTGTCGCTTCTTCGCGTTTGTTCCGGAGCCGTGAGTCGCTGGTTTTCCTCTTGGACAGCTAGCTGAAAAATCCTCCCGAGAGGAGGAACCGAATCCATTGCCGATATCTGCGAGCGAAACATCAGGTAACTCTCGTTCAAAATCAGGAGAAACCGAGTGCTTTTCTCTCTTTCCTTTATAGATCTATACTGTTCGAGGGTTTCTGCCGGTCCCTCGAGTTTCTCTTCCGCGGCCTCAAGCTCATTCCAGAGCGATGAGAGCTTATTGTAACACGCCGTGACGCTCATGTTTCCTTGTTTAAGATCGCTGAGTTCCTGCATGAGGGAAAAAATCTTAGCCCGATCTAATTTCCCATACATTTCGTTGATATTGTCCCACATTTTTTTGGTGTCTTCTGTCGGCGAGAGACCGGCTGCGATATCTGGAGAGATGCAGTTGCCGATCCACGTTCGGATGAGGTGATTGCATTTTCTCCAATGTCTGGCCAGTCGCTCGTTTGAAGGAACGGGTATAGTCCCGTCAAGGAAACCGTCCTTGTCCTTCGTCACCAGGGCTTGTCGGAAGTCCTACGACCATCTGGAGTAATTTTCCGACCCGATTATTTGCAAAGTTATCAAACGCAGCTCTGGACCATCGGCGGTTGATACGTACAGAGGGTAACAAGTACAAAACAAAGGAATAGATTGATATTTGGTAATGGATCAAAATAAAGAATTTCTATTTTATACATGAACAGTTTTCAAATATTTTTGAAGATAAATGGATTTGATAATAGAAAACAAAGTTGAATTTTGATTGCTAGTAATAGTTATAAAGATTTATCATTGACGAGCAACAACAATTGCACCTATCAAAGCAACTAAAAGAATTATGGAAAAGAGTTCAAATCGGCCGGTGACGGCCGTGATTGGAAAAGGGAAAAAATTCGAGTAGGGATTCGTCCCAATCCCTGACCCGTATTACATAAATCCGGGTAGGGATTTGATCCCTGACCCGTTTTGCTCGACCCACCAGTTTGCCCTGTTCCGACGGTTGGGCTTGCCTCACTCATGGCTGGTGGGCTCCCGTTGGGCTGGATGCCTGCAACCCCCGGCAATGATGTATTTGGGCCTGGCCCAACGTACCATGGATAAAGTACCCAATGGTAAGGATGGCCTGTAATAGGCAACCCCATGCTAGACTGAGCCGGAAAATATTGCCACTGCATCCCTTGAGTCTGGATCTGCTGTTGAGGTGCGGAAGTTGGCCCAATAATGTCTTGTGCTTCTGAGATTTGTGGCGTGGCATTTGCTGTAGGCGAAGCATCAGCGGCCGAGGAGGGATTCTCTAGGTGAGCCATGATAATTGATCTGAATTCGCTTCTTCTTCCTTTACCGAAAAATTTGATTCCTTCGCAAATCTCTTTTGCAAGTCAGAGAGTTCGAAGGTAATCAACGCGGAAGCAGGTTTAGGAGCTTAGCAGCTTTGATACCATGAAAGAATGGCCGAAGGAAGCAAGAAACATAGCAAGAGGATGAAAATGTGTAGAGAGATTTTTCTATATCATGAGTTGTCATCAATGTACAATGATTTGTAATTATAATACACAATGTAAATAGAGAAAGGAAATAAAATATTCTACAAATATTCTATAAATCAATTCTAAATCAATCCTATCAAAATGGATCAATTAGATCAAATTTGATCAATCCTGAGGATCTTCAAGCATATCTTCCAACACAAAGGACAGAACAAAATAACCTTCCTTGCTTTTGTGAACTTCATCCGTTCAACTCCAATCCATCTAAAACATAAAGCATCTTCCAGTTAGGTCAGAGTTTGCATTTAAACCAGCAAGTAGTCAAAGAGGAGTTATTGTCCAATGCAAAAAGGACACATTCCGCAAAAATTTAAGTTTTCAATCACACGTGTAAAAGAAAGAGGAAACTTCTAGGGACCACATTTCCATCCATAACCTTCAACAAATTTAATTTTCCAAATAACATGTATTGTCCATCACTAAGAATTTTTCATTTGATAGATGAATTATGAATTCTAATTATTTGTTTCGTGCTATACCAATTTAAAATGGGCTTAATATATATTAGTGCATGGATAGTGGTTAAATATAATTGGAGAACAATATTAAGTGCGATGTTATGGATGTTAACGATGTCAAAATTAGAAAATTTAAGATATTTTATGTGCTATGCAAATGTCAATTTCGGCTAGTAAAGAAGCTCATCAATTTTTAACTGAGCGTTAGCATATGATTTTTGTATAGAGAAGCTCTGACTGAAATGAAGTCGTGTTTTAGATGATGCAAAGCATCTTGCAGCTGTTTTTTAAGGATCTCTAATTTTCTCTTTTTGAATTACTTGTTTCTAGTGCTGGTGAAAGACCTTTTTTTTTTTGGTCAAAGGTGAAAGACTTATTTTTTTTGTTTGGTCGGAGAAAGGCCCATTTGAGTTGTAATCCTTTTAGATATTGTAATACAAAAACTACTGTATTAGTTTCTTCTTTTCTTTAGAGATAAGTGCAATAAAAAAACTAAAACTTAAAAAAAAAAATGTATCAAATCATTCTATTAATTGTGTCAAATTTGACTATCAGGGCCAACTTGATTTTATTTATTACTTTCTCTCTCCTATGCATACATGACATTAAGGTTAACTAAAGCACTTAAATGACATCATTTTGATCCAAATCCTAATTTTATGCAAAATCTTAATTAAATTAGGTTAAAAGATCGAAAAGTTTTTCCAAAAAGAAGACAAACTGAATAAAGGCTAAAAGTTTAGGAAAATACTAAAAGTTAAGAAAAAAGTACATGTAAGAGAGAAAAAACCACTGGCGATTGGAGGCCCTCCTCCACTTGTGGTCATCACCCCATTGTCCGTGGGGGCATTGGTGATGGCTAATGGGGTCATCAACACCTCGGCGAGGATAGGTGACCCTTATCAACCCTCACCAAAACTAGGAGAGGGTGGTCCCCTCTCAAATCTGGGTGAAGATCGTCGACCATCGCTAATGCTCCTAATGCCCCATTGGTGATGGGGCGATGGCCACAAGCGAGAGGGCTGGCCGTAGCCCTCTTGCCTATATATTTTTTTCTTTTTTAGATATTTATTTTTAATCTAATATAACAATTTAGGTTAAAAATTGAGATCTTGATCAAAACAGCATCATTTTAATGTTTTAGTTAACCTTGATGTCATGTAGGATGCCACGTAGAAGAAAGAAGATAATATAAGATAATCACGTCAGCATTTTTCATTAGCCAAGTTTAACAGAGTTAACAGAAGAATTTGATTGCACTAATTTGATAAATTTTAAAATTTAATTGTACTTTTTGAAAATTTTAGGATTTAATTGCATTTTTTATGTAAGTTTCAAAACTTCTACTTTACTTATTCCTATTCAGCTTTACTACAATCACTCCAACCTTATGAACTATCATCACTGTTACTTCATTTTGTTAAAAAAAAAAAAAAAAACACGTAAAGTCATAACTAGAAACAATATTTGAACATAAAAAGTCAACAATTGAATGAATTCATCATTGCTTCTGATCCAATCTAGGAATAGTCAAGCAAAATGATGGTCAACCTGTAAATTCGATGTCGAACTCGTCACTCTAATTGAAGCAAACTGTAAACAACACGATTCACTTCCAAGGAAAAATTGACTACCACGACAATCAACTAGCATTCTTGTCCAATCAAATTTTGTTCAAGAATCTGAGAAGTTTGTCTGCAATCAATTCCTTCGAGCGAAATGAATCGAGAGGTCAATGCATGAAGAGGGGGACGGAGGAGCTCACTGGCTCTGGCTTCGTATTGTCGAAAGTGAATCTGATACTGAAAAACATGACCGAACATTCTATCTCCAAGCGCGAATTGAAGAAGCGAAGAAGCAAGCCCTAGTTGCTTCTAACTTCTAGCCTTCCGAGCAGGGAAAGTCCAAGTTTTCGTGGAGTTTTTCCATATCAGCTTGATGACAAGGATTTAGTGTTAGCCTGGAATTGCCGCGTTAGACAATTAACGGTGATTTGTGGATGGAGGGTTAATGGGACACATTTGAGACTAGAATAACAATTGAAAATTTTTGTAAATAAAAAGAATGTTTGGAACAGATTAGGGATTAAGTCTAAAATTTGGAGTTTATTTTAGAAAATTAGGCCTTATTTTTAGTGCGTGATCCACATTTAGTTAGAAAAAGGCAATAAATCTGGGAGTTGATGAACGTTACTAATTCATCAATAGCGTGTCCTGCTATGGAATTATGCAACAGAGCATTTATATGCTGCCTTTTCTGTCAATGTCTCTCTATTTAATGCGAGCTTCTCTTGAACTGGCAATTCCCAATTCTCTCCTAACTCTCCTTCTCCAAAATATTGTCCATCTTGATCTCGACTAAGTCGTGGAAGCCATGACAGGATTGGTCTTACCATCACCTAGTGCTCATGTGGTGGTGTTCCCTCACAAGGGTCAGGGACATGCAGTCCCTTTACTAGACATAAGCAAAGCCCTAAAAAAGCCTCAGTGTCAAAGTCACCATTATCACCACCCCGAAGAATGCCCCACTCATCTTGTCAAAGGTTTTGAACTACTCTGAAATCTCCTTGCGCACCATACAGTTTTCTAGAGTCCCAGAGCTTCCTAAAGGACGCAAGAACACTGCTGATCATCCTACCATGGCTCTGTTGGTTCCTTTCTTGAAAGCCACCAAGTCCATGAGACCTGCCTTTGAGTGTGTTCTCAGGGAGATGTCGGAAGCCCAGTATCGCGCACCCTGTGTGATATCTGATCTATTCCTAGGATGGACGCTTGATGGGTGTCAGTCTTTCGGAATTCCTAGGATTGTCTTCCATGGGATGGGGGTTTTGTCTATGGTCATCGTGAAAGCTGGCCTGTCCATCTTGGTGATGCTTGATTCCGATCCTATCAAACTGCTGAAGTTGAGTATTCCTTTCGCAGTCAATAAGTGCGACATCACCATTTTAGAGAGGTGCAAAGACCCAAATGACCCTTTCTTGTCTATACTAGCGGCATTTGAAGAGGCGAATGTGAATAGTGAGGGGGTCATCGTCAACAGTTTTGAAGAGCTCAAAGGTGATTATATTGCTGCCTTGGAAAGATTTTACTGCCAGGGGGCAAGAGCTTGGTGCATTGGCCGGCTTTGCTCTACGACCAGAATCAAATACAGAGGCCTATGGGATCCAAATAGGCAGACCCATCTCAGTCCTACATCAAGTAGCTGGACAAGCGTGTTGGAAGAGGCGGAGTGATATATGTATCATTTGGAACAGAAGCACACTTGAGTGACGTGCAAACGGACGATATAGCTCACGGACTGCATATGGCAGGGCATCTGTTCATATGGGCGGTGAAATCGGCAACATGGGTGTCGCCAAACAATGGATGGGAGGATCTATTGAAAAGGAGGGGCTTGATCTTGCACAATTGGTTGGACCGGCGGCACATCTTGTCACAGCCGGTGGGAGGCGAGTTCTTGAGTCATTGCGGTTGGAACTCCCTGTTATAAAGCTTGCCCATGGGGGTGCCAATGCTGGCGTGGCCGATGGGTGCTGAGCAGCCATTCAATGCTAAGCTTGTGGTGACGGGGCTCAAGGCCGGGGTGATGGTGAGAGAAAGTGGTGTCACAGGGACAATTGCCAGTGAGGTGATAATAATTGGAGTTAAGGAGTTAATGGGAGGGGAGAGAGGAAGGCAGGCTAGGGACAGGGCAAGACAGATTGGTAGATTGGCAAGGCAAGCTGTGGAGAAGAAGGGTGGATCATCCTACAGAATTTGGGAGGCTTGATTAAATTCCTAAAAGAAAGAGTAAAAGAGAGTAGATGGGTTCTTTCTTTTTATTTGTCTCCAGAAATACTTGGAGGTGGTATCTCAGTAGAAATAAAACATGTAATGAAACCCCATCGCATCTTATTTCTCATTCTTGTATGAATAGTTTTGGCAAAGTAAATCTTGCCACCCGATGTAGACCTAAAAGCATAACTTACATGCTTCCTCAAATTCATGCTAATTCACGACACTTGAAACATGAGGATAGCACACACTGATAGCTCTTGCCATTGCTGTGATCATTGTAGTCATACTGGTCTCTAGGCATAAGGCCCTTCCATCCCAGCATCCTTTCGGCGAGGGAAAAAGTGCGATCATCATCATGAAGTATCCTAGCAGCGCATTCAGGGGTGGAGTAATTAGCTGCACAGTGATGGTGCAGTTAGAGATCACTCTCCTTAAGGTAGTAGCAGAAACCACATCCTACCAAGGGGGCGGGTCGGCAGAGTTTGTGTTAATTTCTGAGGATGAGTGACCGATGTGAGTGATGACGGTTTGGGATCTCTCGGGGCAATTAGGCACACTTCTTGGGCAAAAAAAAGCTGCAGTCCCAGCGTAAAAATAGATCTAGCATCCCATGTTCTTCTGGCATATGATTTTTATCTTGTTAGTTAGCGTGTGCCAAATGATTGATAGATAGTTATTCATTCACACAAACTCCGAATGTGGCACAATTGATGAACTCCTGCCATCCCTGTCGCCACAAACGCTGCATTAAAGTGGGAGACAAAATGGAAAGCCAACGATTCCCTGGTGGCGAAATATGTGGTTAAGCCCTAGTAAGCTGATGCGGAGCAACTGATTATTAGTTATCAAATCTTACATTTGCCTGTGACTATTCTTGCCAATAGCTATGCTTAACTTGTCAAAATATTACTATCCCGTGACATGTTCTCTCTCCCAACGCTATCAGGCGCCGCCTTCCCTAGGTGCTCAATAGCGGAATGATGTGAAATCCAAGGGACAAATATCCAATTCGTACCTTGCACAATAGATAAGAAGCTTGCAATTCCATGCAAACTAGAGGAAACATTGAAAGCAAGACTAGAGGAATTTGTGCCCGAAATAAAGCCACTCAAAGATGAGCGTGCTCAATATCTTGCATCTCGTCTAGAAGCTCTTGCTCATTCAGAAGGTTGAGGCAGGAGAGATTTAAATTTTGGTCGTGAGTATAGTAGCAGTAATTGCTTGCTTTGCTTTAATGTTCATTATGCGACCTTTCTAGCAGAAGGATATATTTGCGTCCGAATAAGGCCCCACTCTGAAGAAATGCATGTCTGTAGCGTGTCGTCTCTCATGAACGAGCACAGAGGGCTAGATAATATTGGTGGTGATTGCTGCTTCATGCATTCATGCTTCTTTCATGTAGCTCATGCACCTCTCCTAGGGGGATGTCAAAAGGTTGAGCCTTAATCCAAAATGGCAGAAACAAGGAACAAGAGCCACTTCGAACGGCATTTCATATTGTTTGAGAAGCTAGTGCTGCGTAAATTCCTATATAAGGGTATCATAGAAAATTGGTTGCTCAAGTTATCAGTGAACACAGCAACATCACCTTCGCTTGAGCTTGTGGCCACAGTTCTATGGCATATTGGGAAGGCTCGCGACAAATTCGCCCGGACCCAAGAAGCCTGTTAGAGGAAGTACAAGTTAGGCGAAGCAATATTAGCTAATGGAACTCGAATTCAAAGCCTGCTGAGTGGAGAAATTGAAACGCACCTCAGATCTAGAACCCACCACGGACGGAGCTTGGAAAATCAACTTAGTTTCATTCGAGGAAGGCTCTTTGGACGGAGCGATCTCATGCATCTGCCAAGACCATACAGGAAGTGTCCTGGACGGATTAGCTAGATCAATCGAGGTTGCCTTAGCAAATCACGCTAAGACCTAGCTCTAATTGAAACTGTTAGAGTTTGGGAAAAATGATTCTAGGAGTATCTTAACTTTTGTACAGCGCTCGCTCACTTTAATGCCAAAACTGTTCACAAGATCATTTAAGTGTCATTTAAAAATATGATTGCTTAAGTGCTAATTTTAATTTGAGATACTAGAAATCCAACATAGCAATTATTAACATTTTTTTTCTAATCTACATGGCTTACCGGTAAGCCCATGTGGCAAAATTCAATAATAATAAAAAAAAAAGCCCTTAAAACGAGGTAGTTATGCATGAAATGTCGTAAATTCCCTCTTTTTTAAAACCCTAACAAAATACTTGTCAATTTGGACCAAAATCGAGATCTAAATCTTGCATTAAAGAGTAAAATCAGCAAAAAATGTAGTTCATGTCAACAAAGCGACACCCAAACCACTGGAGTGTCAAAAGTTGGCACAAAAAGATACTTAAGTACTAAAAGTTATAAAAGTGACATTTAAGTGACAAAATCGGAGCAAAACGGATCATTTGTGCCGATCCAACTAAAGTCTGGCCAAAATGCTGACATTGCGATTTTTCGGCAAAGCAAATGCAAAAGGGCATCGTTTTGGTGTTGACATGGTAAAAAATTAATATAAAAATTGATTAAATTAAATTTATTAAAAAATTTAAAAATAAAATATTAAAAATATATTTATTAAATAAAAATAAAAAAAAAAAAAGGGAAGCGACGAGGGCTAAGCCCTCACCACTCGCTAGGAAGGGTCGGTGGCCCCAGCCGACCGGTAACTACGGCCCACGAGCCCTCACCCCGATTTGGGGCAAGGGTCGTGGCCTTCACTGGCCGGGCCAAGGGCCGCCGCCCACTAAGGCAACCCCTAGCGGACGACGGCCCTTGGCCTAGCCTAGCGAGGGTCGGCTACCCTTGCCCCAAATCAGGGCGAGGGATCGCGGGCCCTCGTCGCCGATCGGCCGAGGTTGCCGACCCTTAGCCAAGGCCCGGTGACCCCAGCCAACCCTTCCCCTCCGTTGTTGGCCCTTCCTAGTGATGGCAGCGAGGGTTCAGCCCCCAACCACCTCTCTTTTTTTTTTTGTATTTTTTATAAATATTTTAAATAAATTTAGTTTAAATTTTAATTTTTATATTAATTTTTTAAACGTCAACACTAAAATGACGTCGTTTTTACATTGTCTAGCCATGTCGTGTACAAAACGATACCATTTTGCATTTATTTCGCTGAAAAATTGCGGACTTTACCATTTTAGCCGGATTTGCCATTTAAGTGATCCATTTTGCTCCGATTTTGGAACTTAAGTGTCCATTTGTTCCAAATTTTGGCACATGAAGCGATCTTTTGCCCAACAAAACCAAGACAAAGTTAAGGATAAGTTTTAAACATATTACAATTGTGCCAACTCAATGTTAAATTTATTTATTTTTTTGGCCAATTGAGTCATAAACATTTTGCAATTACATCAATTCAATCCATCCACCCAAAATTAGTAGGCCGATTCTGACGTGGCCATTGGGCAACGCCGGCAACAATTATTTTAATAATATTTTTTTTCTTTTTTTTTTCTCCTCCCTCCTCCTTCCTCCTTCTTCCTTTGACTCTGGCAACCAGCAAAAGGAGAGGGCTAGCCAATCACCGAATTGAGGGACCAGGCAAGCTCGCCCAACTATTGGCGAGGCTCACCTCACCAGATCTAGCAAGGGGCTCGTCTTGCTAGACCCAGTGATGGCGAGGCGAACTCATCCAACCACCTTAGTCCAACGACCAGCCAACTCTCCTCTCTGGTTGATCGCCAGAGCCAAAAGAAGAAGAAGGGAGGAGGAGGGAGGAGGGAGGAGGAAAAAAAAAAAGAGAAAAAGAAGGAAAAAATATTTAAAAAATTCGAAAAATATATATTATTAAAAATATTGTCACGAACACCAGCTTGTGGCCACGTCAGCAGCGTCCGGCCAATTCACATCTTCTTGAAACCTAGATTCAAACCGATGGTTTTGAGGAAAAGTCAAGATCTAAATCTTGTAATGGAGAGAAGAGTAAGCAGAAGCGGCTTAAGTTTGCGTCAACAAAGTCAAGACGAAGGTTAGAATAAGCGGCATGCTTGCCGATTTGACACCAAGCCCTAATATTGTCCCACCAAGCACCAAATGGAGGAGGATGACACCAACGATATGAGTGGGAGAGTGAGAAAGAGACAGGATGCGAGCAAAGGAGAAAGAGCAACAAACAAGAAAGAAAGTCCAGTCAACAGGAAAGAGAATTTGTCTATTTGAGAGAGATTTCAAGTAGAACATTGTTTAGGCATGAGATGGCCAACTCATCGTCCACGTTAGACTTTCTTTTTATAAAAAAAAAAAAAAGCCATATTTGATTTAAAATTTTATTTATAAAAAGCACCTAGGATTTTTTCAAAGTTTAGCTCACCCATCTTTGATAAAGTGGCACGTCGGGTTTGCATGTATCGCCAATTTCGTCCGGCCCAGCCCGGCCCAATACGACCAGATTCGACCCGTGGACCTGAACGAGCGCGGCGTGGCTTCCTCTCATACGCGAAATCCATCTGCTCAACTGGTTTTGCTGTCGGTTCAACAAGATAAGGGAGCAATATCAACGGAAGGTGACAGAGCGAGCTAGGTGAGTTTTATAGGATAATTGACAGTAATTTAGTGTTCTCCGGCCACATCGAGTCGGCGTCCATTCTATATATCAAGATAGACTTTTCGATATGAACCTAGAGTCGGGGAGTCGTTTTTCAAAGTTTTTTTTTTTTTTTTTTTTTTTTTTTTTTTTTCACATGGGCGGCTAACGACTAAAACACTAGCAATTAAGAGCAATTAATTACCTCCATTATTCGACAGGGCGGCGTAACTTACCGTCGAGAGAATCAATTGGTGGGCTTAGCTATCTGCTTGGGCATGCTGAGCGACAAAGATACGTCCCCCCACATTCAAGTCAACTGAAAAAACAAAAAAACTATAAAATAAAATAAAAAATGCCACATTTGTGATTGGACTGAGGGGACGGGTCATGACCGGCGTTTCCGATGTCTGATGATGCCTGAGAAGTCCTTGCGCTTCTACTTTATAAGTTATAAAAGTTTGAACTTGAAGCAGAGCTTGGCAGAAATGTTTCTGCCGTCTGCCCACCTGAAGGAGCTTAGGAAATTTAGACTGTATCCAATTCTGACTCGACCATCTTTGAGGTGATTCGGCAAGATCGAAACTCAACCATGGGTTCAATCAGACACGTGATGGCATTATGGCACTATTCCTTCCACTTGTCTATGGTCACCTCTAAGGGTGATGCGACGTGTAGAGAAGAAGAGTTAAGAGACCTGCTTCTCGGTTTGATGGTACTGCTATTGACCACCCATACAGCTGACCACTTCGTTTCATTTGAGTCTCATGTTAAGCACCAGAAGAGTCAATGCTCAGAAAACTATAAAATCCTGTATGATATTAGCAAAATCCTTCTTTTATTGCGTACTTCACGTTAATCTCGAAACAAGAGATCAAATCCTCGACTTCGATGAAGTTGACTAATTCATCGCATCATACGGGTCCATATTGAATTATTTAGCGCAGCATCCATGTGCTGCCATTTCTGTTACTATCTCTATTTAACGCGAGCTTCTGTTGAAATGCCTACTCACAATTCTCTCCCATCTCTCCCAACTCTAGTATTGTTCATCTTCATCTTGACCGATTTTTGGAAGCCATGACGGGGTTGGTCTCGCCATCACCTTGTGCTCAAGTGGTGGTGTTCCCTCACATGGCTCATGGACATACGCTTCCATTAATAGACATATGCAATGCCCTCGCAAGCCTTGGTGTCAAAGTCACCATCATCACCACCCCAAAGAATGCCCCACTCATCCTGTCAAAGGTATCCAAATTCTCTGCAATCTCCTTGCGCACCATACAGTTTCCTAAAGTCCCAGAGCTTCCTGAAGGATGCGAGAACACAGCGGATCTACCTTCCTTGGCTTTGTTGGTGCCCTTCTTGAAAGCAACCAAGCCCATGAGACCCGCCTTTGAGTCGATTCTCAAGGAGATGTCTGAAGCGGGTTCTTGCCCGCTCTGCGTGATTTCTGACTTTTTCCTTGGATGGACGCTCGATGTGTGTCAGTCTTTCGGTATTCCTAGGATTGTCTTCCATGGGATGGGGGTTTTGTCTATGGTCATCTCAAAAATTGCCTTCGGGAGAGTCCCATCCCTCTTGGCAATGCCCGGCTCCGATCCTATTGAATTGCCGAAGTTGAGCATTCCTTTCACAGTCTATAAACGTGACATCTCCGATTTGGAGCGGTGCAAAGACCCGGACGACCCTCTCTTGCGTATAATAGCGGAGATTGGAGAGGCGGATATGAATAGCGCGGACCTTATCGTCAACAGCTTTGAAGAGCTGGAAGGTGATTATGCTGCTGCCCTGGAAAGATTTTACTGCCAGGGGGCGAAAGCTTGGTGCATGGGGCCAGCTTTGCTTTACGACCATAGTCAAATAGAGAGGCCTGCGGGATCAAAACAGGTAGACCCATCTCAGTCCTACATCAAGTGGCTGGACGAGCGCGTTGGAAGCGGCGGAGTGATATATGTATCATTCGGAACACAAGCACACTTGAGTGATGTGCAAATGGACAATATAGCTTATGGACTAGAGATGGCGAGGCATCCGTTCATATGGGCGGTAAAATCGGCAACATGGGTGTTGCCAAATAATGGATGGGAGGATCGATTGAAAGGGTGGGGCTTGGTGGTGCACGATTGGGTGGACCAGCGGCGCATCTTGTCGCATCCAGCGATAGGCGGTTTCTTAAGTCATTGTGGTTGGAACTCGGTGCTAGAAAGCCTGTCGGAGGAGGTGCCGATGCTGGCGTGGCCAATGGGTGCTGATCAGCCACTAAATGCTAGGCTTGTGGTGATGGGGCTCGGGGCTGGGGTTATGGTGAGAGAAGGTGGCGTTGGAGAGACAATTGCTAGTGAGGTGATAAGGGATGGAGTTAAGGAATTGATGGGAGGGGAGAGAGGAAGGCAGGCTAGGGACAGGGCAAGAGAGATTGGTAGATTGGCAAGGCAAGCTGTGGAAAAGAAGGGTGGATCATCCTACAAGAATTTGGAAGGCTTGATTAAATTCCTCAAAGAAAAAGTTAAAGAGAGAGTTTAGATTGGTTCCTCACTTTTGTTTGTTTCCAGGCACAATGAGGCTTAGAATTAGATACTCATAGGTGGTATCTAAGTAAAAATAAAACGTGTAACAGAGCCTCATCCAAATATTGTGTCTTATTTCTCTTTCAATATGTGACTAAATCACATCTTAGCTCCTTAATTGTGTCTCCCTCGACCTTTAACTTATGGTTCGAGAAACCACCAATCATATCTCTACTGCGTGGATAAAACACATGCCAATAAGCCAGTTTGATGTCTTGCACCGTGCACATCCACTACGTTGCATAGTATTTTACTAATCTTGAAAAGATGTAGACGCCCAATTAAGGTGGCAAGGGGCCTTGCTGAAAATACGCCATTCCATCCATAAACTCATCTTATGGATTCTTAGGCTTCTTCAGGCCTCTCGGACTTCCTTGTAATCTTTCATCTTAAGAACAAAAAAGAGGGGCAAAACGTAACTCCAGCCTTTGCACTATAATGCTCTATTAAAAATTTGGAACGTGAAATACAGTCACGAGATACCAGAAATGGGACCAAAGGACAGAACAAAATACCCTTCCTTGCTTATGTGAACTTCATTCATTCTACTCCATTCCACGTAAAACAGAAAGCATCTTCTCGCTAGATAAGAGTTTGCATTTAAACCGGCAAGTAGTCAGAAATGATTTATGATCCAATGTGAAAAGAACACAATCCTTGAAAATTTGAATTTTTAATCACACAAGTTTCAGAGAAAGAGTACCACTTCTAGGGATGACGTTCCCATCCATAACCTTGAACAATTATTTTTTCACATATATGATAATGAATTTATCACTAAGTATTTGTCGTTTGACAGATGGATTATATTTTCTAATTATTTGTTTCATACTAATCAAATAAACACAGGTTTACTATTTATCAATTCATAACTAGTGGATGAATATAATTGGCGAATAACGTTGAGTGCAATGTTATGGGAATTGGTAATATTAGAATTAAGAAATTTAAGATATTCATGTGCCGTGCAAATGCCAATTTCAGGTAGTAAAGACACTTAGGAGTTTGGCCAAATTTCATGAGGCGTGCCAGATTAGTCTAGATAATTAAATTAGGCTCAAATCGCCCTTGCTTAAGTCAATCCAATTATAATGCAGTTTATGTGGGCTGACAACGCTTCTAATATCCAAATGCAAATTAATAATATTTTTGTTAGAGGTTAGTATCAATCCATAATTTTTTAATGAAACAAATGACTTAATGAGTTGTTAAGATTTAGATGTTAATAATAAATTGGTAAAATGATCAAACATGAGCGAAGTGACAATAACATGCACATGTCTATGTTGTTTTGGAAAGCTTTACGGCACCTAAAACATGTCTATTTGTTATATCTTAATCACCAATACGATCTGAATAATTATATAATTCAATAAAATCAAAGATGTAAATGAGGGGAGGTTTTTCCAGGGGAGAATAGATGGAACGTAGAGTATGATGTTTGAAATACTTCAACAAATCGTTGCTAAGATAGATTAATTAATGTGAACATAGGGTGGACACTGGACAGTACGCTATCACTTTTTTGTCTTGGCCTCAATTTAAAATTAAACAGGTCCAAATTAATTGACTACTTAACATATAAAATTCCCCAAATTAGTTTTCTATTTATGTAAATAAAATAATTGACAATTCGAAGTTAACGTTTGCCTGCTAAAAATGACATACGCACGCGCACGTTCAAGTTAACTAAAGAAAGTCAAATCAATCGCATTTGGATCGGTACGCTATATTTGACCGGAACCTCCCAATAGAGACCTGCTATATTTGTCTTTTTTTTTTTTTTTTATCACAGCTATATTTGTCATTTAACTGAGGGCACTGGTCATGACTGATGTGTTTGATGTGGCGCCAAAAAATGCCCCAAGTCTTCAAGCGTAAACGAAGCGCGGTTTAGTCCACAAAAGCCACAATTAACAAAATCTGTGATGAGCTAGATGGAAAATGATTATTTAAATGATGGATCCAACAATGTCAGACATGATTCATCAGGGCATATCGACGTAGCTGTGTAGGAGAAAGCCACTTGTCATAGAAGGCGAGAAACGTCGCTTGTTGCGACCGTCAACGAGGGACTTCGAAAGTAGCCAGTGATGCTGCGCAGAGAATAACCGTCGAGTGGTGGGCATGTACGAGTGTTGATCAACCGTCAAGTTGCTGACATCTGTTCACATAATTTCTTATAAAAGAAAAAGAAAAAGAAGAAGGTGATTTTTGGTTAAGAGAATATGTCTCACGGTTAAAAAAGATTTAACAATAAGTTATAAGAAAGAAAAGGAAAAAAAAAAGAAAAAAAGAGGTGATTCTTGGTTATAAAAGGAGGTAACGCAAGGTTTTAAATTTTGAATTTTTTAGAAAAGTAAGCCTTATTTTTATTGCGTGATCCATATTTATTTAGAAAAAAAAAGTAACAAATCTTGGATTTGATGAACGTGAGTAATTCATCAAATTACTTGTACTTATATGGAATTATGCAGCAGAGCATTTATATGCTGCCTTTTCTGTCAATGCCTCTCTATTTAATGCCAGCTTCTGTTGAAATGGCAAATCGAAATTCTCTCGTAACTCTCCTTCTCCAATACATTGTCCATCTTGATCTCGAGTGAATTCTAGAAGCCATGACAGGGTTGGTCTTGCCATCTCCTAGTGCTCATGTGGTGGTGTTCCCTCACATGGCTCAGGGACATGCACTCCCTTTACTAGACATATGCAAGGCCCTCACAAGTCTCGGTGTCAAAGTCACCATCATCGCCACCCCAAAGAATGCCCCACTCTTTCTATCAAAGGTTTCGAACTACTCCGAAATCTCCTTGCGCACCATTCAGTTTCCTGGAGTCCCAGAGCTTCCTGAAGGATGCGAGAACACTGCCGATCTTCCTTCCATGGCTCTATTGGTGCCTTTCTTGAAAGCCACCGAGTCCATGAGACCCGCCTTTGAATGTGTTCTCAGGGAGATGTCGGAAGCCCAGTCTCGCCCGCTCTGCGTAATTTCTGATTTCTTCCTGGGATGGACGCTCGATGTGTGTCGATCTGTCGGAATTCCTAGGATTGTCTTCCATGGGATGGGGGTTTTGTCTATGGTCATCACGAAAGGTGTCAATGGGAATGTCCCATCCATCTTGGCAATGCCTGATTCCGATCCTATTGAATTGCCGAAGTTGAGTATTCCTTTCACAGTTAATAAGTGCGACATCACCATTTTAGAGAGGTGCAAAGACCCAAATGACCCTTTCTTGTCTATACTAGCAACAATTGGAGAGGCGGATGCAAATAGTGAGGGGGTTATCGTCAACAGCTTCGAAGAGCTTGAAGGTGATTATATTGTTGCCCTGGAAAAATTTTACTGCCAGGGGGCAAGAGCTTGGTGCGTTGGGCCGGCTTTGCTCTATGACCAGAATCAAATAGAGAGGCCTGTGGGATCCAAACAAGCAGACCCATCTCAGTCCTACATCAAGTGGTTGGACGAGCGTGTTGGAAGCGGTGGAGTGATGTATGTATCATTCGGAACACAAGCACACTTGAGTGACATGCAGATGGACAATATAGCTCACGGACTGCAGATGGCAGGGCATCTCTTCATATGGGCAGTGAAATCGGCAACGTGGGTGTCGTCGGACAATGGATGGGAGGATCGATTGAAAGGGAGGGGCTTGATCTTGCATAACTGGGTGGACCAGCGGCGCATCTTGTCACACCCGGCAGTAGGCGGGTTCTTAAGTCATTGCGGTTGGAACTCCGTGTTGGAAAGCTTGTCCATGGGGGTGCCAATACTGGCGTGGCCGATGGGTGCTGAGCAGCCATTTAATGCTAAGCTTGTGGTGACGGGGCTCAAGGCCGGGGTGATAGTGAGAGAAAGTGGTGTCGGAGGGACAATTGCTAGTGAGGTGATAAGGGATGGAGTTAAGGAGTTGATGGGAGGGGAGAGAGGAAGGCAGGCTAGGGACAGGGCAAGACAGATTGGTAGATTGGCAAGGCAAGCTGTGGAGAAGAAGGGTGGATCATCCTACAAGAATTTGGGAGGCTTGATTAAATTCCTAAAAGAAAGAGTAAAAGAGAGGGCTTAGATAGATAGGTTCTTTCTTTTTATTTGTTTCCAGAAATATTTGGAGGTGGTATCTAAGTAGAAATAAAACATGTAATGAAGCTCCATTGCGCCTTATTTCTCATTCATGTGTGAATAGTTTTGGCAAAGTAAATCTTGCCACCTGATGTAGACCTAAAAGCATAACTTACATGTTTCCTCATATGCATGCTAATTCATGACGCTTGAAACACTAGGATGGCACACCATCGCCATCATCACTGTAGTCATGCTAGTCTCGAGGCATAAGGCGCTTTCGTCCCAGCATCTTTTCGGCGAGGGCAAAAGTGTGATCCTCATCATGAAGTATCCTAGCAGCACATTCAGGGGTGGAGTAATTAGCTGCACAGTGAGGGTGCAGTTAAAGATCACACTCCTTACGGTAGTAGCAGAAACCGCATACTACCAAGTGGCCGGGTCGGCAGAGTTTGTGTTGATTTCTGAGGACGAGTGGCCGACGTGGGTGATGATGGTTTGGGAGTTCTCGGGGCAAATAAAGATCTAAAACTTGTGTTGGAAAGGAGAATAAGCGGAGGCGGCTCAAGTTTGTGCCGCAAAGCCAAGACGAAGGATGGAATAAGCAGAATGCTTGCTGATTTGGCACCGAGCCTTAATTTTTTCCCACCAACTGCCAAGCACTAATTTTTCCCTCAAATCGAGCCGAGCCCAAATTTTTCTTTGAGCCCATTGAGTGAATAAATGAGAGAGTGAGCGAGAGTGAGAGAGAAAGGCCGTGAGAAGTGAGTAATAGAGCACGACACAACTAATGAGAGAGATTGTCCGATCAACAGGTTGAGAGATTTGCCTATTTAAGAGAGATTTTCGGCCGGCCCATAGTCCATGTTGGACTCGCTTTTCTAATAAGAAAGCCATGTTTGATTTAAAATTTTATTAAAAAGGGCACGTAGGAATTTTTGTTGGAATTTATTGTCGGATGTACTAAGTGATTATTTTTTTCTCCGATTTGACACTTAAGTAATAAGTTTTTGTATTAAAATAAGTATCGCATGAAAGTTATGACACTTCTATTCTTTTCCCTTAAGGTCGGGTTTGAGAGAAGACACGGAGTATTTCTTTTAGAGATTAACTATGCGGATCTAATACAAACTTTGGAGAGCCCAGATCAAATTCAATGGGAGATGTGCTCACTTACCAGAGAATGCTATGATTTGATTACCCATGTCTCCAATATTCAGATGGGCTTGTGTTTAAGAGAGGCTAACAAAGTTGGTGATTCGATCGCTACGACTCAAAGATAATTTGTCTCCCACGAAATTGGCTCTCAAGCCCACCAGAAGCTTTATGGGTGTTGTACTGTTCTGTAATGAAGCTTCTTCAATGGGCTCTTTTGGTGTTGCTTAGCATTGGAATAAAGTTTTATTCCGACCAAAAGAAACAAACAGATGTGAATATCAATCCTTAAACATGGGATGGAAAGCCATTTCTGATGGATTTCATATGGCCAGAGAGGGTAAGGCCAATTTGAAACGGATTGACGAATTCCAGACTCTTCACGTCCTCAGACATCATCAGTATTAACTGATATGATCAGGTGGGTCACATTTCCTGGCTCGGCTCCTGTTCAGAACATCCCCAGTTCGGCCCAAGACCCAGGACTCGCCGCAACAGTAAATCGGACTCAATCGATCCCCCACCACGCCAAAGTTGGCTTGAAAAAGAAGCGACCAGAGCTAGGCCCAGAAAAGAAGAAAAGAGGAAGAGAGGACCAACTTGGAGCTGCAAAAACCACAGATGCGCTCCTCAAATCATGCCAGGCCTCTTCCCATTTTCCTCTCGCCAAAAAATAAATGGGAAATTGAGAAACTCTACTTTATGTGGGTATCGTCAGATCTTTCTCATGAGCGCATGTGATTGTTCATCCGAGTCCACTTATTATAAATTCTGTCTCTGTCCCCGTTTCTCTTGTCTACACCTGCCCCAATATCTAACTAAACAAAGAGAGCACATGTGTTGAAAATATATAAAATTTGAGAAACCCGCTCGTCTGCCACAATAATAACGGGGCCTCAAAAATATAAAAAAGTATAAAAAGAAGGATCGAAAACAGGAGATCACGTGATGGACCCGGAATTCATATGACCATCTGGTCCACGCCTTTGATGGATGTATTGATTGATTAGTAATCTATGCCGAGGTCTTCTTGATCCATCATGGGTTTCCTTCTTCCCCCTTCATCAATTAAATGGACGAAGAAGGTTGAGCAGTCTCGGTCCTCTAACTCCCACACTGACAGCAGCAATGATGAAGCCGCTTGCTTTGCAAAAAATTGAGAGGCTTTTTCTCAGTCGGTCTTGACACTCCATGGAAACTGCTAGATATCGAGAGTACATCTAGATTCGAGCGCGCATTGAAAACTATTGCTTATTCTATTCTACCGTCATTTAAGTTGGGGCGTTTCAATCACTCATTATTATTATTATTATTATCAATGTTTCGTTTGGTTTTGATTAGTCTGATGGGCCTGACAAACATGAAATTGATTAGTACAAGTTTGCGCATTCTTTACCGTGCCGGACGTACAGTGTGCTAATTGGTCAGATCCAGTCGCCGGAAGAATAAATTATTGACTATTATATCGCATGGTCCTCCCAAATTGATAAAGTTTTAATGTATCTTGACTTGGGATCCATTGTCTGAGGCGGATTGGCAGGTGAGCTTGCCCGCTGATTTTTGACAGTTTCGACATTTCTTTCTTCGCTTTCCTTGATTTACGGTCCCTTTCCTTTGGTATTTTCTTCCTGATTAGAGGAGGTTGGTTTTTCCTTCTTTTGGCTGTTTTCTTGTTTACTCCGTGGGAGGCGCTCCTTTTGCTCAATATGCAGAAATTTAAATTTCCAAATTATGTTTTTCGCTGAGTTGATACTAGTTGAAAGATAAGCAACAATTTCACAAAATTCACTTGCTTATAACGTCATCCAGTTAAAATGATTGGAAATACTAGTTCTTTGGACTTTAATACAAATGAGAATAACGTGACTATTAGACAAACGGTAGATATAAATTCTGGAAAAGTATGAACTATGTAGATTCAAACTTAGTTAAATAGGAAAGGCGGTTTGAGATTTTACATAGTACATAATTAAACAAGAGAATGGACCTTTGGTCATGAGTGCATAAAGCAATTATGAAAATTGAGATATGCACACTTACCATAAGATCTATCTAAGTAGTGTCTATGATTTTATGTATAAATTTCATATATATGTGTGTGTGTATTGGTGGGGACATTATTTTCAAGGGATATTCCCTGGTATGTAAGCGTTGCTCCCATCCCCCCATCGTTTGAACTTGCATCGACCTGCAAGGATCTTGGATTTATGTGGCTTACCAATGCCATTAGTAGGTAATGTGTTTGTGGTCAAATGGAATCAATCTCTAACAGACACAACCCCTTTTGTTTCTCCGGGAGGACCCTCTTTCCCAAGGCCAATGAAGATGGAAATTCACCATCTGGCTCTCTTGTCCAACATCGATTACACGCCCTTGACACGACAAGTATCACATGACAATCATTACCTTTTACGTGTTGCCCCTCACTCATGATGGAGTAATTATCACCCAATCGTCTGCAACACTCAAACTTCTTTTTCCTTGTACTGCTAATCCTTATTCTGTCTCTAGCTCCTGGCACTAATCAAGTCAGCAATTCGACCAAAAAGAAAAAAAAATAAAATAAAGTCAGCAAGAATCCTTGGTCATCTGGTCTGTCTGAACATGTGGTAATTGGGAAGTATAGGTCCACCATTATTGCCTGCTTAGTAGGCTGGGGGCTAAAATGGGGAGATGGTTTTTGACTGTTTTGGAAATGACCTCAATTTTGGAAATTACCTAATCACTGTCTCTCCCCAGTAGGAGCAGGTACACCATACAATTACATATGTTTATCCATCTTCCAATCTGTATCCTTGTCTTTTTTGGCAAGGAATTTACCCAGTTTCTTACAAGGAAAGAAGAGAGGAGATATTGCCTTGATATTGCATTGTATTATCATGTTTTATCGGTGTCCCCACACTAAATCAAACTTTGGAAAAAGAGGAAAGAGAAAGTAATTTGGTGGGGTTGGTTTTTCTTCTTCTTTTTTCCTTTTTTTTGGGGAAAATGAGGACGACTTTTTTTTTTTTTTTTTTTTATCAAGAGATTAGCAAGAAACAAAATTGGAGCAGGAAATTTAGGCAGCCCATCATTTTCCGGGAAACTGTCGGTGGTGTTATAAGCTCCCAAGCAAGAAATAAAGAAAAGAGAGAGAGAGAAACAGAGCAGACTCTGGTTGCTCTTCCATTGTCGTTGAACTTTGCAGTCAGAGCCTCTCATTCTCTCTCAAGCTGAAGCTCTCACCACGTTTGCCTCTCCCTTCATCTCCCTAGACTGAGAGAGCCCCGAGAGAAGTGGAGTGAGACAGGATCTAGAGAGAGAGAGAGAGAGAGAGAGAGAGAGAGAGAGGGCGCAATGGGTGTGGATTTGAGGCAAGTGGTGGCTGGAATTCTGACGATAACCATGTTCGTAATGCTGGGTCAGATGATCAAAAGAGACCATTTTGATTCAGTCGAAGTAAGTACGAATTCTGCATTTGATTCTCTGGCTTTCGCTTCTGTATCTGTTCCAATTATCCTCGAATGGCTCCTTTTTGCGCTAGATATGCACGGGCGTGATGTCCCGAGATTTACGTTTTTCTCTCTTTAGGCTCTCTTCTCGGATACCCATCAAGTAATTATCAGTACTACGCCCATATATCACTTTTTCTTTTCAATTGGCATTGCTTTGGTGATCAGCTTATGGGTGAATTAGTTGGTAAAAGTTCAGTCTTTGAGCTGCGTTGCACGCATCGTACTTTTTACATCTGGGTACTGGAGAGATGGTGAGGATTGCCGAAGAGATTTCGAAAGTATTCTTTTTTTTATTTTTCCCGAGAATGATTGTGTCGATGCAACAAAGGAAGACAAACGATACATCTTGAACTGTGGGTTCCCAGCGATAACACGAGATGTGCATATACCTATATGCAAACTCTGGATCTTGGTTGCAAACATGGACATATTGGCTGCTTCTGTGTTTGCAGATGAATTGATGTTGTTTGTTATGTTCTGTTAAAGGAAAAACTTCCGGGACTGTCGGATGATGCCCGTTTTGACGATAGCAAGTTAGAAGGGAAGTCGCTGGTTTCACTGTCTAAAAGGAATAAGGGTCCTTGGAAAGAAGAAAGCCAAGAGCTGAAACAATGCTGGAGCAGACCTACTTCCGGTACTTTTAGTTGCATTTGGTCCTAGTGATTCACTGTATTCCTGCCATTGCGGGGATGCTGACTGAAAGTGCTTGTGTCTCTGCCTGTTTTTGCCTCAATTTTGGTTTACAGACTTAGTAGAGGACTCAAAGGGCTTTGTCACTTTCTCATTGACCAATGGTCCCGAATACCATGTTTCCCAGGTAACTCATGCATCTAGTGGATTTAATTATCATACCAGTTCACTCTTCCATAAATATTAGTTTCTCAGTCAACTGTATTCTTCATGATGTGGAACTATCTTCTCATGCAGTGCTTCCTTTGCTGGACATCATTTCACCACCCAAATAATTTCAGCTAGATATTTCTCAAAGCATTTTCAATGATGCCTCTTCTTACATTTTCATCTCTTAGTGGATGTTCAATCTTTGTGGTCTTTTGCTCAACTCATACATATAAACTGTCCATGTGCTGATGCACTTCAATGTTTACTGGAAAGGACCTTTTTAGCGTAACTTCTTGCCAGTTCTTAAAAGTTAAACATTGTTTTTGCATTTTCAAAGTATCCTCATCTTGTGTCCATTTCTTAGCAGAGTTTCTGCTGTATTTTCAAACTGAAGTTCATGCAATGTTAGCAACAAAGATAGTATGATAGTTGTTTTGATATTGAAGAAGCATTTTCCAAGATTAATGAGATAAATGAGATTGAGGCCATTTCTCTTAGACGATGCTGATTTTGGACTACATAGAATAATGTACTGGTTAATAGGAAATAACACCATGCTCTCTCTCTCTCTCTCTCACAAAAGGCCTTATTTCGTATAAATTCTTCAGATTGCAGCTGCAGTCGTAGTAGCAAAATATTTAGGAGCAACTCTAGTGCTCCCTGACATCAGAGGAAGCCAACCAGGGGATCGGAGGTTTGTAGCACTGTGCATTTGTGTTCTCTGATTTTTAGGTGGATACCCAATTTCCAAAAATTATTGTTGAGGAAAAGAGCAGTCTCTAGAAAAGCAAACTCCTCTGACTAAAATAAAGTCAATCATTCTATAGCACACTTACCACATCTCATAATTATGTCCAACAAAACTAAGGTCTCAATTGGATTCTAGGATCCATGGCAAGGCTTATCTTAAGTATCATAAATAAAACTAGAATGTATGAGCTTGCCAGATAATAGTAGAGAGCCTGTTCTCTGTGTTTATGCCTGACATGCACCCATTCTTCAGGAGCTTTGGAGAGATATATGATGTTGATAAGTTTGTAAGAAGCCTGGATGGAATCGTCAGAGTAGCAAAAGAAACACCTTCTGGTATATCAGCACGGAATCTTGCGGTTGTCAAGGTCCCAAATACAGTGACAGAAGAGTATATTGTTGATCATGTTGAACCTAAATTTAAGTCCAAGGGTAACATTAGACTGGCAACTTACTTCTCCTCAGTAAACATGAAAAAGCTGAGTCAAAAGAGTGAACTTGATTCTACATCATGTTTGGCTATGTTTGGAACTTTGGAGTTGCAGCCAGAAGTAAATGAAGTCGTTGACTCCATGGTTGAGCGTCTGAGAACATTGAGTCGGAAATCTGATGGTCAGTTCTTAGCGGTGGACATAAGGGTAGACATGTTGGAAAACAAGAATTGCCGAGGGACAAAAAGTTGTTTTGGCGCGCAAGAGGTTTCGGAGTTTCTGCAGAAGATTGGTATTGACAAGGATACCACAATCTATTTAACTCAATCAAGGTGGGATAGCAGCCTTAATGCTCTCAAGAAGTTTTTTCCCAAAACTTACACCAAGGTGAGATACTTCTTTGTTGTTTTCCTTTCAGTGAGCGTTCAAATCTGTTCGCTATGGCAGCATTCTACAAACTACTAGTCTACGAATTTTATGCGACCTGCTTTCTTGAAAGAGTTTTGTCTTGGTCAATGAAAAATTACCTTAATCTTTTGGTTGACGCTCAATTTACTAATGATGATTTTTCTAGGCATCCTTCTCAGCTAATATATCTTAGGTTCTGGAAAGACTGACATTATTCTGATGGATTCTTTTTGGCCTGTAAAATCTTTGAGCAGGAAGGGATAATGCCAGTGGACAAAAAGTCAAAGTTCCTTGATTCAGAAGGTTCAGAATATGAGAAAGTCATCGATTACTACATATGTTCTCAAAGTGACATTTTTGTGCCAGCGATCTCAGGCTTGTTTTACGCCAATGTAGCCGGTAACAGGATTGCATCTGGAAAGACTCAAATACTTGTTCCAGCCAACATTGAGGGTTCGTCTGCATCAGCTGCCAATTATATCTCCACCTACATTTCGAAGAAGAACCATTTGGCTTATTCATGTTTTTGCTAGGTCTCTGTAAAAAAAGAAGCCACAAGACAGAAGGAAGCCCTTCAGACATGGTCTTTTTGTGCGTGTGCCTCATCATTTTTTCTATAAGCAGACAGAATGATTGGTTATACTGTATGGTCCCCTGCAATTGTACCAAGAAACCCTTCTGAAGTCTTTGTTAAGGTGATTTTATCAATATGATCTTCAAATATTTAGTGATACCCAATGACAGTGTGCTCCAACTCTATACGATGTGCCAGAGCCTCTTCCGTGGTTATCTCTGGCACCAACCATTATGTAATTTTAAATAGAAAGGGGACTTACAAGATGCCATTTCTTTGATTACTTGGGAGTTGAGACATTACCAAGGATTGTGCCATTTCAGAAGAAATAGCTGGAGTGTAGGGCCTTGCAATCTGACCAGATTAAACCATCCTCGAGCATTTTGAATACTTCATCTCTTCAAAGTTGAGCTTAGCCCTACTCTTACTACAAATCTTCTTTCCTTAAGATTGTGAGGTCATCTTTGCTCATCCGGAAAGGTTGGTGATATTTTGATTCCCCCATGCAACGATACGTACATTGTCGCTTATGTTCATCCGTTGGTTTGAGTCATGTACATGCTTTACTTTTCAAAGCAATTCGAGGTTCGTATAGCTGGAATGAAATAACTATTTCATGTGACTAGCAAGTAGCGACTCGAAGTAGCTTTTATTCTGTACATGTTAGCGAAGAAATAGCACTGCCGGTGTAGTAGGTTAAGGCAATCTCTTGATATAACACTTTTTTCTGGCCATGGCTAAAAACTCACATCATGAACTGACAAGCGGCCAAGTCAATGTCCTTTTCTTGCTGGAGGGAATGCACTCGTCTTGGTTTTACCGTTATATCTCTCTAAATATACAATGCACCTGCCTTGGTATGATTGGCTTATCAACTTTCATCATTTGGAGGAATTTGTGTCAAATTGCTTCCATTTCCTCACCACTTTCCATACATCTACAGAGGATCTTTCGAAAAAGTAGCCGTTTTCACCTTCCATGTTTGCATCAGAATTCTAAAATGACCAAATCATGAGATGGATCCTACAATGTCCAGTCTTAGCATTATATACATTTGAAGGTCTACGTGGTCCCATCAGAATCAGAATTTGGGTGTGATTTTCTGGAGACTTTTGGTGTGCAAAATCTTTTGAGAATCTCAAATGTCGAGCTTTAGTAGATGTGCCGCGTGCAAATATCTGAGAAGAAAATGCCCTCAAGATTGCATATTGGCTCTTTATTTCCCTTCCTCGAATCCACAAAGATTTGCTTGTGTCCATAAGATCTTTGGTGCCAGCAACGTCACTAAAATGCTTCAGGTCAGTTCATATGCTTTTTGAGTATTAATCCCAAAAAACAAAATGTTCGAATCTCTCTTTCATACAAGGCAATGTCTCAATGGTTTGTTGACAACTTCTTCAATACAGCTTTTCCATATTATGTTTCACTTGTCCATATATTTCATAGATAGTTTAGAAATGTCGGCATCCGTGTCTCTAGTGATAATTATGCCGTGCAACCAAGTTTTCTGGCTAAAGAAAAATGAAATCAAGTCGCACGTATTGAACATGCAAAAGAGTGGTAGTATATTTGCTGCTTTTAGTGTACTAAATGAATATGGTACTTAAACAGAAGCTCACGGAAGTTAATGATTGTCCGTTGTTTCTCTAATGATATCGTTCATGCTCGAAATTCCGGTCATGTACTTCAAATTAACTAGTCCTGTTTGCCGTGGGAGAGGATAAAGGAATCTATAATAGCACGAAGGTGGGGGATCCTTTCTGCATCTCTTTTAATAACAATTTGTCCATTTGTTTCATGATTTTTGGTGATTAATTGTAATTCCATGGCAATGATGGAGCAGCAAGTCCCGGGGCATTTACGGGCGGAGGCGGCAGAGTGCATTTCATATGAAGCAACAGCCAGGGTTCAAGACCCTGTCTATGGATGCGTTGGAATCATCACTCAACTGCAACAACAAATCACGCAGATTCACAGTGAGATAATGAAGATTAAGGGTGAAATGGTTGCCCATCGATCTGCACATCCACAACACCTCCCATCGCCACAGCCACAAGGTGAACCTTCCTGGTTCAGTTCCACTCATCGGCAGGAGCAGGACAACTTCCAATCGGACAAGCATCTATCTGGAAACTTCTAAGCTAGTCAAATCGATGCATTCTGTAGTTTCTCTCTATGCATCTTCAAACTGTAATCAATTTTGCATATCTGGTAGCAGAGACCCGGTTTCCTAACTGCATCATCGTATGGAAGAATAATTCCTGCATATGTCAACTTCATCTTGAAATCCCATCTACCCTCGGATTCTGAGAGTACTGATCCCCCAACTTTCGCTGTCTACAATACATCATCAGCTTGCACACAAGTATTCAGATATCATCTTGTACAAATTTGACTAGAAATTGTACAGAAAACCCTCAGCACAGACTAAACATGCATCTCGCTCCCACTTGTTAAGATGCCAACGCACATCTTTTTCAGGTTGTATTTGTATGGCTTCATAAAAGATACTCCATTAAAGAAACATTCCGCAGTCACGGAGCACCTCCATCCCTTGCAACTGCAAAAAAAAATCAAGTCGGGTAAGCAATGTGGTAGATTCAGCTAGGCAAGCTCCACACTTTGCACTTATAAGCTTCTTATTTACACATAGTGGATAGTACTACTGTGACACCTTGGATTTTTGACCCGATAGATTATAAATGGACCGGTATGGGCTTAGAATGTTGAAAGTGGACCATATGACAAGCCCGCTGGGCCGTAAGCAAGACATGAACTTAAAAATTTAATGGTCCGTGCGAAGACAACGAGCGTGGGCTTGACGGGGCATATGTTGGGCTATAAGTTGGGCCAGGCATGGGAGTGGCCGAGATTGAACTCGATAGAGATGGTTTAGGGCTGGTGGACCATGAAATGAGCCCAGTGAAATCAATAGTGCGTATGTGAGGCTCGAATCGAGCGGAAAGGACTCTACTTTTATGACTATGATTTTAAATTAATCATGTACGAATTTGACTTAGGATCCTATTAAAAATTTACGCGTGACTATAATCCTTTGAACACTAATCTTAGTATTTTCTTGTGATTCTTTCTTTGTTTTCAGTCATAGATTAATGTTGAGATATTAGCATGTTAATTAAGCTCATATGGGCTAATAGACCCTCGTAATTTGGGACCGAAATTTGTGGGGTTCGGGACAAACCAAGTGGAAAACATTCAAAACAAATTATTTAATCATGACAAAAGATTAGGACTTAACCCCAACCCTTCCATGAACGCCAAGTGTAGTGCATGAAGGAAATTTCATGCAAGAAGTAGTCTACCTCATATTCTCAAGGTCTTCTTTAGTACCAAAAATCTTCATGGGAATCACCACACCATCATTGCCTTCTATCATCATTGTTCTTCATCGGGATTCATAACTAAATCTACAAACATTCTTATAATAATTTCCCCCCAGCCCACACACCCCCTCCGACCCACATTCTCTCTCTCTCTCTCCATTCTCCTTCTTCTTCCTTTTCTCTCCGTCGGCTCAAGCAGAACAGCCGCTCGTCGTCCCCAACGTCTTCCTCCTCGGTTTTGAGTTGTGGGGGCTGTTTCTTGGAGAGCGAACAGTGAGCAAGCAAACCCGAACCGCCAGATAAGAAAACGGTGGGGTGCTAAGCTCGACTTACCCGTCGGTTGTTGAGAGAGGTGCGGATCGAGCAGGTCAAGAGTGATTCTTGTTCTGATGATTTTGTTTTTGGCTCATTTGGGTTGGTCGCGGGGTTGAATGGGTACTCAGTGGCTTGCATGTGAGGCTCATGGACGGTTTGGTATAGGTCGGGACCCGAGGGAAGCTGTGTCCGTCGTTGCTGGGTAGGACAGTCAGACGAGTTGCGAAATAGTTTGCATGTTGGCTTGGGGAGGCCGTGGGTTCAGTCGTGGCTTTGGATGATATTTTCGAGTTGTTCATGAGGAATAACTAGTGGTCAAGGCTCAAAATGTGTTTTGTAAGAGAGTTAAATAAGTAGGAGTGGCCAAATGTAGACTTTGAAGTCCACGGGTGATCTATTCGGGAAGGAAAGCTCCTAGACGTTGCTGGTTTGTGGATTTTCTGTCATCAAATGTGCTAGTATTTGGACGAACTTGTCTCCTTACAGTTGTTCTAAGAATCCTAAGCTACAACATGCCATTTTTGTGTAATTTTCTTGTAAGAGTTGGCTAGTGTGGGAGCGAAAACTGGTAGAACGAGTTTGCTGTCATAGGCTTCGCGTCCAAGGCTTAGTGAGTTCTGTGATCTATTTAGAAATTTCAGGGCACTTCAGGTCTTATTCATTTCATGAAAGTCGTAAGGCACGTTATTGGGGATAACATATTCTGACCTAGTCAGAATTCTTGTATATGTTTATAGTCCTCTTGTTTAAACTTTTGGCGACCCTTTGGAAGTCTTGTAACGTCTCATACATTGATAGTTGGTGTGTGTATATGTCTCTCTCTTCCTTACTTGAAATAAGATGACCATGAGTTGTTGTTAGTCGAATCTCATGTGTGTGGCGAGTGAATTATACTATAGATTGCATGTACAAGTATTGGGTTTTGGTTTAGAGCGGTTGGATAAGTAGGGGTGTCAAGAACCGAAAACCAAACCAAACCGATTTTTCGGTTCGTATTCGGTTCGGTTCTCATTAAAAATCAATATTTTTTTTTTTATTGATTTGGTTTTTATCGGTTAACCGAACTGAACCGACAAACCGATAAAATCAAACCATTAACCAAACCCGTTTCTCTCCCGTCTCCTTTGAATCCTCTCGTCTTGGTCGATGGTTGGCTTGGAGGTGCTACGGCGATGGCGACCAATTGTGGGAGAAGAGCGGGACGTGGAGGTGGCTGGCGCGGAAGACCCACGACTCCAAGCCCTTCTTCCTGGCCTTCGCCACCGTCTGCGGCGTCGTCCCCAGCATCATCGGCTACTGCGTCATGCAGGCCACCAGCTCCCGCACCGAGCAGCTCGAGGCTCGCCTCCGCCAGACCGGCCGCCCCGACTCCCTCGTGCGTTCCTTCTCTCCCCCTTCCATCGAGATTCCGCCTCTTTTCTTGTGGGTTTCTTCCTTTAACAAATGGAGTCTTGCCGTTGATTCTGAGCGGAACTGCAATTACTCGAAAGGCTTCAGTGCAGAGAATATCCGGCATACTGGATAGGTCTTAATCTGTACAAATTGAGGATCATATCATATTAAACGTGCTTACCAGTCTTTAAAAAAAAAAAAAATGCTTTTTGAAGATAAATCACTTGGACGGTCGGTGGCACATTTACCAAATCCGTGATAGAACGTCTGAGATCATTAATATCTGTTGTTCCTATCCCTCGAGGAGGAGCCGTCATGGAGAATCCCTACGAGTTTCGATCCTATCTATGGTCTCTTTAACAATGGCTTTCCATAATTGATCCTACCTCTAAGTGCATCCCTCGCTCGATTATTCATCTGGAAACCTAATAGAGTGAGGAACTCCTGATCTCCTTTGCCGGCGGGTTTGTACGTTTCATCTCATTGTGCTCCTTCTCGTGTTACAGTTCATATTTGATTCTCCGAGGCTTGTGTCCATTTGATTATGTTTTGGCAGTCGCAATTCTCTTGACTTGAAATTTTCTCTGGTCTCCAATCGCGAGATCGTGAATCAATTTGACATTGCACTCCTTACTGGCCATGTCACATATTGAATTTAGATTATTTTGAGTTGAACAGAAAACAAAAAGCAAAAAAAAAAAAAAATCGAGAAAAAAAAGACCAAAAATCAAAAGCTAAAAACCAAAAAACCGAACCGAACCGAAATTTCGATTCGGTTCATATTCAGTTCAGGTCTCATTCAGTTCGATTCGGAAGTTTTTTTCTAACGGTTCGGTTTTTCAAAAAGACAACCAAACCGAACCATTAACACCCCCATAGATAAACACGCTACTATGATGCTATAATTTTAATGTGCAATGCATGAAATGTATGGAATAAACTCAATGTAAGATATTTCCACCAATTTTGTGATACCAATGATGCCCCAAGGAGTGGGATGCCTAGCCGTATGATCTTGAATGCCTCGGTTGAGTGAGAAACAGAGATGTCTCAAAGTGAGGTGCTGCAACTGTGTGATCATAGATGCCTCAATTGTGTGATACTAAGATATCTCAGAGTAATATGCCCATAGTAGGGAGTCCATGGAAGTCTGGATAAGGGATTCTGAAAGTGCCTCGTTCGGATCTGATCTGTGATCCCGTGGAAAACTTATTTGAGGGTGGATATTAAAATACATGATGAATTAACTTCACTTGGCGTGCGTATTTATGTGTGGCTTGCATTATATCCTAGTTTTGGTTAGTTGCATGAAACTTGTGTGCTGATATCGATGTGCTTTGTATGTGGTGAATAGGAATATGAATCAAGGTGACAATGAAGTGGTCTATGTGATAATTTTGCTCTAGTCTATGTATAATGTTATGTGTCACATGTTGCATCTCCTTAACAACTAATGGATTATTTAGTTTAGGACCTATGATTTTTTTAGTGGGCATTACTCATTCCTTCATCTTTTTCATACCGTTAGAATGGATGTTTCCCCAATGGCACGGTACAAGACCAAGGCTTACATAGACATATTTTTCCATGACGTGTATGACCCTAACATCAAGATGACCTACACCTAATATGAAGCCACACTTTGGGTGGACGATGGATATCGATAGGTTTGAAGCCCGGTTCATAAACCACGAAGGGGAATTATTCAGTCCTCTTCGGTTTGGCAATGGCAGATTTGGAGTAGGGAACGGTGGTGCTCAGAGCACTGAGTTCCTGTGGCAGCTGAAGACTTTTTTTTTTTTTTTTTTTCAAAGACGTGGATTAGTGTAAAGAATAGCGAAGCTAGGCTCCCATTTGACCTACTTTCCCAGGCTAGATGCGTACACCTTTCGGCGATGCCATGTAAATATTTCTTATGTATGCGCTGTACATATAAGCTTCCAGGTCGATATAAGGTAGAAGCCAGTATGACTCTCACAGGAAATGAAACGATGCACTTTCATGACCTTTGGTGTATGTTATAGTTAAATGGTTGATAAGGTAAAGACAAAATAGGACAATCATGCCTTAGAAGAGTCCAGGACAATGTAATATTCATATTATACATGCCAATCAATTAGGTCAGAATACCTTATCATAAATACTGATTAAGACAGCCCCTATTGTGGTACTAATAAATAGCTTCCGCTTGTGTATATTCATATTATACATGCCAACCAATTAGGTCAGACTACCTTATCATAAACATTGATTAAGACAGCCCCTATCGTGGTACTAATAAATAGCTTCCGCTTGCGTTCAGTATATGACATTGCCAGGCCTTACAACCACTGTACCTTTAAGTTCACTTAACAATCGGCACGAAGGCTAAACATATACAAACATAATGCCAGATAAATATGAAAAAGGACCATCTAACATGTCTGTTGTCTAGAAAAGCACAAGCCTTCAAGCCAAGCACAAGGACCAAGAAGAACAAATTTCACCGTTTCAAGCACGCCTTAAACAGCGGAATGGCCTAACAAAGTACTTCGCTAGAGGAGTCTCGGGAACCGGAATGAATTTCCCGACTATAGCGAGTGGCCAGCTGTTCGTTGACAATAAGATATTCAGTGAAATGAACAGATATATAGTTAATTTTACTGAGAAAGCAAAGACGATGAACTGGAATTCAATTATCTAGCACGAGAAGGACAAGTGAAATTTCCCAGGTCCCTAATATTAAAAACTCAGGACAAAAATTTTAAGTTACTCAAAATTTGCCTGTCTCAAATATTTAGTAACTTCTCTGAAGCATGTCCGAAATAGTAAGAAGAATGTTCAATCTCCATCCTAATGGTCTACAATCACCGAGCTTTTGATAAAGCCTATGAAGAGAATAACATCCCAAGCTAATCCGTGCATGACAAATAATGCATTTAAGATTTCGACACCTATACTTCGAATACCTTCCACTCTGTGAACTTTATTGGTCAGACACATCACGAACTCTTATCGACAGATTTAAGGAATGGAACTTACCTGATAAAGCCGATCCCTACACACACCAGCCACTGCTTCCAATCCAATTTCACTGTTGTAGTGAATTTACCAAGGAACTCGATAATGATTATCTAGAAAACAATCAAAACCGCACTATCAGTTCACAGTATTCTCTGTATAAAAATGGTGAAAAAATGACACAAAAATGCCACCCACTTGAATTATTATGGTAATTCCTACAATTCCCATGAACAGGTGGTTTGTAGTTACTCCACTGAACACATTGATTTCATCAGGCTTCCGAGCATTAAACTCATTAAAGATCTGCAATCAATAACAACCCACCAATTTGAGCTTTATGGCTAGAAATATAACATATAACAGAAAATCAAGATAGCAAATGCCATCCTAATTATTTTCCCAAGTTAAATGGTAAGTATAAACCAAAGGAGTTAAGAGCATGGAAGTATCAAACTGTCGGCATACTTACTTGACAAAGGACAAATGCATTAAAGATCACAGAATTCTTCACCATAGTAGCGTGTTGCATACTTTCATCATTCAACTTAAGTATACTTTTCCCCGAGAAATTCAGCACGAGAAGTACGCAAACTTGATAAAATGCCTGCCAAAATAAAAGTAAACTTCAATGTAGAAAATCAATATTATCAAAAGACAAGTGGAGATCAATGAATAATCAAACTTAATATACCTGTATGATTAAATTTCTCCACATAATGTTGGTTATGAGGGGTTCCCTGAAAGAAAAAAAAGTGGACATCAATGAATAATCTGTCAAAGTAAAAGTCAACCCAAAAAATATATCCCTAAGTTTTTCCTGCTAAGCATGTTGTTCTCCCTTTTTGTGCACCCATTTGCACATTTGACACCCCCAAGCATCTCCGTGTGTAGAACATATCTTGCAAAACCAAAACAACATGAATTTCTTTTTCTTAATAATCAAAGACACAAGTGTAGTGGCCTTGACTACCTAGAGACTCATGAAACATCCTACAAGTCCCATGAAACAGTTATGTCCAAGCCTTTAGCATGGTGAATCACCTCATTGCCCAATGTGTGTACGCTTAAAGAAATGACTGATAGGCTATGAAGCACCAACACTCTCCAAGAGCCTTCATGTTGTGTCGGACACTTCAACACGTGTTCGGCACTCTCCAACATTCGGTCAACACATGTCGCAAAATTTAACATCTAGTCAACTTTCCTGACACTCGAGTCGGAATTCTGAC
Organism: Eucalyptus leucophloia subsp. euroa; assembly: GCA_017140325.1. NCBI lineage: Eukaryota > Viridiplantae > Streptophyta > Magnoliopsida > Myrtales > Myrtaceae > Eucalyptus > Eucalyptus leucophloia. Next base: position 36,452,603 of record CM029477.1, read on the forward strand.
GAGTTTCCAACACGTGATTCCGATATCGAACTCAATTTTAAAAATTCAATAAATTAAAGGTCAAAATATATATATATATGTGTGTGTGTGTGTGTGTGTGTGTGTGTGTGTGTGAAAAAATAAAACATAATAATAAAAATAATAAATGGAGAAAGAAAAAAAAAAACTTAGTCTTCTCTTCTCTTTTGACTCTCACTTCCCGTGATACATAATTTACCCCATAAGTTTTTTTCTCCTCTTCTAATATATCTAACATGCGAGTCCAGAATATCAATTACTTGTTTTTTCTCCAAGTTTTATGAATTATTGAAATAGAGTTGAATTTGTCAAATTGAGATAATGAATTATATTAATAAATGACGGATTAATGTTTTTACTTTTTAGTGTATATTGATTCTAGGCTTTTTTAATTATTTATTTATTTATGAATTTGATTCAAATTAATTTGATTGAAATAATTATAAAAATGATAATTTATTATGTATATATAAAAATATATATTTAATATAAAACGCGTCCCAACATGTCGGAATTCTCTATTTTTAAAGAAACGATGTATTGGCGTGTTGTATCATGTCATGTCACATGTTAGTGTCAGTGCTACTTAGCTAACAGGTGCCACGACAAACATAAAGCACTCAGCACAAAAATTCAATATTCCATGATAATAAGAATGATAATTTTAAATCAGCAAGAATAAAAGGTTCAACCATAGCAAAGTCCAAAAGCGCTGACTAGTGCTTTGCATATTGCCGCTAGGACAAAGAAAAAGGTATGTCACAACAAATTGCCAAGAGCAATTGTCTTATCAAAATTCTCAAAGGACCTCTTTTTTACCCAAGTATGGCACAGCATTGACCGGTAAAATAATATTTTTCAACAGTATATATGCGGTTCAGACTAAGCAAGAGTACCAGAAGGCATATTACATGAAACACAGAAACTGCCAGATTTTGCATTTCCCTGTTTATTCATATGTAACAGCATATTGGAATTGGCCAGAGAGAATACCTTCGACCAACTGGAGTTCTATGCATAAGATGATCTGTTGGAGGTTCTGTAGCCAAGGCAAGTGCTCCAAGAGTATCCATTATCAGGTTAACCCACAGAAGCTGCATTGAGAAGAAAGGCATAATGAGCACCACAGGTCAATAAACTGCATTTCCAGTCAAAAGAATTGATTAACGGCCATAAAATAGAAGTTAAAGGAAATAGTGACACCTTGTCAAGTTGCCCCTTATAGTTGTTCAACAAATTCCATATTTATTTGCAATAACAGAATCAAATACCCAAAAGACAAGGTCTCCTGGTATGCAGAAGAAACAATGTCGATTTTCACTAATCCTACAGTTCTAAAAAGAGAATAAGCATCCTTTTCCTTCTGTCCATTCTACACACAAAAATTTCAAGGCACAAGGGAATTGTTCATCTCGTACATGTGAGAAGGAAAATGAAAAGGAGTGCTTTTCACTTTATAATGTAGGTTTAGGAATACCAAGGAAGTAACCTTCCCTATAGCTAGAACGTGAGACGCTAGCTATGTCAGTCAAAGAAAAATAGCAAAAACCTCAACGCATCCTGTGATTCTGCTTTAAGGCTCATAGGGGTATGTCGACTAAAACAAAAGGGTTTGAGATGGATTAGTAGGCATAATGCTGAGGGCCCTGACTTCCTGTCAACCTCAAATTTGACAGCTTCTTTCTTGTCTATCCTTCCCCTATTTCATACCCCAATTCCAACATCCAAAATTTCCAAAAGAAGCAACTTTAAGGGCTAAAAACTTATGCAGTTCTGACAAATGTTACTAGTATGGACATAGTTCATGGTAAATAAACAGCAGAGCTACAGACCTGCACTGCATTTAAAGGAACATCACCAGACGATATCGATGCCACAACATTGATAACCAGTGCTGCAACATTGACTGTCAGTTGAAACTGGATAAATTTCTGAATATTTGCATATACAGAACGGCCCCATCGCACAACCTGCCCAGAGAAAATGGACGTGATATTATAAATTTGGCGTCCGCCTAGGTTGAAAAGACTTGAAATTAACTCAACCATAAAAGTCAATCTAGGGCCAAGAACAACTATAGAAGTTAATCTTTTGAAATTCTAGACAAAGTCCTCCATCATATTCCTCAGCCTATTACACAAAAGATGTCAAAATTACAATATTAAAAAGTTATCTGTTGATGTAATAATTAAATCAGCCAAAGTACAAAAATCTCAATAAGAATTACTAGATGTAAATATACAACGATCAGCACTCATTCATATATAGTTGAAAGTACAGGTGCTGAAAACCAATAGGTATAGCAGTCAAAAGAAACCAGTAGTACAGGGACCCCATTTCTGTAGCTGAAGATTGTCTCAAAAGCACATGTAGAGGAAGGTGCTCTTACCTTGCCATTTCAGATCTATGATGACTCAAAGGCCACATTTAGAGATGAGAACACTGTAATATTTACTGCGGATAACCTATGCTAGTATCCTCAGGCCAAGAGTGAACATTTTGCTAACCTTAACGACAGAAGCGAAATCATCATCCAAAATTATGATGTCTGCACTCTCTTTCGCAACTTCTGTGCCTTGAATGCCCATGGCAAGACCAATATCTGCCTAAACAACAATATAGTAAAAATGCAATCACTAAGATAATAAATTACTGAATGAAACAGAACATTTCAAACTCAATAAGAAAGTCCCACACAATAATGCACCGAGATGCAAGAGAGGCAAGATTAGGATTAGATCAGATGACCATATTCATCTGTATAAATTCTTCCACAGAGAAAAAAGACCATTTCACACCAATCAGTTGTCCATTTATCCTAATTACTGATGGAACATACTTTTGTTTTATAGAACAGGTATTCACCCACATGGCTTAAAATTTAACATGTTTTAGACCTCATCCAACCGTTATCATCTCCCAAACTAAGAGCTAATAAGCAGCAACACACTGGCCCATAAATGACATGTTTTATCTGAATATTAGTACATGATTATGTATGCAAGCATGCACGCAGGCTTTTTACATCAAGTTGCCTGGTGTCAAACCTCATGAAGAGCAGGAGCATCATTGGTTCCATCTCCTGTTACAGCAACAACATCGCCTCCTTTGCGTAATGCTTGCACGAGTAACAGCTTGTCATTAGGAGGAGACCGCCCCATCACCTAAACACGAATAAGGAGTTAAAATGCCCTTACAACCTTACTGGAGAATCTATGAAGTTATCCATACCGTTATTTCTTTCGCACGTTGTTCTTGGTCCTTCTCAGACAATGCACGAAATACACTTCCTTCAATAACATTACGTTCAGAGAAATCATCGCTAGGACCAAGTATTCCACACTCAAAAGCTATCGCTTTCGCTGTTTGGATATTGTCTCCTGTTACCATGCGCACCTATTAAACCACATGTATATGGTTACATTTGGTCTCACCACAATTAGGTAGCTGGCACTTATATTCATTAATTAAGGATCTCATTCTTCATGTATACAAAGTATAGATATCCTATGCCATGATATATCACTAGCTTTGTGGATCAGGAAGGTGGACCACCGCTAGGCCAAATCTTGTTTTTTGCGTGATTAGTGACAGAAATACTCAGGGTTAAAGAGTTCTCTTCTGATCAATTAGATAAGGGATTCCCAAGAATCCAGATAATATATGACACTCCTAATTTTAATAAAGCGGCCATATATATTAGACTTGCCTTGACTCCAGCTTCTGTGCAAACTTTCACAGCATCTTTGACCCCTGGACGACAAGGATCCTGCAAGTGACATCATAGTCAAAAAGAGGCATTGAAATTAGGGGTGAGCAGTTCCAAGTTCCATATAGGTTCCACCTAGAACCTAAAACCTACCCATTGGAATGGATTCCTCATTTTTTAAACTTGAAACCTATCCTACATACAATACATTGAAACCTATGAACCTACCTATCATAGGTTTCAGGGTCAATTCTAAGGTCTACTTGGGTTCTATCTATATTATTAATTGAACGATACAGTGAATTATCACATTTAATAACTATCACTTATTGCTACAATTCACTTATGAAACATTATCAAAGTAAAAGTCTTAGTCATAAAATGAAAAGCTCGAACTAGTGATTCTAAATTATGCACTCATCATCGGACGTAACAAAATACCGTAGGATCACGTGAAGATATAGACCAAGAAAAACAAAAAAACTTGCTCCAAGTTCTAAGTTTTAGGTTCTAGGTTCCACTAATTTAGAATTTGGAATCTACCTGTCGAAACAAGTTCTCCAATTTTTGGAACCTAAAACCTACCCTACATACTTTTAAACCTAGCCTACAGATTATGTACTCATCATCGAACATCACAAAATATCACAGGATCGCGTGAAAATATAGATTAAGAAAAACATAAAAACTTGTTCTAGGTTCCAAGTTCCACCAAATTTAAGACCTAGAATCTACCCATCAAAATAAATTTTTGGAACCGGACAAGTTTCCACAAGTCCGGTTCTCAGGTTCCTAGTTCTATCTTGGAACCATGCTCACCCTAATTGCATCAAAGTTGAAAGCTACAGAAAAGTTAAATCTATTAAATGGCATGCAAATGTGCATAAATATATAACTACCTAATCGACAAAGGATGGAAAATCTAGAATGGAAAAGGCAAAGTGATAAGCTAATGATATGATTGTATATGCTATGATATGCCTGCTTGGTCTGGTTCCCACCAAAAAAGAATGATGTAACAATACTGAAACAAAGCAATGGATTGCCAAAAGCTAAGCATGTATTATTGGAACTTTCTCTATGTCACAGATTAAGAAGTATGTAGCAGCTTCTTATGTGAGCACCAGAAGTTGGTTCAAGTAACTCATTGATATCAAAGCCTAAGGCTTAACCCTAGATGCCAGAACAGTCGCCGTTGCCACCGTCGGCCACTTGCTGAAACAATTGCCGTTGCGGCTGGGTCTCCATCGTGTCCCTTTTCTCACACGCTACTTTTCCTCACGGGAGTTTTCCCCCTTGTGACCTTATGTGATTCACACGGCTCGCTCAGCCCCGTGATCGCACGGCTCCCTGGTTGTGGCTCGTTGCTTACTGATTTTGGTCATTGGGATGCTGGGTCACCTCCAGCGTTGATATTTGGGTCACTGATTTTCAGTCATTGAGATGCTGGGTCATTGATTTTTGCGTCGTTCCTGTTGATTCTTGTTCACTCAGTTCCCTGGCGCAATTCTCATGGATGCTGGTCGCTGATTTTAGTTAACTCCGGTGTTGATCATTAGTATTTGGTTGCTGACTTCTAGGCAGAGGTTTGCTGATTGCTGATTTCTGGGCTGCTGTTTCTTGGTGATATATTAACAATTTTGTTAAGTTATTGATTTGTTTGGGCTGAGTTATTTAAAGAAAGCTATTGCGAGAATTTTCTTCTTGTTCTTGGATAATGGGTGATACTTCGAGGGATAAAAGAGAGAATGATCCTGATAAAAATCATTCTGTGATGACTAAGATTATTTCTTCATCCAGTAGAATTACTGATAAGAAACTTGAGGGCAGTTCTAACTTCCATCAATGGAAGAAAATTGTGAAGCTTGCTTTGACAAGTAGGAATCAACATAGACACTTAACTAAGTCTAAACCCAAAAATGATGAAACTTGGGACTTTATAGATGCATGTATTATTGGTCAAATATAAAACTCTATGGAAAGTAATGTAGTTGCTTTAGTAACACATATTGACATAGTTAAAAAGATCTGTGGGAGTATTTGGCTGTGTTATATTCTTGTCAAAATATCCTATTGCGGATTTGAGTTATCGCAGAAGTTTAATTAATCTAAAAGGAAAGGATGCTCTATCACACAATACTTTGTGAATGTTATTCTCCCAATTTCAACTAATGTTCAGCAAATGCAACTTCAAAGAGAACAATTAGCAGTGATAGGATTTTTAGGAGGTCTAGGCCCTAAATATGAAACTATTAGGTCTCAGATTCTTGGAGAAGAAATTGTTGCGTCACTCACTGATACATTTGCACGGGTTCTTCAAATATCTCATGAGTCTTCTCAGGGTAAATCTATGATAGATAGTTCAGCTCGTGTCCCAATCTAAAATTGGCAGTGGTATTAGGAGCGATGGAGGAAGTCATGGAGGTTATGGTGGACGTGGTGGCCAAGGGGGAGGCCGAGGCATAGGAATAGAGAGAGGCCAAGGTTAGCAGAATAATAACGGACAATCTTATATGTTTGCAGATACCTCGGGGGCCACACGAACATGTCATTATTGTGGCAAATTTGGTCATATTAAAAAAATTTGCTACAAATTACATGGAAGACCAAGGCAACAGCAATAGTTTGCATACACTGCATCTAGTGCTAATCCTTCTCCAAAATCTTCTCAAGGCAAGGTAATTATTATGTCTAAGGAGGAATTTGCTTGATATAACCAGTTTTAGATTTCACAGCCTGCTTCTTCCACTGCTACTTTGGTTCAGAAAGGTAATGCCACTACATGTCTTTCAACTATTTCTCGTCCTTGGGTCATTGATTCAAGGGCTCTTGATCACATGTCAAGCCTTTCGAGGATATTTTCCTCTCTTACTCCATCTTCATCTATAGTTACCTTAGCCGATGGATCATCTACACATGTTAAGGGGGTTGGCACTGTCCACCCAACTCCTTCATTGCCATTTGTCCTCAATGCTTTATCTTCCACAATTTCCATTTAACCTCATGTCAATCAATAAATTAACCAAAAAATTTAGTGTTCAATGACATTCTATTTCAATTCTTGTATTTTTCAAGATTTGGCTATGAAGAGGACGATTGTTAGAGGACGAGAGGTAGAGAGGTTGTATGTGCCGGAAGACACTCCATCAACCACTTGCCCTAGTGTTACATCACTACATCAAATTCATTGTCATCTTGGTCATCCTTTTTTACATAGTCTTTAGCAGTTAGATTCTAATTTTCGTTATCTTTCTAGTCTAGAATGTGAGTCATGCCAACTTGGCAAATTACATCATATTAACTATCTGCCTAGAGTCATTAAACGAGCAGCGTCTCCCTTTTTGTTAATTCATTCAGATATTTGGGGTCCTTATTGTGTAGTTTCCAATTTAGGTTTCCGATATTTTGTTACTTTTGTTGATGACTACTCAAGAGTTACTTGGTTATATTTAATGAAAAGTCGTTCAGAATTATTTTTTATATTTCATGCATTTATATCTAAAATCCATACTCAATTTGGTGTACATGTTAAAGTTTTGGGTTATGATAATGCTAAGGAGTACTTTTCTGCACCATTCTCTGATTTTATGACTCAACATGGTATGATTCATGAATCTTCTTGTCTTGATACACCTTAATAGAATGGTGTTTCTGAAAGAAAGCATTGACATTTGTTGGAAATTACTAAATTCATGTTATTTGAGATGAAAGTCTCTAAAATCTTTTGATTGCATGCTATCTTATTAATCGCATACCCTCTTCTATATTGCAAGGTGGCATCCCATTGTCTACTTTGTTTCCGAATGAGCCATTGTTTGTCGTACCACTCGAATTTTCGATTGCGTTTGTTTTGTTCGTGATCATCAACTTGGAATATCAAAACTTAATCCAAAGGCCATCAAGTGTGTGTTTATGGATTATTCTCGTACTCAAAAGGGATATTGTCGCTATTCTCCAGCATTAAGAAAATACTTTATAATTGATGATGTCTCATTTTTGGAATCTACTTCTTATCATGATGTTTCAATTACTATGCCTACATTGGATGAAGACTTATATATGACCACAATTCGATCTACTACGACGATAGTTTCACCAGTATCTCCACAGGAACCGCCTCCTTACCAAATTTATACTCGACGTCTTCAAGTGGCTACTGCTCCCCTCCTTTCTCCTATCGCTACTACGTCATCTTCTACGTCAAATCCGCCATTAGGCTCTTCTCTTGTATCTAATCTTTGATCTTCCTATCACTCATTGAAAAGGTACGCGAGGTTGTATTCGACATTTTATTGCAAATCTTAGCTCTTACTCTTCTGTGTCTCATTTTCAGTCATTTTTATCTACTATTGAACATCCTATCCCTATGTCTGTAGCTACCTCTTCCTTTAGGCAAAACCACTATTGGTTGTTGATGGGTGTATGCTGTGAAGGTCAATCCTAATGGTTCTCTTGCCCGTTTAAAAGTGAAACTTATTGCCAAAGAATATGCACAAGTGTATGGGGTTAATTATTTGGACACTTCTTCTCCTGTTGCCAAACTTACTTCTATTCAAATTTTGATCTTTCTTGCTGCCACAAATAACTGGCCCTTATTTTAGCTTGATATTAAAAATGCTTCTTGCATGATACTCTTAATGAGGAAATTTATATGGAGCAACCTCCAGGATTTGTTGCTCAGGGGAAGGGGGAGTCTAGGAGACTAGTTTGCAAATTAAGAAAATCTTATATGGTTTAAAGCAATCTCCACGAGCATGGTTTGAAAGATTTTCTAAGGCCATACTTTCTTTTGGAATATCGAGATGTGAAAATGATCACTCTTTCTTTTATAAACATTCAAGAGGAGGCAAACTATTCTTGATTGTATATGTTGATGATTTTAACATCACGGGAGATGACTTAGTTGGTATAGCTAAGCTAAAGATCCATCTTCAGCACCAGTTTCAGACTAAAGACTCAGGAAAATTGAAGTATTTCCTAGGATTTGAAGTTACACGGTCAAACAAAGATATTGTTTTATCACAACAAAAATATGTCTTGGATTTGCTTACTAAGACAATTATATTGGGATCAAAGTCTCTTAATTCACCTATGGAACAAGGAGCTAAACTGATCGCTAAGGATGGAGAGATCTTTGATAATCTTGAGAGATATAGAAGACTAGTGGGTAAGCTAAATTATCTTACAGTTACTCGTCCAAATATTGCTTTTCCAATTAGTGTGGCAAGCTAGTTTGTCTTCCTCCCGAACATCTCATTGGGACACAGTTATTCATATATTGCATTACTTGAAGAAGACTCCAATGAAAAGGATTATTTATCAAAACCACGGCCATAGCAAAGTTGAAAGATTTTCTGTTACTCGCTCTAATGCTGAGTCAGAATATAAAGCCATGGCACTAGTGACGTGTGAATTACTATGGATTCAACAGTTATTGACTAAATTAAGTTTCAAAGCTTCAACACCTATGACCCTATGGTGTGATAATAAAGCTACAATGCATATAACTTCAAATCCCATGTTTCATGATAGAACAAAACACATTGAGGTCGATTGTCATTTTACTCGAGAGAAGTTACAAAGTGGATTGATTCTTCCAAGTCATGTTCAAACTAGTCAGCAACTTGCACATATTTTTACTAAACCTTTGGGTAATAGAAGGATAGATTATATTTGTAACAAGCTGGGCATGATTAATATCTATGCTCTAGCTTGAGAATGAGTGTTTATAAGGGTAAAATAGTCATTAGGAGCTTTAGGGTTTATTTTATATATACACAACATCACTGAATGAAAAACAGCACTTTTCTCTCACATCGACCTCGAGGTTCTCATTCGAAACTGCCAAAGTCCACTCACATGGTGGTAGATACTCCAAAACATATATTCAGAAAACAATGCAAAGGGAAGATCCCTGTATGTAGAGAGATAACTGTTTGTGCATACCTTTATACCAACAATTGCCAGCAAGACAAGGTCATCTTCAGGGAGCACCCATTTGTCAAGACTCTCCTCATCTGCTGGAACGCTGTCAAGATCATGTTGCCTGCAAGCAATGGCAACACAACGCAAGCTTCTTGCCGCCATCTCATCAATAGCTTGCTTGAAGAAATCCTGCAACAATAGGAATTAAAAAGCAAAAATAACCAATGAAACTCCGTGCACATTTCATTGCTTTAAACATCAAAAATAACATATGGATAAAGCATGAATCCTCTATTCTTAAGCAATAGAATGATGGAATGGCTATTTGTCCATCCAACCTTGTCACATGCTTTCATAGAGCACAAAGGCAAAAGCCTAAACGTTGTTACTAAAGCATCACATGAGATATCAAACAAACTACTAGTCTGAAGCTAACCAAATAAATTTTCTCGCCACTCCATGACATGCACAGACAGGCTCAAAAGTAGCTCAATTTATGCTGAAACAAGATAGAAAATTTTGTTACACACACTAATCCACGCTAGCCATTTACACAATTAGACAGTATCTACAAAGAAGTGACTTAGTAATTGATGTAATAGAAAATGATGAGGTAGAACAGCAAATATAGGTAGATCACAACCAGAAGATTAACCAAAACTTGTCTTCCCCATACCGTAGTAACTTAATGTATCAACTTGACTAAGGCAAAAGGACACTGTTTCAACCTTTTCATTATCAATGGGTTGGAATTGACCATTTGAGTCAACATATCTCGTACAAGAATCTAAGACCATTTCTGCTGCTCCCTTCCAATGTATAAAAACTTCAGAGTTATTCTGCAAAAAGACAGGGATGATGGAAATAGAATCTCAATAGGTGAGTCACAAAAGTAAAACCTACACTTCCAGAGATTTCAAAACAGCATCTAGTTTCTAACAGACAACATCTTGAACAACAACTTTCACAAGCAAATTTTTATTAAAAAAGCAGGAGAACAGACTCGTGGTTTCTCTTAATCTCTAGATCTAGATACTGAGTTCCCGATTGATGCAATCTCAAACATGCCTAAACTCAAATGCACAAGTCAAAAGCACAAAACAACATAATTTGCACCCCACTAGCTCCAAAAAGCCAGTATACCCAATTTGCAGGAAAACAAGTCTCTTTGGTCAAAGAATTGTTGTGCCATTTTGGCTCAGCAAAATATCTTGTCTTTTGTTTCACAAAGGATCATGTTCATGTTGTTAGATTTATTGATCAAAATGTGACAGCATTTTAACAAAACTTGCAAAAAATTACAGTATCTAAACTCAAATTCACCTGATTGATTAATCAACATTAGATAATTACTAAATCAAGTGTTTGTACTAACATCAACATCATCAAGGATCATGTTTATGTTGTTAGACTTATTAATCAAAATGTGACAACATTCTAACAAAACTTGCAAGAAGTCACATTATCTAAATCTTGAATTCACCTGGTTGATTAATCAACTTTAGATATTTACTAAATCAAGAGTTTATAGTAACATCAATACAATCCAAAAAAATATAACTTAATTGATGAGTTTCGGTTACATCAAGTGTTAACCACACGATCAAATGCAATAGACTCGAAATCCTATTTCTCCCAAATTACAGAATATACCAATTTTATGAATATAAACTCGTGAACTTGAAACAATAATTCTGATTTAGAAGAGTCTAAAAACACCATTGTACACTTCATCATTAAGTTTTAGATTTGCTAATGACATTAGGATGGAAATAGTAATGTTAGTGTTGGAATAACTAAATATTAAATCACGCCCTCATCTAATGGCTTAAGCTTTTAGAACAATCAGCAGTCATCCCAAAAATCTTACATGGTATCATAGCCACAAGTCCTAAGTTCAAATCTTTCCAAACCCCATTTACCTCCCCAATTAAATATGTCCATGTTTAGTACTAAGCAAAAATACTAGACTAAGCATGAGCCCAGAATCTAATTCATTCCACCAAAAAGAAAGAGAGACCAGATCAAGTGCTCTTTCACAAACAAAGAAAAAACATGGAGAACTGTACTATGCTGGCTAGTATAACATGTTTCAAAGTTAGTATCCATAACAAATGTAATCATACAGCAGCTGATGGGAAAAAAAATACTAAATTTTCTCATGTGTTGGATGAATGAGATAACTACAAAAAGCAAAATCAATTTTTCTCTCTCTCTCTCTCTCCCAATTTTCCCCTCCTCTTTCTTTTTGGCCAAAGATTTATGCTTTCTACTTTTAACAATGAGTATCCAACATTATCTCTGTTCTCACACAGCATGAAGCTAGAGTGAAAAGATCCTACTGGCCGTGTACTATTCAACAACAACAGCCAAAATCTCTACTGTTCAGGAGGATTTGCTTCGTGAATTATTCTTCCCATGCCCGTCAAATACCATGTTATTTGGGAAATTACAATCCATGTGTAAACTCTATCTAACATAAGGTCTAAATTGTGATCATTTCACTGCTTTTCATTTGGCTTGGTGAAAGGCATTTTTGGGAACTAACCATGTCCATTATTCTTAGAGAGCTCTACTTATATACAATGGGTTGGGGCTTCAAGTTGTGCTGATGAGCGCAATAGTTGCAGAAATGCCTCAAATGACAATAACTCCACGACTAAAAGAATTTCTACATAACCCCCCTCTGCTCAATAGTCATATCTGAAAAGCACCTCATGCCACAAGACCAGACATAATCCCAAGGAAAGATATTTCGATGCTTTAGCCAGCTAACATTCCTGGATCTATAATATTTGAGAAAAAATAAGGAGCAGGAACCACACACAGATTACCAAGAACAAAGGGTAACATCAATTAAGGAATACCCTTTTGATGGCAACACCACCGCATTTTTGCGTGAGTTGAATGGGACAACATGGAGAACTGTAGACTCTGATCTGCTTACATCAAACTTCATCCCCAACTGCACCATAAGTACAGACATCCTCAACAAACTCCCAAGTAAAGCATAGCAGAGACAAAAACTAAAATGCTAAACATCATACCTTAACTGCCCACAAAAGAATGGCTTTTTCTGTGGGTGATCCAGAAATCTCAACATCCTCTCCACCCTACAAGTAATGAGCTTGAATATATCAAGTTTGCTGATACAAAGTTACACACGGGATGCTATCTCCTCTCTAGACTGTTCCTCTCTGGTTATTTTTTAATTTCAACTCAAAGTAAATTTGGCAAAAGGTCCCTCTCAAATACAATACAGCATGAGGAAAGCTTCATTTCTCTAGTACCATAATACTGGCCCCTCTTAAATCAATCTACATACAGACAACAGAAACACTGTAGCATTTTCAAGAAACCCAGACCCAGAACGAAACATTAATCAGTTGTCAATGCTTCAGTTAAAAAAAAAAAACCTTTAATTTTGGCTAAAGAAAATGGAAGCAGAAGGATGTTGTTGCAAAGTAAAGTGGAAAGCCATTGTCTCATAAGCACTTCCAGAAGCAAGCATAAATCTTTTTTCTTCACAAGTAATGAAAATCTAGCTCATGCCCATATCACAGTTGTAGGACTTTCTTCACTTACATGAACAATATTGCTTCTCCAAGTCTCATGTATAAAAACAGGTTTTTCACCAGTCATTTCAATTCCAGCTTGTTTAAGATTTAACAAATGTAAGCATGTGTTTGTTTGTCAACTGGGCAACACTTCCTATCATGTCATTAGAGTAAAACCAGACATGGTAAGCTAAAGGAAAGCTCCACAAAAGACATTAATGGAACAAGGATATGGGATAAATTGAAAGACAATATTGCAAGTTTCTCACAATTCCTTCTTAACCCAGCAAATATAGCTAACACCAGAAAAACAAGAACAGAGAAGAATAGTCATTAATGATTGGCCATATTTGAATAATTATTAAAGTGAAAATGACAAATAGAACATGTCAAAAAAGTTAAACAGCCTGATAAAATTCACAAGCAATGATTTTGTGGAATTAAACTACCTTGAATTAGGGGGAACATCTCATTGTATATTACAACTGGTTCCAGATAAATAGCCATACCTTTGGTACAAATACATTGCCTTGAGTATTTTGTGCAATACCCTCAAGTAACAGAGATGTGACCACTTCATGCAATTTTGAGGAGTCATTTGGCGGATCCAATTTCTTTGACCAGCATAAGCTTCAACCACTGTCATCTATAATAACCAAACTGCATATTAATCCTCATATTATACATGATAAAGAAGCTGAAGATTACTCAAAAATGTTCTGATCATCAGAGAACAAAAGTGTGAGATTTTGTGGCAATAACCAAACTGCATATTAATACTCATATTATACATGATAAGGAAGCTGAAGATTACTCAAAAATGTTCTGATCATCAGAGAATATAAGTGTAAGATTTTGTGGGACTAACAAACTGCATATTAATACTCATATTAAAGCTTAAATTGATTAGAAAAATGTTCTGATCATTAATATTTAATTATTCTAACACTCTCCTCACACTTAGTCTGGCCTTTTTTGCCTAGTACTAAGCATGAAAATTTTAATTGGAGAGGCAAATGGGGCTTGAAAAGATTTGAACTCATGACCTCCAGCTCTAATACTATGTGAGATTTTGTGAGAACACAACCGACCATTCTAAAAGGTTAAGCTGTTAGATAAAGGCGTGATTTAATACTTAATTATTCTAACAAAAAGAAAGGAAGAGGAACACAAACAACCCCTGCTCCCCAAAAAATAATGAATAAATAAATAAGGGAAAAAGCCACCAAAAACCCCAAACTTTGCCTCGAGTGACAGATTTATCTCGAATTTTGTTTTATGACGTGAAAAACCCTGAAGTTTGTTAACTGTGACACATTTACCCCAAACTTTTATTTGTGACACAAAAAATCCCGAACTTTCATTTGTATGACACATTTACCCTAAATCATAAGGGCGTTTTGGTCTTTTTACTTTTAAAAACTTTTTTTTTCTTTTTTTTTCTTCTTCTTCCTTCCCTCTGCCGGCCATGGCGGAGGGAAGCTGGCGTCCGATGAGGGCCTCCCTCGCCAAATCTAGCGAGGGCACCCTCGCCCGACGCCCTCACCTGGCGTCGGGTGAGGGAGGCCCTCACCGATGCCAACGAGGGCCACCCTCGCCCGACGCCAACGAGGGCACCCCTCGCGCCCGACGGGCGAGGGGTGCTCTCACCGGCGTCGGCGAGGGTGCCCTCGTCGGGCAAGGGCCTCCTCGCCGGATCCGGCGAGGGCACCTCGCGACGCCGGCGAGAGCACCCTCGCCGGATCCGGCGAGGGCACCCCTTGCCGACGTCGGGCGAGGGAGGCCCTCATTCGACCCGGCCGAGGGCCTCCCTCGCCGACGCCGCCGAGGGCAGCCCGACGCCAGCAAGGGCAGCCCTCGCCGGATGCCGGCTTCCCTCTATCGGCTCCACCATGGCCGGCGGAGGGAAGAGAGGAAGAAAAAAATAAAAAAGAAAAAACAGAAAAAATGAGACGAAAATACCCTTAATGGGGTAAATGTGTCACAGTTAGCAAACTTCGGGATTTTTCACGTCACAAAACAAAGTTCGGGATAAATCTGTCACTCGAGGCAAAGTTGGAGATTTTTATTGGCTTTTTCCAAATAAATAAAGAAGCAAGAAAAAACACACACATACACAAATAAAAAATGCACCCTAAAGGTAAAGGAGGACAAAATTTTGAGGAAATAAGCAGATGGCGTCAAAAGAAGGATTCCAAAGCTAACCTCATTTAGGGTCAATGTCCCAGTCTTGTCGCTGCAAATGGTTGTAGCTGATCCCATAGTTTCACAGGCTGAGAGTCTACGAACCTATGGATATGATACTGTTTATAACTGTACTATTGAAGCAGCACTCCCATCTATAATCATTAAGAAAAGGAAAAATCACTAGTGTCCCAGGGAAATTAGACTTGCCAGGGCTTTGTCAGCCATCATTTTCCGCATCGAATACGCCAATCTGATATACAGAATCAATTGTGCAATAAACCATAGTGAGAATTTAAAATACTAAAAATAAAAGGGGAAAGACAGGAGCAACAATCCCTTCTTGCTGATAAGTTTCTATATGTCTAATAGCAATTCATACTTACGTCAAGGTTACAGCCAAGGGAAGTCCTTCAGGCACAGCGACCACCACAATAGTGACCTGAATACAGTTTGTCAGTGAAGTAACTAGACAAGTAATATATATACATATATAGATATAGAGACAACTTGTGTATAAATATGAGTGTATTGATGAACAAAAGAAGAACGAGGCATTGTACTTACTGCAATAGTAACAATCTTAATGATGTCATCCACAACATGACTGATGCTGGTTTGTCCCTTAATAAATTGGACATTTCCATAAGCATCTTCTGTATTTCCGGTAAAGTACCTGAAAACTCATATCATATTAAAACCAGAAAGTTTACGAAAACTTGATATTTCCCAACTAAATTAAGAAATTTGACAAACTATAACTGACCTAACCACAAGGATTACAAGCACAGAAAGAGCTACTGCAAGACCAACAATGCCTATAAATGTTGCAACACCATTCAGGCGCACCTAGTGAAGGACATTTAAAAAACACATTAGGATGGGATACAAGTATATTAAAATAGAGGGATTGCCTATTTGCTAAATTAGGATAAATGCTAGAAAACCTGTAATGGGGTCTCTTCACCAGTATCCTCTGAGATACTTGCCATTAACAATCCCCATTCAGTATTGATTCCAACACCAGTTACCTGAAGACAAGTTAAAGGTCAGAAATGACAAAAAGGAAGACCTGAAAGAATATCTAGTGAACTTATCTTAGAAACATGAATGAGATGATAGTGCAAACAGAACCTACAAATACCACATGCCAGTGGCACAATAAGAAGGCAGGTACATTACCCAATTCTAAGATAAAATAATTGTTTTTGCAAGATCAAAATGGTTCAACAACAATAAAAACAGCAAAATTGTTTCTGCCCAAGCTGGCCCATATATTTCGGTTAAATCAGCAAATAGATCTGTTTCAATTCATTATTTTGACTGAAAAACAATCTTCACGGAATCTTGTGTAATAATATGACTCCGTCTATCATTCTATGGCGCAGGAAGTTGCTCACGCACACAAATCTCACTCGCATGCACACGCGCACTAATGCACGGCACACATACAGAGTAATGATCAAAGTGACTGCTAATGATGAAAGGTTGAGAAAAAAGGCACTTGGTCTGGCTTATAAACACCACTAGAACCAGTAGATGGAAATGCAAGTAACAATAAGCCACAGCAAACTTGTAGTTATAAGTAGTGGTATGTGCTATTTTGAGCATATTGTTAATAAAGAGGATGATATCTGACCATTAAACAGACTAAAAAGAATTTATAGGGCAAAGGACCCATAGTTAAATCAATAGTTACCGGACAAAGGAGACTGAAATTCATTGCAAACCACCTTGGCTAGTAGAATGAATAAGATTGGCAAAACAGATGGTACTTGCAACAACTTCCCCCAAATGAAATCATTAATAAAAAATAAAAAAAAAATTGTGAAATATGCCATTAGGTTGAATAGATCTCCAGTTAATTCAATAGCTTGTAACTTTAAAGCCAAGACAACATTGAGAATCTGGCACTTCAACAAACAGCATGACTTCTCAATCCTATTGTTGACAAAAATTTTCAAACTTCTACTTGTAACAGATCGAGGGGAAGCCCGAGAGCTTGGAGCTTCAGAATGCAGTAAAGAAAAATCTGCAAAACTAGTGCAACACCCAATTCATACTGATAGTGTGAGATTCTGAAAAGCTTTACCCACTATGAAGAAACTCTTGTACAATTTCACCAATGAAGCTAAATGAGAAAGAGCCAGACAAACATGAATGTAATCAGCAATTTCTATGCAGCAACATAATCATTCAATAGAAAATTTTCATTCTTGTATTTGACAAGCTTGTCAAGCAGTCCGCTTTGGATTTCCGGATAAACATTCTAGAGATAAATTTCTCATTTTATTCCCAATACTCCTATCCATCAACCACTTCATGACCACAAAAAAGCATCATGGGTCTTGCAAAGAGGAAATTGTTACCAGCATAGTGCCAACACCATCAGCTACTTTGCAACCGGATATCAAGAAAGGTGCTTTCTGATCCTTGTGAACCTGCCAAAACAACACCTTTAGAAAAATACACTACAAAAGTTCCTAAGAAAATGCCAAGATATGCATAGCTCACATTTTCGCTTTCACCAGTCATGCTAGATTCGTCAATTGCAAGAGAGTGACCACTGACTAAGATTCCATCAGCAGGAACCTGGAAAATCCAGAGACAAATTGAGTAGAAATTAAAGGCTCATAGCTGAAGGATGTCATAGATGCACCTAAGGCACTCACCTGATCACCTGTGTTCAGAGGGACAATGTCACCAACAACAAGGTCATGTATAGAAACCTTGATCATCCTACCACCTCTCATTATCTGTGAATTTTTTAAAGTGTATATCAACCATCATCAAGAATAGAAACAAAAAAAAAAAAAGCATAAAATGAAAGATGTATGTACCTCTAATTGGATATTCCGTTTCTCCTCATTTAGATTTTGAAACTGTAGAGATTGTCGATAGTCACTGACAGCTGATTTAGAAAACATGGAAATGACCATTTGACTATAAGTGTACTGCTTTAATGGTAAAATATGCTGTGAAAGCCAAAAACACTCATCTTGGGTAATTAACAAACTGCAATATCATAATCAAACATACTGACACCCTAAAACTCTAGTCCAGAGAAGAGTTTCCACACCTGTTACAACAATTACAAGAAAAACGGCAAAGGCAATGCTTCCTCCATCATACCAGCCTTCCTTTATACCCTGTCAAGAGATCATAATGAGGAACACATACATGAGCGTAACCGCATGTGCAGGAAAAATGAAAAAGAACACATATTCCATACATATGGGGGGAAAAAAACCTCTTACTAGGACCCCAATAGATAGGAGCAAAAGAGATCAATTTTTTTAAACGGTTTACACTTACTTAACTTCTGTAGTAGGATAAACTGATAACACCACGAAATCATAGTGGAAATATCTAGCATAAAGCAATACATAAGAACAAAGAGAAATCAAAACTCCCTATGCAGTGTCATTCCATATTAGCAATAGACTGCTTTTTTTTGACATGCATCAATTGTTGCCCCTATATCATGCCACAAGATAGAAAGTTCCCAAAACCAATGCAAAACCTTGAAAGACAGTTCTCTCTGATAAAATATGACAATCCATATAATGAAAAATAATGAAAGGATCATAATAAGTTCACCTCCCATCTTCCAATACTAGACTACAGACCATATTGATGTAAAATATCTCCAAGAGAAAAATAATTCATCTTTTACAGAGTCCCATTTAGTGTACTCTTATACCAATTACCCAAAGCCATGAGCATTGTCAAGAGTATGTATTGGCATGCGAAAAAAATCAACAAGAACACAAGAAACCTGCAAATAAATAACATGTAGTAGAATATGGTTCATATGGTCACCATAATAAGAAAAAGGTTTATCATATAAAAATTACCAAGCTCCTAAAAATAGAATATATTGCCGTAACATCTATTCTAGGAAAAGCAAAAAGACCAAGTTTACCTCAGTCTTTATTCCAAGCACCAACGATGCTGCAGCCGCTACTATCAGAATGATGAGAGTCAAGTCTTGCCAGGCTTCCCAAAGGAACCTCTAGAGAAGAAAACAAATATTATGACATTCTAAGAGGTGAAATCCACTCCTCATATAAGTCCTCAGGAAAATGTAAAGGATAAGAACCACAAGCGAAAGTACCAGGAAACTCCGTCCCTTCTTTTGAGGATATGTATTGGAACCAAATGCATTCCTCCGCTTCAATATATCAGTCTCATCCCCAGCAATTCCTCTCTCTAAATTTGTCTTCAACAAATGGGATAAACCCTTAACCTGATGAAGTGACAATTGACACATCAACAAACTGAAAATATTGGCTTCAGAAAGTAAGAATTGTAAAAGATGAACTTGCCCCCCCATATTGCTGCAGAGCTGAAAATTTGTGGTCACGAGTCATGGATGCAAGTTCCTCAAGTCCAATTCCATAATCACCAATTGCAGTAGGAGGTGTCACATTTGGACCTACCCCTGTATTGCAGTAGATGAATGAGAGAATTTCAGCAATCACAAAGTGTAAGGAAGAAAAGCCATGCATAACTGTTTAGATTTTAGGATCACAAAAGAGAGGGAGCAAGAAATCACAAGTGACTATGTCTTTGCTTAATCGACTTAAGGCAAGACTAGATAGAAGCTCTTGTTATAGAGCACAGAGGGACACATTTAATACACCAACTGATGGCTCACAGAACTAAATAAATTTGCAATAAAGAAAGTTTTCTGTCTTGATCCTCTGACCACTTTCGGGCAGGAGAGGAAGAGAGAAGCAGAAAGCCTTTCAGGGGCATACAGCTTGATGCATCTTGTCCTAGAACAGTTGGCCATCCACAGAACAGCTGGCTGTCCACACCATTTGCAGTTCTGACACACTGAATAGCTTGTTTATAACTGGAGCTACTCTGACTAAAAGATCATCCCGAGGTAGATGATTATTGCGAAATGCTAGGTGCCTCATTCAACAGCAGTAACATATGTGGAAAGCCCATATTAAAGTCAACACAATACTTCATATAGATAGCCATTATCTTTCACTGAGAATGGCTCAGAAGACATAATTCTTATTTAGAATAAGTCTGACCAGTGACTGCCAAAATGTCGTCTTCTCAATTACCAGCAAATTCCAGTTGAACCACATGCAAAGTCAAACTTGTTAACATAAAGCCTTCAGAAATAGATGTGGGGATAAGCAAAGAGAGACTTATTTACCAATCTGTCGCTCCCCTGCCAATCTGAAAAGCACAGCTGCCTAATGCAATTTGTAGTGGATGGTTAGAACCAAAATCCATTGCACACATCAAAGGAAACATTTGTACCAAATTAATCTTACTCTTATGACTTGTGCATGGGCTCTAATCATCCTTCGTCGTTGCTCTTTGTCTTCTTCCTTTCTCAAGTCTAATGTATATCGAAACCGCCGGGATGCATTCAACACTAGAGCTGCTTGCTGCAAAGTTGAAGGACCTTCAGTTCAAATCCGTTCATGTCAAATCATCTCATGTAACTTGTTTATGGATCTTATAAGGACGCATGTAGTCTCCCTTCAGCTAATGGCCTAAGCCTTTTTATTGGATTTTCTAACAAAGCCATTAGATGGAGGTGTTAAATGCATGTTATTTCTGCTATCAACTACTTTTGGTTTAACCACTCTTAGGAAAATTGATATTTTTCAAAATAGAAGACCTATTTGAATTGAATAAAAGAACAAACTTTGCTCTCATTTATTTGAAGATGCCAAAACATGTGGCCATAAGGGTTGGTCATTAGGGGTGTGCAAAATAGACCACCTAAACCGAGAACTACCTAGACCAAACCAGACCATCCAGTTTGATCCGATCCCCGAGAGTGTCAGTCCAATTCCCAGTTCCTAAAAGTGGAATAAATGTCTGGGCAATCTTTTTCCCAATTCCAAGGAGAACCGAACCGGACCAACTAAATATATTTTTTTATTTTATTATTTCTTCAAAAAAAATTAGTAAAATGTGAACTAAACACTATTTTGGTCCAATTCCAAGTAATGGAAAAAAAATAAGTGATCGATTCCATTGGACCGATCCAGTCCCCAATTCTGATTCCACCTTGGAACTAGACTCGATCAAAAACCAATCACACCTATTGATCATGGCCTAGAAGTGAACAAGTGACTTAAGGTCATGGGGTCAAGGTGATGAGGCCATAAAAAGCAAGAAAAACATTTTGATTGATTTTTGAGATTGGAAAATCTAACAAAGTTTTGCATCAAAGATTCGTTGATTTACTAGTCAATGGCCCCCACCAACACTACCTTGGGTGTCTTTGGCGGCCATACTAGGAACTTATAGAAGGCAATCATTTGATGTCACTTCGCCTCTTAGATTTTTCAAACAAAAATATTATGCAACTTCAATAAATTATGCAAAAAAAAAATCTAAATGACTCTACTTATCACCATTTGTATTTTAAGGATTTTGGTTTTTGAAGTTAATACAAGTCAAACTTTAGACGATACAAGAAAAGAAAAAAAGAAAAGAGCAAGAGATAGAAAACAAAAGTGTCGCCACACACACCCTTAATCCTCGACATGAAGGCAACTAAAAATGCTTCTAGTCTAGCTACTATGGTGTAGTACTAGACATGTTAAAACTACAACCAACTTCTTGCATTCTATTTTCCTTCTCCCTAATGACAAAATTCCACTTCCACATAATTTGGTCTAACTCTCAACTGTGGAGGATGTATGCAAGTTGGTAGTAACACCCTTTGATTATGGTTTTAGCTAACCAAGGAAAAAGAACCAATGTGCACTTCAATCCACAGCTATGGCAAAAGAGCTATTTTCTCACTTAGTTAGGTCAAGTACTTGGATCTAATTATGCCATTGCACTTGGTCCTCCATCCAAGCGCTCAACCATCTTTTCTTAGAGTATCCATCCACATATTTTTCGACTTTCTCCAAACACCTCCATCGTGACATCACATCATCCTCCCAAGCCCTCCATTGTTTCACATCTCCCAATCTATCTTACTCGGATGAGTTTTTTATCCTCAATTGAAGCCATGCCAAATCGTATGCCTTTTCATGTATGCAAATCCAATGGAGCATTTCTATTTCTACTAACTCATTTTGTGCACAAATTGATACTTGACAACTCAAAGCTTCAAACTGTACAGCATTGTCAACTTTATTATTTTGGGATAAATGTATTGGAAATCCTAAAATTTGTCATAAAAATGCAATTGAATCCAAAAACTTTCAAAAAATACAAATTAGTTCCTAAAACCTGTCACAAAGTTGCAATTAAATTCTAAAACTTTCAAAATAAGCAATCAAGTTCTAAAACTTGTTAAATTAATCCAATTTAAGTCCTTCTATTGATTGCACTTTTTGAAAGTTTTAGAACTCAATTATACTTTCAAGACAAGTTTTAGGACTTAATTAAACTTTTTGAAAGTTTTAGGACTTGATTAAACTTTTGTAACAAGTTTTAGAACTTAATTAAACTTTCTGAAAGTTTTATGATTCAATTGCATTTTCATTACAAGTTTTAGAACTTTCAATACACTTATCCCTATTATTATTGACTTGAAAAAATTTTCTTCATGTGTAATTGAATTGATTGAATCCAATTCACTACTTAATGAATTGAATCTCTTGAACAAGCACATAACGAATTTGTTGGAATAATTAATTATTAAACCACACCTTCATCTAATAACTTAAGTTTTTAAAATAGTTGGCTGTAATCCCACCAAATTCTCACATGGTAACAGAGCTAGAAATCCAAAGCTCAAATCTTTCCAAGCCTCATTTACCACCCTAATTAAATATATATATGCTTAATACTAGGGCTTTAACTATTTTTTGGGTGTCGAGATGTAATTTTGCTTGGTAGAATAGTTCGTAGATGGATAACCTTCAGTGGGCTATCAAATATTTATCTGGAGATTCCTTCCACATCACACTCACTCGGTTCGCTTTTGGAGCCTTATGTAATATCATTTGGCAGGAAATGAATAATATCCTATTCCGTGATCGAACTCCTTTCTTGCCGGCTATGAAGAAACGCCTTGACAAGTTTGTTAGGGACAAGGCTTTGACGTTCCACCAGGTACTTGATACCCCTACCAACAAGAGATTGCAGCAGAGCTGGAGCCTCAGCTCGTCTTTTTTCTCTGATTGAGCCATGCCTTTGCTTATGTTTTGTTTACCTTTGTTGAGGATGTGCCTCTTGTAATTTCTGTATTGAGGGATGCTGCTTTGTAGTTTTCCCTATTCTCGTTCCTTGAAGCTCAGCACCCTACCACTCTTTTGACTTGTTTGTCATATTGAGTGCATGTCAGTGCCTAGTTACTGTTGTGTATAGTGTTTTTGGTTGAAAGTTAATACAAAACTTACCTTACCAAAAAATAAAATCATGCCTTCATCTGACAGCTTAAACTTTTAGAACAATCGACTGTGATCCCATCAAATTCTCACAAGATTGAACAACATCTTGAGTTGGTGTAAAACCAATATGTTTCATTTAATCACTTTGAAGTTCATGCATAATCTCGGTACCTCTAACCAGTCCATTTGGACAATGCCAACTACAACAATGAAATGAATTCGTCTAATATTTTTGTGTTCTTATGCTCCAGAGATCTTGTTTGAAATTAGCATGGACACTTCAAGGATCTCCGTCAGCCCAATTCTTTTTCCACTTGAGTCAATCTCATAATGTTGCAATTTCTTGTTGTGTAGCAAAAAATCTGTCATCTTACATGTCCAAACCCCTTAGAAGATGTCCTATATCTTAAACACATAAAGTGACACACCAACTTCAGATAGAGTCACTAACTGATCAAATCTTGCATATTTCCCAAAACATACTCATTTTGGCTATGAGCATGGTAACATGCATGGGGAGAGAGAATAAAGGAGGCACAAAGATGGTCCATACATTACACAAAATCAACTAGAAGTCTAGTCAACTATGCAACATTGACCATATACTCCTTTAGATCAATAGCTCACCATTAAGTTTCATAGAGTCTATGAGACTTATAAGTAAGACTCATAGTTCCTAGATTTGGTTTGTGCAATGCTTATGTGCAAATACTTAAGGATTTACGAGCTAATCCAACTCAGCCCTCATCAGTTCCCTCAGCAACCAAAGTGTGTCTTCATCTAATTCTTGCCCATGGAAACGTTTGCATTCCTTCTACAAACACGGAGAACTCAAAGCTAAGGAACAAGTTCTATACAGACACTCTTCAAAATAATCACATGTCAAATTGTGAAATAACCCTATACAGTCATGTTTTCCTATTTCTCTCCCGAATGGATCGAGTTCCCTGAAATAGCAACTACAGCAACATGTCAATAGGTTCTTCAATACTCAGGCCGACGACCCCACAAGTACATGAACATTTATCCATTTTACAATCAACTACTTGAACTTAGTTTTTGTTCAATCATGAAATTTGACTCAATACGAGGCCTTTTCTAAAGTAAGCCGTGTCATGTGATTTTGCTGAGGTGGCTTGCTTTACAAAGGTTAAGCCCCACTACTAACATGGCTTGCCTACCAAGCGAATATGATTTTATCTACATATACATGTTGGGTGATGAGGAGAGATAGAGAGAGATAGTGCTGACTTGGACGATCTTCGCCATCCAATATGTCCCTAATGACGTGGCATTGTTCCAAGAGACCACATCAGACATGATAACATACAGTCAATGGCGGCATTCCTTCTGTGGTTTTAATAGGAGTTTCCATATTGATCCACATTTGAAAAGTTGAGGTGCTCAATTAAATTAAAGAAAGTTTGGGTGCTCTATCGTAAGATGGGCAAAATTTGGGGTACTTGCGGTGTCATTAACCCCTTAGCATTCAAGCAAACAACGAGTGTTATATCATAATTCGCACTTACTACGCTCCCATTGCATTGTGAGACATTGCAATTGAATGAAGATGGTATTGCATTAGCCTGAAATAGCAGTAACCTACATGCAGTGTGCTAAGCATGAGGTGCGCAAGTAGCGATTCATACAAAATGTAAGCAAGTGAATGAGTTTTGACCATTTGCTGAGTCAGGTAGATTGGCTATATAATCGTAAGTGTCGCATTGATCAGACTGCAACCGTTGGGAAGGATTTCTCATGGCACTCTCCAGCACAATAGCAGACAAATAATCATCGGGACAACAGCATATAGAAAAAACACGTACGCGTGATGTACATCGACAACCACCGCGAATAAAAGAGGAGCAGCAAAATAAGAAATGAGGGGTTACCCTCCATCTTTTGAGAGTCTCTATGGAGGCATTCTTGGTATGCGTGATGTCGAAAGGACCATCTTCCTTGGTGGAGCACCGGCCCGCCTCCACATCATGCTTCAGGCCGGAGGCTGGCAAGCCGGGCAAGGGCCCGTTCGACGACGGGGTACCCATAGTGATAACGAATCCGAAAGCTGAACACTGTCGCAAGGAGAGATGGCACGCCCCAGTGTGAAAACCACTAGGGGCTCATCCAGGGCCACCACCTCGTGACGAAAGAAGCACGAATCAGGATCAAACGCAGACAAAAGATAGAGTAAAGAGACTAGTACGACTACAGACAGCAGGAGCAGAAGAAGCAACGAGGCCCACGGAAGGAGCACGGCAAATGCGCAACGGCGCAGATGTCTGATGATAGCAAACGAAGGTGATCGCGGTGCAATCGGGCCAACATTTGGCGGCAGCTACTTTAGGGTTCGGAGCGAAAATAGGAGCAAACGGACTCTCGAACAAACACACGCGCGCACGCACAGGAACAGCAGATAAAAACCGAGCTGAGCTCCCCGGGGGGGGGGGGGACAAAACCGCCACCGACGAGAATAACGGAGGACGAGGAGGTGGAGATTACCGTAAACGGAGGAGAATTCCAGGTCTCCGGATCGAAGGAATGGCTGGCCAAAAGAGAAGACGATCCACCTGCTCTGGGATTTATCTCTTGAACTGAAGAAAAAAAAGGACTCCATTTTTCCTTTGCTTTTGCAGTGGGCAGAGGAGGGAAGCTTCGGGGAAGCTTCGCGCCAAATTATCGGGCCTCCTGTTGGATTTTTTTCTAATTTTAAATCATCTGTGTGTCTTGTATTGGAATCGCGACGTTTTAATCAATAAAATACGTGTAGTATTAAAATAGGTTTAAAACGTCGACATTCCTGGCCTTTTTCTTCTTTTTTTCTTTTTGTAAATGTGTTCTGGAACATTCTTCTGCAATGGTCCCACTGCCTCCACCTCAGTAAGTGTTTTTCGTTTCTAGAGGCCGACCTCGAATTTTCCGCGCGATAATTACTTCTTAAGACGCGGCCGACAATAAAACCCGTGGATCGAGTTAAGCTTGGGTTGATTTGTCACGAATTCTTTTTTTGAATATGTTACAACCATGTATATTTCGCAATAAAAAAAGTAAATGATTTTCCCTAATCTTTTTTTCATTATCCTATCAATTTTTTGTAAAAATGTGTTCTGGAACTTAAATAATGGTTCTTATTCCTCGGGGATCCCTTCTTTGATCTTCTCTCGAGTTGTCAAAGGTGGGTCAAATCATTGTCGCAGAAGAGTGATGTTGGGCCCTTGATTTGACCAAGGTTTGATGTCGCCATGGATCTATAATGACCGTGGATTGTTTCTTCGTTTTGCAATGACTCCCCAAATTTGATGCAAAAAGTAGGTAATAGATCTTCTACTCATAGGAATCACTGCATCTGTTGTCATCTCCATATTACATCGATATTTCACCACTTTCAAAGCTGCATTCCCTTGTCGGGTCTTTAGTGGATCATCGAGGAAGGCAATGTTCCAAGCATCATAGTCAACTTTGGTTAACTTGGGTCGATGGGGATGATTCTTTGGTTTGCATCCCGATAGTCCGCTTCGATATAATTTCCATCACAAACTTTCGCTGACTAAAGGAAATCCTAGATCAGATCGAGCTATTTCTATGCAAGAAAATACTTAGGTGGCCCTAAGTCTTTGATGTGAAAGGACAAATGTAGGTAGTCCTTCAGGTTCTTTATAGCAGAATCATTGTTTCCCATAATGAGGATATCATCAACATAAATCATCAAGTATATGGCTTACCACCTCTTTGCCCGTTTCAAACCATAAAGAGTGGGTCTTAACTCCCCCTGTCTCCGTAATCCTTGTGGAAGGTCCATGTAAATCTCCTTTTCTAGATCTCCATGCATTGTGGACATCCATTTGATGCAATGAAATCCGTCTCATGGTAGTCAAATCCTTCTCGTTGTGTAAAAATCGTTCCACTAAGTCACCTATATTTTATCTTATATACCCATTTACATCCAATGGGTTTTTCCCGAGGGTAAAGACACAATATCCCAAGTGTGATTATCAATCGGGGTCTTGGGTTCCGCCTCCACGATCATCTCGTAAGTCATCATAATTTGAAAGAAAAGACTTACAATCTCTATTGAAGAATTCCGTCCATTATCGATCTACGATGCGGCGAACGATTTTCCAACTGAGTTTTGGACAAGGAAATGAAGATTTTAAGATAGTAAAGGACTTGAGCCTTTGATTGTATGAGGAAAACCCAGGTGGCACGTGAGAAGTCATCCACAATTGTAAGGAAAAATCTTGAACCATCACGATTTATTGTGTGATATGGTCCCCAAACATCAGCATGAATTAAAGAAAAAATGTCTTCTACTCGAGTTGTACTATTTTGAAAAGGTGCACGAGTTTGTTTTGCCAAGGGGCAAATTGGACATTGAGGACTGGAAAAGCGAGCGGTATGACCCAATCTTTTATGATAAAGAGAATTTCTTTCATTGGCAACGTGTTACACAATGATTTATTGAATGCAACGAGGATAATGTAAAATTTTCTCGAATATCAACCCTTTAAATACGGTCCTTGATGATTTTACCCAAGCCCATCGGTTTGTCGATCAAGGGCCTGGAAATAAACATTTGTCATGATAAAAACGACACGACAAGAATTTTCCTCACAAACTCGAGAGACCGATATGAGATTAAAGTGGAAAGTGGGGACATAAAGGACATTTTTGAGGCTAATGAGTGAGCTAAGTTTCACAAAGGTTGATCATTCCAACATGTGTAGTACTTCCATCGGGAGTTGAACTGATATTGGATAAGATAACTTATTGACATTGGAAAAGAATTTTGGATTGCAAACAATATGATCACTAGCTCCAGTATCAATGATCCATTCATCATTCGAAATTGAGTTCATCAGGCAATAAGAAATACCTATGAAACTTCCTGTCCTGTCAGAAGAATCCAATTTCCTCAGAGCTTCCATCAGCTCTTGATATTCCCCATGAGTAATAGGTTTGTCGTTGAATTCCCTGTCACCGAAAAACAACCCTGGAAAACTTTCCTTTCTCCTTTTCACTTGGTCTACCGTGTAATTTCCAACAATTTTCATTTTGTGTGATGCGGGCGTTTACAATAGTCACAATAGAGCTTACCCTTTCTTTTGTGATTATTGTTTTTTATGAATGAAGAGGGCACGCTCATGACGTGGGCCGCCGTACCTCCATATGGGCCTTCGGAAGTCGCGAAAAATTGGCCTTTTGGGCCGTCTTCTGAGAAAAATATCCTCCGCGTGGGCCTTCGGATCCATATAAACGCCCCCTGGGACCGTTAGATTCGAAGCCGCCCCTATGTGGGACCGCCCCGGATCAGGATCGAAAGCCGTCGGATCCCCCATCTCGGCCATCGATCCGTATATAAGGCCTAGGGTTTTCGTGGAACCTTAGATTGGGTCCTCGACTCTCTCTTCCTCTGCGGCTCCTTCGTGGAACCCTAGCGCAGGTGAGGGAAACCCTTGCCGCGAGCCACACCTTCGCCTCCTTTGCCAAGATCTCTGCTCTCTCGCTTTGGCTTTCCTCCCGGATAGCGAGTTGATAGATGCGGCCAAGGTTCGGCATCGGCTCCATGGTTAAAATCGTGATCGAAAGGAAAGGTAAGACTCATTCGGTATGAGAAGAAATCGTATTCGTCCCATTTTTTTGTATTGCTGCAAAATCGGAGTCAAATCTTTCTTCGCGTTCGTTCCATAAACTTGAAAGTTTGTTAAAAATTGGCAGTCATGTTTTCTTGCTTTAAACTCGAGATCATTGCGTCAAGGAGAAAATTTTGACTTGATCTAATTTTCCATACATCTCCTTGATGTTTTCCCACATTTGTTTTGAGTCTTCCGTTGGGGAAGATTTTCCGCCCGACGGTTCCGTCGATGAAGCCCTCCTTAATAATGAGCAATGAAGAGACTTACCGCGCGGCTTAAGAGATGCGGGACGGGAAGAGACTCGGTGGTGGATTCGGGTATGGATTTGTTCCGGAACCAGGACCCCTCATCCGTCGTGTTTCACGCATTTGGAAAAAAGAACTCGAACCAGGGTAGGGAACGGTTCGATTGATCCGCGTCTACGCTGTGCTTTGGTGTTTGTGCTTGCCCGTTCTTTGTTTGGTAGGTGAATCGAAATCCGGCAATGATGCATTTGGGTTGATCCCATAGTACCAAGGATGCGATACCCATTGGTAAGGTTGGCCCGAATAGGGTTTGGTTGAATAGGTATCCATTGTGCAAATGAGTACGTAGGTGTTTGCCTCGTTCTTCGGAAATAATGACGACGAGATGATGATTCCTGGACAACGAGATCGGAGGTGTTGTTTCTCTGTAGCCGATCAAATCTGTGGGTTTGTAATGAGGACGATTTTCTAAAGAAGAATTCTTTGCAGGTTTTGGAGGAAAAAGAATGGGAGCTGTCTGTTCTTCGAGTAGCAACGAGAAAATTGTTCTGTTCTACAAAAAATGAGGAACGAGGAAACAGAGAAGAAACAGAGAGGAAGAAGAGTGAATGGAATTCTACAAAATGGACCTATTTTAATTTGTTTTGACAGAGGGAAGGTAATTCTTCTTACGAATATGTTACAACCAATACATATAAAAAAGTAAATGATTTTCCATCCTAGTCCTACAATAGACCATTATTCTATCAATTAAAATATTTATTATCTTAATCATGATAAACACTATTTTAATTTGTTTTTAGATCCAAACGACCCATACAATTAAAATATTTATTATCTTAATCGATAAACACTTAGATCCAAACGGAAGTGAGCACACAAATTAAGTGAGCAAGTGCCAATTGAGTAAGGGAGAGAGAGTCATGAATATAGGTTGGATCTAAGTAAGTTACAAACACATTTAACACTCGTGTTATTTTGAGTTTCATCATTCTAAATCAATTTAAGACTCATTTACATAATATAACTAACTCATATAATAACTCGGCCTATAAATTTATGACCCATGTTGACAAGATTATTTAACAATAATGTGACTGATGGTAATGTCTAGTAGAACACTAGACAAATGCTACTTGATTCTAGGCACATTCATGGCAAGTGATCTGACTATAATAGTTCGGAGCTAATAATCAAACCAACTTGTAATAAAGAAGGTCAATGTCTAAGGATTGATGTTTTTATCTTTTTTACACGAAAACTTGTAACTTCAAAATTTCTTCAAATATCAAATTTCCATTAATAATGTCAAATCATATTTAAGTCAAATCAATTATGTTGCTTAATTATTGGGATTTGCCCAAATGATCACCATTCTCACAGAGAAAGAGAAAGATAAAGAGTTTGAATCTTAATTTGTTTAGAAAATTGGGATTGGGACAATTTGGCATCCAGCGTAGGATTCTAACTTCTACACCTCACAACAAGGTTGGATAATTAGACTATAAATAGAGTAGCATCAATAAAAAGTATGAATAAAATATGATCGGCAAAAAAGAAATTCGATTTGTTATGGTCTAAGGAAAAAGGAGTTATGCTCAAGCAGCGTCCAATTCCCGCCATTAGGAATCTCAGAATAAACCTCGAATCGAATCTGATACTGTAAAAAAAACTGAGCGGTCACACTTCGCCTACTTCGTGCGTGGAGGACAAAAATCGCAGTACTAAAAAGAATTAACGACAAAAATCACATGCCGCTGTCGTAGTAGAGAAAAACATTAAAAGAAAAAAAAATGTGACAGAGCAAAAGCGCGTGAATCCTCTTATGGATGGCGGTAGATGAAAGTAAGTGCACGCGCACACCTCTCTGACTTCACTCGCCGGCCGTGGGGCCAGTCCTAATAAAAAAGCTTGCGTTTCCCGCGTGAAGAAAACCGATGCTGCACGGCGGCGCGGCGCCGAAAAATTTCACGCGCTTTCTTCCATTTGAATCCCCGCGTTTGATGAGTAGGAAAGCAAAGTTGACAGGGAAAAAAAAAAAAAAGAAACTGTTCCATTGGGCTGAGAGACTTTGAAGATGGCAATTTTGAGTAGAATACCTCGGCTCCATTTCAAAGGCATTTGGAAGCCTCAAGGACCTTTGTGTATGTTGAACCAAATGCACCGAAACGAAAGAGGGGAGCGACAATGGAGTAATTAGAACTCCATAACAGCGTGTAATGTCGACACCCTTCATTTGGTTAATCCTAGTGAATAAACATCCTGATGTAAAAGGTAACTTTTTATAACCTTTTACAAGGGAAAATAATAAGTATTCAACGCCAAACATCGCAATAGAAAAAAATTGAGTTTGTGAAGCTATCGAAATAAGGCAAAGTTAGAAATTTCACATCGATTATTCTTTGATCAACTATCTTTACAAGTGTTCCCGGGCACCCATTAACGAAATCCAAAGAAAGTCACAAGAGTTGGGCCACAGAAGGGAATTGATAAATTGGCAACACTAGCAAAGCCCCTCCATGGAGTTTGCACCACCGCAAAACCCCTCTTTTCCCGTAAGGAAGGGATCAAAAGGGAAAACGTTCTCTTTAACGGGAAGCCTTTTGAATTGGGCCTTGAGGCCCAAATCGGCCCTCAAACCAACGTACGCACAAGATACGCCTTCGGGACACAGGGCAATCCAGAGCCGTCCGATTACTGACTTCCCCCGACCTCATAAAAACCCGCTTCGAAAATCCTAGACGCTCCTCCTCCGAAAGTGAGAGAGAGAGAGAAGCATCTTGCTGCTGGCCACCACCGCCGAGTCGTCTTCTTCGCAGAGATACCTCCCGGTGAGTAGCGCCCACTTCGTGTTTCCTGGTTGATGGATTCCGCGTGTCTTGCTTACAACCTTCGTATTCTGCATTCTTGCGATCAGTCCGCGGCGTTATTGCCCTGCCTTTTTCTTTTCTTTTCTTTTCTTTGTGGGGGTTCTTTTTTCAATTGCCTGCGTATTCTTTTCTAAGCGCCCGGTCGGTGGCTCGCCTGATGATTCGTACGTGCATTCGGGTTGCCGAGTTCGGGTTGCTGGGGGACGAGTGGAATTGTCGATGAGCTCGTGGTTGTAGTTCGATTTGTCCCCTTCTTCTGGCGCGGCAGAGTGCAGTTAGGCTCTGTTCTCTTTGATGTTCCTTCTCGGGGTTGAATATGGGAAGAGTCCAAATTTGCCCGAATCCGATGTCTATCGACTAGTAAATAGTTAAAAAGGGATTGTAGTTGTCGGGTTGTCGCTGCATTTGCAAAGCTCGTTCTCAAGGACTCTTCCAGTTGCTTGCGGAGCATCTCGACTGCGAATTGTGATTAGGGGTGTGCATGGTCCGGCGGGCGTTGTTCCGACCTCGGAATCAGGAATTGGTTAAGGACCGGTTCCGAAAAATCGGAACCGGGATCCACCCATTTGTTGTGTGGACCAAAACCGCGGGAACCGCACCTCGATCGGTTCTTGGTGGATCCATGGAACCGATTTTGACGCTAAAAATTTTGGTTTTCAACAACGAAACAATTTTGGTTTCGGACCACGGTCCGGAAGTTTTGAGCTCTAAATTCCAAGTTCCAATCTCCAAAAACTAAAACAATAATTAATAAACGAATAATAGACGGAGGAGGAGCAGCGGACAGCAGAGGCGGAGGAGCAAAGCGGTTGTGGCGAGTGGCGGCCGGCGCGAGGGGGCGGACGGTGGTGGAGGAGGAGCGGCGACGGCGGCATGGATGCTTGGTGAGGAATCAAAGACGAGGAGAAGAGATTAAGGAAGAAACAGGGAGATAATCAAAGGCGAGGAAGAAATCGGAAGAGAATCAAGAGATGAGACGCGAATTAGGGCTTCGTACCTTGTTAAGTGACGGAAAAAGGGGCTCGCCGGCTCGGTCGAGAGTTCTTGCAGAGGCGGAGGAGCGACGGTTGTGGCGAGTGGTGACCGGTGCGAGAGGGCGGACGGTGGCGGAGGAGGAGCAACAGCGGCGGCGTGGATACTCGGGGTGGAACCGTGGAATCGAAGACGAAGAGAAGGAAAGGAACAGAGAGAATCGAAGGTTGAAGAAGAAGAAACGCGAATTAGGGCTTCGCGAATTAGGGGGCAGGGGCTTCGCGACTTTTGTTTGTTTTTTTTTTTAATTATAAATAGTACGGTTCGGTCCGGGTGGGCGGGCGGGCGGTTCCGCCACGGAACCGGAGCCGGACCGGTTCCCACCGGTTCTCAACAATTGGACCCGGAACCGGACGGTTCCCTCAAGAACCGCGGTTTCGGGCGGTTCCGTCCGGTTCCGAGCGGTCCGGGCGGTTCCGGGTCCAATGCACACCCCTAATTGTGATTATGAATTGGCTAGGAACGTGAAGTCCATGGACCAAAGATGCTGGACTTTCTGATTTTGATGAAGAGATTTTTTTTTTTTTTTGTGTAGTAATTTTGTGTAGTGAGTTTAAATCCAAATAAATTATTTATTTATAAATATTTTGGGTTTGAACTTAAATTTAATTTTAGAAAAATTCTAGAATGATAAGCAATTGTAAACTTTGATTCTTCAATTATAGGTGATTGGACGTAAATATCGATACTCAAACTGAATTACGTAAATTTTATATCTATTATTTCTTGTTATTTTTTTGGTGATTTAACATTGACTTAAATTACAAAATCTTGTCATTTTCGCATATTATATTTCAACAAAACCAAATAAAGACGGAAAGAAAGGAAAGAGGAAAAAAATTGTCCCGAAGGAATATGCCTCATCATGTTGGGGAGTGACATGTGAGATGCAAGTGCTCACCGACTGGCTGGCAAGTCAGGACCTCAGGACCTTATTTGGTACAGACTTACTTTACAACTTCAGAGACCTTTGTTTTTTTGGAAGAATGATTTGAGCACTTGGATCATTACATGAAATTCATTGTAGATACAATCAAATAATATTGTGTTGACAGCACTCCGCACCGAAACAAAAGACACAATTTTGATTTCTAATACAAAACGAAAAGTGATCAAATCTCTTTGGCGCCGAAGAGAATCCATGGCCAGACCGTAAAGCAGCACACGTTGACCATTCAACGTTGCTGAATTTGCACCTGCAAATTCAAGAAACAGAGCATGAGATCAAAACCCAAGCCTAGAGCTGTTAACTAAGAACGAACCACAATTTATGTGATTTTGAGAGGAAAACAAAAAGGCCAAGACAAAAGACTCTTTTTAACACTAGAATTTACCAGTAACCGAGAAGATCAAAAGGAGGAGCAACAGGGCTACTGCGAAGGTTCTGGGTGAAGCCATTGGGTTAACAAATCTAAGAATTCTGGATCGAATAAAAATATAAAAAGTAAGACGATGCAACAGACGCACGATAATTTGGCGCGAAGCTTCCCCGAAGCTTCGTCTGCCTCCCCGCCTGCAAAAGCTAAGGAAAATGCTGTCATTTTTTATTTTTTTTATTGGTTCAAGCGCCTTCAGTGATAAATCCCAGAGCAGGTAGATTGTCTCCTCTTTTGGCCAGCCACCGTATCTCGACGTTTTAATCAATAAAATATGTGTAATTTAAAATATGTTTAAAACGTCGACATTCTTCTTGGTCTTTTTCTTCTTTGGTCTTTTTGTTGTAAATGTGTTTTAGAACTTAAGTAATACGGGGCTCGTTGTCAGAAGTGGGTCAAATGAGAGACCTTGATGTAAAATCCAGGCAATAAGAATTACGTCGACCTCCCTCAGTGGGAAACATTAAGTACTAAATTGTCCCCGCAACCTGCGGTGTTGAGGAGCCCGGGCCCCTTTTGTCCATAAATCCGGCCGTGTTTCTAGAGGCCGACCTCAGATTTTCCACGCGATAATAAAATACTTCTTATTACGACATGATCGAGTCAAGCTCGGGTTTGATCGAAAATGATCTCATTGAAATGGACCTATTTTAATCCGTTTTGACAAGTTACTCTTACTCAATACATACTACATCTGACCCATATAGTTAAAATATATATACATAACTTAATTAGGAAACACTTAGACTCGAACAGAAGTGAGCAAGTGTAAATTGAGTAAGGGAGAGAGAGTTATGAATGTAAGTTGTATAAACACATTTAACACTCATGTTACTTTGGGTTTCATCATTCTAAATCCATTTAAGACTCATCTACAAAATATAAATAACTAATATAACGACTCGACCTATAAATTTATGACCCATATTGACAAGATTAGTTAGCAATAATGTGATTGATAGTAATGCGTGGTGAGAACATTTGACAAATGCCGCTTGATTTTAGGCGCATTCATGGCAAGTGATCTAGTCCTAATAGTTCAGAACTAATAGTCAAACCATCCTGTCATGGAACAAGTCAATACCTAAGGACCAATGTTTCATCTTTTTCCCACGAAAACTTGTAACTTTAAAATTTCTTCAAACCTAGTATTCTAAATAATGATGTGAAAAATAAATAATTCGATATCACATTTCCATTAATATTGTCAAATTGTACTTAAGTCAAATCAATCACGTTGTTTAATTAATAATCACCATTTTCAAGGAAAAAAAGAAAAGTAAGGGGTTCGAATTTGAGATGGGAACAATTTTGCATTTAGTGTAGGTTTTGACTTTCACACCTGCAATGAGGTAGAATAATTAGATTATGAATAGAGTATGAATAGAGTATGATCGGCAAACCCACCACGGTGGTGGCGTAGTGGTTGGGATGAGGTGATTTCAACACGTTCTGATTAAATTCCAAAGGCCTACTACGGGGCACGTGGGTGGTGGGGTCTCACGAATAATCCCCGCCAAAGCGCGGGAGTTCCCCGGTCACCAAAAAAAAAAAAAAAAAAAAAAATAGAGTATGATCGGCAAAGACAATGATTAAAATAGGATTGACAAAAAAGAAATTCGATTTTACAGTAGAATTCGATCGACAAATCTAATTGTAGAAAAGGAATAGGGTTGCGCTCGAGCAGCGTCCAATTCCCGCCATCAGGAATCTCAGAATAAACCTCGAATCGAATCTGACATTGTAAAAAAACTGAACGGTCACACTTCGCTTACCTCGTGCATGGAGGACAAAAATCGCAGACTAAAAAGAATTGACGACAAAAATCACACGCCGCTATCGTTATAGAGAAAAACATAAAAAAAAAAAAAGTAAGAAAGCAAAAGCGTGTGAATCCTCTTTATGGATGGCGGTGGATGAAAGTAAGTGCACGCGCATGTGCTGCTCTGACTTCACTCACCCCACAAAAACACTTGCGTCTCCCGCGTGAAGAAAACTGAAAGTTTTGACGCGCTTTCTTTCATCTGAATCCCCCGCCTTCGATGAGCAGGAAAGCAAAAGTTGACACGGAAAAAAACGTTCATTAACTCTAAAAGCTGCCGAAGGCTAATGTTAGGTGTAGCTTGCATTGGGGTTGGAAGATTTTGATTGCGTTTGGTTCAACATTTGCAATGTAAATGTTGAAAGCCTAAAGATATTTGGAGAAATGCAATTGTGTTTAATAAAAAAAATTACAAATAAATTTTGAGTTAAATATGCATTTGGTAAAAAAAAACTTTTACAATGAACTTTGATGAATAATATATATTAAATTTTTCTTTTTTCATTTTTTTCCTTAGAAAATTAAACTAAACCTTCATCGGATTGGCAAAGAGCTACGGCCACTAGTGAGCTAGATCCCGATGTGCCGATGGCTATCGACCGAGGTCGCCCGACCTAGCAAGGGCCGTTGAAGGTCCCCGACCTCGGGCTACCCAAGAGACCACCGCGAGGTCGGGGGCCGGCCAAGCGCCCTCGCTGGGTCTCGCGAGGGTCACAGGAGTTGTGCGACCCTCGTGAGATCTAGGCAAGGGCCGCCAACGGCCGCAAGACCCAGGCGACGGTCGCTTGAGTCCAGTGGCCCCTGGGTTGAGTGACCTTAGTCGGAGGTCGCCCGACCTCGACGGAGCGTCACCTTAGCCTCGGGAGACGGCTACCGGCAGATCAACGCTCGTCGGTAGTTATAGCCCTTCCCCAGATCGGCGAAAGGTTGTCTCATTTTTCAATTAAAAAAATAATAAATAAACAGGGGCAAAATCGAAAATATGAAAAATTAGTTAAGGTAATTTTGGAAGAGAAAAAATAATGTCAACATTCCGCCAAATGTTGGAAATCCAATTCTAGTTCCTACTAGTTTTGGGTTTTCAAAGCATTTTGAAGGAAAGTTGAAAGCTAAAAGCTAGCAAAAAGATTGAACCAAACGATCTAACATTTCTCCAAAAGGTTTTTAGGGCTGAAAGTCCCTTTGAAATGCTAAATTAAACACAGCCTTTGAATACCTCAAACTCCGTTTTAAAGGCATTCGGAAGCCCCAGAGACCTTTGTGTATGCTGAATTGAATGCGGCCAAAACGAAGGAGGAGAGTGATAATGGAGTTATTAGAACTCTATAACATATGATATGATGTCGGCACTCTTCATTTGGTTAATCGTAGGGAATAAGCATCCCATTGTAAAAACTAACTCTTCATAACCTTTTAGAGGGAAAATAATACATATGTAATGCCAAGCATCGCAATAAAAAAAAAAAAAACCAAGTTAAATTATAAATTGTCCCGGAAGGATTTGTGAAGCAATCGAAATAAGGCAAAGTTACGAATTTCACATCAATTATTCTCACGACAGGCAATCAATATCTCAAAAATCGAATTATTCATTGATCAACTGTGTTTATAAGTGCTCATTAGTCATGAACGACACCCAGAGAAAATTATAAGGCTTGGGCCACAAAGGGGAATTGATAAATTGCAAACATAGCAACACTGGCAAGCCCCCTGAATGGAGTGCTCGGCCCAAACTTCGGGAAATTGCAGTTTGCACCACCGCAAAACCCCATTTATCCCGAAAGAATGGGACCAAATGGGAAAACGTTCTCTTGAACAGGAAGCCTTTTGAATTGGGCTCGAGGCCCAAATCGGCCCTCAAACCAACGTACGCACAGGATACGCCTTCGGGACACAGGGCAATCCATAGCCGTCCGATTACTGACTTCCCCCGACCTCATAAAAACCCGCTACGAAAACCCTAGAGGCTCCTCGCGCGAGAGAGAGAAAGGGAAGCATCTGCCGTTGGCCACCACCGCCGAGTCGTCTTCTTCGCAGAGATACCACCCGGTGAGTAGCGCCCACTTCGTGTTTCCTGGTTGATGGATTCGGCGTGTCTTGCTTACAGCCTTCGTATTCTGCAGTCTTGCGATCAGTTCGCGGCGTTATTGCCCTACCCTTTTTTTTTTTTTTTTTTTTTTTTTTTTTTTGGGGGGGGGGGTCTTTTTTCAATTGCCTGCGTATTGTTTTCTAAGCGCCCGGTCGGTGGCTCGCCTGATGATTCGTGCGTGCATTCGGGTTGCCTAGCTCGGGCTGCTGATGGATTAGTGGAATTGTCGATGAGCTCGTGGTTGTAGTTCAATTTGTCGCCTTTTTTTCCGGTGCGGCAGAGTGCAGTTAGGCTCTGTTCTCTTTGATGTTCCTTCTCTGGGTTGAATATGGGAAGAGTCGAAATTTGTCCGAATCCGATGTCTATCGACTTTTAATAGTTAAAAGGGATTGTATTTGTCAGGTTGTCGCTCCATTTGCAAAGCTCATTCTCGAGGACTCTTTTAGTTGCTTGCGGAGCATCCCGATTGCGAATTGTGGTTATGAATTGGATAGGATACACTAGTGAATTTTTCACCATTTTGTCCTTATTCCGTCGTTTGCTGCATGTAGCTTGACGAATGACTATTTGATGGTGCAACCTTGAAAACAAAAAGATAGCTGATATTTGTTGTTTCGACAGTGAGTGCAGAGAAATGGGCGGGGAAGAAGTCAAGGCCATCGTTCCCGAGTCGGTATTGAAGAAGCAGAAGAGAAATGAGGAGTGGGCATTGGCTAAAAAGCAAGAGCTTGAATCCGCTAAGAAAAAGAATGCTGAGAACAGGAAATTGATCTACAATAGGGCAAAGCAATATGCCAAGGAGTATGCCGAGCAGGTATAGACATAGACATAGACACTAGTTTTCATAAGGTTGTTGGACAATTCTGTGTTTCCAACCATGGAGCTGACCTTTGGGTGTTGGCTTTCCAGGAAAAGGAGCTAATTCAATTGAAGCGTGAAGCAAAGTTGAGAGGAGGATTTTACGTTAACCCGGAAGCTAAGCTTTTGTTTATCATTCGCATCCGTGGGTATGTCTTCTGCGTCTTACAAATATGAATGTAACAATTTTTTTTCCCAGAATTTCTTATGCGAGTATCTTTCACTTTCAGTATCAATGCCATGCACCCAAAAACGAGAACAATCTTGCAGTTGTTGAGACTAAGACAGGTAATCTTTCCAAGTCTTGAATCACTTATTGAGATCAGTCTTTGCATTGCTGGAGGCATTTGAAGAAGTTATTTCAGCAGTGAAAGAGCCTTACGTGAAGGCTCGGTTGTTGTCATGGCTTAATTTGATTTGATGCGGTTCCAGCGGTTTTTTTTTTTTTTTTTCACTAGGATCTGATTGTCGATTGGTTTTTGTTACTAAGTAATCTTTTTTAAATGACCTTTCTATTCTTTTGGCTATAAAGTTATCTCTTTTTGTGCGGTGGCTAGAAGCAAAGTTTTTAATTAACAAATCTATTTGTTACCTTTGTCTTGACTGATTTTTCTTTGGATATAGATCTTCAATGGGGTGTTTCTCAAAGTCAATAAAGCAACCGTGAACATGCTTCACAGGGTCGAACCCTATGTGACTTTTGGGTATGTGGTTCTCTTCCATAATTTGGATTTAGATCAATGTCGCCTGTCAGGCCGCTAAGTGAATATGCTTGTTTTCAGATATCCTAACTTGAAGAGCGTGAGGGAACTGATATACAAAAGGGGTTACGGGAAGCTCAACAAGCAGAGAATTGCTTTGACAGACAACTCCATCATTGAACAGGTCCATTTTGGTTCTTATCTCATCTTGTGCCTTATGACG
Source organism: Eucalyptus leucophloia subsp. euroa (assembly GCA_017140325.1). Lineage (NCBI taxonomy): Eukaryota > Viridiplantae > Streptophyta > Magnoliopsida > Myrtales > Myrtaceae > Eucalyptus > Eucalyptus leucophloia. The sequence continues at coordinate 36,493,181 of CM029477.1, forward strand.
TCTATGCTTCTCCGGACTTATGAGAGACCTGATTCATTCTTTTCGGTGAGCAGGCCTTGGGTACATATGGAATTATCTGCGCGGAAGATCTCATCCATGAGATAATGACAGTGGGACCTCATTTTAGGGAAGCCAATAACTTCCTATGGCCCTTTAAGCTCAAGGCACCACTGGGTGGACTCAAGAAGAAAAGGAATCATTATGTTGAAGGTGGAGATGCTGGCAACCGTGAGAACTATATCAACGAATTGATCCGTAGAATGAATTAAGCTTTTTTATACCGTGATCAAATTCAATGTGGAATTTTGAACGTTTGGTTGGTTTTACATCGTTTTTGAGTTAAGACTGCTCTGTTTTGAAGTCAGAGAGTCTCAAGTTTGGAGATCCTATCCTATGACAATTGAGATACATCCTTTGCTTTGCTTTTGGCTGTTATATGTTTTCCTTAGTCCTTAATGGTAAGTTGCAGATGGTTTAGAGGATTATAACTGGCACAATATATATGAGAATTATTGTGCTGAGTACATATTGGATGGTTTTCTTAGCCACGACAGGATGCTCTTTGGTGGCCTCATCTGTCATCCCCAATTTCACGAATCCTATAACTGGGTTTATTGACCCTTTTGCAAGCTTGCCACCAATGTGTGCATAAGCATGACCGACTTGTTCTTTGTCCTGATGAGACAGACCAAAGAGTGAGCATTGCAAAGTTCTCATTGCTTGCGCTAACAAATTCACGAAGCATCTTGTAATAACCGGATTTTTGGGTACATTCTCTAGCCGTGATGAAGTGTGGGAGAAAAATCTTCAGCTCCTTTGCTGGTGCCTAGTCTTCCGAACCATATGCATATAAACCGCTAATTCCAGAGTTTATGCCGTCACGTATAAGCTTTAGTCAATATTAAGTCAAGACTGAGTGGCAATTGTTTTTTCAGTTTTTGGTTTACTGCAAAAAAATTTCCCCGCGGCTAGCTTTGTTTCTTTTTTTTTTTTTTCTTATCTTTTCTTTTCCTGAGTAAAAAGGATGGGGGCGGCAACAGTTTTTGGTTGGTACCATAAAAGTTCCATTATGGCGATCAAACATTTGATTGGAGCTCTTGCTATAATGCATGTTGAGTGAGCCTGTCGCCACCGCCCCACCAAGGTGCTAGTGTGCTAGTGTGAGTAAAGTCAAAGTGATTTGGGGATTTAAACGAGTGACTTGAGATCTAAATCATTTGATAGTAACCCCTAGATAATTGTTAGTGATGCTCGTCGGTGATGGGATAAGTATTGCCATCCTTGAGTTTTGCTTTTAAAAAATCTCTCAATATATTTCAATTATTTTGAGGCAGTCGTGGTTTTGATTTGACATGTATATTTCAATTTTTGGTTTTGTTATAGCTTATAATAACAACTGGCAAGTATATTCAAACACATAATAGTGGGACATTTGATTTATTTTGACGTGTATTCATCGTTCTTCATTATTTGGGGCTACAAGTCCGTCGGTTGGATACTGTTGCCAATTAAATGGTTCCCAAGATTATGTACAATTTCATCACTGTTTTTGTATCTTTCAACTATGAGGGACTCATTTTATCACTAACTAGAGGAATGGACTAATTACGAATTGCTACACTTATAAATTACCAAAAAAAAAAAAAAAAATCTACTTTTGATAAATAGAGGATATTAGGAGGATTTATGATCTCAATTAATCCCATCATATTCTCATTCAAATTTAGATGATCACATGTAGCCAAAGAAATTAGAAATGTACAGATAGAGACTCTCTCTAGCAAATAATACATGATTATTCTATGATTCATACCTTAAACATTTTAGACTGACATTTGGAATATGACAAGAATGTTAACAGATTATAGTGATATTAACGGGATAGATTAGCCACAAATTTCCACATCTAGTAAGAGAGATAAATTTGATCACTCACTATGATGATTTCGAAAAGGATAATGTCTTGACTTTCTTCCTTTTTTCATGAAAGCTTAGACACGAAGCAAAGATGCACGGAGGAGAACGAGCTTTAACTTTCTTGCTGCTTTCATGAAGTTTCAACATGATCCAAAAAGCTACGCATGAGTCATTAAGTTTTAATGTGAACCAAAATTACAAAATAGAAGAAAAGAAAGGATAACTTTTATATTACAGACATTAAAATTCTTTACACTTTTATCTAATTTCTACAAGCGAGACCTTATCTTGTTTTGGATAGCTCCAAACTTAACACAGGAATAGAATGGAGGGGGAAATGTCAAATTAGTCTTAAATTTATTGCAAGAATGTTAATTTAATCGTAATTTTTTTGATTTTGTCAATTTAGTCTGAGATATATGCACAATATTTCAATATAATCATTTCAACCAATTTTACAAAAATCATTGATGTAGGGATGCAAAATGATGACTAAATTGAATTTGTATTTGTATAATAAGCTGATGAAATAATCATATCTTGAGTATCAAACATAATAGTGCTCTCTAAACAATTTGTCAATTTTTTTTCCCTTTTTCTTTATAACGATTTACTCGTGCTCAAAATATCACAAGATAGAACAACATGGAAGTGAGCCAAGAAACTTAAGAAAAGGGCCTAACTTTTCTTGTATTTCAAAAAAGCCCTATAAAAGGGAGGAGAAATCCCAGCCCTCTGATTCCCTCAGTTTCACCTCTGGTTACTCTCGTGAGGAACTGTGTTTATCTCTTGCAAAAACAAGCCATCTTGCTCGTTCCATTTCCTGTCACTGAGCTGAATGGCTAATCAGTTTGCTACCCTCTTTGGCTGATCAGTTCAGTTATCATACTGGACACGAAGGTGATTCTGGCAATGCGGGTGTGAAGGAGGAGCCTTGCCTTCGATGCATCTGGGGAAGGAAGGCTGTGAAGAAACATGGACGGGTCTCATGGGGGCGATGATGGAGTGGATGTGGGGGATCCGACCCACGATCGGCATCTCATGCAACCCCATTACCGGCATCATCATGGGTTGCAGGCGCAACCGCATTTGAGCAATGGGAATGATATGAATGACGATCACGATCATGATGGCGGCGGCGGGGAGGGCGTTGGAGGGGATGTCCCCTCTGACCCCGGGAACGATTCGGACAATCGCGGAGGAGGCGATGATGCGGACCAGCTCACTCTTTCTTTCCAGGGCCAAGTTTATGTTTTTGACTCCGTGCCGCCTCAAAAGGTAGGGACTTGAGCCCATCCCTTGTTCCCTTTTCCTTTTCGATTAGCCTCTTTTGGTCTGTCAGGGTGAGGCTCGGTTTTCCATGTTAAAATAGCCTCGTCTAACGTTTTTCGACAGACGATGGTCCTTTGTGATTGCACCTGTTGAGCAAACATAGAGAGGTTGCGGTTGTTTTGCCTCTTGTTCATTCTTTGTTTGGTTAAAATTTGGACTTTGACGCAGCTGCCGTGGTGGACATGAACTCTTTGGATGTCCAAAGCTAAGAACTTGTAGTAAAAGAGAAGTCCGAAACATTCTGGCTAATGCCGTCTTTGACAGCTTGTTTGGAGTTTTTCTGCAGGAGCATAAGCATCATTTTCGTTAAGCTGCCATCTGTTCTATAAATTCTTGATTGAGATCATGCATTAGTTTCTTTTGCACACTTTAGGTACAAGCAGTGCTGCTGTTACTTGGCGCGAGAGAAGTGACGCCTAATCCACCTGCAATCCCAGTAGCCACCAACCAAAACCAGGTATCAGAACTTGTCTGAAGAATACTTCTTTTAGCGGTCTTTGTCACCTTTCACATTAATGAAGCATTTTACCAGGATCTTATGGGTACTCCTCAAAGGTCGAATGTCCCACAGAGGATGGCTTCACTGATTCGATTTCGTGAAAAGAAAAAAGAACGAAATTTTGACAAGAAAATTCGCTATGCAGTCCGTAAAGAGGTGGCACTTAGGTATGACACAATTTTTGATAATTTTTTTATGGTTACTTTCTCTAATCTAACTTTTGGTAGCTGCTCTTGGATTATTTTCACATGCAGAAGTAACAATCCTTTTACCTTTCCTACTGTCTTTTCTGACATGGTCTTAGGATGCAAAGAAATAAGGGTCAGTTTTCATCTTCAAAATCCAACAATGATGAATCTTCTTCAGCTGTGACGACATGGGAATCAAACCAGAGTTGGGGACCTGAGAGTAATGGATCCCCGCATCAAGAGATCCTGTAAGTTACGAGTCTGTAATGTTGTCAGTGTCCGGTGTCTATAATAAAAGATCATGCTTCTCATCCCTGGAAACAGTAACACCTGAGGATAAGAAATTTCACATTGGGTCTGATCTCTGGACATGCATACCATTAGTTTCCTGAAGCATGATAAGGTACTCCATAGGAGATTCTCTTCTCATTGGACAACTGAATTAGGATGGGGTTGAGTGGTGAGCTTGCAGCTGTCTTCAGGTATTAGGCTAACCGGAGCTTGTGCTCTTCTCATTGATGGATGGAGCAAGAGTGGACTCAGAAGAAGAAACGTAAATGTGAGAGAATTAAAGAAGAAACACAAAAAATTTTACTTGGAAAACCCTTCAAAATAAAAAAGGAAAAAATCACGGTGTTGCACATGACAATCTTTTTACTATCAATTTTAAGTTACAATTACAAGAGAGATCCCCCATATATATAAGAGGAGTTCAGGGCTTACAAAGTTACAGGAGAAATTCATCTATACCCTTTTTACATAATTTTTCTCTATCAGACTCCATGACTTTGTCAATCTCCCACTTAGAGGCTGACAGTCTTTCACAATCTTCTCTCATCTTTATGACCCAAATTGTTCAAGTGCAGTGGCACTTTTTTATCACTAACCATGGAGGCCAATTAAGACAATGCACAACCTCAATTTCTACATTAGTGACACCCTTGGTTAATATATCTATTGGATTCTTTGCACCGAGGATTTTCTTCAATTACAACGTCCTATCATTTGTCAGCTCAAATATATGATACTTCAATCGAATGTGCTTTGTTCTTGAGTGAAATACCAGATTCTTTGCTAGACAAACAACGCTGATAGTTATTGAACAGAATACTTCTATTCTTCTCCTTGCTTATCTCTTTCAGAAGATTCTTCAACTAGATCATCTCCTTATTAGCTGTAGATACAACAGCATACTCTGTTTTAGTGGTTGAGAGGGGCACACAGTTCCCAAAGTCTAGAAATCCAACTTACTGTAGTGCCTCCTAAGGTAAATACATAACTGAGGTGCTCTTGCTATTGTCCATGTCAAAACCAAGATCTGCATTGACAAAGCCTTGTGATGTCACATTGTTTCCATGAAACGTGTAATATCTAAGGTGCCTCTTAGGTATCTTAGTAGTCACTCAGTCTCCCAATACTTAAATCTGGGATTAGCCATGTATCCACTCACAACTCACACTAGATGAGCTACTTTTGGTTTGGTACAATCTACTCTCCATAACATACATCAAACTGTTGACACCTGACATATAAGACACCTTAGCCATGTTATCTCTGCTCCTGATTTGTCTTTGGTAATTGCTCCTTCAAGAGGTTGAAGTGACTTCTTAAAGGAGTTCTTATGGACTTTGTATTCCAAACACTGAGCTTGTCCAGCACTTCCTCAATGTACTCTTCTCAAGACAACTTTAAATTCCTTATGTTCTATCTCGCATGATCCTCATCCGAAAAATTCGATTTCTACTTCCAAGTCCTCCATGAACTCCTTTGGCAATTGATAGTTCAGTTTGTTGATCTCTTTCGTGGTAGGTTGTGTAATGAGCATATCATTCACATAAAATGTCAAAATAAATGTTTAGTGGACCTGTTAACCCAAATAAATGTGTTGAATTTCCTGTACCACTTCACTCAAGTTTGCTCCAAATCATACAAACTTTTCTATAACTTACATAGTTTCTTTTCTTTGCCAGGAACTTGAAAACTTTCTAGTTGTACATTGTAGATATCCCCCTCCAAGTCACCATATGCAGTCTACGCATTAAATTATTTTAGATGTAAATTCTCGGCAATTTGAATACTCAATACTAACCTGATAGTGGTCCACTTTACAAAAGGAGAGAAAATCTCTGTGTAGTGAATTCCTTTCTTTTGCAAAAACCTTTCAGTACCAATCTTGCTCTGTACCTCTTTCTGCCATCGGGTTCTTCTGTCTCTATACACCCACTTTTCTACAATGCCTTCTTCCCATCCAATAACTGAGTTAGCAATTGTATCTTGTTCTTCTTGAGTGAATCCAACTTATTCTACATTGTCAAGTTTAACTTAATAGAATTTATATCTTGCATTGCTTCTGAAAAATATTCTGGTTCCCAAGCATCAGTCAAAACCATCGCTGGATATGGATTATGACCTTATTAATTGCTTCTCCCTCTACCTTGAGTACTAAAGGCAGTGCCTGAAGATCCACCATACTCTTTTCTGTAAATTTTCTTACCAAGAATCAAATCTCTCTAAAGCTTCAACTTCTTCTGATTTGACGAACTACTCCCCACAGTCATAGTTGTGCTCCAGCTGAAGTAGAGGAGATAATTGAATCAAAGCTTTTACCTTGTCATTAAATTTGATTTCCATTGAACTCAATTAAGTTGTGATCACATTAGATTCGTTGATGTGTAATGTCACAGAAGCGCCTCCGTCCATCTTTAGATTGAAGAGACAACGCATCAGATATACCTTGTTTAATGCGGCTTCTAGTACATGTTGCAAATCGCTTGTCAATTTGGCTGTCATCTTCTCATTGGCAATGTTGAAGGCAACGTCCCACGCCAGCATGAGATGATTACACCTAGCACTTCCTGATCTAACAATTCCCAGTCTTCTTGCTTCATCAATTCTAGTTTTACTCTCAATGGAGGCTCTTCTAATACACCAGAATCCTCACTGTTGAATTGATTGATCTTCACCGTCCATTTGTCCATCTACATTGCCTCCACTATTCCATTGAACCAGAGCTCTAACTACCATCTATTAAGAACGAGAAATGTAAAAGAGAAGAAATCAGAGAAGAAAACACACAAATTTTTACATTGAAAACTCTTCAAAATCAGATACACCATTTTTACAATACTTCCCTCTATCAGACTCCACAACTCCATCATCACTAAATTGCCTTAAACTCACTTCATAATCGGAGATAGTCTCTTTGTTGCTGTTATGTCGGAGCCATTATTTGAATGTTGTATTGGCTGTTTAATCGTCATAATCTCCATTAATACTATAGAACCAACAAATATTGATGTGTAAGATTCTAACCAGCCTTTGGTAAGCTAAACATAATGATACTTATGTTAGAAAGTTACTCAAGTTATGCAACCTGTGTATACTTATGACAAGTGATCTAGAAAAGTTTGATTGTCGCGAAGAATTTTGCATTCATAATTTAAAACGGTTTTAACAGAGTTATGCTGACAATTTCGCAATTCGCATTGACTTGTTGATGATGATTAATGGTGGATTATCTCACAACTTTCTCAAAGTGGGAGCAAATTCTTTCTCTAGGATTTAATCTAGGGACATGGGAAAAGGGAGGTATATGTGTAGTCCCTTCTGATTCTTGAAGCACTACCTTATCCAAACAATGGTAGCCTGTTAGCTCTTCATGTATATATGTTTTCATGATAGCTTAATTGCTGCCATCAGGTAACATACATTGTATAAGTTGAGCCTTGCATTGCATTCAGTTTTTGATAAATCTAATGCTTGTCTGAAAATCTGTGCAGATGTCATCACTGTGGGATTAGTGAGAAATCTACTCCTATGATGCGACGTGGCCCTGAAGGACCAAGGACACTTTGCAATGCATGCGGATTGATGTGGGCAAACAAGGTGAATGCTAGAGTCTAGTTGTGATGTGGTTTTGAGTTTTGTTCAAATCATATTTTTCCTGTTCTAATTCTCAAGATACAATATAAACAATGACTATGGCACAAATACCATATTAGGAAATATTTCACTGCTATAAGATTTAGTATGTTATAGCTAATCCTGGTTTGAAAATTAGGTGATCTACTTGATTTGTTTATTTGCCACATTGGTGAAGCAAAGATGACTGATGCTGTTTGTGGTAATGGTATTCTTTTGAGACTTCACCATTGGCTAGGATAGACACTATGATATTGTTTGGCAGGTGTTGGTGCAGTAAAAGTGATGCCTTAGATTCGTATCTTTTACATTAGCATCTGCATGTTCACTTGCAATTGCTTGACCACGTTTTTGCTTTTAAACAAGAAGAAATGTCTTGACTTGTCTCTATGGCTCTTCAGTGTAAAAGATTTTGAAAAGCATTTGCTTACTGCAGAAATTTCTTAATGATCTTTAGGGAACTTTAAGGGATCTTTCGAAGGCAGCCCACCCAGGTGGACAAGTTTCTTCCTTAAACAGGAATGAGGTGGGCAACCAGTTGCTGCTTCTGCTAAATTATCTGAGTCCTTCAGAGTTGTTTTTCTGCTTGGGGATTGTGTTCACTTGTTAAATCTCCCCTCTATGTTGATTGATGCAGAGCGCAAATCTGGGGGCTGATTAAGTGGTCCTTAGAATCACTGAAAATGCTAGTGATTCATCATAACTACAGTCCTTGGCCCAACCAGCAAAAAGATATTGATGTTAGACAATTTGAGGGAGCACACTTGGAGGTTTATAAGAGACTTCCTTTCGGATGGTGACATACTCAATTTACTGCATAGGATGTCCTTTCTGGCTTTCCACATGGATGCAGCTCTTGGAAAATTTCCCTATACGCTGGCCAAGCAACTGCTGGGTTTTGGGATGGTTTTCCTGTTGTTAGGTTTCAGAGGAACTGCAATTTTCCCTCGTTTTGTATATCTTGACCTAAACTGTGTATAAATAAGCGAGATGGTTCTTCGCAGTCTTGTCTAGCGTTTCATTACTCGAAAGTGCCCTTTTGTGTTAAATGGCTGAACAATAATGTCAATCGCTCCCCGATCCTACGCGTTTACTTATAATTCTTGATCTCTTGTTCTTTTTTATTGTATTTATTCCGAAACCAGCTGGATGTATAGGTTCTCTCTGACTGTTTTATTTTTTAGTTATCTCTAGTGTGGACATGTTTGGATTTGATCTTTGGGACTTCAATTTCACAGTTCAAGTTTTACTACTGAGAATATTCATATGATGCTTGCAATTGACCCTGTCAGTTTGTTCTCAATTGAAAAGAGAAGCAAAAAATGGACAGCCTAAGGATATTTAGAAGCCAAAGTAACGACATCAGACTTTTGTTAGAAGATCAACTTTCTTTTTTAGTTTTTTTCTTTTTTTTTTTTTCCGGCCATTATGAAGGGCTACTTGACACCAAAATAATTCACGTCTTGACTCAAACCATGTAGTTATCTCGAATTCGAATGGGCATTTATCATTTTTTAAATGTAAGAAGTGAATATTAGTCCTAAGCGCGAGACCAAACATGGTTTTGGCTTAAAGATACAGGACGCATATTCATACATTCATATTTCTATTTTCACTCTCCAGGTAGGGTTCATCTCTCCATTCGAAAGCATCTGTATATGCTTGAACGTTATTGAAAACTACATCCTTATACTTGAATGTTATTCATCGGATGAGCATTAATCACATGGTACGCTTCCATGCAAGCTTCACCGAAATAATTTGTTTTTAATAGTTATTTAGCCGTGCTCTAATCCTAGAAAATCTCTAATTTTGCATCTAATATCGATGCATAATATGGTAATTATATTTTTATCAATATGTTTTATATATATTCGTATACATAATTCAGTAGAATAATGCAAAATTTGGTAATAAATGTTTAAAGATAAATTATTATGTAATTTTGATTCATATTTGTATTATTACATAATTCTATTTGAAAGAGTTTGATAATGTAATGATAGCCATCTTATATTTGACAAATAATATATTAGAAGACAAATATATAATATCAAAATCATATTTGAGAAATAATAACATTAGATGATGAAGCTCATACTCAACTCATATTTGACGAATGAATAATATTAAAGGATCAATAAATAAATCTCTCGTCACAAAAATTAGAAGGCATGCTTTATAATAAATCAAAAGATGAATCAACATGATGGGGTTCGGATCTTTTTTTAGATAAAGCTCTATTTAAATTCTTTTGGAAAATTGATGAATGGGAATATCTATTATGTTATGGTTTTTCACGTACATTTTTCTCTCTTTGTAAAAATGAATGTCGACACAAATATTTAGAATAATATAAAAGATACAGTCTTAGAAATATTCAACGCACAAATATCTTGCTAAGTTGCTAGCCACCGGTAACTCCCTACAAAGTCATCCTTGAGCGGCTCAAAATCAAAACCATTCTATTTATCAAACTCTCGTTCAACTGACAAAAAGAAACTGAAGGTTCAATCAGCAGAGGTCAATTCAAAAAGAGATGTGGCTTAATCATCGCTCTTCTTCGGTGAAAATGTAGATGCGGAGCAGGCTTTGCATTGGGTTCCCAACCGAGAAACTAAGTACAGTGCACAACTAGATAGGGCGAAGTTTGATGTTTTAAAGCAGTACAGGATGCTCACAAGTGGAGCTCAAAGTTTCAGAAACAGGACAAAACACATGGGAGCCCCCCATCATCCATCCTGTCCAGTAGGAAAGTTTTCACCATTCTTTGTCATTGTTGCTTTGCTTCTTGACAATATCAGCCCACCAGCTTCATCACTTAACCTCCCCCTCCACCAGAGCATCCCAATGATTGACTCTCCACAGCTCTTGCACAGTGCCCAGTAGCATCCAGAGCTCCCTTTTCATGGCGGAGGCTAGGACCAGCACCAGCACCACCAGTGATGGATCTCCCATAAGCAATTTAGCCCCAGACCAACTTTTTTCAATCTTGCTCCTCCTACCGTTTGATTCAATCGTTTCTTTCTCCATGACTTGCAAAAAAATCAGGACTTTAGCATGCTCCGATGCTCTCTGGGAGTCCATATGCAGGAGAGACTGGGGACCCACCTTAGTGGATGCCCTCAAATCCTCGTATTATCGTGAGGGTGAGTTCCCATGGATGAAGATTTACAACCATGTGCTTCATCTTGACTCCGTCGCATGTCATAATCTTTCGGAGACCGGTGGTGGTGAGATGGTGTTGCCCAGCCCAAGGGCCTCTCACTCTCTCAACTTCGTGTCTGATTGCTTGGTTTTGTTTGGCGGAGGCTGTGAGGGAGGTAAGTCTAATTGCTCTTGGAACTTCAAGTATTCAATAAACTGTGCTTTTTATGACCAAAATAAATAAATAAATAAATAAATAAACTCTGCTTTCTATTTCCTGAATATGATGATGATGACTGTCAGTTGTGAGGAGAAATGTTTGTAAGATGATGGGTTTTCAGTGAGCATAATTCATACTTCCCAATTAGTTAAGTACTCTGGGTTTCTGTTGTCTTCAGCAGAAATACACTACCATGGTCTGCCTAGAAAGATTTGTAGGATTTGGATTGTGTTTTCTGGCCACGTTATTTATTTCTGATTCTTTTTTTTTTTTTTTGCCCCCAATTCGGAGCTCCCTGTACAAATGGAGCTTTTGTAACTGCCTAAACTTGCCATAATTGTTTGCTCAAAAAAAAAAAAAAACTTGCCATAATTGATGGGCCTCCAGGCTCAGGATAGAGCCCAAAGTACATTCTTTAAGTTTCCATAATTGATGCTCTGATGCAGGCTTACCTACTTCATATATATGACTGACAAGGCATGAATATGTCATTTGCCTCAATCATACCTTTTTATACTCCCAAGCTACCGATAATTGAAACTTGACAATGATCGTTACACCATCAAAACAATATAAAGCCATGGATGAGAAGTGTAATCTGTCTGAGAAGCATTTGAAGTGAACTAGCTTAGGCATTGGTTTAATATGGAGAGTCCTTGTTGCTTGGTATTGACAATGACCATCGTGAATATTCCTTAGCTTGCTATTGTCCTGGACCAAAATGAGTACCTTAGCATATGATTGAGATGAAGCTGCCAATAAAAGGGGTAGATCATCAGAATAGCTCTTGCAAACTTGTTTGTCTCCCAAAGAAAATAGACTGGCACTTTGCCTTTCTGAGATGATATTCTGTTAGCATCATCACGGTAACTTTTCTTCCTCCTAACAGCATTGTTTCAATGGCTCGAACCATTACGATGATAGCAAGAGAGAGAATGTGGAATTGATATTCACGGGTGACCATCAGTCCTGAATTCTTTAATCATGATCGGAGGGGGCACCAAAAGCGTAGCCTCCATCCTTTCATCTTTTGGAAACCTAGTGGGGAGAGGAGGATAGCTTTTGGTTTTCTAATCTGGCCCTATCAGTATATGAACACTCGAATTTGCTGATTCACGAGAAATCCTTGCTGACTGACCTCCTCATGGAATGATATTAGATGTGGAATTGTTCACATTAATCTAACAGCTGATGACTGTCTTCCCTGTATTCAATTTTGATGGTTTTGCCATACAAGCCTTTGTATCATAGAAATCCTTTACCTTCTAACTCTTTGCTCAGTTTTGATTCTCTTTTCCTTGGTGAACGTGCTTCAGTGATATGTCATTTCAATGCAAATGTAGTTTCTGTTAGACCAGCTTTTCTTATGTGGATGTTAATCATTAATCCGGTATTATTTGCCTTGCATCTTCGTATTGCCCAACCCATGTAGCTCTCCGCATTATTGCTTCGATCTTTAGTCCGTGGTCTGATTGCTGGTGTGATAAATTATCCTAGCTTTTTCTAATTATTCTTTGTTAAGGATCTTTTAATTCAGGAGAGGAGTGACATACAAAGTTCATAGCTTTATTAGCAAATTGCTTCTTCAAGGATGTGCCTCATGCATCAAGCTCTGTAAGACTTATACAGGATAAGATTGGTCCCAAATGACAATTCTGAAAAACTGAAAAATGATCTCTTTATAGTTTGTTTCCTAAAAGGGAGAGTATATTCTTATATCAAATAGTTCTTGGAGCTGAGCATCTGTTATGGTTGGCTTGAGCAAGTGGTTCATTTGCATTCAACAGCAGAGTAAAACTTTTTCGGCCGTAGTAGATCAGCAAATGCATGATTTCACTATTGAATATTGTTCTCTTTATCTAATATCTTGATCACAATAGGACGTCATCTCGATGACACTTGGGTGGCGTATATTGGACAAGATTTTAGGAGGAGATTAGAATGGCAGAGGGTGAATTCAGGCTCTCCAAGTGGAAGATTTGGGCATACATGTGTGGTGATCGGCGATTTCCTTGTTCTGTTTGGAGGAATCAATGACCATGGGAACCGCCAAAATGATACGTGGGTGGGGCAAGTCGCAGGGCATGAGAATCTGGGCATCACGTTATTGTGGAGGCTACTTGATATGGATTCAATCGTACCACCAGCCCGCGGAGCACATGCTGCATGCTGCATCGATGACCGGAAGATGGTTGTCCACGGAGGAATAGGGTTGTATGGCGTTCGATTAGGAGACACGTGGGTATTGGAACTGTCTGAAAACTTCTGTTTAGGAAGATGGCATGAGGTTGTGACTCAGCCATCACCCCCTGCTCGTTCAGGTCACTCACTGACTTGCATCGGGGGAAGCCTAGCAGTGTTATTTGGAGGGAGAGGATTGGGCTACGAGGTGCTCAACGATGTGTGGCTCTTGGATTTGTCTGAGGGCAATGGGACGTGGGTGGAATTGTTCTACGAGTTAAGCGATATACCTGAAGGCGTTTGCCTTCCAAGAGTCGGCCACTCGGCTAACCTCGTCTTAGGAGGTCGCCTGCTAATTCATGGGGGTGAGGATTCATGCAGGCGCCGAAAGAATGACTTTTGGGTGTTGGACATTAAAGCAATTCCATCCATCAGATTCCAGCCAATTGAAGGGAAGTCGTGGAAAAGATTGAACTCCAGAGGTTACAAACCCAACTGTAGATCATTTCATCGAACTTGTGCTGATCATTCTGGAAGATACCTGTATATATATGGGGGAATGGTGGATGGCTTGATTCAACCTGCAGAATCATCCGGCCTCAGGTTTGATGGGGAGCTCTTCCTGGCAGAACTAATGCTTCAGCTCTGAAGACCAGTAGAATAGGTGCAGTTTATCATTTTGTCTCAGTCGCTTACCTGGTCCTGTATGTACCGCCGACTCTACGATTAAATGATATCCATGCATCTAATAAAAGGAATTAGACACGATTCTACTCCTATTGGCGAGGTTGTTTTCTGTGGGATACCCTAGAGCATGGAAAGATAAAATCTTTAAATGGCTTATTCCTGACGATAGTCCTCGGGTGTCGGTAGTCATAGGGGGAGAATTGAATTGCATCGACCATGTTTGTTAGAGCTCTTGATACTTGTTATAAGGAGACTAGAAAGGAGACACAAGTATGCTGCGCCCAACGCTTCAAACTCCAATGGACAATTTCATCACGAAGTAGTTCAAACCAGAATGGTTCCTCAAGAATCAATGGAGATATAACACTATATAACTTCGACAGTTACAGTATTGGTCCCGTGAAGCCTGCATTTCTATACATGGTTAGGTGAGACACCATTCCCGCCCCCTGTTCCCACTGAACTAGGCATAACGGATTATAACCAAAAAATCGCATCCCAAGTACCGAATAAAAGAATCAGTTGGAAACAAAAAATTACAATCTTAATTTGGTTCTCCACATCTCTCCGATGACCTTCTTTGGTGATGGATCAGCCGGTCCTTTGTCTCGCTGTCCAGATGTGAAGTAAAACCACCCATCCCAGAACCCAACAAGTGTAGTCTTCACACGGTAAGGGAGTTTACCAATCACAGACCATTTCTGCATCATTTTGGATATGACAGAAGTAAGAGGCAAAAAGTACAGTTAGTGAAGTGTATCAAATAAACTGAGCTCTTCTGAATGATATGAAATTATCAAGGGGTCGTCCATTAGCTGGAGCAATCAAAGTTTATTTGTTGTATTGACCTAGGAGAAAACATCTATCTCGAACAGGTTAGTTCTTTGCTGAGTAAAATGGGTAACGGGAAGACAGGTATGGAACCTGGTGATGATAAACAATGTAATAGCATCGTTGCTGAATGTACTTAAGCAAAGGCAGTGACATGACCAGAAAAAGGACATAACAGAACCCAAAAAAAGAATGAGATTGAAGATCTTTGACCTGAAAAGGTAGTACCATCTTGTAAAGCCCCCAGAAACCAAGATTCACAGGATGTCAAAAAAAAAAAAAAATATTTGCGAAACGTGTTTATGCTTGAGATTTAACAAAAAACCAAGCTTCACAGGATGCCAAAGGAGAAACCCCGTAAAAATATGTCTATGCTTTAAACTTGACAAATTAATCATTCAGAATTGTAAGCAATGCAACAACTATACTTGGTGCATGATAAGGGACAAAGAGAACCAAATGGCCCTGAGATTCAGGAAATATCATGAATTTGAAGAGCAGAATAACTTGAAAAGTGTTTAAGTGATCTGATGAACAATGGACCAATGGCATACAAGGAGAATAGGCAAAGAACCATTAAAGCAATGTTGACAATAAAATATGATTAATTAGGCAGAGCTTCTAACCATGATCAGTGTTGTAATGGTGAATATGATGAGCATGGTTAATTATTTTTATCTACTCATCTACGTTCCAAGGCAATTGTAGACACAGTTATGGGCATGTCTTCTTTCCAACTATAATGAAGAAAGGAGTTAATACCAGTGTATCTAAATTAAACTGAACCAGTTCCCCGTTAAGCACCATCTTCTTTGTCACAGGATGCTTCTCCGTTGTGCCTCCAGCAATGATAAGAGAATTATTAACATGAGCCCAAGCAAACTCGATGTGGGAGTTTGGCTTTATCATTGAAGGTAATATTTTCCACTTGTTCTCATTGTCTAGCATGTAAACATCGCCGTAAACAACCTGACAGAGTGAACAAAGCATTGCCTTGGTTAAGCAAAAGCTAAATTTATCAAATAGATGCTATAGCTAGGCTGTCCCCTCGGAACAGAAAAAACAACAAAAAGTATACTATAGAAGACACATGAACAGATGAACTAAGAAAACCACAAATAGACATTAAGTTATATAACAAGTATCCAATGACGTCGACCAGGTCAACAACATAAGTTTTCCTGTCTCTAAAGAAATTTTGAGAGGGACACTAATCAGGCTACCTCTTTTCTACGGGAGCATTTGAAAATAGGCGATCCAGGTTTTGCCATGAAATCACCTTCTTGACCACCTATAACCATCAATCGGTCGTCAACCACAACACAGGCCCTGCATGGAAATAATTTCAAGGTGAAACAACATAGAATTGATTAAACATCTTTTAACATTTCAGAAAGGTGATGATGCTTATGTGAAAATCCAATAGAATGCTTATGTGAAAATCCAATGGATATTTGGAAATGGAAATGCCTCTAACAAATCGCATGGGATAAAGGTCCTCCAAGTAATCTTGAGTTTCTTGTTTCCAAGTAGTCAATGTTTTTACACTGAATCCATACATTTGTCAAAGATTAAGGGAAAACCATTAAGTAGACGTCTGCATTTATGAGAGTGATTCTACGCCTACAGTGATCAAGTGCTCCTTGTTGTACAAGATTGTTACTCAAGATTTATAAAATTTTCAAGCGAGCATCCTTAAGAGCAGCAGAAACAACTATAGCAATGGATAACCATGCACTGAAATAAATTAGGAGAAAATATCTCCAGAAAAAGGGGAAATGAACCTATGAGGTCCTCCACGGGGAATTGTTATTTCATTCCTCCATTCTGTCTCCAATGCTTTTCCATCCTTCACAGCAAGACTCCAGTGCTCAACTGCAGGCGTATGCCTATTTTCTTTGCTGCCTCCCATCACATGAAGTCTACCCTCCAAAGTTGGGTTGCAGGTGCATACCTAAAATTCACAAATTTAAAAACGTCCTTAAAGGAGAGGCAAGAACAATTCCACTGATTTCAACAGGAGTAAAATCCAATTGGAGCCATTTACAAAGAAAAATGATAATTGCAATGAGGAAATAAGTTGGGAGGAAAAAAAGAACAAACAACATAGGATCTCACATATTCAGTATGATTTGTAAAAGCTCATCATGCTCATAAAGATTATTAAAGTACTCCCACAGAAAATTACCCCAGAAAACAAGAGTATGATGATAAGAAGTTTCTCTAGAAGGCCTAAAACTTAAGATTTGGAGAACAAATAATGTACCTAGGAACTGGTAAAGGGAGCAAGTCATGCCACTGCTTGGTCTCAGTATCTAACACGAAATTGTGTGCTGTAGGTCCACGACACTGTGGACCATATTGTCCTGTGACCACATATATATATCTCCCATCTGTCACCATTCCCAAGTGTGAATGAGCCATTTCTTTTGGCATGTCAAATCTTCCTCCCCAAGTATTATCTGAAAAGTTGTATATGTCAACATGAGAATGCACCTGTTTGGCCAACCAAAAATTAAAGCAAAAGAGGAAGTGTCAGAACCTCCAGGCTCAGATACAGTACCAAACAATGCAAAACACGCCAACTTTACATCCGTGGTTAGATATGTCTCCTAAGTGAGAAGGCAACATGGCCGAAGGAATACATGATAATACTATGAGAGCACTCGCGATTAGCATAATAAGAATATGACATGAAATATCTCATGAGGAATTTAACAGGGGAAACAAGGTATCCAACTCAAGGTGATCACACATAAACTCAAGTCTCACCAGTCCAATTCCAAACATAGCTCATTTGCCTCAGAAATCAACTCACATGGCTCACAAATTACTGAAGTAATGATGCTGATCCAAGTACTTTAGTACTACATACTCCTGGCATGTTTGCATGTTCTTCATATAACAATTCATGACACCAGACAACACAAGCAAGGAGGCTGGTCTAAACAGCATTTCTGGGAATTAAACCAATCTCGAGTCATGCTTCCGTGGCAATATATTTGGGATTTAACTGACTGAGCCCTTCATTATCTACCCAAGATAAAAATGAATAAGTTTCTTGCTTTTTGTCCGGCATAGTTCTATTTTTAAGGCTTAACATAACAGAACTTCACACTGCATCGGACGCAAAGTTCACCACAATGCATCATTTGGGTAACAAAGCAACAACAAGAATAGAAAAGTTCCCAAGGAGAAGCAGCAAAGCTGCCCAGTTAACATGTTACAAGAACGATATAGACATTTAAGTCGATAGCTTGCTTCCTAGTCCAGATAAAACACGCCAAACCAAGGTCGGTGGGGTGCTTACAAAATCAATAGTGCCGTATCCGGCAAACACATAAAGCAGATTCTTTATCTGAATTGCTGCCCCATCTAATCGAGGCACCGGCGCAGGAGCCATCCTCTCCCATTTCAGCTCCGGCCCAGGTAAATCTGCAAAAGTTGCAGACAAGACTCTCCCAGGAGCATCATCCCTCTCCGCAGGTCGTCCCTATAAAAGAACACAACCCTCTTGGCCTTCAATTACACAGGTCAACAAGAAAGCATTACTCATCGTAAATCCCGAATGAGCAAGTCTCTCCCAGCATTTGCAAAAGCCAAAATCGAATCGTGGGCTATCCTTCCCCAGTAAACAAACAAGAAAGTAACCGCGACTGGCCGAAACAGGGAGTGCGCAAGAATGGGTACCTCGAGGGAGCTCCGATCAGGGCTGCTGGGCACGGTTATGCTGGAGGGGGGATTGTCGGCAGCCCAATTGGAGGAAAGAAAAGAAGAGGAAGAAGTGAAACGCGGAGAAGCAGCCCAGAAATAGTCGTAAACGAGGCCGCACCCTAGGAGGAGGACGCATCCGAACACCAATCTGGCAGATTTATGCTTCCCCACCGGCCTCCCCATCTCCCCGATTGGGCCGGAGATCTGAGCATGTGACGATGGTGGCGCGGCTCCGATTGGAATCTACTGCCGCACCGATGGATCCAGAGCTCGAAAGGCGAGCAATTGCATTCACACTTGCACAGGAAGGAGAAGGTGAAGAAGAAGGAAGATCTTGCTTCCCAAAGTGTTCGTCTTCCACCTCCTCCTGCTGGGGTCAGTTCTTTTCACGTCCTCTCTGTCATGGTCATGGAGCTTTTAGTATTACTACAATTAAAAAAGAGAATAAATATATATATGTCGTAACACGCAAAATCTCAGAAAATAAAGATGATTGTTTTACTAAATAAAAATGAGAGGATGAAAGCTAGCGCCCGTCCGCCGAAATCGAAACATTCGAGGAAGAAGTCGAAATCGAAATCGACATGGAGAGAGAGAGTGCCTAGGAGGAGTGGGGCTCTGATTGGCGTCCGACCGACAAAGGCGACGCCGTTACCCGCGAGACCGAGGGAGACGAGGCGAGATGGCGTCAGCCAGTCGGGCGAGACTCGAGAGAGAGAGAGAAATTCGAGAAGACTTGTCCACTCTCCTCCTGCCTGCCTGTTACCTCGAATCACATTCTCTCCATAAGACTAACGCATTTGGAGGAAGAAGGTCTCTAACAAAGACAATAGGGGAGGGAAGAAGGGCGATGACTCGACTTGCATCATGCGAGTCCATCTGGCTTTGAAATTCCTTTACTTGATGCAAAGGAGACTCCCCACTATATATATACATATATGTATTTAATCAGTTTTAGATCCGTTCTCAATTTAATGTCAGTGGAGATTACATCTCTTCTTTTTACCAATTATTCCCATTTATTACAAGAGTGTACATTTATCATATTACCCGGTCAAGAGTATTCTAAGGACGCGTTTGATAACCGGCCGAATAGTATTTGATTCTATTCTTTTGTTCCTGAAAATAGATTTAGAATAGAAATCTATTTGGTAAATTTTTTGTTTCTAATGATAAATTTATTCTTAAGAATAGATTTGGAGTAGAATCGAGAAGTAAAAAAAAAAAAATTGATTCTTTATTTCGAGGAACAATTCCAAATCAAGCCAATCAAAAATTTTTATTTTATTTTTTCTTCTTCTTTACTTCTCATTTTCTTCTTTCTCTTCTTCCATCGCCATTGGTCGCCTGAGGCTCATGCAGCCACTAGCGAGCCTCACCCATGCCTCTCCCGCTACCGACAAGCCTCGCCCAGCTGCTGGTGAGGCTTAGTTGATGAGGTCGCTAGTCATTCCAAGGTTGGCAATCGACTCAAGAAGAAGATAAATAAAAGAATAAAAAAAGAAAAAAGTAATAAATTATTGAAAATTTTTAAAAATGGTTTGAATTAAAATTTTTGAGGATAGTGTCAAACGCAATCCTATCCTAGGAATAAATTTTTTGGGCAATTATCAAATGCCTTCAAATACTTAAAATTTGTTCCCAATAATAGAATAAAAAAGATTAATTTCTTATCAGAATTTGTTTTCGGGAACAGAATGATTACCAAACGCATCCTAAAATGCATAATAAAACTCTATTCTTGATGAATTAGCCAAGTCCTTCATTCACAAACCCTTTAAGTTGTGTCACTTCTCTAGATCGTGATATTTTCCCTTACCAATCGACGCCCTCATCTTCGTCATGGACTGAATTAATTTGCTTCTTGAATTGTCAAAGTGCTTTAGTGCGTTCCCAATTAGCTTCACTCTCTTGACCAACCTTTCATCGGATTAGGTACACTCACTTTAGCGCGCAATGTTGCTTTTATATGACTCGATTCGCCATGATGAAGTCAACGTCTTGATCTTATGAGGTTTTTGCCCCAAGTGGTGCCTATTGCAACTCCCCTCGATCTAGGTCCTTCTTGTCTATATGAAAAGGTTTAGGCATGCTAATATATAATGTTAAATATGACTCGAGTTTGAGCGTTTGTTAAAATGCGAAATTTAGTGAACTCGCGAAGGAATTACAAAAGAATAAAATAAAGAAGAAGGAACCCTGCAGTTTCGAATTCCTTTGAAAAAGGAAATCTGGGCACATGTATTATAATAAAATAGGTTTCCCTTTTTGGCGTGAAGTTCCTTCGTGAAGATTGAATTGGTGGGGCCCAAGGTCAAACTTTGACCTTGGGCATATTTATATATATACAGGTTTTCTTTCTCTGCGGCGGCTGCACGAAGACCTACGTAAAGAACCCTACGTAGAGAGGAGCCGCATATTAGAGGAGTTTTTTTGGCACATCCGCACCGCTTGCAAAAGCCGTGGAAGAGGTCCTTTTTTCGGGGGTGTTGCTGCTACACCCGTACGAGAGAAAAGGAGGAGCCGCATGTCTTCAAGCTGAAGTGCGATCAACAAAAAGAGTTCTTTTCAGTGTTTGTTTTGAGCTCGTGTGATAATTTTGTGCCGTGACTTGGTTTTGGATTAAATTAGGGTTTGGGAAACACCGAGAGAGTGTTTGAGTGACTTGAGTGAGTAATCTCCTTATATTGCTTGATCTATAGTGAAATTTGCTGTTGCTCTCCCCGTGAATGTAGGTCTTTACGACTGAACCACGTAAATCCGGTGACCGATTTATTTTTCTTCTTTCGTCTATATTTTGTTTGATCGCTTGCCCCATCGCAACATATAACATCCTATGCACTTTTTAGTTTTCACAAACCTTCCTGACTCATCGTAGTCCTCAGAATGGCTTCTCGTAGCACCGGATTAACTCCTTGTGCATGCCTTGGTATTAAAGAATAAAGTGTAGCTTGACCAACACTAGATTCCCAACTTGAAACTCCATGTGCCATTGCTTCTTATCATCCCCTTTTTCATGCGTTTCAAGGCTTTACGTAGACATGTCCATACTGAGTATGCTTGCCCATGCCACTACTTAATGAATTAAGAGCCTGTTGCAACTGTACTCTAGGTGAGTGGTCGTAGCCCTGTCGTGATCTTGAATGGACTCTTGCTCGTAGATTTGCTTTGTTGCAAGTTGTGATTGCTGTCTCGTCACAATGTTGAATGGGCTTTGGCTTGTAGACTTGCTTCGTTGCAAGTTATAAGAGAATCGTATTACGTCGATCAACTTTGCCCAATTCGATCATAGCATTGTGCTCACATAATGTCCGAGGCACAACTCTAGGAGTGCAGTCACACGTTCTATCTGACCATCACTTTGGGAATAGATACTTGTGGAGAAGTTGAGATATGATCCCAAAAGCTTAAAGAGCTCAGTTCAGAATCTCCCAGTGAATTGGGGATCACAACCACTCGCAATCACTTGTGATACTCCCTAATACTTAATGATGTGCTTCATAAATAATGTGATTGCCTCATTGGTCGAACAATCTTTTGTTGTGGGCACAAATGTCACATACTAAAGAAACCGATCTGCCACGACCATGAGAGTTCATCACCCTTCAAACTTAGGCAAGTTCACAATGAAGTCGATGAAGACATCCTTCTTTGTCTTGGCACCTTGTTGCTTAGTAGCCTTCCATTTGGTTCCTCAATGGCTTTCCCATCTCAGTGCTTCTCACCATTGGTGGACGTTGATCCATTGCGATTAGGATTGACTTGGTTTGATACCACTTGTCATGGATCGATCAATCTAACACTCTTTGATACCACTTGTCATGGATCGATCAATCTAACGTTCTTCTGTGTGATCTTAGGAATTATTTTCAGGTTGGCATTACTTGCTCACACTCACGAGAGTTTTTAAAGAGAGAAGTTCTGGAATACCATTACTTGCGAGATGATACAAAATACAAATGAGGGGGAAGAGACCCTTATTTATACAAGCCTAACCATAGTTGTAAATCCCTCCTCAATTTCTTCTTCCAATCTACGGGATTTATTACAAGAGTGTACAAGTACAATGTTGTCCGCCATTAAGAGTATTTTAGAATACACAAAAAAACCCTAGGACTTAAAATCTTCGAGGTCTAACTGTTCTTCATGGATCAGCCATAGTCCTTCGTTCAAAAACCCTTTAGGTAGTGATACTTGCCTCTATAGTGGGTTTGCTTTCAACCAGACTTGAAACTAGTACATGGCTTGTTCTCCTAAAATGACGGTTTAGGCCATAGCATAAGAAACTGATCAAATTTGGTTTCTCAATTTTTTCCTTAGGAACCGAATTGGTCCCTACGTAAATCCACCTGAAACCAATCGGTGTGATCCTTGATGAAATGAGGCTAGTCAAATAGATGGGTGGGATTGTGTTTGGGTCAGATTACAAATGTTTTGACCCAAATTGACCCACTTATACACAATATAAATTCAACAATCCACACCCGAATTCGCCTGTACCTAAATCATATGTGATCTAGATCCGTATTTTGTAGTTTTTCTTCTTAAATTGTCTCATTTGAAGAATGGATAGTTTTTTGACCGAAAATAAAAAAGACTTGGTGACTTCATGGACCGACTCCATATTTAATTTGGGTTGTAAGTAGGCGACTAACTGATCCATTAATATTCGTCTTTTTTGGACTTACTTCTCAAAACCCATCCCTGACCCATATATTGAGTTTTATGTGACCAATGTATGACTCATTTTAACCAATGTAAGTGAAAATATGGATTTGTGATTCATTTTGACAACTTTACGATAAATTGACCCAATTATTGGCCCTTGTTATTGATAGTCACTAAGGGGCTGTTTGGTCAAGTTCCGGGGAACACCCGTTTCTGTTTTTTTGTTCCCTAGAATAAAAATAGAACAGAAACGTGTTTGGTAAATTTTTTGTTCCCGGAAACAGATTTGGAACAGAAATGAGAAACAAAAAAAATTCGTTTCTTGTTCTCGGGAACAACTCAAGGAACAAGTTTTTTTTCTTTTCTTTTCTTTCTTTTTCCCTTCCTTTCTTCTTCCCCAGTTGGTCATCGGCTCGGCAATGGTCAGCGATTGGCTAGATGAGGCTCGGCAACCTTGCCGGAGCCTTGTTGGCCCCTGGCGAGGTTGCCCTAAGCTTGCCAGCCACCGGCGAGGCTCAGGGGAGCCTCACCGTGGCTGGGCGAGGCCCCCGAGCCTTGCCGTGGATGGGCGAGGTCAAGCCTTGCGGTGGCTAGTGAGGCTTGGCCTCGTTGTGGCGAGTGAGGCTTGGCCTCGTTGTGGCGAGCGAGGCCTGACCTCGCCCGGATTTGGTGAGGCCAAGCCTCGCCGGTGGTTGGCAAGGCTCCCTCGAGGCTAACGACCTCGTCTGGCTGGTTGCCGACTGGCCATAGCCATGCCGGCTACCAGCTAAGAGGAAGGAGAAGGAAAAAAAAAAAAGGAAAAAGAAAAAAAATAATAAAATTATTAATATTTTAAAAGAAATTTTAAGTCACAAAATTTTTTGGGATTGTACCAAACATGTTTCGTTTCTGGAACATAAATTTTTTATAGTTACCAAACGCCTTAAAATACTCAGAAACTGTTTACGAGAACATAAATAGAAAAATATGTTTCTGAAAAAAACTGTTTCCGGGAACAGAAACGTTACCATACGCACCCCTAATCACTCATCACATAGGGTGCATTTGGATGGGCATTTAGAAAGCCCATCTAGCCTCCAAAGCCCCTTGAGAAAAAGAGAGGGTGTTTGGCAACCTCCTCAAGGAGCTTTCAAATGAAAGTGGAGTCCTTGGAAATGCTGAAAACATTTTTTTCTTCCTAAATTACCCTCATTAATTTTTTATATTTCCATTATTACCCTTTTATTTATTTATTTTTAAATGTAGCGCCCCGCCGAACCGCGATCTAGTGCCGGCGAGCCGATCTAGTGCCGGAGGCCATCGCCGAGGTCGAGGTTGGGTGACCTCCGGCGAGGGTCGCACGACCTAGCCAAGGGCCGCCGAGGTTGCTCGACCTCGGGCGACCCTCGGCGAGGGTCGTGCGACCCGGCCCGAGGGCCGCCGGAGGTCGCCCAACCTCGGGCGACCGTGGTCGCTCGACCTAGGGGCCGTGCGACCCGGGCGACCGCCGCCGGGTCTCGCGGGCCGCAGCGGCCCTCGCTTGGGTCTCGTGAGGGTCGCGCGACGGTGAGGGCCGCGAGACCTAGGCGGCGGTCGCCGGGTTGCGCGGCCCTTGGGTGGAGCGACTGGTCGCCCGAGGTCGGCGACCTCCGGCGGCCCTCGGGCGGGTCGCGCGACCCTCGTCGGAGGTCGCTCGACCTCGGCGATCTAGCCGACGGCCGCCGGCGCCGGATCTCGGCTTGTCGGCGGCGCAGCCCTTCGCCGGTCCGGCGAAGGGTTTAGCTGAATTTTAAAAAAAAAAAAAAAAGAAAAGAAAAAATAATACCCATCAAAGCCCCTTGCGAAAGTTTTTTTACCAAACACAAATCCAACTCAAAGTCCATTTGCAAAATTTTTTTACCAAACATAAGCGCATTTTCCCAAAATAGCTTTGGGCTTTCAGCATTTGCATTGGACTCAAAGCCCATTGCAAATGCTGAACCAAACGCAGCCATAGCCCCCTAAAGTCTCCATGCCCCAAAAAGTCCTAAGCTCATCCTCACTCCACCAATCATAAATTACTTCTAATTTCCCACTATTAAACTCTTTTTGGGGTAGAAAAACCCAATTTTTCATCCCATCCGAATTTCCTTTTCCATTTTCTTTTTTTCCGAAAATTATTTTTCCACAAAATTTCGGACTCGTCGAAAATTCGCTGAAAGATGAGACGATGTCCAATAAATAAATTGTGACATGCTCAAATGTCCGATTCTCGAAACCGAATTAAATTTCGTGATTAAAATCGACCAAATGCGACTTTTGTACGACCTAACCTATAGGGTAGCCTTTAGGGATTTTAACTCGTTTGACCTGTGGTTGAAAATTTTTGATCCACGTTTGTGCATCTTCGAATCGTAGACGGCTCTTGGTTGTCCTAAAATTGCGAGGGTTCAATTATATGTCCCGAATATAATATCGATAGAAAATCGGGTTATTGCCGTTCGACGCAAATATCGCAATCGTGCGGAATCACCCACAATTCGACTACGTATTTCCATCGAATTGACCTATATCTGTTTGCTAATCGATTTATAACGGCATTATACTGACCCTTGCCAATTATTATGGTCGAGGTCGATTTCTAATGAATTCTCTAGTCTGTCACATTTATATTCCTTAACGGCCTCACATAATAGATTAGTTAACTCGTGAGTGATCAGTTCTGAGTAAAATGACCATAAGCGCGTCGACGAAACAACCATTTCACATATATCGAAACGGGGCCAAATTTCGGGACGTCACACTCACTATTGTGTAATCAGCATGGATTTGAATTTTACTAGGCTCTCAAATGCTGTTAGCGAGTGTTCCTCGAAGGGTTGGCTGTGTTTGGCGCATTTTGATTACAGCCGTTGTTGTTTTCCATGAACCTGGCTCATACAAGGGCAAGTCATGGACGCTTGTTAGGTGTAGTCAAATGACATGTCCATTTTCCGGAGAGCGATTGCTTCACGCCTCATCTTTTTTCCCCTCCTATAGTGGCTCTGTATCCACATCGTATCTTCGTTGAAATTGACCGTAATTAAGGAAATTAGGCGAAACAATTGTAACTATTATCCTGACCATAGGAATCTCTGTTGACAAGGATAGTCTTAGCCAACCCTTCAGTTCAACCGGAAACGTAAAAAAATTCGACTTTTCCAAGTCGATGGACGAGCTTAAACTTAGAAAACAGTTGAGTTCACGAAAGTATGCTTCACTGATCTAAAGGGCTTGGAAAAATGCACTTGCACCATGAGATCTCAGTAAAAACATATTAATGACGAGACGCAGATGTTCCTAATTCTATGATTTTGTTCACTACATTTGATTTGCAAAGGCATGTGTTTAAAATAATAATAATAATTACTTAACTAGAGACCAGAAAACGAAGACCTTGACTATCTACACCGTAGATGAACAGTGTAGCTGATTCACAAGATTACCACTGCACGTCGCCAAACTGATTGAGTGCTTCTGTTTGTCGCATTGCTTGATTCAGAACGTAGCTAGGATAGTAATAAACGATATAGGGCCATTAGCATCAATCAAAAGGCAAGTTGATTGACTTATATACCAAGCTACTGGCTGCGTAGAGCATAAAGAGGCAAAATATGGCCCGACAATATTCGAGGAAAGAGTAACGTTTTAAGTGATGATAGGGTGTTGTTGTGGAGAAACGTTAGTTAGGAAATAATTAGTTGCCTCAGAAAATCGTCAACCGTATTATAGCCAGGGTTAATCAACAGGAAACAATTGTGGAAGCAGCCCTCTTCTCATTAGGAATCCAGAAAAGGAAAAACAATAGACATCGAAACAATATTGCCGATGATTTTCCACGACTCGAGAACCTAAAGGTTAGTAAGTTGCAGAACTTTCCTGGATGTCCAAAGCTATAATGACCGGTTCAATGCTGACAATTTCATCCACGCCGCCAACTTCTACCTTCCCGGTCAGTCCAGCCTTTCTCAAGCCTTATAAATACCCCCCACTCGCGGCTTAATCTCCAAATAATGGAGCCACACCCACCGTCTTGTTTCCAAGTTAATCCCCATGAGGGCTTCAAAAGCTCAATGCTTAGGGTTTCTACTCTTCCTCATTGGCATTCTCCAATGTAAAGCTTTGGCTCGTTATACTTTCGTCGTAAGTTCAACTGGGTGTTATACTGACATTTCCCCATTGTCATATGCATGCAAACATTGGTTGGACTGCATTGCTCAAGTGCATAAGATATTATAGGTCGAGGAAATGCCATACAAGAGATTATGTAGAACGAAGAACATCCTAACGGTGAACAAGTAATTTCCTGGGCCGACTCTATACGTGCACAAAGGCGATACCATCATTGTTGATGTCTCTAACAAGGCTAAATACAACATTACCATTCACTGGTATGAATAGTGTTTCTCAGCTTTCACATTATGAAGCATTGTCTTGAAGATGATTTTGTCATTAGCATCTAAGTATATTAGCCGCGGTCGTTAGATAGAATTGACCTTCTATATGTGAAAGTAATTTATGCGTCTTCCTTATCGCCATAGACGATCCACAAATTTTGAGAATATAGGCACTCAAAGGTCATCAGGCATAGCCACCCCATTTCAAAACATATGGAGAGCATGTCCTATTTTAGTAGATTTCTATGTTCATTACTAGCTTTCTTCAATAACTTTTCATTATTTTGTTAATATAGATATGGTTCTCGAGAACAATTTCTCAACGTCATTCCATGGTTGCTGGAAAATTTGTCCTAATTGAATGTGGACAATCTTACTGTAGGCATGGCGTGAAACAACCAAGATATCCGTGGTCCGATGGACCAGAGTATATAATCCAATGTCCAATACAGCCAGGAGCTAAATTTAGTCAGAAGGTGATATTCTCCACGGAAGAAGGGACCTTATGGTGGCATGCTCACAGTGACTGGTCAAGAACCATTGTGCATGGACCCATTGTTATTTATCCCAAAAAAGATTCAAGCTATCCTTTTCCGAAACCTAAAGTACCTATTATATTAGGTAATTCACAAATTTGGTTGAGTAATTAATATGTGCTTGTTGGCTATTACATTTTCATAAAAAGTATAGCGCAATCAAACATAATTGATCTTTGATCATTCAAAATTTCAAACATAACGATATATGTTCGGGAGAATGGTGGAAGAAACTGGTAATGGAGGTCAATCATGAAATGCTCAGAACCGGGGGAGATCCAAATGTTTCCGATGCCTATACTATCAATAGTCAACCTAGAGATCTTTACCCATGCTCAAAGCAAGGTTAGAGACGCCATGTCTAAATTCTTCTTCTTCTTGGCCTAATTTTATTTCATTGTTCTTCCACTTCTTACATGGTTTTTGAAAAATCATCAAGTAAAGGCAATAAGGTTGCCTAGTGTGATAGAAATTAATGGTAAAATTAAACTACATCTCCTACACCTATGGTTTTTATATTCACATATAAATGTCAAGATGCTTACTTGCTTTGCAAGAGATTCCCATAGTCTTTAATGCATCCGTATACCAACATGTAAGGATGTGACCCCGCATCTACTTGCTTTCGAAAGCCATATAACATTTTAAAAGCTCGACGAACCATAGGGTCGTCCTAAAATGAAATAATATGCACCGTGTAATTTCCTAATTGTCAGTTTTTAGGGTTAGCAAGAGCTGTTGCCCTCTCTTATTATCATTTTCTGTTCTTTAATATGAAAAATGCCTGTCTCATTCCTGATGCAGACCCATCTCCCACCCAAGGCTGTTGAACAATATGTTATAATAATTATGCTATAAATTCAACCAACCATCAAAATAAGAAATGTTGGTTTACCATGCTCAGATGGATTGTTCCCCAAATGGAATATTCAAACGGTGGGACTTTGTGCTTAAACTATTTTTGGCTTAGACATTAAGTATGGTATCTTCTCTACAGTTTTTCTTCCGTATGTTTGTAATTATTTACGGTGTAATTTTGTTTCAGACACTTTCAAATTAAGGGTTGAGCAAAGCAAGACGTATTTGCTGCGAATAATCAACGCGGCCATGCAAGACTTCTTCTTCTCCATCGCCAACCACAGCCTTGCCGACGCCGCGACGGACGCGAGCTGCACTAAGCCCTTAACGAGAGATATCATCACAATATCTCCCGGTCAAACCATCGACGTCCTCCTCAAAGCCATCCAAAGTGCTGACCACTATTATATGGCTGCTAGGGTTTACTCTAGCGCTCTTGGTGTGGCTTGCGATAACACAACCACCACAGCCGTGGTGGAATACTCTGGAAAGTATGCTCCAACCTCGCCAACTCCTTTGCCGCAACTTCCTTATTACAACGACACTTCCGCGTCGATCAATTTCACCGGCAGCCTCCGAAGCTTAGCGAGCGACGAGCACCCGATCGACGTCCCCAAGAATATAACCAATCATTTCATCTTCACGATCTCCGTTAACTCATTCCCGTGTCCAAACAATTCCTGTGCGGGCCCCAATGGGACTTGTCTTGCTGCAAGCGTGAACAACATAAGTTTCACGAACCCCTCGATTGACATCCTCCAAGCTTATTATTATGGCATCAATGGCGTGTCGGAACCCAGCTCCCCAGCTTCCCACCATACATCTTCAATTTAACGACTGATGACTTGCTGTTGGACTTGGACATGCCGAAGCACAAGATGTTATAGATGAAGCCAAATATTTTTAGGGGTTTTTTTGTCTTTTCTATCATATTTGTTTTTAGGTTAAAAGTGATACCTTTATATTAGCGATGGCAAGACGCTAGCCAAAAAGAATCTGAAAAAGAAAATAGAGAGGCAAGAAAAAGAGAGAAAAAAAAAGTGAGTTTTTTTTTTTTTTATGAGGGTTCTCAATCTCTTTGTGCCATGATCTTGAGAGAAGATCATCGTTGTATTCCAACTTTTTTTGAAGTCTAATGGATTTGCAGAGTCCAACTTTGTTAACAAATTTTCTGGCGTGTTCTTTTGATTCTGTTATTTTATTATTATATTTTGTTTGGTGAATTGTTTGCGAGCGTTATTTTTCTGGAATTGACATGCGATTTCGTAACAACTAGTATTAGAGCTTGCATTGGCTAATTGAGAACATCGATGGTTTTTCAGTGATGTTCGATTGAAGGCAAACAATATGGCAGAAGATAAAATCAGAATCAATAAGTTCGATGGGCAGGATTTCGGATGGTGGAAACTACAAATCGAGGATTATCTTTATCAAAAAGATCTCTATGTAGTGGGTTGGAAACTCGAGATGGCGGAAGTGGATCTGACAGTAGAAGCCGGATAGAAAATTCTTGATCGAAAGGCATTAGGTGCGATTCGTCTAGTGTTGATGAAAAAGACAGGGTACCACATCGCGAAAGCAAAAACTGCAAAAGAAGCCATGGATATTCTAACGAATATTTATGAGAAGCTGTCCACATCAAATCAGGTATTTTTGCTAAAAAAACTAGTTAATATGAAGTCATTTGATAGAGGTTTTGTGGCAGAGCATGTTAATAGTTTTATGCAGGTCACTGGTCAATTGGAATCCGCAGGCATAAATTTAGATAAGAAGCTTCAAGCTTTATTATTTTTATGTTCTCTTCCAGAAAGCTACAATACCGTAGTGCAGGGAATTTCGAGCACAATGAAGGATGGCTTAACTCTTGATTATGTTGGGAGTAGTATCATGGATGAAGAGATGTGAGGGAAAGTCTCAGGTGGAGATAATTTTTTTGCATCTACATCTTCAACGGCACTCGCAGTGGAGAACCGTGGAAGAAGTAAAAGTAGAGGAAGATTTAGCGGGCGTGGCAGATCACAATCAAGTGGTAAGAGATATGTTGCAAAAGATGAGTGTTGGTTTTGTCACCAAATCGGATTTCGGAGGTTTCAGTGTGAAGCCTATAAAAAGAAGCAACAGAATGAGAATCAAGGAGCATGTGAAGCCTATAAAAAGAAGCAACAGAATGAGAATCAAGGAGCTAATGTTGTTAGTGATGGATCTTTGCTAGATAACTTGTGTTTGTTTACAGGGTTTGATTTAACGACAGATAAGTGGTTTATTGATTCCGGTGCTTCTTTTCATTACACATTGCAAAGAGATATATTTGATGATTATGCCAGTGGAGATTTCGGACAAGTGGTTGTGGGAAATGACCACATGTGTCCCATTGTTGGAAAATGAACTGTGACTTTGAACATCTCAAGTGGAGGATGTCTAGTTTTGCGTGAAACTAGACATATTCCAAAATTAAAAAAAAATCTGATTTCAACCAGTAAACTTGACCAAGAAGGTTTAGTAACAACCTTTGGATGTGGAGAGTGGAAGATAATCTCAGGGGTAAGAGTAGTAGCAAAGGGAAAGCGTATGGGTACACTTTACCTTCTCCAAAAAGATAATATCAGTGATATGGTTGCAACTACAATGGCTATAGGTAATTTGTCTACTCTTTGGCATTATCGTTTGGGACGTCTTGGTGAAAAATGTGTAAAGCAGTTACACTCGAAGAAATTACTTCCAGATTTTCAAAAAGTTGAGTTAGATTTTTGTGAGAGTTGCATTTATAGAAAACAGAAGGTTGTTAGTTTTCAATGGAATGAGCTACAAAATAAAAGCCAGAAATTAGAGTTAGTTCGTACTGATGTATGGGGACCTGCTCAGAAACTCTCTTATGGTGGTAAGAGATATTTTGTCACCTTCATTGATGATGCGACAAGGAAGACTTGGGTCTATACTCTTAGAGAAAAGTCAAAAGGATTCAGGATGTTCAAAATGTGGAAGACCATGGTAGAAAAAGAGACAGGTTATCATATTAAACATTTGAAGTTTAAAAATGATGGTGAATACACGAGTAAGGAATTTGCATAATATTTGAGTCAAGAAGGCATACATGGGTTAAAGACTATTCCTAGAACTCCTCAAAAGAACGGTGTAGCTGAAAGGATGATCAAGACTGTTCTAAAACGTGCGAGATGCATGAGGCTACACGTGGGTCTCCCACTACACTTATGAGCTACCACAGTTGATGTAGCTATTTATCTTATTAACAGAAGTCCATCTAGTGCATTGGATGGAGAAATACTACAAGAACAGTGGTCAAGTAAAAGATTAATTATTCACATATAAAGGTGTTTGGTTGTATTGCATATGTTTTGATTGATAGGGATGATAGGAAAAAGCTTGATGGTAAGTCCTAGAAGTGCGTCTTTATCGGATACGGTGGCGATAAGTATGGCTATAGGCTTTGGGATTATGAGAATAACAAAATCATCCGCAGTTGGAATGTAGTATTCCATGAAGAAAAGATGTACAAGGATCGTCAGACAAAGCATGAAAAGGTAGTAGAACCAGATTATGTTGAATTAGACATAATGCCCGTGAAGATGTTTTTAGTAGATCAAAGTGCACTAGAAAGAGAGGTTCAAGATGAGCCTATTATCAGTGAGGAGGTAGTTCAAGAGGAATGCAGTGATTCGGAGTAAACTAACAATCTTGAAGTACTTGTATTGAGGAGGTCTACACGTGTGAGAACGCCAAAGGTAATTTTTGATCCATCAGCTAATACAGTTCTGAGCCATGTCTTATATATAGATTCAAGAGAATTGGAGACTTACGATGGGGCAAAGGTAGACACATCTCACTTGCAGTGGGAGTGTGCTATGAAAGACTAGATGGGCTCGTTACTTTAGAACAAAACTTGGGAGTTGATCAAGTTGCCTACAGGTAAAAAAGCTTGATTAAACAAATGGGTGTACAGGATTAAGAATGAAGCAAATGTTAGTATTAGATACAAGGAGAGACTTGTAGTCAATGGCTTTTCTAAAAAAGAAGGGATTGACTATTCCGAGATATTTTCATCTGAAAATGACATAAATTAGAGTTTTGTTGAGTATAGTTGCAATGGAGGATCTTAATCTTGAGCAGGTAGATGTAAAAACAACGTTTTTACATAGTGACTTAGATGAAGAACTATACATGGCACAACCTAAGGGTTTTGAAGTCAAAGGTAAGGAGCACATGGTATGTCGCTTGAAGAAAAGCTTGTATGGCTTGAAACAAGCTTCGTGGCAATGATACCTAAAATTTGATGGTTTCATGAAAGAAAAAGTATTTGCACATTGTGAGTCTGATCACTGTATTTATTTTCGCAAGTATGATGATGGTGACATTGTGTATCTCTCTTTATATGTGGATGACATATTTGTGGCTAGTTCTAATATGAAGAGAATCGTAGAAGTGAAGAAGATGTTATCATCACAGTTTGCTATGAAAGACTTGGGAGATGCCAAAAATATTTTAGGCATGAAAATCATTAGGGACAGGAAAAATAAGAAATTATGGTTGTCGCAGGAAGACTATGTGAACAAGGTGTTAAAGAGATTTAACATGGACAAGGCAAAACTGGTTGCAACTCCTCTAGTGAGTCACTTCAAACTTTTTAAGGATATGTGTCCGAGCACTCAAGCTTTGAAAGATGAGATGGTAATAGTTTCATATGCATCAATAGTGGGGAGTTTGATATATGCCATGGTGAGCGCGAGACCAGACATTGCATAGGCAGTGGGAGTTGTGAGTAGATATAAGCAGAACTCGAGCAGAGAGCATTGGAATGTAGTTGTGACATCCTGAAAATTCAGTTATATTTTCAATTAAATTAATCAGGCATTTTATTGATGCGACTATAGTGTTTTTTTTTTCTGAGATGACCAACTGGCCTACTAGGTGAAGCCGTTAATGGATTTTAACGCAATAGGCTTAAGAATTTGACCAAGAATCGACTGTTCGACCGTGCTGGTCTGCAAGGGTCATTATTGCACAGTCGAAAATTTGTCAGAGATCAAAGATAGGTCGGTTCAACTAAGATGTGTGGCTAAACATGGGTGATTCCACTAATTTGCAAAATTCTCATCGATCGGCACTAACTGATTTTTCTATTGTTTTGGCGCATTGTGTCCGTATTTGAAACCTTGAGATTTTCATGACCACCGAGAGTTGCCAATGTGTCAAAGAGGTATGTTATGGCTCGAAGAAAATCGACCATAGGTCAATTGTACCAAAAATTCCTAAAAGCTACTCAGTAGGTTAGGTTACACTAATATCGTGCCGGATTGAAATTAATCGCGAATTTGAACCCGATTTCATAAATTGAAAGTTCTATCATGTCAAGATTAATTTTAGGAACATCGTCTAAGCTTTCGAGGAATTTTCGGTGAGTTCGGGATTTTTATGGAAAATCGAATTGGACTATTCAGAAAACGAACGGAAATCTAGATTGGCCAATTTGAAGGGATTTTGGCCTTCTGTGTGAGCTACTTGGTGAAAGAAAATTGTGTGGGCTTTTTCTTCAACAAAATTTGACATCAATCGGAGAGATTTATTACGAAATCGGATTCCGGGGAAAGAGTAATTAGAATTCGGAATTGAGGGAAACTCGTAGGCTTGCGGGACTGTTGCATTTTGATCCTTATTTGGACTTTAATATGGATAAATTGGTGTGGAAATTGGCATTGGATGACCAATTGATATTGTTATGTGAAGTTGAGCTAAAAATAATGGCGTTTCAATTATCTTTTCCCTCCCCTCCACCGGACCTCTCATGCCCACGCCATTCCCCTCTCCTTCTCGCGTGTCTTCCCCTAGCCGACAGCCCCTGCACTAATCTTCATTTTCCTTTTTCCCCTCTTTGACCATTGATCCTCTCTCTCTTATCCTTTCCCCCTCCTTCTGCTTCAGTTTCCATTTCCCCTGCAACCCACTGAGTAGCTTAGGTCTTCGCTGCTGCACATGTTGCTAACGCCACCACTCTCGGTCAACAATCTAGCAAATTCTTCCCTCGACGTTGACTTGTAGCTCGTCAGCCCATCTCGCCTTCTTGTTGGGTAGTGATGCCACCGATTCAGCCGCCCCATCTCCACACACCCACGGCTTCTTCAGCGAGTCCATTGAAGCAACCGAGCGCCACTTTCCCTCGACATTGCGTTCATAGTTCCGCTGTGGCTGCATCTCAACCGAGTCAAGCCACTAAGCCAACTCGCAGCCAGCCATGAGTAGAAACTTAGCTTGATCGTGGGCTTTGCGTGGCTGATTTTGGCTTGGTTTTGGCCCCTATTAGTGCCGCTGCTTCAGAGTTTATCGGCTGCCGTCGCATCGCCATTGCCATGGACCGATTTTTGCACGAATCCAGTTTGTTTTACTCACTAATCCTCGCTTAAGGAGCTAATGACGTTTAAGGGTTGATTAGTTTAAATTAAGCTAGGATTAGGTGGTTAGTTAGAATGGATTAGTGATTTAGTTAATCCTTGATGCATGTTAGGTGGTTAGATTAATGCAATTAACAAGTAAATAGGTGGTAGTATTTATTTAGTGAGGTTCAGGAATTTTCCAAACACGAATCGGTATTAAATTAGGCTTTATGGGCCTAAGTGTGCATTATTGGTATTTAATAATTAATTATTATTTTTTGAAAATTAGACCGGGATAATCGGTGACTAGAATTTTATGCTAATTGCAATGGTGTGATTAATTTATTTAATTGATTGCTATTTTGTACAAATTGAGTGTGAATTGTAATTTTAGGAATTTACCCCAAAATTGTTTAATTTCAGTAATTAATTTGAAATTACCGGAGCGTCGGTTTACAACGCCAAAAATGTTTTCAGACACTATATAAATAGTGGGATTTTTTAAAATAAAGACATTATATTTTTGGCTTAGGCTGACCGTGTACCTACGCACGATTATTTTTATCTGGTACATTTTTACATGACGAAATTAGGCCAAGTTGGATATTTAATTGAGGAATTGATGTGCAAAGCACAAGATCCTTGGCCAGGAGTAATTTATCGTCGTTCAGCTTAGGTGAGCATTGATCAGCTTCGAGAAGCATTAACACCAATATAGATTTATAGTAGCTTCGGTGAGCAATAACCCTTTAGCAGTTTCGGTGAGCACTATAAATATCAGCTTCGGTGAGCAAATATTATCTAGCAGCTTTAGTGAGCAATAATTGATATAGCAGCTTCGGTGAGCAATTTAGACATCAGCTTTTGTGAGCAATGATATATGGATATATCTATCAGTTTCGGTGAGCTAAATCATCTAATTCAGCTTAGGTGGGTAGTGTTCGAATTGATAGAATTAATGGATGGCATCGATGGTATGGAGTCGAATGAGTCGATTGCTTGATGGTTGAATGGATTGATTGAGAGATGGTCTTGATGGTATGGAGTTGATTGGATCGATTGATTGATAACTCAATTTGATTTGATTGAATTGAAATGATTGAATGATTGTATGAATTGTATTGACTTGCAGGAAGGAACTGAGGCAAAGGTAAGTCCTCTGACCTGTGCTTGTGTTTAGGTAGCCCTTGGGGCATATTTCCTTCGTAGTCGAAGCTTGGGGGTGAATTTGCTGAGACGTTGTCTTACCCCGTTGTGGGATAACATTTTAAGGTCCCTAGGGTGAAGAACCCGGGAGCTTGAGGTGGAAGGGTTAGGAGCGTGGATGGCTCGGAAGTCCTTTTTGAAGATAGACATCCTGTACTTAGACCCTAGAGTTGGCCTCCGTTTGTAAACCAAATTGTGGGTTTTAATAACGTGCTGATTTGAAATTTGTTATCCTGCTTTTCTATCCCACGTTTGTTATTGTTAGGGGATTAGTAATTTGCTTCCGCATGTGCATTAAAATGAATGGGTCGGCGATATGTCCTGAGATGTCGTTATTTAATTGATCACTGAGGGATGGGCACGCGCTTGGAGGATTGGGGCGTGACATCCCCGTTTGGTGGTATCAGAGCAAGTTTGTGTTTGGAGTGATAAGGTGCGATTAGTCATGAGATAATTAGTAGGAAAAGCCACTTTTAATCATATTGGTGCATGTGATTGATAGTTGATTGGTAGCTTGTTTGATGTGGGTCGCTTAAATTCTAATATGGTATTGGAATTAGAAAATAGGTTTCTATAAAGATCCTGTAGCATGAGTGATCATGAGCAAAGGAATCCTAGGAGGCATACCATCGGACCTATTGCTCGGGGTAGGACGCCGATGAGGGTTGGTGCCTGAGGAGGTCGTGGTTGAGGTAGAGCGCCGGCTCAGGCCAGCGCGAGTGAGAGAGTACCACCGTAGGTCGGTACTAGTGTAGCAGTACCGAGTGATCCTAGGTTCGATGGAATTGTTCAGGTGCTATTGAACCTTGGGAACTTGTTGGGTCAGCAAGCTCAGGACCGAACTGTTACTATTGCCGCTATAACTACCACCGCCAATGCCATAACTGCTGTTGTTGCTGCACCTATTGAGGCCCAATCTGGAGTTGTGATCAGGGAGCAAGCCGCCACATTTAGGTCGCGGTTCAATTCAGATAGAAATGGAAATCGGTTTGGAAAGAAGCCGATGACTAAAGGAAAGCACCCTATTTGTCCCAATCGAAGGAATAGAATCGGGAAATCAGCGTCGAACCAGGATGTCGTGTGTCACTTCTGCGGAAGACGACATGGACCAACTCCGTGTCATTTTAGGACGGGTGCTTGTTTTAAGTGTGGTCAGTAGGGTCACTTGGCCAGAAATTGTCCGTGCAGGCAGATGGAATCGCAATAGCTGTCGCCGCCACTGCCGATAGATCACAATAGAGGGAATGCACTACAAGATGTTCAGTGGGGTAATTGGATCAGGCCTCTAGTATAAGGAAGGGTGTAGGTTGTCACTCGACAGGAGTCGGAGGACTCATCGAATGTGTGCCAAGGTTATGGAAAAAAGCATGGGTCAGTCCAGTGTTTGAGTGTATCGGAGCGTGCTTTGAATGTGGCCAGCACGGCCATTAGGTGAGGAACTGCCCGCGTAGGTCCAGGAGAACATAAGCACCGCTACTGCAAATAGGGTGCCATTAGGAGGATGAGAGGAGCATGAATGGACCGACCATGTGTTGGAGAAATCTTCGTGAAGTGTTTTGAAGCTGACAAAACGTTTCCATCAGTCTAGTCTGAAGATTTGCAGACTCTACTATTTAAAGTCTGAAGACCTTCGGACTGCTAGATTCAAGATTCAAAGTCTATTCTCATTGACAGTTTCTAATCCGTTGAAGAAGGGCTATCCAGAACTGGGTGTTTCATTAAGGATGTGACCTTATCGACTAGAGAAGATCTCTTGGCTGGATATGACATAATAGAATCCTTTATTTGATCATGATTGATTTGAAGATTAAGGATCCGATGATTGGCGAAGTATACTTGGAAGGTTCTATTTATGGAAACCGAGATCCTGATTGTATGGGCGAACATGATTGATTGGCTATTGACATGTTCCTTTAATAGCTCGAATGATCTTCCTAATTGATTCCGTCCAACGGTAGATTGGAGGAATTCCTTTGGCAAGTGCCAACGGGTATGATGGCATAAAGGAGTATATAAGAAAGACGTTCCAGTTGTTTGAGTGGGTGCGTGATAGAAGAATTTCAAAGTCTGAAGCTCCTTGTTCTTAGTCAATTCATTTGTTGAGCGAAATCTTGTACGCAAAAGAGTCTATATTCACGAAGAAATCTTGAGAAAGTGTGATAGAGTATCTACACTGTGGAATCAAGGGAGAACTTTGCTGTAACATCTCTTTTATTCATAGTGAAATCCAGCCGATAGGCTGTCAGTGCGGAAGAGTGGACGTAGGCTTAGAATAAGCCGAACCACTATAAACATTGTGTTCAATTTTCTCTTCCCTACTCTTTGCTTTACTTTGATCATAATACGTTCTTGTTAACCAAAGGAGAACTTCCCTTCTATTGTTTATTTCGTATTGCTCACTTATCACGAGAAATTATTATACACTTATTCATCCCCCCTCTAGGTGCTTATACTAGCTATCTCAATTGGTATCAAAGTTTGTGTACTCACTTTGTTTGAAGTGTTTTACTTCAGAGTTAAAGATCCATGGCTAATATGTTGGCTCCAGGGCTGGTAGAAGGGCAAAGCAATACTAGACCGCCTTACTTTGATGGAAAGGATTATAACATATGGAAAAACAAGATGAAGGCGTTCCTAAGATCAAAGGATCCTCTGGAATGGGACTTTGTAGATAAAGGAATCTTTCCTAAAGCTGCACCTGTCTCAGAAAGAGGAAAAGATATTGTTGAGTCTAGTGAAATAACTTAGGAAGAGATAACCAAGAGACAAGCTCTTGATGCAAAAGCAATTTATTCTTTATATTGTGCTTTGTCATTTACTGAATATAACATAATATCTTCTTGTGTTACAGCAAAAGAAGTCTGTGATAGATTACATATTACCTATGAAGGAACCGATCGAGTGAAAGAGACCAGAATCAACATTCTCCTCGGTCAATACGAAGCCTTCAAAATGAAATCAGGAGAATCTATAACTAACATGTTTAGTCGTTTTACAAAAATCGTGAATGGTCTTGAAAATCAAGGTCAACTAATTTCTGATCCCATGAAGGTAAACAAGCTACTGCGTGGACTCTCCAAGGATTGGAATCATATAAAGACCTTAATAAGAGAGACACAAAGAATTATGTCACTATCTGTTGATGAGTTGGTTGGGACTCTTCAGTCTTATGAAGTGAAACGAATCAATGAAGACGAAGATCCTAAAGGTAAGAAATCCATTGCATTAAAATCCAATGATGATTATGATGTTACAGATTCTGAAGACGATTTGGATGATGAGGAGCTTGCTCTCATGATAAGAAGATTCAGAAAGCTGAACAGAAAAGGAAGAAGATTCAATCCAAAGAAATAGAGTTTTCAAAAGCAATAGATTAAGTCTGTTGAGGATGATGAATCAAACAAGGATGTAGTCTGTTTTGAATATAAGAAAAAAGGGACACATCAGACCCAACTATCCTCTTCTGAGGAAGAAGAAAGGAAAAGCTAAAAAGTATCGAAAGGCTCTTAAAGTAGAAACTTGGAGTGATATAGAGTGTGAAGAAAGTGATGATGATTATGCCAATATATATCTGATGGCACAATTGGATTCGGACTCAAACTCCGAGACAGACTTAGATTCAGACAGTGAATTTGAGGTCATTATCAAGAAAAAAGGTAAAATGGTATCTGGATAGTGGATGCTTAAGATACATGACGGGAGACTCAAATTGCTTCATAAAGCTTGTTCAAGTAAATGATGGAAAAGTCTCATTTGGAGGAAATATCAAAGGAAAAATTGTGGGATTTGGAATTATAAAGATTGGAAATCTCACAATCAGCAATGTTTCCTTAGTTGAAGGACTCAACTACAATCTGCTCAGTATCAGTCAGTTGTGTGATATCGGTTTCAAAATCAACTTTCAAGAGGGAATATGTTTAGGAACCAATAAAGATTTTACTCAGTCATTCATGGGTCCAAGACATGGAAATATCTACCTCTTGGATGTGAAACCAAATGAATCGCAATGTCTTGATTTTCAAGAAAGCAAAGTACAGTAGCTCTCTCTACAATAGAAGCAAAATATGTAGCTCTTGGAAGTTGGTGTTCACAAATTTTGTGGATAAAACAACAACTAAGAGACTTTGGAATTGAAGATTCATGTACGGAGATTAAATGTGACAACACCAGCGCAATCAATCTCACCAAAAATCCAATTCTTCACTCAAGAGCAAAGCATATAGAGATTAGATATCACTTCATTAGAGATCATGTTCAAAATGGAGAAGTTTTGATTCAGTTTGTTGACTCAAAGAACTAACTGGCGGATATATTCACAAAGCGTTTAGAGAAAAATCAATTTAAAGCTATTCGTTCCAGACTCAAAATCTTAAAGTCTGAGGAAATTCAGACTCAGAACTGAAAGTTTAAAGATACCTAGTCTCAGACGATGAAGTTTTTCTTTAGTAAGTTATTTTATTTTATATCTCGAATCTCATCTTGAAAATGTATGATCATCAACCGTGTTTGATTATTGCTATCTTTAATTGACGTGATTATTGCAACGTTTCCTTTTCGAAAAATGAGTTATTTTTTGAAATGACTATTATCTAATTTCTCGAAAAAGGCAGTTATTTTTTTAAAAAGGCATCTTTTTACTTTCTATTATGACGTTTCGTATGCCTCTCTTCGACTGTTTATACACTGTTGTTTCTTCTTCGCTTTACTCTAAAAAACCCTAAGAGAGCACCTGTCACAACCCAAACCCCGGGCAAATGCACATCCCTCAATGGTCGATTTAAAATTTGCAACATCCCAGGAACTGTTGCCGACCCATTCATTTAATTTGCACATGCAGAAACGTAAAACAATCTCCATACAACAAAACAGTGGGATAGAAATGTAGGATAATATTTTTCACAAGCCAAACCTACTACATTATAGTAGTTATGTAAATAGACCAGTTTAACACCCCAAGATTTGATACAAAAGTGAAATTGTTTGATTACCCACTAACTAATCTTCTATCTATAAGACTGGGGTTTACTACAACAATACCATATTTCTCGATATCTTGGGGGTGAGTTGTCACCCTACATCCAGTCTTGACGGAAAACCTGTCATCACTTGGAAGGAGATAGCGAGAGTCCTATTCCTCCTTTACTGCGACCGAGTGTACACGATCCGGCCTTCCTCCGTTTAGGGACCTGAAAAATGTTAGCCCTCTAAGGGGTGAGATCACATCTCAGGGAGTAAATCCCCTAATTCCAGATTAGGAGAAGGGTACATCCTACATGCAATCTAATCACGTTTCTCATACTTTCTTAATATTAGTACTTTCCTGCATGTTAGTGTCAATTAAATCATGCATAATATGTCGAGATCATATATCATCAGAATACTTTTAACATATACATATGGAAGGACATAAATGTCACATAATTATACGGGCTCCCAATTACCAGACTAAACCGTTGTAGTACGTTCCATACCGCACCACACAATTCCGTCTTTTAATTAGGTCCCTCACTTTCACCCATTCATGTGTCACAAATGATTTCAATGCACAGATAACAATCTTCCAGCATAACCGGGCATCGCCTCGCACCGTCGAGCGCTGCATCATCTACATCTAGACGGCATTCCATATAGGAGCATCGGTCCAGCCTCCACTGCAACCGACATCCGTTGACATGGGGCATTCTCGAAGGAGCATCGCTCGGCCCCAAATGGCTCGTGGCGGAATCTCATGTTGTGAATGCATATGATCAATGTCACATTTTAATAATCAATTATATACAGCATCCACAACATCAATTGAGCACTTTCATAGCAAGAATTCTTCAAAACAAGCATATACTCTTATTCATCCAAATTGACAGAGAACTGCCCAATAACGCTCTCCCAATTTTGAAGTCAGAAACTCATCCATACGATCTCGAAAAATTTTCCAATTCAGACACGTGCTAGAAAACATATAAAAAAACATTTTTCATGAAGACAACAAGATCCAGATCCCTCTGGATTCGGCCCAGAAATTATTTCTATCCAGCACAAAAATCGGGTCCAGGTCTAGAGAGCCTAACTTATCAAAATTAGTTCGTTTTTGGGTCGAAATATGGTCCATTTGACTTGAAATTTAATTATGTTAAACTAAAAGTTATAATGAACAACTTTCATGAAGGAACCGATTGAAAATTCGACCTCTAAAAGTCATTAATAGCCCTCGAAATCATAACAGGTCACGAGTTACAAAACTGTCCGAATTACTGTTCTGAAGATGACGTCATTAAAATCGTCATATTTTTAATTTATAAAAATTAAGAGAAAAATATATGTTACTATTTAAGATGTCCAAAACATTTCTTCAGAACAAAAATTCTTCAAAATCGCATCACACAGTTTGTACGAAATTAGTAAGACACACACGTCCTGGAAACTGTTTTAGAAATCAGCTACTGTTCTAGTCCGAATCTTCCTCCACGACATTTGTCTTGCTCTCTAAACCCTATCTAAGCTTTTCTATGTCTATCCTAACATTCCTAACCAACATCTATCCATATATAACGTCATCTACATCTTTCTAACTTGTACGAATTCCAAATAGAGGTACTCAACCCCTAGTCCAGATTTAGAAGACAACTCACCTAATCACAGCTAATGGCAGCTCTCGTTGGTGGTTGGGCAGCAACACAGAGGCCAGCCTTGGTCCTTTTGGTGATGGTGTTGAGCCGAAACCGCAGAAGAATGTGTTGTGGTGCGATGACAACAGCAACACATGAACTTATAAATTTTTTGGTAGAGGAAACTAAATATGGAGTTTGGTCGGTTGTGCAGTTCTTGTGCGGGTGAGGGGGCTTTTTCCTCACTCCAACTAAACGACTTATATACAAAAACCATGGTGGTAGGCGGTTGACGTTTATGTGGGTCCAAGAATATTTTTGGTAACGTCACGTTTACGCCTTGATTTGTTTTGTTTCTTAGTCTCTGGTTTGTCGTTCAAGAGGGAGCAAAGATGGAAGTAGCATGTTCAAGGGAAAAGAAAGTAACAGCTTGTATGTTGAAAAAGATAAGGGAGAAGAATAAAATAAGAGGAAGAAAGGGAAAGATGGAAGTTGCCGTGTAAATTACAGCAAATAGACTTCCATGCGTGAGAAAAGGGTGAGGAAGGAGAGTGAAAATTGCTGGGAAGTTTCATTGAAGTTTCCTTCAGCCTTTGGCCTAATTTTCCATGGAAATTTTGGCCACCTATCACCCTCATAGGCCCCACAAAGTTTTCAACATTGTCTCTTTTAAAGGAGATGAAAGAAAAGGTTGGAATCCATGTAAGCTGCTGAATCCGAATTTTGAAGTGGATTCTCGTAGCTTTTTCTCATGGAGATTGAGTTCCTTTCCCTATCAAGTGGTCCCTCTATCTTTTCCAAGTCAATCTCCATTAAATCCCAAGGAAATTGAGGTGAAATTGTAGGAGAGAGGGATTCCTACGAATTTTCTTTTTGAGGAGACTTCTCTTCTTTATTTAATTACCAATCTAACATCTAATTCAATAGGGTCAAGTCCCTTAGTAACAACTTATAATACCTCTTAAATTGTTTCACATTAGAGGTCTTAAAATCCTACTTAAAATGTGGCAATTCCCTTGCTATTTTAATTTGCTGATCTTGTATATTTCCATGAACAATTCCCATCATAAATAAATTTTGAGAAGATGCAACAATGTCCTTGGGATGAATTGTGACATGTGACAATTCTTAATTTCTGTAATCGACATCATTTCCTCGGTTAATTTCAATCAAAATGTGATTTTAGCGCAACTTAAACTATCGGTTAGTTTTTGGAAATTTTTGGTGCACTGACCCGTGGTCGATTATTCCCGAGCCACAATGTACATCTTCGACGCATTGACGACTCTCGATTGTCGTGAAAAAAATCTTGAGGTTTCAATTTCGAGCACAGGGTACCAAAACAACAGAAAATCGATTTAGTGTCGATTGACGAGACTTCTGTAATTAGTTGGAATCACCCAAGCCTAATTTTATCTCTATCGAATCGACCTATTCCCGATTTATGATAGATTTTCAACTGTGCTGAAATGATCCTTATGGATTGACACGGTCGAGTAGTCGATTCCTGGTTGAATTCTCAAATCTGTTGTATCAAAATCTTTTAATAACTTTCCCGATTAGTCAAGTTATCTCATGAGTGATCAGCTTAGAGAATAGTGCTATAAACACGTCGACGAAAAGCCCGATTTATTTAATTGAAAACAGAAGCGAAAAATCAGACTGTCACAGCACCGATCTTCCATTCCTGTTTTCTTTTCTTGTTTAATCTT
The DNA here is from genome assembly GCA_017140325.1 of Eucalyptus leucophloia subsp. euroa. Classification (NCBI taxonomy): domain Eukaryota; kingdom Viridiplantae; phylum Streptophyta; class Magnoliopsida; order Myrtales; family Myrtaceae; genus Eucalyptus; species Eucalyptus leucophloia. Next base: position 36,538,177 of record CM029477.1, read on the forward strand.
CAAAAAAGTTGTCATCTTTCTTGGGAAAGTCAAGTTTAGAATCTTTCAAAGACTGTGAAAGATGTCGTCTCAAAGGAAGTCTTCGAGGATTGCAAGCAGGGGACCGCAAATGCGTGAGGGGCTTACGCACTTTGATCTCATCGAGGAAGAAGAGTCTCCCAGTCAGCAGCAGAGCCCACAACAATCTTAGCAGCGTCACTCTCCTCCATTTAGTCCACAGGATGTTGCTCATCAAGAAAATGAAGAAATCATCGAAGGCGCAGATCCTGTAAGAATTTAAAAGCCCTATTTTATTTACAAACTTTATCGTGCTTTGAAAAGAGGTGGAACTCCATTAAACTACATTGATGAATTTTTTAAGGACAAAGGGTACGGAAATGAGTACATCTTTTTGCGAAATATGGAGCGTTTGGGAATTGCCCTTGCGGGGTTGGCAGAAGAAACCCTTGCTAATATCCCAGTGATCCGCGTGTTGGAGGGCTGAATCAGCCAGATGGGAATGATGATGATAAGTTGTACAGTCAGTTTCAACCAAGAATGGGTGTTGCGGCAAAAATTTGGGGAAAAAGGACCAACTTATTCCGATCGGAGGAATAAAAGCATCTATATTCTAAGTTGTTGAAGCGTGGGGTAATAAACCCTAGAAGTGTGGATTTTGATTTCCTTGATGTTGTGAATGTTAATTTGAGGGAAAAATTCAATCTTCTTCAACTTGAACAGTTCGTTCGACTCTCTGAAGCCTATCTTGAACTCTTCGCATATTTCTATTCGAATATCAGTTTCCTAGATGCGAATAGATTCTCTTTTAGTGTTCGAGATCAGGACTATGTGGTGGATGTAGATATGTTGGCTGATGTCATTGGGGTTGAGAGAGGGAGATATGAACTTATCAATGTCTCAATTGCTGGTGCTACATTGGAACTTGTTAATGATAGAAGGATAGTGGAAAAGATTTCCTACTTGAGAATAAGCGCATTTAACATTCTACTTCACAAGATTGTCATTAATTGCCTCAGACCAAAATCTACTTCAAAGACTGATGTTTCAAACTCGGAGGCAAAGCGATGTATGCCATCATTGGGAAAAAGTTTTCTCTTCCTCACACTATTATGTTCCACATGTATAGAGTAGTGGTGAAGGACAAATGTCAACTTCCTTATCTAGGTCTTGTGATAAAGTTATTTAGAAATTTGAATGTTCAGCCTCCACGAATTCTCTGTATTCGATCCCGTGATCATATGGTGGTAGGATTGAAAATGGTGACTAAAATGCGTCTGAAGGAACTCAGCAAGGCGTTGGAGAAATTCAAGGAGAAAACCCCTGTCAAAACTCATCAAATCTCTTCGGCAGCAAAAAGAAAAGGGAAGGAGCCCATGGTTGCTCCATCTAAGAAAATAAGAGCTCTCATCGTTTAGGATGAAGATGATGAGGAAGACATCACCATTTCTGCAATGGCATTAAAGAATCTAAGTCGTTCTGTTCCAAAATCAAAGGAACAACAAGAGAAAGACTCAGAACAGAGGACTGGTGAAAGAGAAGGTTTAGAAGCAGAAGAGAAAGAAGCAGAGGAGAAAGAAGTAGAGGAAAGAGAAGAAGAAGAAAGAAATGCTAAGGAGGAAAGAATTGAAAAAGAAGAAAAAGAGAAAAGAGATCAAGAGGAAGGAGAACATGAGGAACACTCTTCTCCACCTGGAGGCATGGAAATATGGGAAGACCATGAGAAAAGAGGAATGTCCTCATATCCTGCTACCAGTGAGGGAGTCAATCGCTCTCCAGTAGATCCAGATGACATTTATGCCTCTCAATTTCCTGATGAAGGACATGATGTTTCATCGCCAAATCTGCGTGACTATGTTGATTTGCCATCGTCTGCCTTTACTCCATCTGATCGTGCGAAGCCGACGTTGACCGATAATTCAGCAGATTTTCGCACTGGATGTTCTCTTAGAAATGCGGGATCAGATATATGCTCTGGGATGTGCAGTTTAGAATTTGCAGAATGCAGGTTAAGCTTCTTCAGTTTCTTTGAATGATCAGATCCAAGCCCTTGCTCTTCAGATTCAAGCAAATGCTAAGGGTGAAGATATAGCTCAACTGAAGGAGGAATTGAAAAAGCTGGAAGGCATTGTTCAGTCAATGAGAGATTTCCAGCTTGTTTGTGTTCCCAAGCAATCTTGACTCTATTCCATTTCATCTCAACCTTTTTATGTTGACAAAAGGGGGAGAGATGCAAGATTTGAAACTTTAAACCTTAAACTTTTTGAACTTTTGGATTGTTTTGATGTTTGACTTGACTTTTTTTGTCTAGATGTGGACTGAATTTGGGATTTGGATTTGACTACTTATATTAAGTACTATTGATATCTTATGGATGGCTTTACTCACATGCAAGACTAACCTATTTTCTGTGGTTGCAGATTCTAGTGTTATCATTAAGCCATTTATGTTTATAAGGTATCCATATTTGTTTGAGTAATGTTTTGTGGGTCAAAGTTATCCAAATCTGCAGGAAAGTTTTGTCACAATAAAAAAGGGGGAGATTGTTGGAGAAATCTTCGTGAAGTATTTTGAAGCTGACAAAACGTTTCCATTAGTCTAGTTTGAAGATTTGCAGACTCTACTATTTAAAGTTTGAAGATCTTCGGACTGCTAGACTCAAGACTCAAAGTTTATTCTCATTGGCAGTTTCTAATCCGTTGAAGAAGGGCTATCCAGAACTGGGTGTTTCATTAAGGATGTGACCTTATCGACTGGAGAAGATCTCTTGGCTGGATATGACATAATAGAATCCTTTATTTGATCATGATTGATTCAAAGATTAAGGATCCGATGATTGGCGAAGTATACTTGGAAGGTTCTACTTATCGAAACCGAGATCCTGATTGTATGGGCGAACATGATTGATGGGCTATTGACATGTTCCTTTAATAGCTTGAATGATCTTCCTAATTGATTCTGTCCAACGGGTAGATTAGAGGAATTCCTTTGGCAAGTGCTAATGGGTATGATGGCATAAAGGAATATATAAGGAAGACGTTCCAGTTGTTTGAGTGGGTGCGCGATAGAAGAATTTCAAAGTCTGAAGCTCCTTGTTCTTAGTCAATTTATTTGTTGAGCGAAATCTTGTACGCAAAAGAGTCTATATTCATGAGAAACCTTGAGGAAGTGTGATAGAGTATCTACACTATGGAATCAAGGGAGAACTTTGCTGTAACATCTCTTTTGTTCTTAGTGAAATCCAGCTGGTGGGCTGTCAGTGCGGAAGAGTGGACGTAGGCTTAGAATAAGCCAAACCACTATAAATCTTGTGTTCAATTTTCTCTTCCCTACTCTTTGCTTTACTTTGATCATAATACGTTCTTGTTAACCAAAGGAAAACTTCCCTTCTATTGTTTATTTCGTATTGCTCACTTATCACGAGAAATTATTATACACCTATTCACCCCCCTCTAGGTGCTTATACTAGCTATCTCACTATGCATCGATTGGGGAAATAATATCTTTGAGGTGTTTTTATCAGAGTAGCACAGCAAGATTTTGAGTGAAGGTTGTAGAACTTCCGTGGTTGTAATAAAGTAGTAGAAAGAAGCATGTCTAACTAGAGTTGTACTAGACTGAGTTGCTTATGTATAACTTTAATGTTATATAAAAAGGTTTGGCTCGAGGAGCTTTTGTTGTAATGAATTGTAATAGTGATATAATGCGGTTTGAACAATTGCATATGAAATTTTTGCATTGCTGACAGTCGGAGAGGACCTTCGATCCCTATTATTTCATCACTGAAGACGTTTGGGTTCTGGAGGTAGGTTGCCAAGATTTATTTGGTAACTGTAATGGATGCGACAGTTAAGGAACCGAATGTGGAGAACATAGCCCTGGTGCATAAATTTTCTAAGATGTTCCCAAAAGAATTATCAGGTCCGTCATCAGAGAAAGTGATAGAATTTGTGATTGAATTAGCACCCAAGATAGAGCCACTCTTTAAGGCTCCCTACCGTATGTTGTTGTTTAAATCAAAAGAACTGATGGTGCATATTTGAGATTTACTGGATAAGGAATTTAAAAGTGCATCAAAATGGTAAAATGGCTCATTACACCCATGCATTGACCATTGTCAACCCAATCAAGTGACGATAAAGAACAAGTGTTCATTGCCGAAAATCGACGAATTATGTGGTCAGTTACAAAGAGTGTCGATATTTTCAAAGGTCAACTTGGGAATAGGGCATCATTAGTTGAGGATAAGAAAGAATGATATATTAAATTCAGTGTTTAGTACTCGAGACGGTTTTAATGAGAGTATTGCAATGCCATTGGTCTGACGAACGTTCTAGCTGCTGTCATGGATTTGACAAACTGAGTGGTCAAAGAATATCTAGGTCAGTTTGTGATCGTGTTTATCGATGAAATTCTGGTATATTCGAGGAAGTGTTGAGGAGCACAAGGGTCATATGAGAATAGTACTTCAGACCCCGAGAATGCATGGATTGTACACTAAGTATAGTAGGTACGAGTTTTGGTGGACTAGGGTAGCGTTTCTAGGTCATTTGATTTCAAGTGAAGGAATCTCTATGGACCCGTCCAAGATAGAAGCAATTATTAGTTGACTAAGACCGACATTAGTGTCAGAGATTAGAAACTTTTTGGGTTGGACAGATTACTACAAAGGACTTGTAGGAAGATTTTCAGCGTTGGCATAGCCGTTAACTCCACGATTGAAGAAGGAGGAGAAAATTGTGTGGACAGACAAGTGTGAGCGGAGTTTCCAAGTGTTTAAGTAGAAGCTGACTACCACCCCGGTGCTCACTATACCATCTGGTCCTAGAGGACACGAGATCTACAATGATGCGTCATTCAGAGGACTGAGTTGCGTGCTGATGCAACATGGTAGGATTGTTGCATACGCCTCCCATCAGTTGAGATCCCATGAACTGAAGTACCCGATGCATGGCTTGGAACTTGTAGCAATAATTTTCGCTTTGAAGATTTAGAGACATTATGTCATGCCCCAATCCTTGAGCATGCACTCGTCCCTTACCTCGTCGATTAATAACGACGCCCTAGGACGGATTGTTGACCCTTTCATTTTAAATGCGCATGCGAAAGTATATATAAAATCCTCAGACAATAAAATAATGTGATAGAGAAGTAAGACCAATTTTTCAGAAAATACATTTTTACAAACACACAGGTCTATACACAAGGTTTACAAAAGGAATCGGCTCCCTACAAAAGAAAATTGTTCTACGACTAACTAGTTGGACATGGTCACCGATTCTTCGGGCTTCACCTCATAAACTTCGGCTCCTGGTCCTTCACCGACACCATTTACGGACCTGAAAATAGTTATACAATAACTAGTGAGACAATGTTTCAGTGAGTTATATTCCCTAAGACTTGATTAGAAAACCAATATACCTTAAGGGCTGCTTGTGCACAACATGGGTCAGAGGACTTACCTTGGCCTAGATTCCACATGCAATTCAACATAGTTCTAATAGGCACCCAATTAATCACCACAAATCGAAACATTGATTAATCGACTTAATCGATTACATGTCAATCAGACCATTCCCTGGTCATTCCATTCAATACGGTCCATTCTCTAAGATAATCTACCAAGTTACCAGGCCAGTATATTATAATATCATTCTCCGAGATGACACACTAAGTCACCGAGCCACTATAATATACTATTCATTCTCTAGATGACATATAGAGTCATCGAGTGGGTATGCATAACATTCTATCTCCGAGATGACATATAGAGTCATCGAGCCGTTATAACATACCTGTGCATAACGTTCTATCTCCAAGACAACATATAGGGTCATCGAGCTATTATAGCAGACCTTGGGTCATATCATCCTATTTCCAAGATGACATATAGAGTCACCGAGCCGGTATCCAGGTAATTCCTTTTCAAGATGACATGAGAGTCATCGGGCTGTAATAGTATAACGTCCATTCTCCAGATGACATACGAATCATCGAGCAGTTATAGTATTTTTTTTCCAAAGACAAAATCAAATTTACCATTTTTATCATTCTTGATAAAGATACACGTGTGTGGGTATATGGCCGGCCTTAGCCAAAATACAACGTTTTCACTTTTGAACCTCCAATTATTTTTAGTAATTCCAAAATAGATTTTTGACGCTGTAGACTGACACCTGATAATTTTTCACTTAATTACCAAAATTATCCATTTTTGGAAATTAATACCCAACACCAATCAAAATCAATTTGCATAATCAGGTACTCAATTAAATAAATAGAGAGCACCACTGCAATTAGCATGAAATTCCGGTCATCGGCCATTCCGATTTAATTTTCAGAAAATAAATAAATAATTAAATAATTACGAAAAATATTAAATAAATACAATAAATGCATACTTAGGCCGCAATGCCTAATTATATGTCGGAACGGGCCTGAAAAATTTTCGAGACTCATTAAATAAATACTAGAATCTATTTACTAGCTAATTGCACTAACTATCCACCTAACATGCATTGGTAAGTAATTAAATTTCACTAATCTAATCTAACTAACCACATAACCATACTTAACTTAATCTAATTAGTTTCTAAGCATCATTAACCTGCTAAGCGAGAATTAGTGAGTTCAATTCACTTGTTTAATGCGAAGAACGGAACACCGCTACGGCGGCCGAAACTCGGGTTTGCAGGTCCAACCCAACTTCGCCGAGCCCAAGCTGAGATTAGTTGGGCTGGACCTGCGGGTTGAAGAGCTCATGGCTGGGCTCATTTGATGGGCTTTTTTGGACTGGGCTGAAGACTCAATTTATGGGCTGCTGATGAACTTTGCTGGGCCTGGAATTCATGGAGATGTTGGGCCGATGGACTTCAAACGGACTGGAGCTCACTGGGTCATGAAGTTTGCTGACTTTGTGTACTCAAGGAAACGGGCGCTGGAACGGAGCTGGCAGAAGGAAGAAGCGAAGCAGCTTCGATGGGATGATGTTGTGGACGAAGGTAGTGCGGTAAGGAGTCAGCTGGTGGAGGCAGGTGGCGCATGAAGGGAGTTGCTGGATCAACAAACTACTGAGGGATCGCCGAGTTGACTGAGACGTGGGCTGGTGTGGCTTCGTGTGGCTTGCGGCCATTCGGTGGAGACACGAGGACGAAGAGCAACTTTGGTGAGAAATCTTTGGGCTTTGTTGGCGTGAGGGTATGCGGTCAAACAAAAGCTTCGGTGGAGTGGGCTGTTGACCAAGGAGACAAACGAAGATGGCTGGTAGAAGCGGGGCCTTTGGTCGTAGGGGAAGACGCTTGGCAGAGGAAGCAGTTTGCTAGCGATCGAGAGATGGGGCAGAAATGAAAAACTATCTGCCGAAGGAACAATGAAAGAAAAGCAAGAGTAGCTGGCTTTGTGGAGGCATCCGCTCGAAGAGGATGGAGGAGGCAACAAGCGTGATGAAGAAGCCAAATGAAAGGGGAGGAAAAGTCCAAGATAATCTCCCAATTTAATCAATGCTTGGTCTCCCTTATTCCACATGATTATCTTTCTTGTCCCTCCAATACTTTCTAGCTAATTAAATCCACCATTTAATCCAAATTGAATCCATAATTGTAATCCCTTCCAAAATTCCGAATTTCACTAATTTGGCTTCAATGTGTTCACTAAATTTCCAAATCGAGATCTAATTTTGATGAAGAAAAATCCCGTACAATTTTCTGCAAGTCCCCAGCACTCAAAGGCTCGACTTGGAAGTCCAAATATCCTTTAATTTGGCCCATTCGAATTTCCGCTATTTTTCTGCAATGTCCGAAGCGATTTTCCGTAAAAATCTCAAAAATTTTGAAAAATCTTCCGAGGATGAGTCGACGGTCCTAAAATATATCGTGACACAACAGAACTTTCAATTTCTGAAATCAGGTTCAATTTCGTAGTTAATTTTAATCCTATGCGATTTTAGTGTGACCTAGTCCACTGGGTGACTTTTACGAATTTTCAGTGCAATTGACCAGTGATCGATTTATTTCAAGTCACAATATACATCTCCGACACATTAGCGACTCTAGGTTGTTGTGAAAATCTCAAGGTTTCTAATACAGGCACCAGATACCAAAACGATAGAAAAATCGGTCTAGTGCCGATCGATGAGTATTTTACAATCAGGTGGATCACCCACACTCTGATCACATATCTTAGTCAAATCGACCTATTTTCGGTCTTTGATTGATTTCTGACAGTATCGTAATGACCTTTGTAGATTAGCATGGTCGAGCAGTTGATTCCTAGTCGAATTCTCAAGTCCATTGCATTTAGATTCCTTAATTGCTTCCCAGATAGTCCAGTTATCTCGTGAGTGATCAGCTTAGAGAATAGTACTATTGACGCGTTGATGAAAGACCCGATTTATTTAATTGAAAACGAAATCTGAAAATTCAGGCTGTCACACATTATTTGTGTGGATAAAGATTCCAGATCTTTATTGACCATTAAATTCTCAAGTATTTATTATTTCATAAGGAGTTGAATATGAGACAGTGTTGTGAATTAGAACTTCGGAAGAATTGTGATTGTAATAACTTGTTTTACCTTAGAAAGATGAATAAAGTCACAGATGTGCTAAGTTAGGAGTTTTCAATTGCACATATACTGGTTAAAGAATGGACCTTACTTGAGAAAGTTCGAGATTCGATTTTCAAATTTGATGTAGGCTACCTTCCAAATTTTATAGCCACCCTCAAAATTGAATCGGATGCTCAAATTAGAATCAAGGAACTTCAGTGGACAGACCCAGAGATTCAGAAGATCCTGCAAGAAACACTAATAAGAGAAAAGCTAACTTTCAGATTTTTGAAGGCGGAACATTGAAGCTCCGAGGATGATTGTGTGTACTTGACGATGTAACACTCAGGAAAGAGATATTGTCAGAAACTCATCGTAGCAGTTGCAGCATTCATCCTAGCAATACGAAGGTGTATTAGAATTTGTGTCAACACTATTGGTGGTCCGGTATGAGGATAGACATCACCAATCATGTTGCTAAATGTCCGACGTGTTAGCGAGTGAAGGCACAACTTTGTAAGCCGAGAGGACTCTTGTAACCTCTCGAGACCCCAGAGTGGAAATGAGTGCACATCACGATGGACCTTGTGACAGGCTTATTAAGAAATTAGAGGGGTAATGATTCCATTTGGGGTTAGTGGTTGACAGATAGACGAAGTCGACTCACTTCATCATAGTATGAAAGGACCTCGATTTGAATAGATATGCAGAAATGTATGTGCGCCAGATAGTTCGTCTACATGGAGTTCTAGTGACAAATTTATATAAGATCTAGATCCGAGGTTCCCAGTTTCAGCAGAACAGTTAGATGGTTCCTTTTGAGGCATTGCATAGTAGAGTGTACAGAACTTCAGTTTGTGGAAAGGAAGTTAGATGACAAAAGATCACAGCCCAAAGTCATTTCAGTAGTCAATGATTGTAGTTGTCGTGATCAGAGATAGATTAAAGACCGCTCAGAGTCACCAGGAAAGTTGTCTTGTTGAGCGTTGAAGGCCAGAATTCCAATTTGGTGATTGCATCTTTCTGAAGGTGTCACCAATGAGGAGTACTTCGCGCTTTGGCAAGAAAGGAAAGCTGAGACTGAGGTACATAGGTCCCTTTGAGATTCTGGAAGGAATCAGGATCCTAGCGTATCGTCTTGCATTGCCGCCAAGGTTGGCATGAGTGCATAACGCCTTTCACGTGTCGATGTTAAGGACATATGAGCCTGACTTGACCCACGTGCTGAGTCTTGAAGAATTAGATGTGGACAACAGAGTGTCGTACGTGGAAAGTGTCACGCCCCGATCCTCGAGCACGCACACATCCTTCTCTTGGTCGATTTTAATATGCGATATCCCAGGACTATATATCGCCGACCCTTTTATTTTATTAAGCACATGCGGAAGCAATTATAAATCCCAGACAATAAAACAATGGGATAGAAAAGCAGGGCCATATTTTTCATATTGAAACTTATAACCAAACTTTTATACAAAACACAAACCACTTCATCACTAGTCATATCAAAAAGGAGATCTCAAAAGAAGATAAACTCTCAGTCCATCTTGGCCATACTCAAGGCCTCTCTCGGGATTATCTTCTTCTTCCAAAAAATCATTCTCCTCAAGTTTCACCTCCAAGTTCTCCTTCTCAGACTCCTCCTCATCAGCTCCTCATCGGGGTCCTGAAATGTTTTTCCCCAACTGGGATGAGACTACGTCTCGCGAGTTCTACCCCACTAAGCCCGATTAGTAAACCATTATACTAAAGGCTACCTAAACACGCATAGGTCAGAAGACGTACCTTGGCCTCATATCCCACCTGCAAGTCAGTACAATTCACAATAAACATCCATTCACTTCAAACAAATTGAACCAGTCGATTACATGTCATACGAATCAATCCCCACTGTGGGATATTTAAAAGCTAGGCCATGTGCATTCTCCAGGACGACCTTCCAAGTCTCCGAGTTCACGTGCCTTGAACCTTGGGCCCACGTGCATTCTCTCAGGCGACCTTTTCGCCAAAGTGATGCATCAAGTCACCGAGCCCACGTGCCCTTTTAGATGCCTACACTTAGTCACAGAGCTCCATCAATGCTCTCGAGCGTCAATTCGCCAAGGTGACGTACAGTGAACACTTTACTATGCTCTCGGGCATCTTTTTTTCGCCAAGGTGATACACTGATCACAGAGCCAACATAAACAATTCAATATGCTCTCGGGTGTCTTTTTCGCCAAGGTGATACACTGATCACAGAGCCAACATAAACAATTCAATATGCTCTCGGGCGTCTTTTTCGCCAAGGTGATACACTGATCACAGAGCCAACATAAACAATTCAATATGCTCTCGGGCGTCTTTTTTTTTTTTCGCCAAGGTGATGTATTCATCACAGAGCCAACACAAACAATTCAATATGCTCTCGGGCATCTTTTTCGCCAAGGTGATACACTGATCACAGAGCCAACGTAAACAATTCAATATGCTCTCGGGCGTCTTTTTCGCCAAGGTGATGCATTCATCACAGAGCCAACACAAACAATTCAATATGCTCTCGGGCGTCTTTTTCGCCAAGGTGATATATTCATCACAGAGCCAACACAAACAATTCAATATATTCAACCACCGAACTCACGTGTATTCTCCAGGTGATATTCCAATTCACCGAGCCACGTGCTTCTTTCAAGTGGTTAACAATCAACTTTCAATACTGACAACCAATGCCCAACGATTTCTCAATCAAATAATTAAATCAATTCAACAAAGCATTATAAATACTGAATAACATACTTGGCCAACATACTTGGCCATTTACCAATCAACAATTCAATCTCAATCAATTCCAATCAATTTAGGGTAAATCCCTAAAATATCACAATTTATGCAATTCCATACAACGTGGAGCTCAAATAAATAAACGGACTGTGCAACAACGATCAGCACGAGATTTCGGTCGTCGGCCATCAAAATCTTAATTTCCGAAAAATAAATAATCAATTTATTAATTTCGAAAATTAAATAATTAATATTAAAAATTCAATTTAGCTCAAAATAAAGCCCGATTAAATAAACAGACTTCACCACGATCATCAGCATAATTTTCCGGTTCCAGGCCATCTCAATTGAATTTTCAGAAAATAAATAATTATTTAATTAATTTCGAAAATTAATTAATATTAAAAATTCAATTTAGCTTAACATAAAGTCCGATTAAATAAACGGACTTCGCCACGATCATCAGCATAATTTTCCGATTCCGAACCATCTCCCTTGAATTTTCGGAAAATAAATAATTATTTAATTTAATTCCAAAAATTAATATTTAAATGCCCAAAAATCTCACTTAGGCCCGAATCGCCAATTGAAGCCCGATTAGGGGTCCGAAAATTCCTGAGATGCCTTCAATAAATAGTAGACCACGTCTACTTGCTAATTGTGCAATCAATTTATTTAAATCACATCACAATTGACTAATAATTGCTAATTTATTCTAATCTAACAACCTAAACATAATTAATTAAAACTTAACCAACCTAAAGAATAATTAGCCAACTAATCCAGGATTAGTGAGATTACTCACCAAATCGCGCGCAAATCGGATCAATCGACGGCGGCGACGCGAGGAACGATTGTCTCCAAAGCACGGCTCGGGTTCGGAGCCCGGAAAAGGGCCCAAAATGGCCTTGAACAGTGCTGGAAACCCATTTTTCTAGCTGCTGTTCATGGCCAAACGAGGCTGTTCCGGTGGCTGAGATGGCGGAGCAAGGCCGGCGGGAGGGCGAGGAAACGTCGGGGAGGTCGGACGGAGTTGGGCGGAGGTCCGGCGGTGGCTGAATCGAGCTGAATAGAGGGCGGCACAGGAGCTGGACGGTGCACGGCGAGGACGGCGAGCGCGAAAGGGCGGCGGCCGAGCACACGGCAAGCGGTGGACAAGCGGGTGCTGGCGCGGGCGGCGGCGGCGACGGCGGCGGATCTCGTCTTCGTGCGGCTTCCGTTTCTGTCTTGGTTCGCTGGTTTTTTACGAACAAGAGAGGAAGAAGAAAGGAGGGCCTTCGGTCACGAGGGGTGGGGAAGAAGAAAGAGGAGAGAGAGAGAGAGAGAGAAGTGATAAACTTTTGACTAGTCAAAGAGGGAAAGGAAAGAGTGGGCGTGGGGGGAGCACGTCCGCACGAAAGGGGAGGGGAGAGGAGAGAGAAGAGAGAGAAAAGAAAGAAAAAGAAAGAAAAGAAAAGAAAAGAGAGGGAGAGAGAGAAAAGAAATAAAACAATAGCCTTAATTTTCCTTTCTTTTCTCTTCCCCTTTCTATTTCTTTTCGGGCTTCAAATTTTCTTCCGATAATTTCTTTCTTGAAATTTCGGACTCGTCAATAAATTGATGAGCGATGAGACAGGATAATCTGGATGTCACGAAAGCTCGATTCAGATTATGATTCGGAAAGAACAGATTTTGTATATCAAAATGGTCCCCTTGGTCAAAGTGGTCCGACAACATAACGGGACTGAAGAAGCAACCGGGGAAAGTGAAGACTCGATGAGATGACGATACCCTCACCTTTCGTTTAAGTTGGTAAAGGTTTAAATTTCGAGGACGAAATTTTTATAAGAGGGAAAAAGTTGTGACATCCTGAAAATTCAGTTCTGTTTTCAATTGAATGAATCGGGCCTTTCATCGACGCGACTCTAGTTTTTTTCTCTAAGATGGCCACTTATGAGATTATTGGCCTATCAGGTGAAGCCGTTAAGGAATTTTAACACAATAGGCTTGAGAATTTGATCAGGATTCGACTGCTCGACCGTGTTGGTCTGCAAGTGTTATTATGACACAGTCGAAAACTTATTAGAGATTGGAGATAGGTCGGTTCGATTGAGATGTGTGGCTAAACGTAGGTGATTCCACTAATTTGCAAAATTCTCATCGATCGGTACTAGACTGATTTTTCTGTCGTTTTGACGCTTTGTGTCCGTATTTGAAACCTTGAGATTTTCACGACCACCGAGAGTCACCAATGTGTCGAAGAGGTATGTTATGGCATGAAGAAAATCAAACACGGGTCAATTGCACCAAAAATTCCTAAGAGCTACCTGGTAGGTTAGGTTATGCTAAAATCGCGCCAGATTGAAATTAACCGCAAATTTGAACTCGATTTCAGAAATTGAAAGTTCTGTCATGTCACGATTAATTTTAGGAACGTCGACTTATCTTTCGAGGAATTTTTTGCGAGTTCGTGATTTTTACGGAAAATCAAATTGGACGATTCGGAAAACGAACGAAAATTCAAATTGGCCAATTTGAAGGGATTTTGGCATTCTGTGTGAGCTACTTGGTGAAAGGAAATTGTGTGGGCTTTTTTTTCAACAAAATCGGACATCAATCGGAGAGATTTGTTATGAAATTGGATTCCAAGGAAAAAGTAATTAGAATTCGGAATTGAGGGAAACTTGTAGGCTTGAGGGACTGTTGCATTTTGATCCTTATTTGGACTTCAATTGGGACAAGTTGGTGTGGAAATTGGCCTTGGATGACCAATTGATATTGTTGTGTGAAGTTAAGTTAAAAATAATGGTGTTTCAATTATCTTTTCCCTCCCTTCCACCGGACCTCTCATGCCCACGCCATTCCCCTCTCCTTCTCGTGCGTCTTCCCTTAGCCGACAGCCCCTGCACTAATCTTCATTTTCCTTTTTCCCCTCTTTGACCGTTGACCCTCTCTCTCTCTTATCCTTTCACCCTCCCTCTGCCGACACATTTCTCTATCTTCCCATTCTCTTTTATTTTTTTTCTCACGTGTTTTCCCCTTCCCCTCTTCTTCTTCGTGGACACCCCCTGCATTGAAGTCCCCCTGCTTTAGTTTCCATTTCCCCTGCAACCCACTGAGCAGCTCAAGTCTTCGCTGCTACCACACGTTGCCAACGTCACCACTCTCGATCAAAAATCTAGCAAATTCTTGCCCCGACGCTGACTTGTAGCTCGTCAGCCCATCTTGCCTTCTTGTTGGGTAGCGACGCCACCGATTTAGCCGCCCCGTCTCCACATGGCCATCGCTTCTTCAGTGAGTCCACCGAAGCAACCGAGCGCCACTTTCCCTCGATGTCGCGTCCGTAGTTCTGCCGTAGCCGCATCTCAATTGAGTCAAGCCGCTAAGCCAACTCGCGGCTAGCCGTGAGTAGAAACTCAGCTCAATCGTGGGCTTTGTGTGGCCGATTTCGGCCCAGTTTGGGCCGCTGTTGGTGCCACCGCTTTAGAGTTTATTGGTCGCCGTCGCCATGGACCGGTTTTCGTGTGAATCCAATTTGTTTTACTCATTAATCCTCGCTTAGGGAGCTAATGACGTTTAAGGATTGATTAGTTAAAGTTAAGCTAGGATTAAGTGGTTAGTTAGAATGGATTAGTGATTTAGTTAATCCTTGATGCATGTTAGGTGGTTAGATTAGTGCAATTAGCAAGTAAATAGGCGGTAGTATTTATTTAGTGAGGTGCGGGAATTTTCCGAACACGAATCGGTATTTAATTAGGCTTTATGGGCCTAAGTGTGCATTATTGGTATTCAATAATTAATTTCCATAATTATTTAATTAATTATGATTTTCCGAAAATTAGACTGGGATAATCGGTGATCGGAATTTTATGCTGATTACAATGGTGTGATTGATTTATTTAATTGACTGCTATTTTGTACAAATTGAGTGTGAATTGTAATTTTGAGAATTTATCCCAAAATTGTTTTATTTCAGTAATTAATTTGAAATTACCGGAGCGTCGGTTTATAACGCCAAAAATGTTTTCAGACACTGTATAAATAGTAAGATTTTCTATAATAAAGATATTATGTTTTTGGTTTAGGCCAACCGTGTACCCACGCATAATTATTTTTATCGGGTACATTTTTACACGATGAAATTAGGCAAAATTGGATATTTAATTGAGGAATTGATGTGCAAAACACAAGATCCTTAGCTAGGAGTAATTTATTGTCGTTCAGCTTAGGCGAGCATTGATCAGCTTCGGGGAGCATTAACACCACTATAGATCTATAGCAGCTTCGGTGAGCAACAATACTTTAGCAGTTTCGGTAAGCACTATAGATATCAGTTTCGGTGAGCAAAGATTATCTAGTAGCTTTGGTGAGTAATAATTGATATAGCAGCTTTGGTAAGCAATAATTGATATAGCAACTTTGGTGAGCAATTTAAACATCAACTTTGGTGAGCAATGATATATGAATATATCTATCAACTTCGATGAGCTAGACCATCCAATTCAGCTTAGGTGGGCAGTGTTCGAATTGATAGAGTTTATGGATTGTATTGATGGTATGGAGTCGAATGAGTCGACTGATTGATGGTTGAATAGATTGACCAAGAGATGGTCTTGATGGTATGGAGTCGATCGGATCGATTGATCGATAACTCAATTTGATTTGATTGAATTGAAATGATTGAATGATTGTATGAATTGTATTGACTTGTAGGAAGGAATTGAGGTAAAGGTAAGTCCTCTGACTTGTGCTTTTACTTAGGTAGCCATTGGGACGTATTTCATTCCTAGTTGGAGCTTAGGGCGTAAACTTGCTGAGACGTCGTCTCACTCTGTTGTGGGATAACATTTTCAGGTCCCTAGGGTGAAGAACCTGGGAGCTTGAGGCGGAAGGGTCGGGAGCGTGGATGGCTCAAAAGTCCTTTTTGAAGATAGACTTCCTGTACTTAGACCCTAGAGTTGGCCTCCGTTTGTAAACCAGATTGTGGTTTTAATAATGTGTTGATTTGAAATTTGTTATCCTGTTTTTTTTTTGGTGAAAGGTAATTAATATATTGAAAAGGAACGAGTGAACAAAAGTAAGGAAAAAGAAGAAAAAGAAAAAGAACACGGCATTAGAACCCACACTTAGAACAATAGTTAATAATGAGTGGAGGGATGCCGGAAAAGCCACACACATGGCAGCCTGCTACCAACTAAGAAGGGAAGCACGGCATGAACAACCGGCAAACAAAAAAAAAAAAACACCTATAGGTAGGGAATGAACCATCCTCCGGATTCAATGAAAATTGCTGCACCAGCTGCACCTGCACTAATTGTAACAACTGCACCAATTGCCTTAATCAAGCCGCATCTAATGCTCCCTAGAAAAGATGATAGGGTTAATACCCCATCTTAGCTGCAACCTTCTATTCTTGAAGTTATCTTCAACATTCCTAACAGTGATCGCCTTATCTCTGACCACTTTAAAGAGATGATTCTTCATAACCGGGACAGAAAGAGCTTGTTCTTGGAAGAGAATACTGTTCCTGTTGTTTCGGATAATATGACGTAGAGCTCCAAAGGAGAAGCGAGCTATGCACTTATAAAAGTCCTTTCCCATAAGCATGGTGATGGCCCACCAGAGATTATCCTCCCACACCCTGTTATGCCAAGGCAAATTGCATTTGGTCGGCCAAAAGGAGGCAACCCTGGCTGTGACACTACACTCAAAAAACATATGGTCAATAGAATCCGGTACATCGTTGCAGAAGGCACAAGCACCACTATCTATTCTACCATGCGACAATAAAATTGTCTTGGTGGGTAGACTGCGTTTAGCTATAGGCCAAAGGTTTACTTGATATCATGATGTAATTTTGTTGTTCCAAATGAACATATGCCAAAAAACCTGAGTCCTCTTCCGCTTGAAGGTCTCCCAAGCCGTCGCAACAGTGAAGCATCCGGACGATTCTCCCTCTAGCCAAAACAATCTGAATTTTGAGAGAGACTCGGGAGGGGATGATCCCAAGACTCAAGCACCAACTTGAGAGGTTGCCCGGCATCAGAGAAGAGATCAACCACTATTGCCTGCCTAGAAAGCCTTGAACTGTATATGAACGAGTCTGAAAAAAATTAAGTTCAAGGGGCCCTTAGGGTGCCAATTGTCAAACCATAAGGAGGTAGAGAGGCTGTCTCCAATCCTCCAATAGAAGGCATTGCAGACCTCGCTTCTGAGGGATAGGATTTTTTTCCAAGCCCAAGAATAGCAGGTGGGTTTCTTAGCAACCCAAAAATTCCTTGATTTTAAGAACATGGATCCACTTGCACCACAAAGCCTCCTTGTTTGAAAATAGGAGCCAGATATGCTTCAGCATAGTGGCCTTGTTGCAATCCCTGAGCCTCCGGATGCTAAGGCCTCCTTCCTCTTTTGGTAGGCACACTTCGCTCCAGGCAACTTTAGCACCCCCTTTCCCTAGTTCCGGGCCTTTCCATAGGAATTGCCTAAATACTTTCTCTATTTGTTCCAACACGGCTATAGGTAACATAAAAACTCTCACCCCGTAGGCTTGGATAGCATGAAGGATTGACCTGATAAGCTGAAGCCAGCCAGCAAAAGAGAGAAAGCGGTGAGTCCAAGATTGTACTCTCGCAGTAATGCAGTTAATAAGAACACAACAATTTGCCTTGCTAAGCCTAGCAGTAATGATCGGAACCCCCAAGTATCTTACCGGTAGGTTGCCTTCCTGGAAATCAAGGTGGGTGAGGATCTAAGTTCTTAAAGCAGGTGATCCACTAGCCAAAAAAATTTCTCTTTTGGAGGGGTTTAGGCACAAGCCACCCCATGCCGAGAAGAGCTGGAGGCCTTCTTTGAGGAGATTTACCGATGTTAGGTCCGCCTCACTAAATAAGAAAACATCGTATGCATAGAAAAGATGTGAGGGATTCGTCGCCTTGCATCGCCAGAAGAATTTAAATTCCGGCCTGAAGGAGGACCTCCTCAGGACTCCAGAAAGTACCTCCATAACCAAGGTAAAAAGGTATGGGGAAATAGGATCGCCTTGGCGTAGGCCGCGCCCAATTGCAAAATAGCCATAAAGTTCCCCATTTAGAGCAATAGAAAACATGGGTGTTTGCACACATGTCATAAAAAATGTAGTCATGAAGTCGGGAAAACCAACGACAAGCAGAACTTTCTCAAGGAAACCCCAATCAATTGTGTCATAAGCTTTCCTAAAGTCAACTTTAATCGCACACTTAGGAAGGTATGGTTGCAAGTGGAAACTAGAAAATAGTTCCTGAGCCATCAAGATATTGTCTCCAATCCTTCTGCCCTTCACAAATGCGCTCTGAGTTGGACTAACAACATTTTCTAGAACAGCTGCCATTCGATTAGCCAGCACTTTTGTGGTTCACTTGTATATAGTAATGCAGCAGGCAATGGGCTTGTAGTCATCAACAGAAGACGCATTGGGGACTTTGGGTACAAGTACCAAAATGGTAGCATTTATCTCCTTCAATAGCTTCCCCGTTACAAAGAAATCCCTCACTGTTGTTATGACCAACTTTCCTACCGTCTCCCAGTTTTCCTTGAAGAACTCAACCGTGAAGCCATCTTGACCAGGGGACTTGCCCCTTGGTAGAGAGAAAAGTGTATCCCTGATCTCCATCTTAGTGATCGGATGGGCGAGGAAGCTGCCCTGGTCGTCCGTAAGAGGATGTGAATAGTCTTCTGAATCTCCTCAATGGACAGCCCTTGTTGCTCCGCCCTTTGTGCTAGTAGATCTTGGAAATGCTCCACCAAGCGCCGTTGAACTAGGTGCGGTTTAGTAATTTGGTTACCAGAGGAATCCAATACAGACAAAACTCTATTCCGAAGTTGTCTATTTTTTACAAATTGATGGAAGAACTTGTATTGCTGTCACCTTCCTTGAGCCACCTTATTCTAGATTTCTGTCTGAAGAATGACTCCTCACTAGCTCGAAGGTCAGCAAAGATATTTCGCTGGACCTTTTCCAATTCCGCAAGGCTTGTTGAGAAAGGGTTCATCTGAAGGTCGGCTTGCGTGCTTGTCTAAGGCTACCCTTGCTTATGAAGTCCTAGGAGAAATATTAGAGAATGAATCCTTATTAAGCTACTTGAGGCGATACTTGAGCGCCTTAAGCTTGCGCACAAGCCAAAACATGGGAACCCCTTCCTTTAGGTCTTCCCAGATTTGAGTAACAATTGCATTAAACTGTGGATGCTTCATCCATAAGTCAAAGAACTTGAACGGTTTCCTCCGATGAATCGGGTTCAACACTTTGACCACCATAGGTTTATGATCCGATATACTTGGCGCTAGAAAGGAGGCTTTAGAGTAAGAAAACTCCATGCACCACCTAAAGTTCACAAGGGCTTTATCAATCTTCCTAGCCTTCCTAGATAGTCCTGAGGAAGTTGTCCAAGTATGCCTGAACCCAACATATCTAAGGTCCTCTAGTTCTTATTGCTCTAAGCATTGACTAAAATCATCAAAGCATGGGATCCAAGCTTAAGAGCCTCCAACCTTGTCAGTGGGATCCTTTATAGCATTGAAATCCCCAATCACTATCCAGGGTGAATTCTAGAATGCACTACTTCTATATATAATATCCCCCCAAAGCTATCATTGGAGAGTAAAAGAATGCCCCCCATAAGCAATTGAAATAGTGCAGGTCATTCTTGAGTCCAAAACCTTAAGAATCCCATGAACTACCTGAGTATATATCGCTATCATTTCAAAGTTAACTCGCAAGTGGTCCCACCCTACCCAAATCCTACCCTTAAGGGTGAATTCATAGTTGGCAAGCTAGCACCAGTCCCTCAACAGACTCCCAGAAATGGAATTGAAGAAGGTCTGCGGGACCTTTGTTTCCACTAAACCAACCAACCACAAATGATTTGAACAAACAAGTCTACGGACCTCTGCCTGCCTAATGGGGTCCATAAGGCCCCTAACATTCCAACATCCTATATACATAAACAAAAAAAAGACGGACCAAGGACCAAGGGTTACCTAAACTTCGCGGGCTTACGCCGAGAATGAGGTGGTTCCGCCTTTGAAAGCGGAGATGTGGCTAGGGCTAGGGCCATCAGCTTGTCTTGAATGGTCTCAACTTTCCTACTAGTCAGGGTGGCCTTCGATAACAAGCAAGGAGAGAGCTGGTCCTCTTCTACACCACCTGAAAGGTTGCTTGACTCAATAGGGTCGTCATCCGGGCTTGGTGGCACATCTGTGGAGTCTTCCACAGGGCTGATGGAGTTAATAGGATCGTCATTTGGGCTAGGCAGCACATTTGTGGAGTCTTCCACAAGGTTGATGGAGTCAATAGGGTCGACATCTGGGCTAGGTGGCACATCTGTAGAGTCTTCCACAGGGCTGATGGAGTCATCCTAGTGGCAGGAGATGCAGCATTCGATTTTGTGAGGATCTGCAACTCTCTCTAGGCCTTCCTTGTTGAACTAGAGAGCAAACTCCACTCTAGAGCGCAGGCTTCAACTTGTTGGTGCGTCCCTCATTAATGGATAAGGTATGTGAGCCAAAGCCTCTCTCCTTATGAGGGAGAGACTTCTTCTTCTTTTCCTTGACTCGTTTCCAAGCGAAGTCGACGTCAGTAAGGCAGTTTGCCTCAACCGGCACCTCAACCGGGATAGGAACGGGTTCCTGGGGTGGAGCGGGAGGGGAGGAATTGGCATGTCCCTATGGCGAGGAGACCACCTGCTTAGTGGTGGTTGGGGGCGTATCACAATTGTGACTAAACATACCACACTTCACACATTCTACCGGTTTCCATTTAAATTGAATGTCAATAGTGCACACCACCCCATTCAATTTCACTCTCACTAAAGGGGTACTTGATTGGTTGGCTTGGATTTCAACACAAACCCTAGCAAAAGAACTCATACGCATTTGCTTCGTGTGTTGATCCACATAGAGGGGTTTGCCAATGGCGCTTGCAATGGCACTTATTGCTGGAGGTGACCATAGGTCGAGAGGGAGGTTCTTCAATCTAATCCACACTGGGATCGTGGAATGGTTCTCCTTCTTCAACTCAAGAAGAGGCTTCCACTATTGTAAGATTAGTGAAACCCTTGCCACCGTATAGGGACCTTCCTCCAATATCTTCCTACAGAAAACTGGGTCGGGGATATGGAAAAAAAAGAACCCTCGATCATTGGCAAAGACCTCCCCGAGCTTCGATCCTCACATGCACCTCAGAGAGCGCTCCGTGAGCTTAAAGGGGAGCCTTCTCCCCACAAAATACCCAACAAGGCATTCATACCGCTTGAGATCCACAGCCTCGAGGACTTTCTTAGCAAGGTCGACTAGTAGGCCATCATTATCAAGTGAAGGAGGCATATATGACAGTTGGTACCCTTTTGCTGCCAAACGAGCGACATTAGCCCATGATCGGGCTTGAGGTGGCTTTGATCTACATTGTTGCTTTAAGTCCAGAGGCCTTCTGGAGGCCGACCTCCCTCTACTACAATCCTTGGTCCATACCACATGGCCTGGGGCCTTAAAGGTGGCTTGGTGTTTCCGCGATGCCTCAGCATGGCTTTCTTTCGGGATCACAGACTATTGGGCCAATAAATCCAAAGAAACAGGGTTCTTCCCTCTCTCTTTAGCAGCCCTACTCAACTGGGCCATATCAACCCCAACACCTACCTCAGCACGTACCTCAGCTGAAGTAGGGGCCATACCACACCAATAACACTATAACACCCTCTAACCAACCAGCCCAACTACTACATGTCAATATAAATAGGTAGGTCTACCAGTGGGTAATCAAGGCTAACTTGCACAGCTCAGGACCCCTAACCCCCGAGAAAGCCGCAATCCAGTTCTAACAAGCAGTAGACCAGCGGAGGCGGAGGCGAACGCCGGTGGATGGGTAGCGAGCGGGTGTCGGGAAGGGGACAAAGGTGGAGGGCATAAGCTTTGGGCGCTGGAGGGCAAAGGCAAAGGCAGAGGTGGATGTGTCGAGCGTTAGTGAGGGTCGGCGTTGGGCGTTGAGCGTCGAATGGCAGGCGGAGGGCGTCGGGTTGGAGGGCGGTCGTCGGACACCGATGGGTAGAGGGTAGAGGCGGAGGGCGTCAGCGACGTCATTGGGCGCCGGTGTGTGTCGGTGTCGGGCACTGGTGAGTTCTGAGGACGCCGGCGAGTAGATTTGGCGTTGGGGCAAGACTCGCAGCCGTTGTCGGGGCTTAGGAGGCGGCGGCATCAAATCTAGCCTTATAGTGGCTGAAGCTCGTCTCATTGAGGCTAGGGAGGCGGCGGTGATCGGAGGCCGAGCGAGGAGGCGGCGACAATGGTGGATCCAGATCTGTTTTAGTCGAAGCTTCGGGCAAAGGTGGGGGAGGTGGTGCCGGCAGAGGGGAGGCGGAGGGGTTGGGGCTACATGGCCGCGATTGGTAAGGCTATTGAGGAAGTGCCGGCTGAGTAGATCTGGCCGGGGTCCATTAGTGCTATTGGCGGCCGGGACTCGAAGGGAGCCCACGTTAAGCGGAAGACGAGAGGACAATGGACTGCACGCCGCGACCGAAGACATGCGGGGGAGAGGCAGGTCTTGGCCCCGGTCGGCAGTTGCAACCGACGGCTGGAGCACTGGCGAGTGGCTGTTGGGCTCGAGGCACCCGCGGTGGTCCACGCAGTTGTGAACCCTACTATATGAACGCCGTCGTTTCAGAGAGAATGGGGGCCCTGGCTTATCTCATTTCCTCCCACATTTGTTATTGTTAGGGGATTAGTAATTCGCTTCTGCATGTGCATTAAAATGAATGGCGATGCGTCCTGGGACGTTGTTATTTAATCGACTGTGGAGGGATGGGTATGTGCTCGGAGGATTGGGTCGTGACAGTAGTGAAATGGATATTAAGATATTTTGTAGGTACTTTCAATTACTCACTTTGTTATGGTGGTACATCTCTAGAGTTGTAGGGTTATGTAGATGCAAATCATTTGGGTGATTGAGATAGTGGTAAAAGTACCACTGGATATGTTTTTACAGTTGTAGGTACAACAGTAAGTTGGGGATCTCAACTACAAAAAATAGTGGCTTTATTGACGATAGAGGTAGAATACGTGGCGATCACAGAAGCCTCCAAGGAAATCATGTGGTTACAAGATTATATGGAGGAGTTACATCGAAAACAGCCAGTCAGTACAATGTGGAGTGATAGTCAAAGTGTAGTGCACTTAGTAAAGAATGCAGCTCATCACTCAAGAATTAGACATATCAAGAAGCATTATCACTTTATCAGGTCAGCATTGAAATATAATGAGTTAAAGTTACAGAAGATTGATGACTCGAAGAATCCAACTGACATGTTGACCAAGGTAATAGATAGAGAGAAGCATATTTTCTGTACTACTACCATTGGTATTACTCCATATTGATTGATGAGGAGTATCACAGAGGCACAAGTTTTTCAACTACTAGTTTTTGAAGAAGATGGATGCAAAGTTGCTTGGTGCTTGGGTATATTTGTCTGCAAGTGGAAGATTATTATAGATCAAGCCAAATTATTTTAGGGGCTTTTTTGTCTTTTTTTATCATATTTGTTTTTAGGTTAAAAGTGATACCTTTATATTAGCGATGGCAATATGCTACCCAAAAAGACGTTGAAAAAGAAAATAGAGAGGCAAGAAAAAGAGAGAAGAAAAAAGTGAGTTTTTTTTTTCTTTCTTAATCTTTTTGTGCCCTGATCTTGAGAGAAGATCATCATTGTATTCTAAATTTTTTCGAAGTCTAGTGGATTCACAGAGTGCCTCTGTGTGGAGACATAGCCTAGGTTTGGGTGAACTTCATTAACAAATTTTATGGCATGTTCTTTTGATTCCGTTATTTTATTATTATATTTTGTTTGGTGACTTGTTTGCGAGTGTTATTTTTTTGGAATCAACGTGCGATTTCGTAACACGGGACAGAGGTGAAGGTACTGAAGTATAACTCAACCGTGGAGCTCGTTTTTCAGGGGACAAACTTGGAGGCTGGAACTGATCACCCTATGCATCTGCATGGATATAGCTTTTATGTCGTTGGTTGGGGACTTGGGAACTTCGACATCAAGAAGGATCCCTTGAATTATAATCTAGTAGATCCACCTTTGCAGAACATCATTGCGGTGCCGAAGAACGGGTGGGCTGCGATCAGATTTAGGGCGGACAATCCTGGTGAGTTTGAACTAATGTTTGACATAGACGCTTTATTTGTGTTAATATCTATTGGTATTATCTTCGCCCTATATTCTTTTATGTGCTTGTGTCTTTTAACCTACGCTTAAATTAATGTCGTACAAAGCCATTTATACAGATATCTTTTGCGTAGATAAAAAAGTACTGGTACTGATTGCGACAAAAATGGGCAGGAGTGTGGTTCATGCACTGCCACATAGAGCGGCACCTGACGTGGGGCATGGACCCGGCGTTCATCGTGAGGAATGGAGTTCCCCCGAGCACCCACTTGCTGTCGCCGCCACCCGACATGCCACCTTGTTGATTCTTCTTCGCTTTCAGTCCGTTTCGGGGGAGACCTGATGAAGACATTTACCGTCGCCAGGCGATTCGCGTTTGGTCTTTCCTGCTTCCGTTTAGTTTCATTTAATATTCCGTCATAATAACCTGCGCGCGATGGTATCGATTTGGATGCTGATGCACCTCACCGGAGAACTAGTCTTTTCTTGGAATAAGATGGTCGTTTATTTATCCATTTTAATGGGATCCGATCTCGTCTCTGTCTCTTTCGTGGATGTTATTACATGAATTGTACCAAAACTATTTCGACCATTAATGAAATGGGTCGTCTGGCAATACTCGCAAAACTAATGTTTCAAATAGGCTTGATTGGCATGATCTAAGATGATGAAATATTTTCTTGCCTCTCGTGTTTCAACCTCACTGCCGCGGTGACCGATGCCCATGGGCTAGGTTGCGATGAAGCCGAGCTTATTATTTCCGCTGTTGTTGGGTTTCATACCCATCCGCCGGACCTAGTTTCCTCTCGCCAGCCAATAGGTTCAGGTCATGCGTGTGCTTATTATTCCCATGAAGTCTAACTGTTGAAAAGTACATACATCATCTCCCTCTCTAAGTAAATTGCACCAAGGCTTATACTAAAAAGGTTCTTCGGTTCTTCTTCTTGCAACTCATCAGAACAAAAGGCAAAAGAAAAAAAGGTTCTCATATGCAAGAGATCATATTTTACTATTTTGCTTTTATAAAAGAAAAAATGGTTAGAAAATCTCAAAAAAGATAAGAAACAAGCGGAATAGAGAATTGTGAAATTTCAGTATATTTGATGTGTATAAAAGAAGAGCAGTGAGCCTATTTATAAACTATATTAGATGATTATCTAGAATAACATATCAATCAAAGATATGCACGATCAAAGGGAAAAATATACACAATCGTAAGATAAATTAAAAAAAATCAAGAGATATATCCTAATTTACTCTAACATTGGATATTTAATTGTTTCTAACATCCCTCTCAAACTCAAGGTGCATAGAAGTAAACTTCAGTTTAGATAAAAAAATTAATCAAAAAACGTCATTGCAATTCAATGTATTGAAGAGAGATCTAGTTAACATTGACTTGGTTGCTTACCTATCATGGGTTGTCATGCCTAAAATACAAGCTACATGTAGGAGGTAGTCATCATGGTAGAAGGTTGTCATTGTAGTAGGAGATTGGTTGTAATGACAGGCTGCCACAAATGTTGTGATGTCTCGAAATTTGGCCATATTTCGAAATATATGAAATTGTTATTTCATTGACACACTTATGGTTATTTTACTATGAATTGATCACTCATGAGTTAAATAATCTATTGGATGAAGTTGTAAATGATTAAAACACGAAAGATCAGAGAATTTGATCAAGGATCGACTACTCGACCATAAGGATCAACAAAAGGTCAATACTACACTATTATAAGTCAATTAGTAAACGGATATAAATCGATTCGATGGAAGTACGTAGTCGGTTCGCGAGTGATTCGCATGACCAAAGGGAGTTATACTAAAGTGCACTTTCCACCATTGATCTAAATCACAACACCTGCATACATTTAGTTCATTAGCAACATAACCACTTTACAGTTTTCTTTCATTTAAAATATCTAGGCTTCTCTTGCTAATGTGTCCCAAATGCATATGCTACAATTCATATTCTCGAATAAATGCATCCAATGTCTTTGGGGTGAAATTTATCATTATCTCGTTGAAGCTCATATAGGCCACCGAGCTTGATTCCTTTCATTATCACCAATGCATCTCAAACAACTTTCAAAACTCTACATTATGAAGCATACTGACATCCAGCTAAATCTAGGGTATTCCAAGAAATTAAGTTTTTCTTCAACCTTGGAACATGCCTTACTCCAATCAATGTTCTCACTATACCATCGTGTATTTTGACTCTAATATTGCCAACACCTACAACATCACACTTTGTGTTGTTCCATAACTGGACTTTACTATTATTTATGCATTTGTAATTAGTAACCAATTTCTATTTGGTGTAACATGAAAAGAGCAATTTTAATCCATAATCCATCAATCAAATGATGAATAATTAGTGATAGACAAGACAAAATCAATACTATCCAAATTACCATCAGTTACAATTGCAACATTATCTATAGAATCAACTATAATTCCCTTATCCTTCTCGTTCTTCAACTTAAGGCAATTTCTTCTAAAATGCCCCCTCTTGCCAAAACTCCAATAAACAGCACCACCAGTCTTAGGCTGACTAATTCTGTTCATGTTTATACTACCCTTGCTAACACGTATACTAATTTTTCCTCTATTTTTGCGTACTAAAGCAGCATATATATGTTCATCAAATTCCCTTTTAAGGATGTTCTCACTCATAATCAAATCATGAACCCCATGAAATGTCAAATTTGTTGACCTAGAGGAACTATTTACAATAACAACGGTAGTATACCAACTATCGGACAATGAGAATAACATAATCAAAGCATGTATTTCATTTTCAAAGTCAATCTCAACTGAACTCAATTGACTAACGATCACATTGAATTCATTAATATGATTTGCAACTGATGCACCTTTGCTTATCTTCAAATTAAATAGACGTCACATCAAAAGATCTTGTTGATCATAGAGGGCTTATCGTACATATCCAATAAGGCTTTCATTAAAACTACAGTGGTCTTCTCCTTCATGATGTTAAACGCGACATTATGAGCCAATGTTAGTTGAATAACATCCATAGCTCGTCTATTTAGCAATTCCCAATTAGCTTGCTCCATTGTCTCTAGCTTCTCCCTAGACAAGGGCAAGTGTAGTTTTATCCAATAGAGATAATCCTCAATCTACATCTTCTAGAAACTAAAATCATTCCCATCAAATCTATCAACTTTGACTTTTCATTATTTTGTTGCAATCGATTTACTTTTACTTAGCCAAGTCTAGCTTTAATACCAATTGTTGTGGAAAGCAAGCAATCGAATAATAAAATAGATAGAATAAAGAAAATAGATCGAACAATAAATTTAAGTGGTTTGATCGTAGTGACCTTTGTATATAGGGAGAGCAATAACAAATTTCACTATAGATTAAGCGATAAACGGAGAGAGGCGACAGGATTGGAGAGAGGCAACGCGATTGAAGCAAAGCGACTATAGGCGTTACAACCAAAGAGAGGCGACCAAAGGCGATAGGACTAGAGGCAACAAAATCGGAGAAAGGCGATCGGAGGCGACGAGACTAGAGGTGATAGTATTGGAGAGAGGCGATAGGACTGGAGGTGACGCAATTGAAGCGAAGCGACCGGAGGTGATGGCACCAGAGCGAGGCGACCTAGCCGAAGGCAACGCGACTGAAGCAAAGTGACCATAGAGGGGCAGCGACAAGCTCGGAGAGAGGCAACTAGAGGTGATGGGACTGGAGGCGATGGGACGGGAGAGAGGCGATCAAAGGTGATGAGATCGGAGAGAGGCAAGTGGACAAAGGTGCAAGTAAGCTAAGAAGAGACCTTCAGGTGTGAACTGAAAATGGACAAGAGAGAAGAGACCTTAGGGCTTCTTTAAAACAAAAGCTATTTCTTGTTTTTGTTCTTAGGAACAAGAAATAATTTTTTTTTTTTTTTACTTATTTTTTCTATTACAAAACTATTGCCCGGCTACCTTTCTATTCCGGGGAATAGAAAAATAAGTTGACATTACCAAATGGATTTCTATTTTTTTTAATTCCGAAGAACAAAAGAATAGAAATCGGGAGAAACAGAAACATTACTATGCAGACCCTTAGAGGTACAATGTGGACAACTTGTCTGCTTTCCTGATTAGGAGAAAAGCTCGTTTCAACTTATTTAGAAATGTACAAAAGTTACCTTCAATGCTCTAATGAGGAGATGTGATTTTGAGGACGAATGTTAAAAGGGGTATAAAGAACTAATGGTTAAATCGGAAGGTGACTTCATGTTGTGTTTGTCAGATTCTCAAAAACCGGATTCGACACTAAATCGAACCCTTAAAATGAATGCGGAAGACAAGCCGGGAAAAACAACACGTATCACCGATCCTAAAGCACACCACGGAATCGAGCATACCTTATTAGCCATAGATTAAACACCAACGCCGATAAGAGGAAGAAAAAAACAATCTTGTTCGATCCGATGACGTCGATTGGCCTTGAAGGGAAGACGGCGTTGTCTTAAGCTTTTTGGTTTTCTTTTGGAGGGAGAGAGGGAGAGGAAATGTACGCTCTTTTTGCCAAAAAGGTGTCTTCGTCTCTCTCTGTCCTACCTTTTATACATCCCCTCAAAAATATAAAACATACCTCTTCATCGTATCCCTCCATCCATGGACCCTAATTTTGTGGGCTAGGCTTTTAGGCCCAACATGGGCGGACGGGCTTTAAGCCCATCACATTAATAAAAACATCATCTCCCACTCGCACATGGTGGGCCGAACAAGATTCTCTTTACCTCTCTTCAACATTCATACCGGTGAATAATCCGTGCGACCAGCATACTTTGAGAGCTCGTTGCTATACATCTGTTAGGAATATATAGCATCTCATAATGGGCGTCTCACTCGAGTAGATTTAGTATGCGATCGATCAATCACATTTTAGATCGATCAATCACATTTATATCTCTCTTGATCTCTTTTTAAACAATGATATACTCATGACCATTGGCAACATCCTAATTGTTGGAGAAATCTTTCCAGAATATTTTGAAGCTGACAAAACATTTCTTTCAGTCTAGTCTGAATATTTGAAGACCGACAGTTTAAAGTCTGAAGACTTTGTATTCTCAAGACTCAAGACTCAAGACTCAAGACTCAAGACTCGAGACTCAAGACTCAAGTCTATTCTATTCCTGACGCAGTCTTTCTAATCCAAAGTGACGAAGGAAATCCAAAGCCGAAGTGTATGGTTGAGGATTCGATCCTATCCTCTGGAATAGATTCTTTGGTTGGATAGATATTTCGGATTCTTTGATTCTTATCTAAGATCAATTGAAGATCCGATGGTCGACGAAATATTCTTGGAATGTTCTATTCTTGGAAACCAAGATCCTGATTGTATGGGCGAACAGGATTGATGGGCTATCATCGATTCCTTAATTAGCTCGGATGATCTTCTTGATTGATTCCGTCCAACGGGTAGATTGGAGGAATTCCTTTGGTAAGTGCCAACGGCTATGATGGCATAAAGGAGTATAAAAGGAAGACGTTCTAGTTGTTTTAAGGGTGTGATCGATAGAAAAATTCCAAAGTCGAAGAACCTTGATTGTTAGTCGATCATCGTTCGAGCGAAATTGTATACAGAGAGTGTTTATACTTGGTGACACCTTGAGCGAGTGTGGTAGATCATCTACACCTAGAAATCAAGGAAGATCAACACCGTAACATCTCTTTGATTATAGTGGAATCCAGCCAATCGGCTGTCGGTGCAGTAAGAGTGGACGTAGGCTTGAATCAAGCCGAACCACTATAAACCGCGTGTTCAATTCTCTCTTTCCCTTACTCGTCTTACGATTGATTTTTAATTATTGCAAATCCTTCAACTGTCTAAGTATTGTGCAATCTTCAAGAAAATTTTTATATACCTATTCACCCCCTCTAGGTACTCGTACTTGCTATATCATTTGGTATCAGAGCTCGTGTTCTTACTTTATTTGAAGTGTTTTACTTCGCAGAGTAAAAGATCCATGGCGAGTATGCTAGCACCGGGGCTGGTGGAAGGGCAAAGCAATACCAGACCACCCTACTTTGATGGAAAGGATTACAACATCTGGAAAAACAAGATGAAAGCTTTTCTACGGTCAAAGGATCCTCTGGAATGGGATGTGGTGGAAAAAGGAATCACTCCTACTGCTGCATCGCATATCGAAAGAGGGAAAGAAACTGTTGAAGCTAGCGGAATGTCTCAAGAAGAGATAAACAAGAGACAAGCACTCGATGCTAAAGCAATTTATTCTTTATATTGTGCTTTGTCACCAACTGAATATAACAGAATATCTTCTTGTGTTACAGCAAAAGAAGTCTGGGACAGATTACATATCACTTATGAAGGGACAGATCGAGTGAAGGAGACCAGAATTAACATTCTTCTTGGTCAATATGAATCCTTCAAAATGAAACCAGGAGAATCTATAACGACATGTTTAGCCGTTTTACAAGATATTGTCAATGGTCTTGAGAATCAAGGACAGAAAATTTCTGATCCTATGAAGGTGAACAAGCTACTGCGTGGACTCTCCAAGGATTGGAATCATATAAAGACTTCAATAAGAGAGACGCAAAGAATCATGCCATTATCTCGTAGACGAGCTGATTGGAACTCTTCGGTCTTACGAAGTGGAACGAATTAATGAAGACGAAGATCCAAGAGGTAAGAAATCCATTGCATTAAAATCTAACGATGATTCTGATGATGCAGATTCTGAAGAAGATCTGGACGATGAGGAGCTTGCTCTTATGATTAGAAGGTTCAGAAAGCTCAATAAAAAAGGAAGAAGGTTCAACTCAAAGAAACAAAGTTTTCAAAAACAGCAAACCAAGTTTGTTGATAATGAGGAACCAAACAAAGATGTAGTTTGCTTTGAGTGTAAGAAAAAGGGGCACATCGGACCCAACTGTCCTCTTTCGAAGAAGAAAAGAGGAAAGTCGAGAAGTCTCAAAAAGCTCTTAAAGCCGAAACCGGAGCGATACGAGTGTGAAGAAAGTGATGAGGAATATGCCAACCGTGTCCGATGGCGCAATCGGACTCAGACTGGATCGACTCGAGACGGTGAATTTGAGGTAAGTGATTATAAAATCCCTGTCAAAGTCTCTAAATACATTGATGAACTATGTTTTAGTCTTAAGACTTCTCTCAAAAAGATTTCCGAACTTAAAAAGGAAAACTCAGTTTTAAAACAAAAGGAAAATATTTTAGAAGAAAAAGTGAAAAGTTTAGACTTGAATGTTTCTACTCTTAAAGAGAATGAAGATAAACTTTCAAAAGAAAATGCTTTCTTAAAAACTGACTTATCAAATATTTCAAAGAAATTTTCAATAGGGTCCGAAAAACTTGAAAAAGTTCTTTCAATCCAAAGACCTTACTTCAATAAGTCTGGTCTAGGTATGACAGCAGAAACTATCCCCTTGATTGATTTTCCGAAAGTAAAAGAAAGAATTAAGAAAAGACCGTCGAGAGAGGCTTACAAAAATCATTTCAAGAAAGTTTTTGTAAAGTCTCGTAGGTCGAAATGCTTTAAGGTGTTCAAAATGTAAAAGTCGGGATCATTTTGAAAAAGAGTGTCCTATGGTTTGGAAGCCTCGTTAAGAAAGTATGGCCTAATAATGCTCATTCTACTAACGCCAAAGGACCCAAGAAAATTTGGGTACCAAAGAAAGCTTGAGACTCTCTTTTGAATGCAGGTCTCTGTCAAAAAGAAGGTAAAATGGTATCTTGACAGCGGATGCTCAAGACACATGACGGGAGACTCAAATTGCTTCATAAAGCTTATTCAAGTAAATGGTGGAAAAGTTTCATTCGGAGGAAACAGCAAAGGAAGCATTGTGGGATTTTGAACTGTGAAAATTGGAAATCTCACAATAAACAATGTCTCTCTAGTGGAAGGACTCAACTACAATCTTTTCAGCATTAGCCAACTGTGTGACATTGGTTACAATATCTCCTTTCAAGAAGGCATATGTTCTGGAATCAGCAAAGACTCAACTCAGTCTTTCATGGGTCGAAGGCATGGAAATATTTACCTCCTTGATGTAAAACCAAATGAAGATCAATGCCTAATTTCAATTCAAGATGAAGCAGTCCTATGGCACAGAAAGCTTGGCCATGTCAACATGAAGCAATTAGCCAAAATCTCATCAAAGAAGCTTGTTCGAGGTCTACCTAAATTGCCATACCAAAAGTCGATTTATGCACTCCATGCATTCTGGGAAAGCAGGTAAGAAATTCATTTAAGCCAATAAATCATGTCTCTACTAATCATGTACTACAGTTGCTTCATATGGATCTCTTCGGACCAACAAGAACCCAGAGCATTGGAGGTAAGAAATATTGTCTAGTAATCGTGGATGACTATTCTCGCTTTACACGGGTATATTTTCTTGCAAGTAAGTCGAAACCTTTTCGTACTTTGAGAAGTTTGCTAAAAAGGTTCAAAATGAAAAAGGATGTGCAATCTCAAGTATAAGAACAGATCATGGAAGTGAATTTGAGAATCAAGATTTTACGAAATTTTGTGATAAATCTGGTTTTAATCATATGTTTTCCTCTCCATATACTCCGAGCAAAATGGAGTCGTGGAAAGAAAGAATAGATCTCTTCAAGAAATGGCTAGAACACTTTTAATTGAAAGTAAAATTTCTTCACGATTTTGGGCTGAAGCTATTTCAACTGCTTGCTATATTATAAATAGAGTCTTTCTAAGACCTATTTTAGAGAAAACCCCTATGAATTATTCAAAGGTAAGAAGCCTATTGTTTCATACTTTCATGTGTTTGGTTGCAAATGCTTTATTTTGAAAAATGCAAATGATCGAGTTGGTAAGTTTGAAGAAAGATCAGATGAAGGCATCTTCCTTGGATATTCTTCATCAAGCAAAGCCTACGAGTCTACAACAAGAAAAGCCGAGTCTGTGGAGGAATCAATGAACGTCAAATTCCAAGACTCAACGCTAGATGAATCCAGCCGGACTCAAGTATGAAGAGTCGAACCCTCTCTAGATCTTCCAAAGTCTACAACTCAAGAAGCATCTCGGACTGGAAGTCCAACATCAAGATGCTCATGAAGATTCAAATAAAGAAAGAGATCATCAACCAGGCAAATCAACTAGTAACTGGAAGCATAAATCCAGTCATCCCAAAGATCTCATTATTGGCGAAATCAATGAAGGAATCCGCACCAGATCAAAAAGGCGTGAAGAATCTAGTGCTGTGGCTCTCATTTCTGAAATTGAACCAAAAAGCATAGAAGAAGCTTTATCTGATGAAAGTTGGATCGAAGCTATGCAAGAAGAACTCGACAGTTCAACATCAATGATGTCGGGAATTAACATCTAAACCAAAAGGTAAAACTGTTATTGGAGCCAAATGGGTATTCAGGAACAAGATGAATGAAGAAGGAAAAGTCGTACGAAATAAAGCAAGACTCGTGGCCAAAGGATATACGCAAGAAGAAGGAATAGACTATGACGAGACTTACGCACCAGTTGCAAGGTTAGAAGCTATTCGACTATTACTTGCGTTTGCTTGTTATAAAAATTTCAGGTTATTCCAAATGGACGTCAAAAGTGCGTTCCTAAATGGATTTATCCATGAGGAAGTTTATGTGGAACAACCACCTGGGTTTGAAGACCCAAAGAAGCCGACTCGGTCTTCGGACCGAAAAAGGCCTTGTATGGTTTAAAGCAAGCACCTCGAGCTTGGTACGACAGACTAAGTAAGTTTTTATTACAGAATGGTTTTGTCAAAGGTAAAGTAGATACTACTTTGTTTATCAAAAAGGAAAACAAAAGCTTTTTACTTGTTCAAATATATGTGGACGATATTATTTTTGGATCACCTAATGAAAGTCTATGCAAGAAATTTTCTAAGTCTATGCGGGATGAGTTTGAAATGAGTATGATGGGAGAATTAACATTCTTTCTTGGACTCCAAGTGAAACAAATGAAGGAAGGAACTTTTATTCATCAAGAAAAATATGCAAATGATCTTGTCAAAAGGTTTGGATTGGAAAAGTGCAAAAAGACCGACATACCAATGTCATGTTCTCGAGAAGATAGACAAGGATGAAGAAGGGAAGAAAGTAGATCAAAAGCTGTACGGGAGCATGATCGGTTCACTTCTTTATCTTACCGCTTCTAGACCTGATATTTTGTTTAGTGTTTGCATCTGTGCTAGGTTTCAATCAGATCCTAGAGAATCCCATCTCAGTGCTGCAAAACGTGTTATCAAATACGTTGCCTCATCTTCAAGCATCGGTCTCTGGTATCCCAAGAAGGGAGACTTTAATCTTCTAGGTTACTCAGATGCAGATCTGGCCGGTTGCAGAGTCGATAGAAAGAGCACTTCGGGAACTTGTCAACTGCTTGGAAACAGGACAGTATCTTGGTTTTCGAGGAAGCAAAGCACTGTAGCTCTTTCAACGATGAAGCGAGTATGTAGCTCTTGGAAGCTGCTGTTCACAAATTCTATGGATAAAACAACAGCTACAAGACTTTGGGATTGAAGACTCATGCACGTAAATCAGATGTGACAACACCAAAGGCGATCAATCTCACCAAAAATCCAATCCTTCATTCAAGAGCAAAGCATATTGAGATTCGACATCACTTCATTAGAGATCACATTCAAAATGGAGAAATCTCGATTCAATTTGTTGATTCAAAAAGTCAACTAGCGGATATATTCACAAAGCCTTTGGAGAAAAATCAATTCGACTCTATCCGTTCAAGACTCAACATTTTGAAGCTTGAAGAAGTTAAAGTCTAGAGACTCACCAACTCTAAGACTCTAATCTCTCAGACTTTAAACCCCCAAACTCAGACGTGCATGGCTATAGACTGTAAGTTGCTATTTTATCGAAAAGGTACGAATTCTCGTTCAGTTATCTAAACTCGAAAAGGTACGATCTTTCGTTCGGTTATTCTCTAATCCGTGTGAAATTGAAAACTTGTCTTTTTTTAAAAAAAAAAAAAAAAAAGGGATTAATTTTGGCAGTTATTGATTTTGAAAAGAAATGTTCGTACACTTTCCTTGTACCGGTTGAACTTCCCTTTTCAAAACTGAGTTATATATATACAGTTTTTCTTCGCCCAAATCTTCAAAACCCTAAAAAGAACTCTCCTCCCGATCCTGTTTCTATTTCCTGTTCATCTTCGAGAAAGTGGTCATTTTTCTTGGGAAAGCAAGTGAAGGAATCTTCCAATCGACAAAGAAAGATGTCTTCTTCGAGGAAATCATCAAGAATCGCAAGCAGGGGACCACAAAGAATGGAGAAGGGACCGACTCACTTTGATCTTACTGAGGAAGAAGACTTATCAAGTCAGCGACAAAGTCCGATTCGCTCTCCTCCACGTCATTCAACACCTCCTGCCCCACAAGGTGCGAGTCAACATCCGGAAGAAGAGATAATCGAGGATGCCGACCCAAGTAAGAGTCCAAAGACCCTCCTTTATCTATAAGCTTTATCGTGCGTTGAAAAGCACCGGTACTTCATTAAAATATATAGATGAATTCCTTAAGGACAAAAATTATGGGAATGAGTATCTTTTTCTGCGGAAAATGGAGGAATTGGGAATTGCTCCGAAAGGAAGGGCAGAGGAGGCACTTGCGAACATTCCAAGTGATCCTCGTATGCCAGGACAAAATCTGATTGAAGGGAACGATGATGACAGAATGTTCCTTGAATTTCAACCCAAAATGGGTGTGGCAGCAAATGTGAAAGGAAATCGGATGGATTTGTTTAAGTCCAAGGATCAGGAAAATGTGTATTTCAGGCTGTTGAAAAGAGGGGTGATAAACCCTAGAAGTGTCGATTTTGACTTCCTAGACGCCATCAACATGAACTTAAGAGAGAAGTTGAATTTGCTTCAACTTGAGACTTTTTGCTCTGACTCTACGGACGGGTATGCTCAACTGACCGCTTATTTCTATTCAAATCTTAGCTTTTTGGATGCGAATAGAATTTCATTCAGTGTACGAGACCAAGTCTATGTGGTAGATGTGAATATGTTGGCGGACATAGTTGGAGTTGAACGAGGACGTTATCTACCAATCAAAGTCTCACCCGCTCGTACTACTCGGAACTTGTCAAAAATAGGGACGTAGAGAAGAAAATTACTTATTCCAGGATGAATGCCATCAACATTGTGCTTCATAAGATTGTGATTAACTGTCTCGGATCGAAGTCTACGTCAAAGACTTCGTGTCTCTTTCGAAGCAAAGTTGATGTACGCGATCAACTCGGGACGGAAGTTCTCTCTCCCGCACACTATTCTCTTCCATATGTACGAGCAATGTCGAAAGACAAAGGACAATTGCCTTATCCCTGGTCCGGTGACCAAGATCTTCGACACATGAACATTGAACCGCCACAAACATTTTGTGTTCGACCGTGTGATAAGATGGTGGTAGGTTTGAAGATGTTAACGAAGATGCGTCTGCAAGAACTGTCCAAGGCAATGGAGAAATTCAGAGTGAAATCTCCAGTTCAGTCTGCTTCAAAAAGGAAAGGAAAGGAAGCCATTGGTGCTCCATCGAAGAAGAAGAAAAGAACTCTCATCCTGGAGGATGAAGATGAAGATGAAGAGGATGAAGATCCCACTATCCAAGCACCGACAAGAACCGCACGCTCCGTGCCTCAACCGATAGAACTCGGAAGAACGAGAGAAGAAGAAGAGCAGAGAGAGAAGGAGAAAGAAGCTGAAGAAGAAAGAGAAGGAGAGAAAGAAAAGTCTGCTGAATCGGAGAGAAGGGAAATCAAGAGCATGATCATCACTCTTCCCCTTTCGATGTCCTAGAGACGGGGGAGTTGGCGAGCAAGAAAGGTCCTCACCTCATGCTACTGCTGTTAGTGAAGGTCCAAGACAATCTCCAGCAGACCCGGAAGAATTTCAGGCTTCTCAATTGCTGAAGAAGGTGATACGTCGATACCAAATCTGCCGAGACTATACGAAGCGCCATCGTACGCATTTACTCCATCGAGAAAGCTCATGCCGGTACATTACGGACGGACAATTCTGCAGATTTTCGTCGCATCATGGATATTCTTCTCGAAATGCGTGGCTAGATATATGCTCTAGACTCGTGAAATCCAAGCCATGAAGAATGCTGGACAAGCATCCTCGGCCACCTTGGAGGACAAAATGAAAGACCTCGCTCGCAACTTCAAGCCAATGCCAAAGGAGAGGAGGTAGCTCAACTACGGGAAGACTTGAAGAGGCTAGAAGGAGTAGTCCAGTCTATGGGAGATTTCCGGATCGTGCGCATTCCCAAGCGAGACATGACTCCTTTCTCACCCTTTTTAATGATGACAAAAAGGGGGAGAATCAATTTGAACAAACATCTTTCAACATTTTAAAACTTTTGTGGTTATGTTTATTTTTGAGTATGACTTGAGAACTTGAACTTGGGTGTGAATTTAAATTTGACTGAATTGGCTGTGGATTTTGATGCTTGATGTGATTGGTTGCATTTATATCAAGTGTTGTTATGGTATTACTCATGAAAGACTAACCAATTTTCTCGGATGCGAGTCTGGTTGCTTTATTAATCTTTTTGAGTTAGCCATATTGCTTGAGAAATGTTTGCAGGTCAAAGTTGTTCAAATCTACAAGAAAGTTTTGTCACCATCAAAAAGGGGAGATTGTTGGAGAAATCTTTCCAGAATATTTTGAAGCTCGACAAAACATTTCTTTCAGTCTAGTCTGGATATTTGAAGACCGACAGTTTAAAGTCTGAAGACTTTGTATTCTCAAGACTCAAGACTCAAGACTCAAGACTCAAGACTCAAGACTCGAGACTCAAGACTCAAGTCTATTCTCACTGACAGTCTTTCTAATCCAGTGACGAAGGAAATCCAAAGCCGAAGTGTATGGTTGAGGATTCGATCCTATCCTCTCGGAATAGATTCTTTGGTTGGATAGATATTTCGGATTCTTTGATTCTTATCTAAGATCAATTGAAGATCCGATGGTCGACGAAATATTCTTGGAATGTTCTATTCTTGGAAACCAAGATCCCGATTGTATGGGCGAACAGATTGATGGGCTATCATCGATTCCTTAATTAGCTCGGATGATCTTCTTGATTGATTCCGTCCAACGGGTAGATTGGAGGAATTCCTTTGGTAAGTGCCAACGGCTATGATGGCATAAAGGAGTATAAAAGGAAGACGTTCTAGTTGTTTTAAGGGTGTGATCGATAGAAAAATTCAGAGTCTCGAAGAACCTTGATTGTTAGTCGATCATCGTTCGAGCGAAATTGTATACACAGAGAGTGTTTATACTTGGTGACACCTTGAGCGAGTGTGGTAGATCATCTACACCTAGAAATCAAGGAAGATCAACACTGTAACATCTCTTTGATTATAGTGGAATCCAGCCAATCGGCTGTCAGTGCAGAAGAGTGGACGTAGGCTTGAATCAAGCCGAACCACTATAAACCGCGTGTTCAATTCTCTCTTTTCCCTTACTCAGTCTTACGATTGATTTTTTTTTAATTATTGCAAATCCTTCAACTGTCTAAGTATTGTGCAATCTTCAAGAAAATTTTTATATACCTATTCACATCCCCCTCTAGGTACTGCATACGTAGTATGAAATACTTGCTTTATATCATATGTCTACACCACTTAAAGTAATGCATTGAGCATTAAGATGCATAAAGATCAAACAAAGATTCATGGGTATTAACAATGAAAAAACACAAGTTCATTGATGTGAACAACTCAGGGAAATTATAATATTCAGTACATTAGACTCTATGCAATCCTAGAGATTTTACATGACTACAAAACACATCTCTAGGTATTGGCTTTGTCATAGGATCTGTTACCATTCTATGCGTAGATATGTATTGTAAGTTCACATCCTTTCGTGTAACCATATCTTTGATAAAGTTATACTTGATATCTATATGTTTGGTCTTACCATGATATTTTGGATCTTTGGTGTACGCTATAGCTGCTTGGCTATCACAGTTAACCAATAATGGATTTGAAGTTTTCTCAATAACACTTAAATGATCCAAAAATCTCTTAAGCCAAACTCCTTCTTGTACTGCTGCTAATAATGCCACAAACTCAGCTTCCATCATGGATAAGGCTATACACATTTGCTTCTTACTACTCCATGATATGACGCCATTGTTCAGTAAGAAAGCAAATCCTAAGGTAGATTTTCTTTAATCTAAATCTCCTCCCCAATCAGCATCTGAATAGTCTTCAAGTCACAGATCCTTTCCTTGGTAATTCAACTTGTAATTAGCAGTTCCCTTTAGATACCTTAGTATTCTCTTAACGGCTTTCCAATGTACTGGACCTGGATTGGATTGGTATCTACTCACCATTCCAATTGCAAAACATATGTCGGGTCTTGTACACATCATAGCGTACATCAAGCTCCCAATAGCACTAGCATAAGGAACATATTTCATTTGTTCCTTCTCTTGTGGAGTCCTTGGACACAGTCTATGGATCAATCCTTCACCTTTTGCAATATGAGTGTCTATGGGTTTACAATCTTGCATACGAAATCGTTCAAGAACCTTATTTATATATGTTTCTTGCAAAAGAGACAACAATCTCTTCGAACGATCTCTTGAAATCTTAACTCCAAGAATGTATGCAGCCTCACCCATATCCTTCATCTCAAAGTTGGAAGACAACCAACTCTTGACAATATTAACAAACTCCATATTGCTTCCGGTAATCAGTATATCATCAACATATAATGATATGATCACAAATTGATCATTGGATCTTTTGATATATACACAATGATCCTCATCAATCATTGTAAAATCACATGCCATTATGGCATTATGAAAACGTATATACCATTGTCTCGATGACTACTTAAGGCCATATATCGACCTCAAAAGTCGACATACCATTTCTTCTTGGCCTTTCACTATGAAACCAGCAGGTTATTCCATATATAGTTTTTCCTCTAATTCTCCATTGAGGAAAGCAGTCTTTACATTCATTTGATGTAACTCAAGATCCATACTAGCCACTATTGCCAAAATAATGCGAATCGAGGTAAATCTCACTATAGGAGAAAATGTATCTTCATAATCAATTCCTTCCTGTTGATTATATCCCTTCGCCACAAGGCGAGCCTTATGTCTTTCTATTGAGCCATCAGCCTTTCGCTTTATTTTGAGAACTCACTTGTTCC
The DNA here is from genome assembly GCA_017140325.1 of Eucalyptus leucophloia subsp. euroa. NCBI lineage: Eukaryota > Viridiplantae > Streptophyta > Magnoliopsida > Myrtales > Myrtaceae > Eucalyptus > Eucalyptus leucophloia. The sequence continues at coordinate 36,578,857 of CM029477.1, forward strand.
CAATAGCTCTGTGTCCTTTTGGAAGATTAACCAGTTTCCAGACTTGATTTGATTTCATTGACTCTATTTTCTCTTTCATTGCATGAATCCTTTTTTCCTTACTAGGGCAATTCAAAGCCTCATTAATATTTCTTGGCTCATCCTCATCTTGTGGAGCAACCATAAAAGTTTCCCCTTCAATGTCAAAATGTTGACGGGGAATACTTTGATGACTTGTTCGCCGCATGGGAGATTGTACATTGTACACATCATTCCCCATTATGCTCCCATTGGATTAGATAATGATGATGTCGTCTCATCATGTGGGTGTAATTGAGAATGAGTTGAATTCAATTCATCATTTCTCATATTACTCCCACTTGGACAAACTCCACTAATATCATTATCTTGATCTAAGGTTTCAAATAGGGAGTAATCTTCCCCTATTTCGCCATTCTTAGGAAATTCATCCTCTAAGAATGTGACATCTCGTGATTCAAATTCAGTTAGACTCCCACTTTCTTGCTCACCTATGAACACATACCTTTTCGAGTGTTCGGAGTATCTTATAAAAATACTCTTCTTTCCTCTGGGACCCAATTTCCCAAACTTGTGAGAGGACTCATGTGTATAGGTAGCACAACCCCATAGCTTAAGAAAACTTAAGTCCGGTTTTCTACCTGTCCATAACTCATATGGAGTGGAAGTAATTGATTTGGAAGGCACCCGGTTAAGTATATAGGTAGCAGTTAACAACGCATCACTCTAAAAAGTAATAGGTAAGTTAGCATGCGCCATCATGGACTTAACCATTTCCAGTAGGGTTCTATTTCTTCTCTCCACAACACCATTTTGTTGAGAAGTATACGGAATAGATAACTGTCTTTCTATTCCTTTTTCATCACATAATTTTCTGAACTCATTAGATAAATATTCTTGACCTCGATCGGATCTTAATGTTTTTATTTTCTTGTCTAATTGATTTTCTACCAGGTTCATAAACCTTTTGAAACAACTATTGCTTCAGATTTATGAGAAATCAAATAGACATATCCGAATCGAGTATAATCATTTATAAATGTGATGAAATAAACAGCCCCATGCCTTCCTCTCACATTCATTGGACCACAGACATTAGAATGGATTAAATGCAGAGGAAATTCATCTCTTTTATCTTTTCCAAATGGTTTCCTTGTCGTTTTCCCTTCTAGGCAATGCTTACATATGGGCAAATCGACTTTTTCAATGTTGCCCAACAAGCCCTCTTTGGCTAGTCTATTCATACGTTGTTGGCCAATGTGACCAAGTCTAGCATGCCGCACATTCATATCATTATCATATGTATTAAGAGACGTGAGAAGGGAATAACAAACATTTGCATTAACATAGTCAATATCTAATACAATGAAACCATCTAGAAATAACCACAACCATAGTAATTTGTATCCAAAAACAATTCCACACCTCTATTATAGAAGTTCATATTAAAACCTAGTTTAACCAACACTAAAACAGACACTAAATTCTGACGAATCTCCGAAACATACAATACATCATGTAGGAACAAAGTGCGTCTATCACGCATATTCAGTTGGCATGTGCTAATTCCTTTCACTTCAGCTCTGGAGTTGTTTCCCACATAGATCCACTTAATTCCAGTTGGTACTCGTCGGAATTCCACGAAGGACCCTCTATCCTTCGTTACATGGTCTGTCACTCCTGAATCCACAGTCCACAAAGGATTAGACTCAGTTAAGAACACAGAACTCAACACAAAAGTAAAGTTCTGAAAAGTACAAGGGGTGTTTACCTTCTTCAACTCACGACAGTCGTGAGCATAGTGACCCTTCTTGTCACAGTTGTAACATTTCACCATTGTAAGCTTCTTCATGCGAGAACACTTTCCTCTTTCATGTTGGTTAAACTTGGGTTTCTTCCCTGAAGGACTTGCTTCCTTGCCTTTTCCTTTATCAAACCAGTTAGGGCATTTGCGCTTGGAGCTCGAAGCTCCATGTGAGCTAGAACTAGCATGATAGAGTTCAGCATCCGGATTAGCCGCCAAGAGGCGGTCCTCTTCCAGCTCAAGATGGCACACTGCATCCTCAAAGGTTTTGATGTTTTCATTATGGGTCAGGTGCACCTTCATATGCTCCCAACTCTGAGGCAAGGAACGAATCACTGCTTGCACTTGTTGCTCATCAGTGAGGACATGGCCAGCATCTTTCAGCTCATTAATCATGTTTGACATCTTTCTAAGATGTTGCTTCATGGTCTGACCATGAGGCTTCTTATAAGAGTCAAACCTAATAGTGAGCTGTCTCAGTCTGGTCATCGAAGTATGACCAAATCTAGCTGCCAATGCTTCCCATATTTCCTTGGCATTGTCAAAACGCTTAAACTCTTGCATGACATCATTTTCCATGCTGCTCAGCAACGTAATGCGAGCAAGAGAGTTCTTTCTTTTCCATGCAGCAAATGCTTCCTTATCTCTTTTGTGCTGCGCAGTGTTTCCTTCTTCAGGTTCTACCATGGTCAGGTTAAGAGCTTCTAGTGCCTCTTGCTCTTCCAGCACATATTGGATTTTCATGTGCCATATTTCATAGTTGTCACCATTGAGTTTTTACCTTTGTTCAGTTCGGCAACCATGCTCTTTGTGTCTGAAGCCATTGATCTGAACACATCAGACATATATGCACGAATTATTAATGCCTATCATTTATGCATCCCTTTTGCACAGACCCATCATATTAATGAACAATTTCAATTAAGGTTTCAGAATCAAAAGGTCACTAAGTTTCCAATCATCCTCCAAAATTCCTAACTCAAAACTATCATTAATATAATTGTCTTATGCAAAATAAATTCTATGAAGCTACAAAAACTTCTATAACTACCCACAGCAACCAGCAATAACAGAAAGTAAATAATAATTGACATCCAATAAAACAATAATGCTTTCACATAATATAACTAACATATCGGTTGCTACATCAACAACAATCAGGTAGTAAACATTGCATAAGATGTCCACGAAGCACACTTAACAAAGATCAGCCAATACATCTAACACCAAGTCAGCACATGAACTGGGAAAGATCCTCTTTTGTTCAATTTCTTGATCTTTTTCCTTGTAACAATCCAGTAATATTCATCTACAAAATCCATCACAATTTTCTTGTATGAAGCAGCTCTGTTGACATCCCATATGCGATTCAACACTTCTTGCCATTCAGGTGGAAGGGTGTTCATAAAAAATCACACCATCTCTGACTGTGGCATAGGACGACAATTCCATATGACCTTTTGAATTTTCCCGTTAACTTCAAGTACGTGATCAATTAAGTCACCACTCTCCCATCGATGATTAATAAGCTCAGCTATCAACTTAGAAAGCCTTTCTTTTTGTTCATCGGTAATTGCGCGAATAGGTGTGCGCAACCTGAGGGGAGGCATAGTTCCTGCAACAAATGCAGAACTGTTCCTGCAACAAATGCAGAACAAATAAGGGATCACATATAATCCACATAGACTTAACTGAAAAAGAAACACATTCTTTTCCTCTTTTTTTTTTTTTTTTTTTTTTGGGTCAATGGTCAATGGTCAGCGATCGTCGGTCGACGGTCGGTCAACGGTCAACGGGTCAACGGTCAGGTCGCCGGTGGTCGGATCGGTCGGACCGGGTCGGATGAACCGACCGGCACGTGCACAGCATGCGCCAGGCTTCCATGCGGGTCGGGTCGGGTCGGGTCGGGTGCCGTCGGGCCAACGGTCGTCGGCGGGTGACCGGCGGGCCAACGGTCGTCGGCGATGACGTCATCCTGGCGGTTACCGTGACGTCACGGTGACGTCAGCACGCGTCAGTTTGCCGACCGGCGAGTGCCGGTTCGCCGGCGGCGGCGCGCACGTGTCGGTTCACCGACCGGCGCGTGGCGCCCATGCGCAGCGGCTTTTGGCTGCGCGTGTGGGCGCGTTCGGCGTCTCCTGGCGTCGCATGACCCGTCGACGGACTTGTCTCGATGAGCCCTTTCACCTTATGCCTTCAGAAATCGATTTGAACTTACAGAAACTCAAAAAAATGGATGAACAGTGCTCGGGTGTCGGGATTTTGCGCCTCGATCCGTGTCGGCCGATTATTTTCGTGAAAAATCAATCAAAAAAACATGAAAGGGGTTGGGAAAACATGAATTAGGGCTTTGATACCAATGTTGTGTTTGTCGGATTCCCAAAACCGGATTTGACACTAAATCGAACCCCTAAAATGAATGTGGAAGACAAGCCTGGGAAAAACAACACGTATCACCGATCTTAAAGCACACCACGGAATCAAGCGTACCTTATTAGCCATAGATTAAACACCAACGCCGATAAGAGGAAGAAAAAAAAACAATCCTGTTCGATCCGATAACATCTATTGGCCTTGAAGGGAAGACGGCGTCGCCTTAAGTTTTTTGGTTTTCTTTTGGAGGGAGAGAGGGAGAGGAAATGTACGCTCTTTTTGCCAAAAAGGTGTCTTCGTCTCTCTCTATCCTCCCTTTTATACATCCTCTCAAAAATATAAAACATACCTCTTCATCGTATCCCTCCATCCATGGGCCCTAATTTTGTGGGCCGGGCTTTTAGGCCCAACATGGGCGGACGGGCCTTAAGCCCATCACATTAATAAAAACATCACTTCAGACGAGCCTTGAGGATCTAGGTCTTACTGGGGATTTGCTATGAAATGTAGCGCAATGGCATGAAAGTTTAATTGCTGTTGTTTCTGTCATCATGTCACTTAAATATTCGAACTTGGAGGTTGATAGAACCAACTTGTTGATGGACAATAACAGAGTTGTCATGCGCTCATACCAAATCATCATGCCTGCGATTTTCTGCAACGATGAAATGACCTGCTTTGGAGATGGAACTTTGGTTAAAATGCAAGAGTCTACGATGAAGTAGGAATTCGAGGTACTTTTACTACTGTGAAGCATCATATATATTAGACTGATTCATTTTAAGGTGACCATAACAAGAGTTCTAGTAGATGTTGGTGTCCCCCGGTTAATAATTCAAGATATGTTTTTTATGGGGAAAAGATTGGGTAACGGTGCCGTTAGATTCCAAATTCTAACGGTGGGTTCTCCACCACATTTTTTTTTTTTTAAAGGGAAACCTGTCAACCTGCTTAACTGGTTTCCTTAAAAAAAAATTAAAATTGGAAAATCTTACATTAAAATCCCATCAGATTCCTTCATAAGAAAAAAGAAAAAATAACATAGAAAACACAAAATTTTAAAATAAATGGAATACCAAAATATAGATACTCGCAAGCAGGATAATATAATCCCTAGCCAAAAAAAAAAGTAGTTAGTCATTTGAAAGATGAATTTAAGTTTTTTCTTTTAACATGGAAAAAAACACAATAAATATTGGTGTCGAGACTAATAATGAAATTATTGTGCTTTGAATAGCTTCTCATTCTTTTTGCTCAAATCAAGTCACTCCAAAATGATTCTTGAGTGACTAGAATTAGGATCAACGATATTGGTAATGTGTGATAAAAATTTAAGAAAAAAATGACCTAAATATGTATAATGAATTAGTAAACAAAAAAATTATCTGTTCATTTGAATCTCATATACGAAGATGTGCGAGGACTTAACAAATTACAAAATCAATCTTAGGATGTCATGAGTCAAAAAATAAATTTAAAATGGAATAATTCAATAACACATGACCACTTGACACCTAACCCTACGACGATTCTTATAAATTAGAAGTTAAGTTTTTAGCAAAGTAATTTTCTTCAAAACAAAACAATAATAAGTATAATAATTATTTCTCCTTAATTAAATATTATATTTTGAGAATACCTATGGTAACCCATCTGATCCAATTCCAAGTGAGTGAAAATCATTTAAATTCTCGAGTGCCCCCAAGGGATATGTGACCAGTTGTTTTTTTTTTTTTACATTTGTTCTGTTTTATATTTGTTGAAAAAGCAAGGTAAGACTCCACGGTAGCACCACACCGCTAGTTAACAGTGACTAGGCAATGACATTAGTATTTTTTATATATTGTTTTAAAGTAATAACTAATTAGAAAAAAATATTACGGTGCTGTCGTCCTTTTCTTTCTTTAGCTTTTTTTTTTTGTCATACTTTCTTTAGCTTCCACTTTAGAAGTAATTAAAGGTGTGTGTATCTTACAAAATGATATTTAAATTCTTGCACAAGATTAACCAGTTGCCGTGAACTTGCAAAACAAATATACGGACAGAATTGCATCGTCATTAATTACAAAAAAACAGTACCGTCTTCTTAGCAAAGTTCGTTTTTATGATGGTCTAACAATTCTTGTATTTGAATCGGAACTGGACTGATTTCAGTCTGAAGGATGTCACTTACGAGCTGCATCAACTATCAACAAGAATGTATGGGACAATGATTCCTCCGGGAAGAAAACTCGTGTCACTTTTGTTGAATTCAAGATGGAATCTAAACCTGAGCGTCGACCCTCCATTCTATCAAGGGATTTTGTTTTTGCAAAGCCCCTGGACAAGAGAGATACACAGTTTCAGGTTAGTCCTTTTCAAGTACATTCAAGATTAAAATACGATGTCAGTATTGTGCTCTGTTTAAAAATGTCATATTTCATCTTCCATCTGCTTGCTGATTGTGCTTTTGCATCTGCTGTTTCTTCATTGAATTACTTTTGATGAAAGTTGAACGCGCATATGGTGGCTCCATTTGTTCGATCATCGGTGAAATTTTTCTGATCACCAAAGCATCGGTCAAGTTTAGTAATTGACTGCTTAAAAATACAGCGGTCTTCACTTGGCATCACTTGATTATGATATAATTGCTAGAAATCTTGTTTCGGTGTGAAGTGCCGCGGCATCCATGAAGGCCTACAGATGTTTTCGCTAGTATCTGCGCAGATGCATGCCCACACTGACAAGCATAAGAATGTACACATGCAAAACCCGTCCTTGCGCATGCAAACACGCACCCATGCCTCCATTAGAAAGTGTTCTTTTCAGAATTTGACAAAAATCTGGTTACTGTATATAATTATGCAACATGCCAAATTCGAGGGAATGGAAAAGGAGTGCTTGTATTACTAGAGAGAAGGCATTTAGTTTGTATGGTTGCCATCTATAGGAAACAGATGCAGACTCTTCCTTTGCTCTTTTTTGCAGAGTCTCGCAGCAATCTCACTTAATTACTTCCGTTTGATGCATAAAACCTTCAGTTGAGTTTGCTTGTACTTCTTCCCGGTATTAATCATCTTTATCGTAAATCAGGGACTTGTATAGCAAGCGAAGAAGAGGTCTGTCATCTTAGCAGAGTATGGAGATGATTTTCACTCCCAGCATCATTCAAGCAGCAGATACAACATCAACCTTTCTTTCAATAGAGTTTGCTTGAAGAGAGCTCATCAAGCAGTGGAAGCCGCCACCGATCCTTCATTCCGCAACTTCATTTTCCCCGAATGTACATTCAGACGTGATTTGTTTGTCTTACCATCTCTCAGTTCTTCAATTAACGGGCTTGACTAGGAGCAAAGATTCCCAATCCGTCAGATTCTAACTCTCAAGGGTTCAGCACCATTTCTCGTGGAGGGTCCTCTTTGGACATACGGTTGAGGCCTATCAAGGGCCGGAGTAGTGGTTAGGGATGCTGTGTTGCAAGTATACCGACACTCTGGCGACCCCAGAGGATTCTTGTGGCTGCACCTGTAAACAAAACGTGCGATGCTCTGTTGAGAAGCTTGAAGGGGGAAATCCCAGATTCCGAAATATTTCGAGCAAATGCTGCTTTCTGTGAGTTTCATGACGTGCCTGATGACATTCTCACTTCGTATCTTTGTAAAAAGAAAAGCGAGTGTTTCGTTTGTCCTCCCCTCGAGGAACTCCAAAGATTCAAGGTAATATTTTTGACTTTTGTCAGTAACTTCAGGCTACGTAATGGAGGCATCAACGCGGGACACTTAAGTCATATTTTCCGTGTAAATACATCGTCCACTTCTGAGCCAGACGCAATGATTGTGCTAGCTAATTTGGCCAACGAGGATACAACTCTTACAGTCACTGGAGCGCAGGGAAATCGCTTTTGGGTGGTGCGATCCCCGATTACTCAGGAGAATGGTCTCCAGAAATCATACTTTGAGAGGCTCAAAGAATTTACACCGTGCAAGAACCTCGACCGTGCATTAATTGCATGATTCGGCCGTTAGCTGGAATCAGATGAAACTGACAGCTGCCTGTCCTATTGAGCATCAGTTGCTGTTGGATACAAGCTCTGGCTACTTCAGAATGCTCTTGATGTGCTTTTTTTTTTTTTCTCATTTTCCATGTTTGAGCTGAGCCGCGTGAGAAAGAGATTGAAACCGAGCAGGTTGGTTTTTTGTTTGTAATTCAGTTGTAAAGTTCGTCTTGAATTTCACAGCTTCTCTTCTCCAATGCTTGTGTCTCATTTAATTAAATAGCTATTTCCTTCAAAAGTTTCTCCTCGAGTTCTCCAGAAGCTGCCAGCACCTAACGTCCCCATCTTCAAGTTGTTCGATAAACAATGCGATACATGTCTCAGGCCTTAGAGCTAGGAATTGATACTCCAATGTGGAGGAACAGGGAGATTGGATTGATTCATGGAAAAGATCATGGTACAATTCTGATGGCACATATGATGCACGCACTTAGTTTGAACCATCAACTCTCGTGTTAAATTGGAGTGCTCAGGATAAAAGATTTAAATCAACGGCCACTTTTTGTTTTTGGTAAAGGTAATAATATAAAGAGAAAGGTTAAAAGTACAAAAAATCACAGCACCAAAACTTACACTCAAGATGAATAAACATAATGAGTGGAAGTATGCCATGATGTAAAACACAATGCAATGCCTAAAAGAAGGCAAACAACAAACTAGAAAGGCACAGCATGAACAACCGGCAAAGAAACAAACATCTCAGCGAAGGAGGAGAGACGTTGGCTCCAGAGCACTAGAGCACTAGCATTTCCTTGAAGCGTCAATTGAAACCAGGGTCGATTACTGGTCTCCCGAGAAAATAATGGAATCGATGCCCCAACTCCTTTGCAACCTTTTGTTTCTGAAGGTGCTAGCTCTATCCCTGACCACTTTAAGAAGATGGTTCTTCATAGCCGGAACGATAAGGGGTTGTTCTCTAAATAGGATGCTATTCCTATTCTTCCAAATAATGTGACTAAAAGCCCCAAGGGAAAAGCAAGCAATGCATTTAGAGAAGTCCTTACCCTTCAAGAAATAGGTGGCCCACCGGAGATTCTCTCCCCAAGACCTATTCTGCCAAGGCAGATTGCATCTCGCCGCCCAAAAGAAAGCAATACTAGCCGTGACAGAGCAATCAAAAAACAAATGATTGATGGAATCATGCAACCCATTGTAGAACACGCAGGATCCCCTCTCTATTCTACCATGAGCTAATAACAGAGATTGTGTGGGCAATCTCCGCTTGGCCATAAGCCAAAGGTTAAGTTGATACCTTGGTGTGATTGCATTATCCCAGGTGAAATCATGCCAAAACACGATGTTATGCTTGCTCCTAATGGTTTCCCAAGCATTTGCTATTGTGAATCAGCCCGATGGGTTCTCTTGCTAGCAACAACAATCTGCTGCTTGAGTAGGGGTTGGAAGAGGATAATCCCATGGCTCAAGGATTGTTTTGAGAGCCTGGCCAGCATTGGAGAAAAGATCTACAACTGAGGCTTGTCTAGATAACCCTGAGCTATAGATAAACAAGTCTGTGAAGATTAAATTCAGTGGTCCCCTAGGGTGTCAGTTGTTGAACCAAAGAGAGACCGAGTGGCATCCCCAATCCTCCAAAAGAAGGCGTTTCAAAATTCGCTCCTGAGACTTAGAAACTTCTTCTAGGCTCAGGAACAATAGGTTGGCTTCCTAGCGACCCAAAAGTTCCTGTCCTTTAAAAATGTGGAATGAACCCACTTGCACCACAGAGCTTCTTTATCTGAGAATAAGAGCCATATATGTTTCAACATGGTAGCCTTGTTACAATCTTTAAGCCTCCTGATACAAAGCCTTTCTTCCTTCTTTGGAAGGCAAACTTCCTCCTAGGCAACCTTGGCACCCCCTCTACCTAGCTCCGGGCCTTTCTAAAGGAATTGTCTAAGGATTTTCTCAATCTGATCTAGAACAGTTATAGGTAAAACAAAAACATTCGTCCAATAGGCTTGGATAGCTTGAAGAACTGACCTGATGAGTTGCAACCGCCCAGCCAGAGAAAGGAAGCGATGAGTCCAAGATTGAACCCTCGCCGTGATGCGGATTGACAAGAGTGCAACAGTCAGCTTTAGTGAGTCTCAATGTAATGATAGGAACCCCCAAATAGCGAGTTGGCAAGTTACCTTCGTGAAAGCCCAACTCAGAGATAATCTGGTTTCTTAAGGATGGTGTGCCTCCAGCAAGGAAGATTTCACTCTTATTTGGATTTGGGAACAAGCCACTCCAATTAGAGAAGGTTTGAAGGCCTTCTTTAAGAATAGCTATAGTGGGCAAATCCGCCCCCGAAAACAAGAAAACGTCATCCGCAAAGAAAAGATGCAAAAGGCTCGTGAGCTTGCATCTCTAGAAGAACTTAAACTCCGGCTTCAAAGAGCATCTATATAAGATCCCTGATAGGACTTCCATCACTAAGGTAAATAAATATGGAGAAATAGGACCACCTTGATGAAGTCCACGACCACTCGCGAAGAATCCATGAAGCTCCCCATTCAAAGCAATCGAGAACTTAGGAGTGCAAATACATGTCATAATCAGCTGAGTTATAAACTCGGGGAAACCAAAAGTCAAGAGGGCTCTCTCAAAGAACCCCCAATCGACCTGTCATAAGCTTTTCTAAAGTCCAACTTGATTGCACACTTAGGCAGGTATGGTTTGTTGGAGAAAACTTCCTTGCGTGTTTTGAAGCTGACAAAACGTTTCCATCAATCTAGTCTGAAGACTTGCAGACTCTTTAGTCAAAGTCTAAAAACCACCGAACCGCTAGACTCAAGATTCAAAGTCTATCCTCATTGACAGTTTCTAGACCGTCGAAGAAGTCTTATCCAAAACTGAGTATTTCGTTAAGGATTTGATTTTATCGACTGAAGAAAATCTCTCGACTGGATATAGCATCTTGGAATCTATTATTCGTTTTGATTTCAATTAAGATAATTTAGATTCGTTGATTAGTGAAGCATACTTGGAATGTTCTACTTATGGAAACCTAGATCCTGATTGCATGGGTGAGCATGATTGGTGGGCTATCGTCATATTCCTTAAATGACTCGAAATCTCCCTAATTGATTTTGTCCAACGGGTAGATTGAAAGAGCTCTTTTGGTAAGTGCCAATGGGTATGAAGGCATGGAGGAGTATATAAGGAAGATGTTCCAGTTATTCGAGTGTGTGCGCGATAGAAGAATTCCAAAGTTTGAAGCTCCTTATTCTTAGTCAATTCAATTGTTGAGCGAAAACCTGTACTCAAAAGAGAGTTTATACTTTTATGAGACCTTGAGAAAGTGTAGCAGAGTCTCTACACTGTAGAATCAAGGAAGAGCTATACTGTAACAACTCTTTGATTCTTAGTGAAATCCAGCCGGTGGGCTGTCAGTGCGGAAGAGTGGACGTAGGCTTGGATTAAGCCGAACTACTATAAACCTTGTGTTCTTATTCTCTTCCCTAAGCTCTTTTACTTTGATCGTGACTCTATTTAATTATTAGAGTCTAATTTTCTTTTCATAATCTATTTTTAAACAGAGTTGGTTTAAAAGTAAAATTATATACTTTACTCTGTAAAATTTGGTTTTGCACCTATTCACCCCTTCTAGGTGCTCGTACTAGCTTTCACAATTGGCATCAGAGCTCTTGTACTCATTTAAATTGAATTGTTTTTTACTTCAGAGTTAACAATCAATGGCTAATATGTTGGCTCTAGGTCTGGTTGAAGGGCAAAGCAACACCAGACCGCCTTATTTTGATGGAAAGGAATACAATATATGGAAAAACAAGATGAATGCATTCCTAAGATCAAAGGATGCTTTGGAATGGGACGTGGTAGACAAATGAATCATTCCTAAAGCTGCAATAGTCTCAGAAAGAGGAAAAGAAGCTGCTGAGTCTAGTGAAATGACTCAAGAAGAGATAATCAAGAGACAAGCTCTTGATGCAAAATCAATTTATTCCTTATATTGTGCATTATCGCCTATTAAATATAACAGAATATCTTTTTGTGAAATAGCTAAAGAAGTCTAGGATAGATTACACATCATCTATGAAGGAACCGATCGAGTGAAAGAAACCAGAATCAATATTTTGCTTAGTCAATATGAAGTCTTCAAGATGAAACTAGGAGAATCTATCACTGACATGTTTAGTCATTTTACAGAAATCATGAATGGTTTTGAGTATCAGGGTCAACCAATCTCTGAACCCATGAAGGTTAACAAGTTACTGCGTGGACTTTCCAAAGATTGAAATCACATAAAGACCTCAATAAGGGAGACACAAAGAATCATGCCACTCTCTCTTGACGAGTTGGTTGGCACTCTTCAATCTTATGAAGTGGAGCAAATCAATGAAGATGAAGATCCCAAAGGTAAGAAATCCATTGCATTAAAATCTAATGATGATTCTGATGTCACAGATTCTGAAGACGATATGGACGATGAAGAGTTTGCTCTTATGATAAGAAGGTTCAGAAAGCTGAATAGAAAAGGAAGAATATTCAATTCGAAGAAACAAAGTTCTCAAAAGCTACAAAATAAATCAGGTGGGGATGATGAATCCAACAAGGATGTAATCTGCTTTGAATGCAAGAAAAAAAGACACATCAGACCCAATTGTCCCTTGCTGAAAAGAAAGAAAGCAAAAACTGAGAAATATTGAAAAGCACTTAAAGCAGAAACTTGGAGTGATACCGAGTGTGAAGAAAGTGATGATGATTATGCCAATATTTGTCTCATGGCACACTCAGAATCAGATTCAGACTCTGAGACAGACTCAGACAGTGAAATCGAAGTAAGTAATTTAAAAATTCCTACTAAAGTCTCAAAATATATTTTTGAGTTGTGTCTTAGTCTCAAAACCTCTCTCAAGAGGATTCCCGAACTTAAAAGGGAAAATTTTGCACGAAAGCAACAGGATATTGTTTGGAAAGAAAAGGTCGAAAGTTTAGATAAAAAATGTTATTACTTTGAAAGAAAATACATACAATCTTTTAAAAGAAAATGCATTTTTGAAAAAATGATATCTCAAGTATTTCTAAAAGATTTTCTATAGGATCTGAGAAATTAGAAAAGATTCTTTCAGCACAAAGACCTTATTTCAACAAATCAAGTTTGGAAATGAATGCTAAAACCATTCATCTAATTGATTTTTCTAAGGTAAATGAAAGAATTAAACAATGACCTAAAAAAGATTCTTACAAAAATCATTTCCAAAACTTTTTTGTAAAACCTGTAGGCCGCAGTGCTCTTAAATGTTCTAGGTGTAACAACTCAGAATATTTTGAGAAAGAATATCTTATGGTTTGGAAACTTGTGAGGAAGGTTTGGGCAAAGACTGTATATCACACTAACTTCATTGGACTCAAGAAAATATGGATACCAAAGAAAGCTTGAGATTCCTTTTTAAATACGGGTCACAATCAAGAAAAATGTTAAATGGTACTTGGATAGTGGATGCTTAAGACATATGACAGGAGACTTAAGTTGTTTCATAAAGTTTATACAAGTTAATGGTGGAAAAGTTTCTTTTGGTGGAAGTAGCGAAGACAGAATTGTGGGATGCGAAACTATAAAGATTAAAAGTCTCACAATTAATAAAATTTCCTTCTACTACAACTTGCCAAGTATCAATCAGTTGTGTGACACCGGTTTCAAAATCAACTTTCAAGAAGGAATATGTTCAGGAACCAGTAAAGACTCCTTTCAGACTTTCATGGGGCGAAGACATGGGAATATCTATCTCTTGGATATCAAACTAGAAAAATCTCAATGTCTAATCTCAATTCAAGAGGAAGCGAATCTATGGCATATAAAACTTGGGCACATCAACATAAAGTAAATAGCCAAAATCTCAGCAAAGAAGCTTGTTCGTGGACTACCCAATCTGATATACCAAAAGTTTGACCTATGCATACCGTGCGTATTGGGAAAACAAATGAAGGTATCTTCCTTGGATATTCAACCACCAGCAAAGCTTATAGAGCATACAACAAAAAGACTTAATCTGTGGAGGAATCGATGAATGTTAAATTCCATGACTTTATGCAAAATCAATCGATTCAGACTCAACCTGAAGAATTTGAATCTGCTCCAGACTTTACAAAGTCTGAATCTCCAGAAGCAGCTTAGACTTCAGAAAACCAGCAACGAATGATCATTGAAGAATCAAATGAAGAAAAAGACCAATAGTTTGACAAGCAACTGGAAGCACAAGTCTAGTCATCCTAAAGAACTCATTATTGGTGACATTAATGAGGGAATTTGTACAAGATCCAAAATGCATGAAGAGTCTAGTGTTGTGGCTCTTATGTTTGAAATAGAACCCAAGAGCATAGAAGAAGCTTTAACTGATGAAAGCTGTATTGAAGCTATGCAAGAAGAACTCAGGCAATTCAGGATCAATGATGTCTGGGAATTGACTCCTAAATCGAAAGGTAAATCTATCATTGGAGGTAAATGGGTTTTTAAGAACAAGATGAACGAGAAAGGAAAAGTTATAAGGAACAAAGCAAGATTCATGACCAATGGATATACGCAAGAAGAAGGGATAGACTATGATGAAACCTACGCATCAGTAGTAAGGTTAGAAGCAATTAGATTATTACTTGCTTTTGCTTGTTATAAGAATTTCAGGTTATTCCAAATGGACGTCAAAAGCGCTTTCCTAAATGGATTTATCCAAGAGGAAGTTTATGTGGAACAACCTCCCGGTTTTGAAGACCTAAGGAAACAAGACTTTGTTTTCAGATTGAAAAAGGTGCTATATGGTTTAAAGCAAGTACCTCGAGCTTGGTATGATAGACTAAGTAAGTTTTTAATCCAAAATAGCTTTGTTAAAGGTAAAGTGGATACTGCACTATTTATCAAAAGAGAAAGCAAAAACCTTTTGCTTGTTCAAATTTATGTTGATAATATTAATTTTGGATCTCCTAATGAAAACTTGTGCAAGAAATTCTCTAAGACTATGCAATATGAGTTTGAAATGAGCATGATGGGTGAACTATCCTTCTTTCTCGAACTTCAAGTAAAACAATTGAAGGAAGGATTTTTCATTCGCCAAGAAAAATATGCTAAAGAATTTGTGAAAAAGTTCGGCTTGGAGAATTGCAAAAAGATTGATATACCAATGTCAAGTTTCTCGAAACTAGACAAAGATGAAGGAGGAAAGAAAGTTGACCAGAAGCTATACATGAGTATCATTGGCTCACTGCTTTATCTTATTACTTCTAGACCTGACATTCTGTTTAGTATTTGTATTTGTGCCGGATTTCAATTAGATCCCAAAGAATCTCATTTAAGTGCTACAAAACGCATCATCAAATACGTTGCATCTACTTCTAATGTCGGTCTTTGGTATCCTAAAGAAGGAGACTTTACTCTTCTTGGATATTTAGATGCAGACCTAGCAGAATGCAAAATTGATAGGAAGAGCATCTGGGCACTTGTCAATTACTTAGGAACATGACAGTATTTTGGTTTTCGAGGAAGCAAAGTACCATAACTCTTTCTACAGCTGAAGCAGAATATGTGGCTCTTGGAAGTTGTTGTTCACAAATTTTGTGGATAAAGCAACAGCTAAAAGACTTTGGAATCGATGACTTTGCACTGAAATCAAATGTGACAACACTAGTGTGATTAACCTCACCAAGAATCCAATTCTTCATTCGAGAGCAAAGCATATAGAGATTCGACATCATTTTATCAGAGATCATGTTCAAAATGGAGAAGTCTCAATTCAATTCATTGACTCAAATAATCAACTAGTGGACATATTCACAAAGCCTTTGGAGAAAGTCAATTCGAGCTTATTTGTTCCAGACTCAATATTTTAAAGTCTGAAGAAGTTCAAACTCAAGGATAAAAGTCTAATGATATTCAGACTTAGAAGATCAAGATTTACGACTGTAAGTTATTCTCATTTTTAGAAATTTATCTCATGGATAAAATCTCGAAAATGTACGATTATTTATTAATCTGCAATTGATTGATTTTATTAATCTCGAAAAGGTACGATTATCTTCCCTAGTTTTCGCAATTATTGTAATCATTCCTTTTTGAAAAAGGAGTTATTTTTGAAAAGACGGTTATCTATTTTTTCAAAAAGGCAGTTATTTTTTAAAAGACATTTTCTATTTTTCCTTTTACGACGTTTCATATGCCTCTTTTCGACTGCTTTATATACTGATCGTCTTCCTCACAAACCCTAAAAAGCACAAACCTTCGCTTTCTTACTTTTACTCTCTAGTTTAATCTTCAAAGTATTCATTTTTTTTTTTGTGAATCGAGTTTGGAATCTCTCAAAGACTGTGAGAATGGCATCTCAAAGAAAGTCTTCAAGGATTGCGAACATGGGACCACAACACATGCGTGAGGGTCCTACACATTTTGACCTCACCGAGGAAGAAGAATCCCTAAGACAACAGCAGAGCCCACAACATTCTTAACCGCGTCAATCTTCTCAAGCTAGACCTCAGGATATTGATCAAAGAGTGGAGGAAGAAATCATTGAAGATGCAGAACTTGTAAGAACTCAAAAGCCCGCCTTTATCTTTAAGCTTTACTCTACTTTGAAGAAGGGAGGCACTCCCTTTAACTATATCGATGAACTTTTTGAAAGATAAAGGGTATCGAAATGAAACCCACATTTTGCGAACAATGGAACGATTGGAGATTGCTCCTACGGGTCAGCAGATCAAGCATTTGCGAATATTCCTAGTGATCCACGTGTTGGAGGTCTTAGTGAGTCTGATGGGAATAATGATGACAAAATGTACACTCATTTCAAGCCTAGAATGGGTGTTGGGGCCAATATTCGAAGCAAAAGAACAGATTTGTTTCGCTCAAAGGAACACAAGTGACTACTCCAACTTGCTAAAAAGAGGGGTGATCAATCCGAGAAGTGTAGACTTTAATTTTCTTGATTCTTTGAATGTGAAGCTACAAGAGAAATTCACTCGACTTCAGTTTGAGCGTTTTTGTTCTGAGACGACAGAGGCATATTCAGAACTTACTGCTTACTTTTATTCTAATCTAAGTTTCTTGGATGCGAATAGATTTTCGTTTAGTGCTCGAGATCAGGACTATATCGTTGACATGGACATATTGGCGGATGTGATTAGAGTAGAGCGAGGGGCATTCCAATCTATTAGTGTGTCTATTGGTTGTACGACGGTGGAGCTTGTTCGGGATGGAATGGCTGAAGGAAGAATTTCGTACTCGAGGATGAATGCCTCTAACATTTTACTTCACAAGATCGTGATCAATTGTCTTAGACCCAAGTCAACCTCAAAGACTGACGTCTCTAACTCAGAAGCAAAGCTGATGTATGGTATCAATGCTAGCAAGAAGTTCTCTTTGCCTTACATAATCATGTTTCACATGTACATAACGATGGTGAAAGACAGAAGGCAACTACCGTACTCAGCGCTTGTTACAAAGCCTTTCAGACGTTTCGATATTCAGCCTCTCAGGATTTTATGTGTTCGATCATGTGATCAAATGATGGTGTGACTAAAAATGATTTCTAAAATGCGTTTGAAAGAGTTGGACAAGGCTTTGGAGCGATTGAAAGAGAAAACCCCTGTCAAGCCTCACCAAGGTTCTTTAGTTGCAAAACGGAAAGGGAATGAGCCCATGATAGCTCCATTCAAGAAAAGAAGAGCACTTGTTCTGGAGGATGAAAAAGATGAGGATGATATTACCATTTCCGCTCTTGCACTGAGAAATCTTCGAAGTGCTGTTCAAGAGACAGAGGAGAGAGAGGATTGAGACAGAGACGAAGAAGAGGAAAGGAGTGGAGAGAGAGAAACAATGCAAAAAGAGGCAGAGGAAGAAATGATTGCAGAAGAAGAAGGGAGAGGTGAACAAGAGGAAACAGAGCATGAAGCGTACTTCTCACCTCCTGAGGGCATTGAAACAGGGGGAGTTGCTGAGAAAAGAGGTACATCTTCAATTGCTGTTCTTAGTGAAGGTGTTAGTCGTTCACCTGCAGATCCAGAAGACATCTATGCCTCTCAATTCCCAGAGGAAGGTCATGAGATTTCATCGCCAAATCTAAGTGATCATGCTAGCTTGCCATCATCTACAAATACTCCTACTGATCATGCAGAGGCTAGTACTCAGACCGATAATTCAACAGACTTTTGCAGAGTGCTTGATGTTCTTATGGAGATGCGAGGCCAGATTTATGCCCTGGGATGCGAAAGTTCAGAACTTGCAGAATGCAGGTTAAGCCTCTTCAGTTTCCTTGCATGATCAAGTTCATGCCCTTACTCTTCAAGTTCAAGCAAATGCCAAGGGTGAAGATGTGGCTCAACTGAAGGGGGATTTGAAAAAGCTGCAAGGGATTGTCCAGTCAATGTGAGATTTCCAGCTTGTTCGCGTTCCTAGGCAACCATAATTCCATTATCTTTTTATCTCTACCTTTTTTAAATGCTGACAAAAAGGGGGAGAGATGGTGCATATTTGAAACTTTACTCTACTTTACTATCATTTTTGACCTTACTTTTTGAATGACTTTTTACTTTTGTTTGGTTGTTTGGTTGTGACTGGATTTGGATTTGGTTTGTTTGATCGTTTGTTTATTTTGAGCACTATTGGTATTTCATGGTAAATATAGTTGTTTATTTACATGACTAACTTATTTCCGGTGGATGCAGATTTAATGCTGTTTTTACTAAGTCAATTATCTTTTGTGAGATATCCATGTTTGCTTGAGTATTGTTTTGCAAGTAAAAAATATCCAAATCTGTAGGAAGTTTTGTCACCATAAAAAATGGGGAGATTGTTGGAGAAAACTTCCTTGCGTGTTTTGAAGTTGACAAAATATTTCCGTCAGTCTAGTCTGAAGACTTGCAGACTCTTTAGTCAAAGTCTGAAGACCGTCGAATCGCTAGACTCAAGATTCAAAGTCTACCCTCATTGACAATTTCTAGACCGTCGAAGAAGTCTTATCCAGAACTGAGTATTTCGTTAAGGATTTGATTCTATCGACTGAAGAAGATCTCTCGGCTGGATATAGTATATTGGAATATATTATTCGTTTTGATTTCAATTCAAATAATTTAGATCCGTTGATAAGCAAAGCATACTTAGAAGGTTCCACTTATGGAAACCTAGATCCTAATTGTATGGGCAAGCAGGATTGGTGGGCTATCGTCATATTCCTTAAATGACTCGAAATCTCCCTAATTGATTTTGTCCAATGGATAGATTGGAAGAGCTTATTTGGTAAGTGCCAACGGGTATGAAGGCATGGAGGAGTATATAAGGAAGATGTTCCAGTTATTTGAGTGTGTGCACGATATAAGAATTTCAAAGTCTGAAGCTCCTTGTTCTTAGTCAATTCAATTGTTGAGCGAAAACCTGTACTCAAAAGAGAGTTTATACTTCTGTGAGACCTTGAGGAAGTGTAGTAGAGTCTTTACACTGTGGAATTAAGGAAGAGCTATATTGTAACAACTCTTTTGATTCTTAGTGAAATCCAGTCGATGGGCTGTCAATGCGAAAGAGTGGACGTAGGCTTGGATTAAGCTGAACCACTATAAACCTTTTGTTCTTATTCTTTTCTCTAAGCTCTTTTACTTTGATCGTAACTCTATTTGATTATTAGAGTCTAATTTTCTTTTCATAATCTATTTCTAAACAGAGTTGTTTAAAAGAAAAATTATATACTTTACTATGTAAAATTTGTTTTCACACCTATTCACCCCCTCTAGGTGCTCGTACTAGCTTTCACATGGTTGAAGATGGAAGCCGGAAAAGAGTTACTGGACTAGCAATATATTATCTCTGATCCTCCTGCCCTTCACAAATGTGTTCTGAAAAGGGCTAATGACGTCCTTCAAGACTGCTGCTACGCGGTTGGCCAACACTTTGGTAATACACTTGTAAATAGTGTTCCAACAAGTAATGGGCTTATAATCCTCAACGGAAGACGCATTCAACACTTTCGGCACCAACACCAAAATGGTGTTATTGATCTCCCTTAGGAGCCTCCCGGTGGAGAAGAAGTCCAACACTGCTGCAGTAACCAGGTGCCCTATTGTCTCCCAGTTTTCTTTAAAGAATACAACTGTGAAGCCATCTGGTCTCGGTGCCCTACCCCTAACTAGAGAGAATAAAGTATCCCGGATCTCTAACTCCGTAACCGAATGAGCTAGGAAACTAACTTGATTAACCGAGAGAGGATGTTGGATGACTTCGTGAATCTCCTCCACCAAAGGTCTACCCAGCTGAGCTTATAATGCCAGGAGGTCTTGGAAGTACTGAAGAAAGCATTGCTAAACCCACTGCGGATTAGTGATAAGGTTCTCCTCCAAATCCTAGATAGAAAGGACTCTATTCCTCAATTGTCTCTTTTTGACATACTGATGAAAGAATTTAGTATTGCGGTTTCCCTCTTTGAGCCACTTGACTCTCGACTTCTACCTGAAGAAAGACTCATCCATGGACCTTAGCCTAGTAAGGACACATTGCTGTTCCTTTTCCATCTCAGCTAGATGAGCAGAAGCCGGCTTCTACAGCAACTCCACCTGCGTGGTCTCTAAGGCTGTCCTCACCTCCGACATTTTGACTGAGATGTCAGAGAAGGAAACTCTATTCAGAGTCTTAAGTCGTTGTTTGAGAGCCTTCAATTTACATACAAGTCTAAACATAAGAACTCCTTCCACAGGGGCTTCCCAAACTTGAGAAACAATAGCATTGAACTCCCGGTGCTTCATCCATAAGTCATAAAACTTGAACGGCTTCCTCTGAGGAATCGGGTTAAGCACCTTGACCACCATAGGAGTGTGATCAGATATACCCGGCGCCAGGAAGGAAGCTTCGGAGTATGAGAAGTCATGGCTCCATTTACAATTCACCAAAACTCTATCAATTTTCTTGCCTTTTTGGCAGGGCCCATTGAAGTTGTCCAAGTGTATCTGAATCCTACATACCTGAGGTTTTTGAGTTTCACCTGTGCCAAGCACTATCCAAACTCGTTAAAACACGGTATCCAAGCATTGGATCCGTCGACCCGATCAGATGGGTCTTTAATTGCATTGAAGTCTCCCATCACAAGCCAGATGGAGTTTTGCAAAGCAATGCTTCTAAGAACAAGATCCTCCCATAGAGCTCTCTTGAGCGTGAACGTGTGCTCACCATAAACCATTGACACGCATCAAGCCACTCCAGAGTCCAACCATTTAAGGTTCCCATGCACCGCTTGAGTTGAAATAGAGAGAGCTTCAAAGCTAACCCGAGCCGGGTCCCATCCAACCCAAATCCTACCCCAAGGGGAGAACTCATAATTTGAGATCCAAGACCAATCTCTCAACAAGATTGTAAAGATGGAATTGAAGTCATTTCTTGGAACCTTTGTTTCCAAAACACCAATCAAACACAACTAGTTTGAGATAGCCAAGCTTCGAACCTCAGCTTGTCTAGTGGGGTTAACAAGGCCCCTCACATTCCAACAACCTATATACATATATACAAAGAGAGAGAAACAAGATTACCTCCTCGTCGGCAGCTTGCGCTGATTAAAAGACGGAGTAGGTCGAAAGGAGCGAGGTGGTAGATCAGGAACTAGATCCATCAACTTGTCTTGGATGGACTTCACACCCATAGCACCGGGAGGAGCTTACGGAGACGGGTTGGGGGTGGCGGGTCATTTGAGCTAGCAATCCGGTTTGCCGATCCATCCGACTCTTCCCTAGGGCTCACCGGCTCTATTGAATCTTCACCAGGACTGATCGGCTCCTCTTCGGCTGAGGGGGCATGTGCTTCCGTCCTTGTAATAATTCATAGTCCTTTTTGGGCATTGCGAGTTGAAGTAGAAGGTAAACTCTTGTGTACTTCAGCTGCCTTATCCCTGTTTGTGTGATCCTCATCCCCCGAGCTAACTAGAGGTGCCGAGGTGATTTCCCTATGATGAGGGTCCTTCTTCTTCTTCCTTTTAACAAGATTCCACCTTGTCTCAGCCTGTCGAGGTCCATTCTCCAACCCAGAATCATCAGCAGGTAGACAAGATGCAACAGGAGGGGCAGAATCAGTCTACTCTTGCTGAGCCTGCCTTCGTTGGCCTTCAACTTCTGCAGGGGCTTTTAAAACAGGAGGAGCTGGGGTTAGAGGCGTACCTTGGGGAACAGGGGGAGCAATGACCGAAGCCTGCTTAGCACCCCTTGGAGTAGAAGGATGAGCAGGTGTAGGGGCACATTTGTGGCCAAAGATGCCACATCTTGAACATGCAGTGGGTCTCCATTCATATTCCACTCCCACTAAACATGATTCACCATTGTGAACAACTTCTATAGCATCACAACCGGGCTGCTTTGCTATAATTTCAACACAGACTTTGGCAAAAGCCAACATCTTCATCTGTTCAATGCGCAAGTCCACATATAGCGGCTTGCCAACTGCACTAGCCAACTTTCTGATCCCTTCCGAAGACCAGAAAGCAAGAGGAAGGTTCCTCAACCTAATCCACACAGGCACAATCAAATGGCTATCTTTCTTTAGCTCCAATGCAGGTTGCCATTGCTGCAAAACTAAGGGCACTCTAGTAATCGTGATAGGCCCCCCTTCTAGGACCTTTTTGCGAAAATCTCCATTAGGCACATGGAAAAAGAAGAAGCCTTGTCCAT
Organism: Eucalyptus leucophloia subsp. euroa; assembly: GCA_017140325.1. Classification (NCBI taxonomy): domain Eukaryota; kingdom Viridiplantae; phylum Streptophyta; class Magnoliopsida; order Myrtales; family Myrtaceae; genus Eucalyptus; species Eucalyptus leucophloia. Next base: position 36,601,704 of record CM029477.1, read on the forward strand.
TAGACATTACCTCCACTAGTTCGGTCCCCATGCGTTTTTGAGGGCCAATTCAGTTGCTTTGAATGGTAATCTCCTGCCAATAAAGTAACCCACAAGGCACTCTTGCAGCTTGGGATCAGCAGCCTCAAGTATATCATCAGATAACTCAACCATCGATTTGTTGTTGACATATGAAGGAGGAAAAAACTCCAGATCATAGCCCTTTGTAGCAACCTTGGCTACGTCGGCCCAAGTACAAGCATTCGGGTTCTTGGACTCCTTCTTAGGCTGAGGGCGGTTAGAGCTAGACCTACCTTGGCTTCTACCTCGAGGCCTAATAGGAGCACGAGGAGACTGAGCCACTTGAGGATCATCGCTCATCATAGCCAGAGACGAATTGGCACGTCTCGAATCCTCCTTTGATGTACCAACTTGAGGCAAATGGCCATGAATGGGAGGAGGTAGACTACGAGCACTCGGCCCTTCCCTAGTGTTGTGGGCCAAACCCAACTTGGATGCCATCGCAGTAGATAACTCGCAACCATAGTAGCAATAGATGAAGAAAACCCTACCCGAGCTCACACATTATGGTCCATACCTACCAGGGTAGCGCACCAGTGAGAGAGGAGAGGGAAGCAGCAATGTGGTAGTCTCTCCGGTGAGGGGAGTCGCCGGTAAGGAGCTCCATTTAGGAATGCTGATTTTATATCAAGTTGATGAATCTTCCATTCTTTTTGTGCTGCTAGAGCAATGAGTGCCCAGATAGTATAAGAGCGAGCAACATGAGCGAAAGTTTTAGTATAGTCAATACCTGGTTGTTGCAAGTATCCTTTCACTACGAGTCTTGCCTTATGCTTCTGAATTGATCCATTTGCATTAAGCTTCGTCTTGTAGACCCACTTTACACCTATGATTTCTTTGTCTTTGGGACGATCGACGAGCTCCCAAGTTTCATTTTTCTCGATCATTTTAATTTCTTCCTCCATGGCTTTAATCCAAACCTCTTCTTTGGAAGCGTCTTCATAGTTTTCCGGTTCTAGTGACATAAAATTGCATGTTTCATAGACTTTCCTTAGAGACTTTACCCTTAGTATAGGAGACTCAAGAGTAGACTCTTCTTTTGCCAGGCTTGGAGAGGATGGTGGTGTTACTTCTTGAGTGGAGGAATCCGAAGTTCCACCTTCTTCTTGTGGTGTTGATTCCTCACGTGTAGGAGGTATGTCTGGTAAGTTGACATACTTCTTCTCAATCTTCTCTTCATCCCAATTCCAAGCGGCATTTTCATTGAACTCAACATCTCGACCGATCATGAGCTTCTTAGTTTTTAGGTTGTAAACCCGATAGCCTTTTGATTGATCACTATAGCCGAGGAATATTCCTTTTTCCATTTTCTCATCAAGCTTGCTCCTTTTTTTTTTTTATCAGGGATGTCGACATAGCAAATACATCCAAACACTTTGAGATGCTTTGCTAAAGGCTTCCATCCACTCCATGCTTTGACTGGTGTTTTATTTTGAATAGCTTTAGTTGGACACTTGTTTAACATGTATACTGCAGTATAAACTGCTTCTACCCAAAAAGTGTTTGGAAGGCCTTCCTCCTTTAGCATGGATCTCGCCATTTCCATGATAGTTCTATTCTTCCTTTCTGCTACTCCATTTTGCTTTGGAGCATAGCCAACAATCAATTGATGATGGTATCCTTCATCTTCACATAATTTATTGAACTCCCTTGAATTATATTCTGTGCCTCTGTCACTTCTTAGAACTTTGATTTTGCGGCCATTTTGATTCTCGACACGATTCTTGAATTTCTTGAAAATAGAGAAAACCTCCGATCTTTATCAAAGAAAGTAGACCCACGTCATTCTAGTGTAGTCATCAATGAATAGGATGAAATATTTATTCTGACTAGGTGTAAGTGTCCTCATCGGACCGCATGTTAGAGAAAACTCCTTTATTGTTTTGAAGTTGACGAAACCTTTCTAGGTCTATATCGAAAGATCTCAAGACTTTATTGTCAAAGTTTGAAGATCGACAAATCACCAGATTTTTATCTCAAAGTTTATCCTCACTAACAGTTCTAGACTGAAGTATGAAGAATTATCCAGATGCAAGATTATCTTCAAAGTTTCGTTTCGTATGATTATTGGAAGATCTTATAGCTGGATTTCACATATACTTGATTGATTATTCTTATTGGAAACTACTCTGATATGAAGATCTTTGAAAGGCGAGCTAAACTTGCAAGGTTCTACTTATGGAAACTCAAGATCCTGATTTGTATGGGCGAACAGGATTGACGGGCTTTCAACACAAATTATCTAACGACTCAAGATCACCTTAATTGATTCTGTCCAACGGGTAGATTGGAATAATTCATTTGGAAAGTGCTAACAGTCAAGAAGGTATGAAGGAGTATTTAAGGATTGACTCTTTGGTTGTTCGATACGGTGCTTGAAAGAGAATTCCAAAGTCTGAAGCTTTCTAGTCTCTTGCTTTTTCATTTCATCGAGTTGAACATTGTATACAAAAGAGAGAAACTCTTAGTGAGATTGTGTGAGAGTTTGATAGAGACTCATCATTGTGATAGTCAATATCACAAGTTGTAATATCTCTTTTGATCCTTAGTAGAATCCAGCCAATAGGATGTCAGCGAGAAGAGTGGACGTAGGCTTGGTCTAAGCCGAACCACTATAAACTCTGTGTTCATTTTCTCTTATCCCCGAACTTCTTACTTTTATTTACTCATTGTCTATTTGCTTAAAGTTGAAATACGCTTATTGTCTAACATCTTCTAAAAGCAAATCACTTTCATTAAGTCCTGCGAAGATTTTTATTTACACCTATTCACCCCCATTTAGGTGTATTCACTAGCCCTTTCAATTGGTATCGGAGCTTATGTGCTTATTCTGTTGAAGCGTTTTTACTTCTTAAGCTAAAGATCTATGGCTAGTAGTTTTGGCTCTAGGACTGGTTGAAGGCCAAAACAACACCAGACCTCCTTACTTTGATGAGAATGAATACAACGTATGGAAGAACAAGATGAAAACATTCCTAAGATCGAAAGATCCCCTGGAATGGGATGTGGTAGAAAAAAGGGATTATTCCTAAAGTCACATCAAGTTCAGAAAGAGGAAAGGAGACTGAGGATGCTGGCAAAATGACTTAAGCTGAAATATCCAAGAGATAAGCTCTTGATTCTAAAGCCATTTATTCCTTATATTGTGCTTTATTTTCTACTGAATATAATAGAATTTCATCTTGTGAAACGGCAAAAGAAGTTTGGGATAGGTTTCACGTTACCTATGAAGGAACTGATCAAGTTAAAGAAACAAAGATCAATATTCTACTCGGACAGTATGAAGCCTGGAGAATCCATTACTGACATGTTTAGTTGTTTAACAGAAATTGTGAATGGACTAGCATATCATAGACAGCCAATCTCAGGGCATATGAAAGTTAACAAGTTGCTGCGAGGATTCTCCAAAGTTAAACAAAAAAGGAAACTCAATAAGAGAAACTCAAAGAATCATGCCTCTCTTAGTGGATGAACTAGTGAGCACACTTCAATCTTATGAAGTGGAACAAATCAATGAGGAAGAAGATCCTAAAGGTAAGAAGTCAATTGCTTTAAAGTCTAATGATGATTCTGATGATACATATTCAGAAGATGACCTGGATGATGAAGAACTAGCACTCATGATTAGGAAGTTCAGAAAGTTAAACAAAAAAGGAAGAAAGTACAATTGGAGGAAGCAGGGTACTCAAAGATTTCTAAATAAATCAACTGAAGATAATGAGACCGATAAAGATGTGATTTGCTTCGAATGCAAGAAAAAAGGACACATCAGACCCAACTATCCTCTATTGAAGACAAAGAAGGGAAATACAGAGAAATTTAAAAAGGCTCTCAAAGCAGAGACTTGGAGCGACACTGAATGTGAAGAGAGTGATGAAGAATATGCCAACATTTGTTTAATGGCAAATTCAGAATTAGACTCAGACTCTGAAATAGATCTAGACTCAGACTCAAACAAAGAAATCAAGGTTAGTAATTTTAAAATTCCTGTTAAAGTTTCAAAATATATTGATGAACTCTGTCTTAGTCTCAAGGTATCTCTTAAGAGAATTTCTGAACTAAAGAAGGAAAATTCCACACTGAAGCAATAGGAAATTTGTTGGAAAGAAAAATTTGAAAATCTAAACAAAAACTTTGTTGTTTTGAAAGACAATGCAGATTCTCTTTCGAAGGAAAACATATTTTTGAAAGAAGATATTTCAAATATCTCAAAGAAGTTTTCAAATGGATCTGAAAAGCTAGATAAAATTCTTTCAATTCAAAGACCTTATTTCAACAAATCAGGTTTAGGAATGACACCAGAAACTATTCTTTTAATTGACTTTCCAAAAGTAAAAGATATAATCAAACAAAGATCTACAAAAAAACTTTTACAAAAATCATTTTCAAAAAGTTTTTGTAAAATCTGTTGGCCGAAGTGCTTTCAAATGTTTAAAGTGTAACGGCTCAGAACATTTCGAGAAGGATTGTCCTAAAGTTTAGAGACCTATTAAGAGAGATTGGGCAAAGACCGTTTTTGGAACTAAACTCCCCTGGACCAAAGAAAATGTGGGTACCAAAGAAAACTTGAAATCTTCTTATAACTGCAGGTCACTATTAAGAAAAAGATCAAATAGTATTTGGATAGTGGCTATTCGAGACATATGATAGGAGATTCAGATTGCTTTATAAAGCTTACTCAAATAAATGGTGGAAAAGTCTCTTTTGATGGAAATAGCAAAGGAAGAATCGTTGGATGTGGAACTGTGAAGATTGGAAGTCTCACAATCAACAACGTCTCCTTGGTGGAAGGCTTGAACTATAATCTACTTAGCATAAGTCAATTATGCAACACTGGAATCAAAATCAACTTCCAAGAAGACATTTGCGTAGGAACTAGTAAAGATTTGTCTCAGTCTTTTACCAGACGAAGATATGGAAATATCTATCTATTGGATATAAAACCAGAAAGCTCTCAGTGTCTAATTTCTATTCAAGATGAAGAAAATCTTTGCATTGAAAGCTTGGTCATGTCAATATGAAGCAGATAGCCAAAATTTCCTCCAAGAAGCTTATTCTTAGATTACCCAACTTGAGTTATCAAAAGTCCGAATTATGCACATCATGTGTTTTGGGAAAATAGGTTAGAAGCTCTTTTAAGCCTATAAATCAAGTTTCTACCAATCGTATTTTGCAGCTTCTGCATATGGATCTTTTTGGACCAACCAGAACTCAAAGTATTGGTGGAAAGAAATACTGCTTAGTAATTGTGGATGATTACTCTCGCTTTACATGGGTATTCTTCTTGGCAAGTAAGTTTGAAGCATTTTCTCACTTTTCAAAGTTTGTCAAGAAAGTTCAAAATAAGAAAAGTTATGTTATTTCAAGCATATGAATAGACCATGGGGGTGAGTTTGAAAATCAAGACTTTATAAATTTTTGTGATGAATTTGGTTTACAGCATATTTTCTCATCACCATATATTCCAAAGCAAAATGGGGTTGTGAAAAGAAATAATAGATCGTTGCAGGAAATTGCAAGAACTATTTTAATTGAAAGCAATGTTTCTTCTCGTTTTTGGGCTGAATCAATATCTACAGCTTGTTATATCATTAACAGAGTATTTTTGAGACCTATTTTAGAGAAAACTCCTTATGAGGTGTTTAAAGGAAAAAAGCCAAATGTTTCTTATTTTCATATGTTTGGTTGCAAGTGTTTTATTTTGAAAAATGCAAATGATTAAATTGGTAAGTTTGAAGAAAAGTTAGATGAAGGAATTTTTCTCGGCTACTCAACAACAAGCAAAGCCTACAGAGTATTCAACAAAAAGACTCAGTCTATTGAAGAGTCTATGAATGTAAAGCTTCAAGACTCTACACAGAATCAAGTGGTAGAGACTCAATTTGAAGAGACTGAACCTATTCGAGATGTTACAAAGTCTACTTCCCCTGCAGAATTTCAGACTCTTGAAATTCAACAATAGGAAGAACCAAAAGATTCAATTGAAGCAGAGGATGAGCAGACTCACAAATCAACCAGCAATTGGAAGCACAAGTCTAGTCATCCCAAAGAAGTTATCATTGACAACATTGATGAAGGAATTCGTACTAGATCCAAACGACAAGAAGAGTCTAGTGCTTTGGCACTTGTTTCTAAAATTGAACCTAAAAGTATAGAATAAGTTTTAGCTGATGAAAGTTGGATTGAAGCTATGCAAGAAAAACTTAGACAGTTCAGCATCAACGATGTTTGGGAGCTAATTCCTAAACCAAAAGGTAAATCTATTATTAGAGCTAAATGGGTTTTCAAGAATAAAGTGGATGAGAAAGAAAAAGTGATCAGAAACAAAGTAAGATTCGTGGCTAAAGGATACACACAAGAAAAATGGATAGACTATTACGAGACCTATGCACCGGTAGCAAGGTTAGAAAACATTAGATTATTACTTGCTTTTGCTTGCTTTAAAAGTTTCAGGTTATTCCAAATGGATGTAAAAAGCACATTCCTAAATGGATTTATCCAAGAAGAAGTCTATGTGGAACAACTATCTGGTTTTGAAGATCCAAGAAAACCAAACTTAGTCTACAAATTGAAAAAGGCTCTGTATGGACTGAAGCAAGCTCCTTGAGTCTGGTATGAAAGGTTAAGTAATTTCTTAACTTAAAATGGATTTATTAAAGGAAAAGTAGATACTACATTGTTCATTAAAAAGGAAGGTAAAGATTTTCTACTTGTTCAAATTTATGTTGATGATATTATTTTTGGTTCACCTAATGAAAGTCTATGCAAGAAGTTTTCTAGATGCATGCGGGATGAATTCGAAATGAGTATGATGGGTGAGCTAAATTTCTTTCTGGGATTACAAGTAAAACAATCTAAGGAAGGAATTTTCATTCACCAAGAAAAGTATGCGAAAGATCTTATCAAGAAGTTTGGATTGGAAAACTACAAAGACAGAGACACCTATGTCAAGCTCTTCAAAGCTCGATAAAGATGATAAAGGAAAGACTGTGGATCAAAAGCTATACAGGAGCATTATTGGATCACTTCTTTACCTTATTGCATCTAGACTTGACATTTTGTTTAGTGTTTGCATTTGTGCTAGATTCTAATCAAATCCCAAAGAATCTCATCTCAATGCAGCAAAGCGAATCATCAAATATGTTGCAACTACTCCAAAGCTAGGTTTATGTATCCCAAAGAATGAGACTTTACTCTCATTGGATATTCCGACGCAGATCTGGTAGGATGCAAAGTGGATAGAAAAAACTTTTCTGGTACATGTCAATTGCTTAGCAACAAGATGGTATCATGGTTTTCAAGAAAACAAAATACAATAGCTCTTTCAATAGCTGAAGTGAAATATGTGGCACTTGGAAGTTGCCGTTCTCAAATCTTATGGATGAGGCAATAGCTAAGAGACTTTGGAATTGAAAAATCATGCACTGAAATCAAATGCGACAACACAAGTGCCATCAATCTCATAAAGAATCCGATTCTTCAATCAAGAGCAAAGCATATAGAAATACATTATCATTTTATTAGAGATCATGTTCAGAATGGAGAAATTTTGATTCAATTCATTGACTCGAAGAATCAACTGGCGGACATATTTACAAAGCCACTGTATAAAAGCTTATTTGAGTTTATTCGTGCAAGACCGGACACTCTATCTTTTGTCGGGTAAAGTTTGAAGGTGTTCAGACTCAGAATTTCCAAATGTTACAACTGTAAATAAATTTCTTCTAATTTAATGTGAAGTTATTTTTGGACAAAATGTTGAAAAGGTACGTTATCCTTTAAATTACTTTCCACCTATTTTGTTTTTAGAAATTATCTTTATTAACGATTGTTCATTCTCAAAAAGGAAGTTATTATTTTTGAAAAAGGCAGTTTATCATTTTCAAAAAGGCAGTTTTTACCTTTTCCTTGCGATGCTTCGTATACTTGCTTTATATATTGTCGAAACTCGTCTTCTTCATTTACACACTCTTTTTGAAACCTTGGAATACTGTGATCTTACTCTTTCTCATCTACTTGAGTTTCATCAAAAAAGTTTTAACCTTTTCGAAAGAGCGAGTTTAAGAAATTCCCCTAGACTTTGACTATGTCTTCCCAAAGAAAGTCTTTGAGAATTGCGAGTCAGGGACCACAGCGTATGCATGAGGGACCTACACATTTTGATTTGACTGAGGAAGAAGATTCTCCTCAACAACGACAACAACAGCAACAACCAAGACAACATTCTCAACCGCATCAATAAGTAGCACAAGATCCTTCTCCACAACAAGAACAGGAAGAGGTTATTGAAGACGTTGAACCTGCCAAAGTCTACCTCAAAGACAAACGTTTCTTATTTCGAAGCAAAGCTCATGTACGCGATCATCTCTGGCTGTAAGTTCTCTCTTCCTCACACAATTCTTATGCACATGTATAGAACTGTGGTGAAAGACAAAGGACAACTTCCCTACTAGGCGCTTATCTCACAACTCTTCAAGCATTTCAAGATCAAACTTCCTGCTCCTCTTTGAGCTAGAACCATTGCTCCAATGGTTATTGGTCTAAAAATGGTTTCCAAGATGAGGTTGAAGGAACTGAGCAAGGAGCTGGAGGCTTTAAGGAGAAGTCTCCTGTGAAGGCGAAGCAAGACTTTGCTGCAAAGAAATGGAAAGGCAAAGAGCCCATGATAGAACCAATGATGAAAATGAGATCTCTCATCTTGGAAGACGAAGAAGAAGATGATGATGATCTCACTATCTCAACTCTTGCCCTGCGAAATCTACAGAGTTATGTGAGCCATACAGAGAATAGAGATCAAGAAGGAACAGAGAGAAGAGAAGAAGAAAGAGAAGAAAGAAGAAAAAGAGAAGAACAAGAAGGAAGAAGAAGCGAAGAAGAAAGGAGTCGCAATGACTCTTTTGAACCAACGCTAGCTGCATCATTTTCGATGATTCAGAGAAGACAAGGAGTGGAAAGATTGGTGAACAACATTGCTATAGTGCTGAAGCAGAGCATGAAGAAGAACATATCTCTCCACCTGAAGGCATGAAGACAGGGGGAGATGCTGAAAAACGAGGTACTTCTTCACCTGTTTTTGCTAGTGATGTTAGCATATCTCCACTAGACCCAAAAGAGGTCTATGCCTCTCAATTCCCTGAAGCAGATTTCGAGGCATACACTCCTAGTCATGGTGATAGAACAATTGATGTTCCCCCTCATTTTCAAACTCTTGCAACTGATTCGGATGGTCCTAGCATTACTACAGATCACTTTGCAGATTTTCAAAGAGTGATGGAGCTTCTTTTAGAATTAAAGGGTTAGCAATATGCTTTTGAGTTTGATATGAAACACATGATGACTGTCTTCAAGACATCTACAGACTCTCTTCAAGGACAAATTCAAGCCTTAAAGCTTCAACTGCAAGAACAGGCAAAGGATGCGGATATTCAACAGCTTAAGGAGTCTTTGAAGAAGCTTGAAGACATTGTTAAGTCCATGGGGGATTTCCAGTTCGTTTGTATCCCCAAGCAGCCCTGATTCAAACCAACTCTTTTTAATCATTTTTGTCTCCACTTTTTGCCAATGACAAAAAGGGGGAGAGTTTGAGTGCAAATTTCATTTTGGTTTTATTGACTTTGGACTTTACTTTCAGTGACTTTTTTTTTTTTTTTTTATTATGACTTGGTTTGACATTTGACTTTGGATATTATTAATTTTTTGATGCTTGCAAATGCAGTGATTAAGTTTGTGATATTACTTATAATTGGTTTGGACTAACATGTGATTTATGGTTGCAGAACTAAGGTTTTTTCAAAGTTCTAATTAAATTTATAAGATATTATATATTGCATAAGTACTGTTTTGCAGGTCGAAAGTTTTCCAAATTTGCAGGAAAGTTTTGTCACCATAAAAAACGGAAAGATTGTTAGAGAAAACTCTTTTATTGTTTTAAAGTTAACAAAACCTTTCCAGGTCTATATCGGAAGATCTCAAGACTTTATTGTCAAAGTCTGAAGACCGACAGACCACCAGATTTTCATCTCAAAGTCTATCCTCACTAACAGTTCCAGACTAAAGTATGAAGAATTATCCAGATGCAAGATTATCTTCAAAGTTTCGTTTCATATGATTATTAGAAGATATTATAGCTAGATTTCACGTATACTTGATTGATTATTCTTATTGGAAACTACTCCGATATGAAGATCTTTGAAAGGTGAGCTAAACTCGGAAGGTTCTACTTATGGAAACTCAAGATCCTAATTTGTATGGACGAACAGGATTGACGGGCTTTCAACACAAATTATCTAATGACTCAAGATCACCTTAATTGATTTTGTCCAACGGGTAGATTGGAAGAATTCTTTTGGAAAGTGCCAACAGTCAAGAAGGCATGAAGGAGTATTTAAGGATTGACTCTTTGGTTGTTTGATACGGTACTTGAGAGAGAATTCCAAAGTCTGAAGCTTTCTAGTCTCTTGCCTTTTCATTTCATCGAGCTGAACATTGTATACAAAAGAGAGAAACTCTTAGTGAGATTGTGTGAGAGTTCGATAAAGACTCATCATTGTGATAGTCAAGATCACAAGTTGTAATATCTCTTTTGATCCTTAGTGAAATTCAGCCAATAAGTTGTCAGCGATGAGAGTGGACGTAGACTTGGTCTAAGCCGAACCATTATAAACTCTGTGTTTATTTTCTCTTATCCCCGAACTTCTTACTTTTATTTATTGATTGTCTATTTGCTTAAAGTTGAAATATGCTTATTGTCTAACATCTTCTAAAAGCAAATCACTTTCATTAAGCCCTGCAAAGATTTTTATTTACACCTATTCACCCCCTCTAGGTGTATTCACTAGCCCTTTCACCGCACACGTTTGTATGGACAAGTTCTAATGGCTTCTTAGCTCTCTATGTGACTCCAGATGGGAAGGACTTCCTTTGCTGCTTTCCAAGAAGACAGCCTTCACAAACATTTGAAATTTCTATAATGGCTGGAAAATCTCTCATCATATTTTTCTGATGGAGAATTTTTAGCCCATAAAAGTTAAGGTGGCCAAATCTTTGATGCCATAGCCATGAATCATCAAGTTGAGCTTTCATAGCTATATCTTTGACATATTTCCATCAAATAGGAAAATTCTTGTTCTCCATTTTCACATAGGCAATAACATGATTCCTAAATTTATCATAGATAGTGCAGGTATCTCCTTTAAAGTATAAAGAATAACCATTCTGAATCATTTGTCCAACACTAAGTAGATTTTGTGCAAGACTAGGAACCAAATATACTTCATGAATGTACTTTGGGCCTTTCTTAGTTTCGACAGTTATAGTCCCTTTTCCTTTCACATCAACCGATTCACCATTACCCAATCTCACTTGTGTTTTTACCAATGTATCGATATTGGTGAATATAGATTCATCTCCCGTTATGTGATTGCTACACCCACTATCAATATACCATGGATCATTCTTCTCATCTTTTTCCTCTTGGACTGTATAGAATAAATTATCTAAATTTTCTTCTTCCTTTTCTTTTCCTTTTTCTTCTTCAACATAATTTGCTCTATAATCTATTTTAGAGTGACAAAATTTTTCTATGTGGCCATATCTTTTACAAAAGTGGCATTGTGGTTTATTTTTAAACTAGCAATCCTTTTCCAAATGATTATTTTTCTTGCAAATACCACAAATTGGATATTTTTCCTTCCGTGTAGTTTCTCATCCTCTTCTATTTTTCCATGAGCTTCTTCCACTACTTTTAGAATTATGAGACCATATGTTCATTTTTGACTGAAAAGCACTTTCAACTATATCTTCTTCCTGTACTTGCAATCTTTTTTCATATGCTTCTAAAGAGCCAATTAGCTCACTCGTTGATAGGGTTTTTAAATCCTTTGATGATTCTATAGTAGTGACAATAGAATTGTATTTTCTAGTGAGTGTCACTAATATTTTTTCAACAACCCTCTGATTAGTGATATCATCTCCATAAGATCTCATTTGATTTACTAATTGTTTCAATCTACCACAATATTCTTGAACAATCTCATAATTTTTCATCTTAGAATTCTCAAATTCTCTTCTCAAATTTTGAAGTTGAATAGTTTGTACCTGTTCAATGCCTTGAAATTCTTCTTGTAAAGTTTCCCAAGCTTTCTTCGCAGTCTTTACTCCAATTATTCTCGGAAATACCGTTTTCAAGAGTGCTTGTTGAATAAAGTAAAGAGCCCTTGCATCTTTTTGTAGTTGATCCTTTGGTACACTTGCACCTTCTTGCAAAGCTTCATAACCACTCTTGACGATGTCCCATAAGTCTTGGGCCATCAAGAACTTGGTCATTTTGATGCTCCAGTAATCATAGTTATTCTCATCAAAGATAGGAATATGAAATGAGGATAAGGTAGAGTTGGCCATAATTTAGTTGTTGGAAATTTGGATGAATAATTTTGGGAACGGGTGATTAGGACAAACGCCCTATACCAACCAAAGATGTGGCTCTGATACCACTGTTGGATTTTTGCGGAAGTGTGTGTGTGTGTGCAAGTGTGTATTTGTGAAATATGGGTGGATATAAGTGGACTACATCGGCAAGGGAATATGGAAAAAAAACTTTATTATGATAGTTGTTATTACAAAGGTGGGAGTGTTTCTAGCTTTCGGCTACTTAGAACAACATCTGCTAACTCCTATTTATAGGTGTGAATTCACCGCCTTTTCTATCGACTTTGAGTACAAGAATCAATATAAAATTTTGCATTCTTTAGCTTCTGCTCGTTGCAGCTCTTTTCTTCTAGTCAGAGTCCAAGTTGGACTTTGCTTTCCTTTTCTTCTTTCTTCCAATCTTCTGTTCCTTCTTCCTTATTCTCCATTTTTCTATACCATGCAGCTCCCAGCCACTTTTGTTGACTTTCATTTTCCTTTTGCATGAAGCAAATTGTTGCTGCCGACTTCTTCCTTCTCCATTAAGTATACTTAATTCATAAGCAAGTGTAGTCTAGTGTGGTCTAGAGCTTTCAAAAAATGGATCACTTTTTTAACAGATCTGCAGTGAAGACAACTGCTTCTCTTGGTTCTTCCCCTGCTCTTCACAGATAGATAGAGTGATTTGATATATTCGTTTAAGGTAGTTAGCGTTGGAATCCAGCAACCTATGGGGCGACTAATTCAGTCCGAGAAAGATCTGCAGTGAAGACAACTGCTTCTCTTGGTCCTTCGCCTGCTCTTCACTTACACTGTCCAAAAGAGAAAATTCCAAGAAAGGTTTCAACCTTTTTCTGCAACCTCCAAAAGTAAGTCCATCATTCTTGATCTTTCGCTTCTTCCCATTCGCCGTCTGAATCTGATCACACATTGATATCATGAAGGCAGCATCGTGAAGTTTCCTTTCGAATTTGCCTCGGCTCGACCTTCATTCGACCTTTTCACTGCTTCCTTTCGAATTTGCCTCTGTTCAACCTTCATTCGACCTTTTCACTGCGTTGTTCGAAGGAGAGGAAAAAATGAGGGCTCTTTTTGTCATTGTTCCTCTGTTTTTGGCATGGAAACTGCTTGATCACATCCTCGGTTCTAAGGAAGAAGATGGTCATCACCATCGTCAAAGGAATGAACCAGAAGCAACGAACCATTCACAATCCTTTGACCAGATCACCCCTGAAAGTGAGCCAAATTTGAGGAGGACTGCTGGGGGCTCATCTCAGTCTTCTCATGTCACATCTCCTTTCAAAGCAGTCCCTTCCGGTTCTCCAAAACCATCCCCTTCTGTATCAAAGCCATCAACCGCCACTTCTAGTGACCCATTTGTTTCCCCGGCCAAACCCACGGCCATTCCGGCTTACTCGAATCAGCATGTGTCTAAGTCATCTCGATCTTTAAATAAGCCGTCTTTACCTCACTTGGTACATCCTCCTCTTTCGAAAACATACCTGCCAACTTCATCTCCTTTCAAAGCAACCCCTTCGGCTACTAAACCATCCCCTTCTGTATCAAAATCTAGCGATCCATTTGTTTCGGGGACCAAACCACCACCAACATCCACTCACTTGAATCAGAATGTAGTAAAACTGCCTCGGCCTTCCGATGAACCATCTTCATCTTATGTACATTCTCCTTCTTCGTCAGGAACAACCTCTCATACCCCAAAAACACGAGAAAGTTCTGCTAAAAAATTCAAGCCAGTCTTACGTGCAGTTTCCCCAGTTTTGCTGAATCAGCAGAAGGAGACCGTTTATGTTCAGAAAGATACTTCCCCTATTTACAGCATCCCCAAGGATATTGAAGATTTGATAAAGCAAGACATTGTGCCTGGCGTTCTCCAGAAACCACTATCTCCATCAACATATAGGGATTATTTTGCAGCTCTTCTATATGCAGAGGACTTCTATATGGAGGTAACAGCGATGCATGACACTTTTGCTGTGAAAATTAATGGTTGGCGATAATGTTAGTGCCACATGTGACAATGCCAGTTTGGCTAGAGAGGTTGAAATCCTTCTATCCATCCTCCCAATCTTTTATGACTACTTGCAATGTGAGAATACAATCAAGTGTGGTGGATGAAGCCGGTAGCAATACTTATTAATTATCGCTTGCTCTCATATAGGTTTATTAGGATAGCTGCCAGCCACTGCAATGTCATGACCTCATTTTTCAGAGAAATTTTGACTTGGAAGACCTGGAAAAATCCATGTTGATATGGAGTTGGGTGTGAAACCGGTGGAGTCTATTTTAACATGGTCATAGTGACACCCACAATATTACCCAAAACAACCATAGGCTTCATTTTCCCAAGGATGTGTAAGCATTTACTTACCGGGTCAGGCTGAATGGTGTCCCCAGATTTTGTTTGCGCTCCGAATGTGTTCGATCCCATTGTACAATCCATCGTCCAAATGGTAACGACTGCAAATAGATGGTTTAGAGAGGCGAGAGAAGAGGATATGTGTCAGAGGATATGCAATAAGGGAAGACTAGTTATGGAAAGAGGCGTTGACAAGTTCAAATGTAAGCTTGACACATGTAGTTCCCGTGTCTATGCCACGAGATGTTATGAGTATCACGGATTCTGGATCACTTTGCAAGATTTTAGATCGGTTAACTGCTTGTACTGTGTGGCGGAGACCTTCATAAGTTACTGGCCATGCTTACTTCAGATTCCCAAGTTGGAAAGCGGCATATGATCTTCTCATTTAAATGTAGCATGCTAAATTTCTCTGTTGATTTCTGTGTTTAAGTAATCTTCAGCTTAGTCGTGGCCATGGAATTGAAATTTTAGTAGAAGCTTCTTGATCTGCAATATTGGGCTATTTAGCAGTGGGGTGTGGACAATTTGTCTGCTTTGTCGCACATTCCTGATTAAGAGAGAAGCTCGTCTCAGCTTGTCTAGAGCATGCAAAAGTGACCTTCAACGTTCAGGTGAGGAGATGTGACTCTGATGAGGGCGAAGGTCAAAAGGGGAATAAAAAGACTAAGAGATCAAGAAGGAAGGTGACCACAAACAAGCCTTGAGGATCAAGGTCTTACTGAGGATTTGCTACGAAGTGTAGCACAATGCATGAAAAGTTTAATTGCTGTTCTTTTTGTCGTCATGTCAATTGCATATGCAAACTTCGAGGTTGATAGAACCTATTTGTTGATGGATGATCAGAGTTGTCAAGCACTCATGCCCCATTTCACCATGCTTGCTTTTTTCAGGAGCAATGAAATGACCTGCTTTTAAGATGAAACTTTGTTTATAAATGCAACAGTCTCTGATGGAGTAGGAATTTGAGTTACATTTACTGCTGTGAAGCATCATGTATTTTAAACTAATTCATTTTAAGATGACTCTAACACTTTGAGCAGACGTAGGTCTTCCCCGTGAATAATTCAGGATTTGCTTTTATGATGGTCTAAAATCATTCTTGTATTTGAATCAGAAATGGACTAATTTCATTCTGAAGGATGTCACTTTGGAGCTGCATCAATTGACTATTAACAAGAATATAGGGGACAATGATTTTTGTGGGGAGAAAGTCCGTGTAACTTTTGTCGAATTCAAGATGGAATCCATACCAGAGCATCGACCCTTCCTTCTATCAAGGGATTTTGTTTTTGCAAAGCCCCTGGACAAGAGCGATACACAGTTTCAGGTTAGTCCTTTTCAAGTACATTCAAGATTAAATTAAGATGTTAGTATTGTGCTCTGTTTAAAAATGTCATATTTCACCTCCCATCTGTTTGCTGATTGTGCTTTTGCATCTGCTTTTTCTTCATTGATTTACTTTTTGATGATAATTGAACGGCCATACAGTGGCTCCAATTTTTTCGATCATCAGTGAAATCTTTCTGATAGTTGAGCGCTGAAAAATACAGCGGTCTTCATGTTATTATGATATGTTCGCCAGGAATCTTGTTTCAGTGTGAAGTGTGGCAGCTTCCATGAAGGCCTACAAATGTCTGCATGACTATCTTCGCAGATGCATGCCACCCACTGACAAGCATAAGCATGTGCACGTGCAAAACCATGTCCTTGCGCGTGCGAACACACACCAACACCTCTCTCAGAAATTGTTCTTTCCCGAATTTGACAAAATTCTGGTTACTTTATATTTCGAATTGCTATTCCGTCCATGCAACGTCTCAAATTTGAGGGGATGGAACAAGGAAGGCTTGTATTACTATAGAGGAGGCATTTAGTTTGTACTGTTTCCATCGGTAAGAAATAGATGCAGACTCTTCTGCTGCTATTCTTTTGCAGAGTCTTGCAGCAATCTCAGTTAATTACCTTCATTTGATGCATAAAACGTTTAGTTGAGTGTCATTTGCACTCCTTCTTGGTATTAATCTTCTTTTTCGAAAAGCAGGGTTTTGTACATCAAGTGAAGAAGAGTTCCATCGTTTTAGCAGAGTTTGGAGATGATTTTCACTCCCAGCATCATTCAAGCAGCAGATACAACATCAGCTTTTCTTTCAATAGAGTTTGCTTGAAGAGAGCTCATCAAGCAGTTGAAGCTGCCGCCGATCCTTCATTCCACAACTTCATTTTCCCTGAATGTCCAGTCAGACGTGATTCGTTTGCCTTGCCATCTTTCTATTTTTCAAATGGCGTGCACTTGGAACAAAGATCCGCAATCCGTCAGATTCTAGCTCTCAAAGGTTCAGCACCATTTCTCATGGAGGGTCCTCTTTGTACATGGGATCTAGGCCTATCAAGGGCTGGCGTAGTGGTTAGGGAAGCTGTGTGGCAAGTATACCAACGCTCTAAAGATTCTCGGATTCTTGTGGCTGCGCCTATAAATAAAACGTGCGATGCTCTGATGAGAAGCTTGAAGGACAAAATCCCAGATTCCGAAATATTTCGGGTGAATGCTGCATTCCGTAAGATAGGTGTCGTGCCTGATGACATTCTCCCTTCATGTCTTTATGAAGAGGAAAGCGAGTGTTTCGCTTGCCCTCAACTCCAGGAACTCCAACAATTCAAGGTAATATTCTCGACTTTTGTGAGTAGCTTCAGGCTACACAATGAAGGCATCAACGCAGGACACTTCAGTCATATTTTCCTCATCGATGCGTCGTCCACTTCTGAGCCAGAGGCGATGATTGTGCTAGCTAATTTGGCCAATGAGGATACGACTGTTGTAGTGACTGGTGCGCAAGGAAATCGCTCAGGGTGGGTGCGATCCCCAATTGCTCGGAGGAACGGTCTCCAGATATCATTCTTCGAGAGGCTCAAAGAATTTACACCGTACAAGAACCTCGACCCTGCATTCATCGCCCGATTGGACCCTAAGCTGGAATCAGATGAAACTAACAGCTATTGAGTATCTGTTGCTCTTCGATACGAGCTCTGGTTAATTAAGAATGCTCTTGATGTGCTTTGTTTCCTCATTTCCATGTTTGAGCTGAGTTGCATGAGAAAGGGACAAAAATTATGTAGGTATTAGTATGTATACAATTTGCCCCTAATAGATCAAGCAGTTGGTTTTGGATATATTCCCAAACGAGTGGTTCTATATTTTTTTGAATTTCTAAGCTCATTCAAAAATGAAAAAAAGGATTAGACATATTATGTGTAATTTGGTTAAAAGGAAAGGTGATGTTTATAATAAATTTTATGTGTAAAATCTGGATGAGGCATTTACTACATTTTAAATATTTGTAATGGCATGTAAGGCATTTTCAGGAACGATTTATGAGTTGATTATTGTGAAATAATTTGAGAAATGCTTTATGAAAGAAATTACAAAAAAGATAAATGTGTTGATTTGTGAATCTCATTTATGAAATGTATTATATTGTAAAATTGTATATATTTGGTATTGTGAAAATGACTTATGCTATTGATTTTGGATTGGTTTTTTTGGAAAGAATTGTTTGTTAAGGATATACGTTTTGGCTTTATTATGATCTATGAGATGGATTTTGAATTTGATTTCCAATTTTAGAGGATGATGGTTTGATGCTCAATATCATTGTGAACACGATTAGGGTTTCTGGGTATGTAAACTGTTTTTTAGGTATCCTTCTAGGTTGAGTCATCAACTAAGGGAATCTTAGTCGCCTTGTCAATCGGGCATTTTGTTGTGACCAAGGTTTGATATTAAACAATAATTTGGTTAATGGAATGGACTATTAACATATGATTTGATGAGATGAATCCATGTAATATACTAATAGTAGGTGATATGAGATTAATCAATGGAATAAACTATTGATATATGAATTGATAGGATTAATTAATTGACTGCACCATTGATATATGCTTTGATATTACTAATGAAATAAGTATTCTTGATATGTATAAAGCTTTGTTGAAAAGATAAAATTCAATTTTGATATTGTACATATGTTATACTATGTATTTGAATTAAATGACTTTCGGTATTGTTTTGCAAATATGTATAATGGGCGTTTGATCTACTTAGAAGAGCTATGTAGTACTTATTGAGCTGTGGTAGCTTATCCATTCATTTCAAATTATTTTTTCAAGTTTGTAAGCCAGCAGTTAGTAGCATGGGAGTGATATCAACAAAGAAATTCAGTAATTGAAATTTTGGGTATGTGTTGAGACAATTTAATACATGTCTGAAATGACAATTGTTAGGTTTACTTAAGTTGGAAGTATATATATTTTGATAATATGTTGTCGTTGATCTATGTTTGAGGATTTGTTTTTTGGATGGAAGGAGAGCTTTGTCATCCCTATTATAAGTAGGGATGGGACACAAAGTTAGCTACTATCCTGTCACACCTCGAAAACTACAGAGATGGGAGTGACACAACCTCAAACCATATCTCAAGTCCACTTCTAGAAGTCCCCATTGATAGCACTCTTGCTATATTAACTGCTAATCAAAGAACATGGAAAGGTTGGCAAATAAAGAGGTGAGCAACCACAAACTTAGTGAGTAGTACATATTTTCTAAACAAATCGAGCAACTACTATGCATATATATAAGTATAGAGAACTATCAGAAATTCATAATTCAACTCTTTAATATACATACCAAATCATATTAGAGTTGTTTCATTTGAAGAAACTTCATACAACTCAGAAAATACTCATTTAAAGCATCCTCATTATGCAAGCATCAATAGTCAAGTCCATTGATTAATCTTTATTAAAAACCACGTTAATGGTCCATCCATTGATCAATCTCATATCAAAACACACGTCGATGGTCCATCCATCGATCAATCTCATATCAAAACACATGTCGATGGTCCATCCATCGACTAATCTTTTACTCAATATCAAACTATGGTCATGAGACAATAGCTTGTGACAAGGCAACTAAAATTCCCCCTTAACAAGGTCTCCACCTACAAAGCTGGTGGCTCGGCCCAGAAAGATATCCTAAACTTGATATACATATCCATTAGCTCCTCAATGGGCTCACAACAATATTGAGCACCAAACCCACACCTTCCAATATCCAGAGATTCAATCCATAATCAATCTCATAATTCATAATGCATTTCATAAACCAATCATATAACTTTTCGTAATTCAGTCCATCAAATAAAATAAACTTCACAAGACATTTCTCATAATGTTTCGAAATCCATTTCATAAACCCTCGACATTTCGAAACGCCTTTTATAAAAGGTTAATCAAATCATTATAGACTCATTGCATAAATCAATTCGTAACCATTACATACATATATATACATACATACACTTTTCGCAACATTTTTCTTAAAACCATTCTCGAACCATTTTAGAATTTCTTTCACAAACCACATTCACAATGAAATGTCTTTCATAAAATTTTTCTCAAATCATTCACCAACATGAAATGTAGTAATTGCCTCATCCAGATTTTTATGCAATAAACATGCTTTTTCATTACTTATAATATCTTGAATCTCTACCATTTTTAAGATATGAGTTCACAAATTCATGGAAGAGATAACACCATTCACTTCGTAGACAAATTTGTAGAAGAGATAGCACCATTCTCTAACCAAACTATAAACAATACTCTTATTGTTGAACTCGCGGCCCTACCAAATAATCGAGAAATAATGTTAAAATCAAATAAAACTCCACCTCAACTACGAAACGACTAAATTATGCCTTAATGCTAATAAAAATGACTCCTACGCATTAACAAATCGTATATCCAAAACGATTATTCAAGCTGTTCGCAATGCGAAGTTTGAGTGCAAAACTTATTCACACCATAACTTTCTTCATCAAACCTTGTTCCGAACATACTTATAGTAAATAGAAAGCTCTTCAAACATACTATAAGAATCCTAACTTGACCATCCTAAAATCAAGCCAAAAACCAACAAAATATGGGCCCAAATTTGCTGGATGCAAACTATTCATTGCATGTGGGAAACTTCAAAATTTTTTCGGGCAAACAGTAAGCTCAAATCACGATCTATAAAATCCTATGACTCCATAACACATGAAACTATCATTTCTATAAAAATATGTGGCTCAATGACTCAAAAATTAGACTTCATCGCTCGATTTTCCTGGAATTCCGAAGTTGAGCCCTAAACCCGGAAAATACTTTGATTGGATGAATGAGGGGTGTGATCACTTACTGGACATTACATTACGTAGTTGAGTTGGCTTGATGAGGACCCATGGCATAAAACCCTCTTCTTTCTCCCTACTCTTCCTTCTTCTTCTTTCTCTTTCCTCTCTCTCCTCTCTTCTTTTCCTTCTGCCCAAACGTGCTTCTTTCTTTTCCTTTTTATCTCCTCCTCCTTTTTTTCCTTTCTTTTCTTTCCTTTTCTCTCTCCTCTTTTTTTTTCCCCTGCTTTCTCCCTGAAAGCTCTTTTTGCTCAAGCTTCCACTCTTTTCCTCTTGTTTTAACCGTTCAACTCTTCTTTTTCTTTTCTTTTTTCTGTAGGCCCCACCCTTTGACAATCAAAGTATTGCATTCTACCCTTTCATTCTCGAAATCTGCACTTACTTTGAACATCAAGCAAAATTTGCACCTTGCTTCTTCCTTGAGTTTCCAATTGGACATCCCCTTTTTTAACTGTACCCTTCACAAGTGGCATCTTGAATTCGCAATACCCCCATGGATTATCGGTCATGATCAAACTCAAGAGTAGCAATTTGTCATTCGAGTATATCCATAGGGGGCAACAACATAGTACATTACTATAACCACGAGATAAGCCATCATCAATGCCTTCGGTAAATCTTATTTCTCAATCAACACCTTTAATGTCGCCTTATTGAGCATTCCACTGGCTACAAAATGATGTCCAGAATTTTTTTTTCTACCTTAGCATCATTGCAAATAGCAACAATCTTTGCAATCATGTGATGTTTG
The DNA here is from genome assembly GCA_017140325.1 of Eucalyptus leucophloia subsp. euroa. Taxonomy (NCBI): domain Eukaryota; kingdom Viridiplantae; phylum Streptophyta; class Magnoliopsida; order Myrtales; family Myrtaceae; genus Eucalyptus; species Eucalyptus leucophloia. The sequence goes on from CM029477.1 coordinate 36,623,533, forward strand.
GCATCCATCTGCCCAACGGCCAGTCCTTAATTTTTCCTCCATCAAAAGGATCATAGGTTGTCCTAACCATAGTGAATGACCACATATTACAAAGCTGAGAAACCATAGCAACAAACTTTGTCACTAACACTTGATCAATGGTCAAAGATACCTATTTTTATCAAAGCATATTACTGTTGTTTAGCGAAGAGTCTCGACACTCAGCAATTTTCTAACAAGAGCATTCTTTGGGGCCATTTTTCATGTGCCAATTACCAAACATGTTGTAAACCTCTAAGAATCGCAGCCACTACCAAGGTGATTGTTGTCTCGAAGTAATTCGTGCACTTTTCAGAAGAGAACTTGAAATTTTTAGGCCTTAGTTCCACACATTACCACATAATAAACCACATGAGGGTATAGATCACTCTAATTGTTGATGGGCAAAAGTACACTCGAAGTGCCAAAACTTGGCACGATGAGACATTTAAGTGCCAAAAGTTATGAAAGTGAAACTTAAATGTTATTTTTTTTTAAAAGGGACACTTGAGTGCCACCTCCAGTAAACATTGCCAGAAATGTTACGTTGCAATTTTTTTTTTATTAATTTTACTTGACTACATGGGTTGCCAGAGAGCTAACTCAGCAAAGAAATGTAAAAACGACGTCGTTTTGGCCTAAATTTGAATTTTAATATGAAACTTAATTAAATTAAATTATAATTTTTTTTAAAAAAAAAGAGGGGAAGGAAGAAGACGAACAGTTGCAAGCAGCTCAGGGCTAAGCCCTCTCCACTGTCGCCTCCCCGCCGTCACCAAGAAGGGCTAGCGACAATGGGGGAAGGGTTGACCGGCGACCCCGGCCGACCATAGGTGAGGGCCCGCGAGCCCTCACCCATATCTGGGGCAAGGGTCATGGCCTTCCCTTAGATCCGGCAAGGGTTGCCGGAGGGCCGCCACTAGTTGGGGCGACCCCCTGGCACCATTTTTTTGTGGAGGGTCCTCTTACATGTGGTCTAGGCCTATCGAGGGGTGGAGGAGTGGTTCGCGATGCTGTGTTGCAAGTACACCAACACTCTAGAGACCCTAGGATTCTTGTGGCTGCACCAAAGAACAAAACATGTGATGTTCTGTTGAGAAGCTTAAGGAAGAAAATCCTAGATTCCGAAATATTTCGAGCAAATGCTGCTTCCGTGAGTTCCATGACGCGCTCGGTGACATTATCCCTTTGTGTCTATATAAAAAGAAAGAAGAGTGTTTCATTTGTCCTCCCGTCTAGGAACTCCAAAGATTCAAGGTAATATTTTCGACTTTTGTGAGTAGCTTCAAGCTACGTAATGGAGGCATCAACGCGAGACACTTTAGTCATTTTTTCCTTGTCGATGCATCATCCACTTCCGAGCTAGACGCAATGATTGTGCTAGCTAATTTGGCCAACAAGGATACTAAGATAGCTAGTATAAGCACCTAGAGGGGGTGAATAGGTGTATAATAATTTATCGTGATAAGTGAGCAATACGAAATAAACAATAGAAGGGAAGTTCTCCTTTGGTTAACAAGAACGTATTATGATCAAAGTAAAGCAGAGAGTAGGGAAGAGAAAATTGAACACAAGGTTTATAGTGGTTCGGTTTATTCTAAGCCTACGTCCACTCTTCCACACTAACAGCCCATCGGCTGGATTTCACTATGAACAAAAGAGATGTTACAGTAATGTTCTCCCTTGATTCCACAGTGTAGATACTCTATCACACTTCCTCAAGGTTTTTCACGAATATAGACTCTCTTTTGCGTACAAGATTTTGCTCAACAAATGAATTGACTAAGAACAAGGAGCTTCAGACTTTGGAATTCTTCTATCGCGCACACACTCAAACAACTGGAACGTCTTCCTTATATACTCCTTTATGCCATCATACCCGTTGGCACTTACCAAAGGAATTCCTCCAATCTACCCGTTGGATGGAATCAATTATGAAGATCATTCGAGCTATTAAAGGAACATGTCGATAGCCCATCAATCATGTTTGCCCATACAATCAGGATCTTGGTTTCCATCAGTAGAACCTTCCAAATATACTTCGCCAATCATCAGATCCTTAATCTTCGAATCAATCATGATCAAATAAAGGATTCCATTATGTCATATCCGGCCAAGAGATCTTCTTCAATCGATAAAGTCACATCATTAATGAAACACCCAGTTCTGGATAGCCCTTCTTCAACGGATTAGAAACTGTCAATGAGAATAGACTTTGAGTCTTGAGTCTGGCAGTCCGAAGGTCTTCAGACTTTAAATAGTAGAGTCTGCAAATCTTCAGATTAGAATGATAGAAACGTTTTGTCAGCTTCAAAACACTTCATGAAGATTTCTCCAACAATCTCCCCCTTTTTGATGGTGACAAAACTTTCCTGCAGATTTGGATAACTTTGACTTGTAAAACATTACTCAAACAAATATGGATATCTTATAAAGATAAATGGCTTAATGATAACACTAGAATCTACAACCACAGAAAATAGGTTAGTCTTGCATGTGAGTAAAGCCATCCGTAAGATATCAATAGTACTTAATATAAGTAGTCAAATCCAAATCCCAAATTCAGTCCACTTCTAGACAAAAAAAAAGTCAAGTCAAACATTAAAACAATCCAAAAGTTCAAAAAGTTTAAGGTTCAAAGTTTCAAATCTTGCATCTCTCCCCCTTTTTGTCAGCATAAAAAAGGTTAAGATGAAATGGAATAGAGTCAAGATTGCTTGGGAACACAAACAAGTTGGAAATCTCCCATTGACTGGACAATGCCTTTCAACTTTTTCAATTCCTCCTTCAGTTGAGCTACATCTTCACCCTTAGCATTTGCTTGAATATGAAGAGCAAGGGCTTGGATCTGATCATTAAAAGAAACTGAAGAAGCTTGACCTGCATTCTGCAAATTATGAACTTTGCATCCCAGAGCATATATCTGACCCCGCATTTCCAAGAGAACATCCAGAATTCTGCGAAAATCTGCTGAATTATCGGTCTGCGTACTAGTTTCTGCATGATCAGATAGAGTAAAGGCAGACGATGGCAAATCAACATAGTCACGCAGATTTGGTGATGAAACATCATGTCCTTCATCAGGAAATTGAGAGGCATAAATGTCCTCTGGATCTGCTGGAGAGCGACTGACTCCCTCACTGGTAGCAGGATATGAGGACAGTCCTCTTTTCTCATGGTCTCCCCCTATTTCTATGCCTCCAAGTGGAGAAGAGTGTTCCTCATATTCTCCTTCCTCTTGATCTCTTTTCTCTTTTTCTTCTTTTTCAATTCTTTCCTCCTCAACATTTCTTTCTTCTTCTTCTTTTTCCTCTACTTCTTTCTCCTCTTCTTCCAAATCTTCTCTTTCTCGAGTCCTCTATTCTGAGTCTTTCTCTTGTTGTTCCTTTGATTTTGGAACAGAGCGGCTCAGATTCTTTAATGCCATTGTAGAAATGGTGATGTCTTTCTTATCATCTTCATCCTCAACGATGAGAGCTCTTCTTTTGTTGGATGGAGCAACCATGGGCTCCTTCCCCTTTTCTTTTTGCTGCCGAAGAGATTTGATGAGTTTTGATAGGGATTTTCTCTTTGAATTTCTCCAACGCCTTGCTGAGTTCCTTCAGACGCATTTTAGTCACCATTTTAGTCCACCATATGATCACAGGATCGAGTATAGAGAATTCGTGGAGGCTGAACATTCAAATGTCTGAATAACTTTGTCACAAGACCTGGATAAGGAGGTTGACCTTTGTCCTTCACCACTGCTCTATACATGTGGAACATAATAATGTGAGGAAGAGAAAACTTTTTCTCAGCAATGATGGTGTACATCAGCTTTGCCTCTAAGTTTGAAATATCAGTCTTTGAAGTAGATTTTGGTCTGAGGCAATTAATGACAATCTTGTGAAGCAGAATGTTAAATGCGCTCATCCTCAAGTAAGAAATCTTTTCCTCTGTCCTTCTATCCTTAACAAGTTCCAATGTAGCACAAGCAATTGAGACATTGATAGGTTGATATCTCCTTCTCTCAACCCCAATGACATCAACCAACATATCTACATCCACCACATAGTCTTGATCTCGGATACTAAAAGAGAACCTATTCGCATCTAGGAAACTGAGATTCGAATAGAAATATGCAGTGAGTTCAACATAGGCTTCTGTAGAGTCAGAACAGAACTGTTCAAGTTGAAGAAGATTGAATTTTTCCCTCAAATTAACATTCACAACATCAAGAAAATCAAAATCCACACTTCTAGGGTTTATCACCTCACGCTTCAACAACTTAGAATATATATGCTTTTGTTCCTCCAATCGAAACAAGTCAGTCCTTTTTCCTCGAATTTTTGCCGCAACACCCATTCTCGGTTGAAACTGACTGTACAACTTATCATCATCATTCCCATATGGCTAATTCAGCCCTCCAACACGCGGATCACTTGGGATATTAGCAAGGGTTTCTTCTGCCAACCCCGCAGGGGCAATTCTCAAACGCTCCATATTTTGCAAAAAGATGTACTCATTTCCATACTTTTTGTCTTTAAGAAACTCATCAATGTAGTTCAATGGAGTTCCACCTCTTTTCAAAGCACGATAAAGCTTGTAAATAAAAGAGGGCTTTTGAATTCTTACAGGATCTGCGCCTTCGATGATTTCTTCATTTTCTTGATGAGCAACATCCTGTGGACTAGATGGAGGAGAGTGACGTCACTGAGAATGTTGTGGGCTCTGCTGCTGACTGGGAGACTCTTATTCCTCGGTGAGATCAAAGTGCATAGGCCCCTCACGCATTTGCGGTCCCCTGCTTGCAATTCTCGAAGACTTCCTTTGAGACGACATCTTTCACAGTCTTTGAAAGATTCCAAACTTGACTTTCCTAAGAAAGATGACAACTTTTCGAAGATTAAACAAGAGAAGAAAACAGGAATTGAAGATCGGTGCTCTCTTAGGGTTTTTGAGAGTAAAGTGAAGAAGAAACAACAGTGTATAAACAGTCGAAGAGAGGCATACGGAACATCATAATAGAAAGTAAAAAGATTCATTTTTAAAAAATAACTGCTTTTTTCGAGAAATTAGATAATAGTCATTTCAAAAAATAACTCATTTTTCGAAAAGGAAACGTTGCAATAATCACGTCAATTAAAGATAGCAATAATCAAACACGGTTGATAATCGTACCTTTTCAAGATGAGATTCGAGATATAAAATAAAATAACTTACTAAAAAAAAAACTTCATCGTCTCGAGACGGGTATCTTTAGACTTTCGTTACGAGTTTGAATTTCCTCAGACTTTAAGATTTTGAGTCTGGAACGAATAACTTCAAATTGATTTTTCTCCAAAGGCTTTGTGAATATATCCGCCAGTTGGTTCTTTGAGTCAACAAACTGAATCGAAACTTCTCCATTTTGAACATGATCTCTAATGAAGTGATGTCGAATCTCTATATGCTTTGCTCTTGAGTGAAGAATTAGATTTTTGGTGAGATTGATTGCACTGGTGTTGTCACATTTAATCTCCGTGCATGAATCTTCAATTGCAAAGTCTCTTAGCTGTTGTTTTATCCACATAATTTGTGAACATCAATTTCCAATAGCTACATATTTTGCTTCTGCTGGAGAGAGAGCTACTGTACTTTGCTTTCTTAAAAACCAAGACACTGTCCTGCTTCCAAGTAGTTGACAGGTACCTAAGGTGCTCTTTCTATCAACTCTGCATCCGACTAGGTCTGCGTCTGAGTATCCAAGAAGAGTAAAGTCTCCCCTTTTAGGATACTAGAGACCAAAGTTTGAAGTTGAAGCAATGTATTTGATAATATGCTTTGCAGTACTTAGATGAGATTCTTTAGGGTCTGCTTGAAATCTGGCACAAATGCAAACACTAAACAAAATGTCAGGTCTAGAAGCAGTAAGATAAAGAAGTGAGCCAATGATACTCCTGTATTGCTTCTGATCGACTTTCTTTCCTCCTTCATCTTTGTCTATCTTCAAGGAACTTGACATTGGTATATCAGCCTTTTTGCAATTATCCAGTCCAAACTTTTTGACCAGATCATTAGCATATTTTTCTTGATGAATAAAAGTTCCTTCCTTCAGTTGTTTTACTTGAAGCCTGAGAAAGAAGGTTAACTCACCCATCATTCTCATTTCAAATCCATCCTGCATAGTCTTAGAAAATTTATTGCACAAACTTTCATTAGGGAATCCAAAAATAATATCATCGACATATATTTGAATAAGCACAAAACTTTTGCTTTCTCTTTTGATAAATAGAGTAGTGTCTACTTTACCTTTTACAAAGCCATTTTGAATTAAAAACTTACTTAGCCTGTCGTACCAAACTCGAGGTGCTTGTTTTAGACCATTTAAAGCCTTTTTGAGTTTGAATATTGAGTCTGGTTTCCTTGGGTCTTCAAACCCAGGTGATTGTTCCATATAGACTTCCTCATGGATAAATTCATTCAGGAAGGCACTTTTGACGTCCATTTGGAATAACCTGAAATTCTTATAATACACAAAAGCAAGTAATAATCGAATTGCTTCTAACCTTACTATTGGTGCGTAACTCTCGTCATAGTCTATCCCTTCTTCTTGCGTTTATCCCTTGGCCACGAGTCTTGCTTTGTTTTTTATGACCTTTCCTTTCTTATCCATCTTGTTCCTAAAAACCCATTTAACACCAATAATAGATTTACCTTTTGGTTTAGGAGTTAACTCCCAGACATCATTAATGCTGAATTGCCTGAGTTCTTCTTGCATAACTTCAATCTAGCTTTTATCAGATAAAGCTTCTTCTATGCTTTTGGGTTCTATTTTAGAAATAAGAGCCACAGCAGTAGACTTTTCACGCCTTTTAGATCTTGTGCGAATTCCTTCATTAATATCGCCAATAATAAGATCTTTGGGATGACTGGACTTATGTTTTAAGTTGCTGGTTAAATTGTCAGGTTGATGATCACTTCCTTCATTTGAATCTTTAACAATCATTTGTTGCTGGTCTTTCAAAGTCTGAGCTGCTTCTTGAGATTTAGACTTTGTAGAGTCTGGAGCAGGTTCAGGCTCTTCAAGATGAGTCTGAATATATTCATTTTGCATAGACTCTTGGAATTTGACATTCATTGATTCCTCCACAAATTAAGTCTTCTTGTTGTAGACTCTGTACGCTTTGCTTGAGGTTGAATATCTAAGGAAGATGGCTTCATCTGACTTTTCTTCAAACTTGCCAACTCGATCATTTGCATTTTTCAATATAAAGCATTTGCATCCAACCACATAAAAATATGGAACAATAGGCTTCTTTTCTTTGAATAACTCATAAGAGGTTTTTTCTAGGATAGGCCTTAGAAAAACTCTATTAATAATATAACATGCTGTAGAAACTGCTTCAGCCCAAAAATATGAAGAGATATTGCTTTCTATTCAAAGAGTTCTAGCCATTTCTTGAAGTGACCTATTCTTTCTTTCCACAACTCCATTTTGCTCTTGGAGTATATGGAGAGGAGAACATATGCTGAAAACCAGATTCATCACAAAATTTTGTAAAATCTTGATTTTCAAATTCATCTTCATGGTCTATTCTTATACTTGAAATAACATACCATTTTTCGTTTTGAACCTTTTTAGCAAATTTTTCAAAGTAAGAAAAAGTTTCAGACTTACTTGCTAGGAAATATACCCAAGTAAATTGTGAGTAGTCATCTACAATTACTAGGCAATATTTCTTACCTCCAATGCTATGTGTTCTGGTTGGTCCAAAGAGATCCATATGCAGTAGTTGCAGTACACGGTTAGTGGAAACTTGATTTATTAGTTTAAAGGAATTTCTTACATATTTTCCCAATATGCATGGTGTACATAGATGAGACTTTTGGTATGAAAGATTGGGTAAACCACAAACAAGCTTCTTTATTGAAATTTTGGCTATCTGCTTCATATTTATATGCCCAAGCCTTCTGTGTCATAAGTTCGCTTCGTCTTGAATTGAGATTAGATATTGCGATTCATCTGGTTTCACATCCAAGAGGTAGATATTTCTATGTCTTCGACCTATGAATGACTGAGTAAAATCTTTACTGGTTCCTGAACATATTCCCTCTTGAAAGTTGATTTTGAAATCGGTATCACACAGCTGACTGATACTGAGCAGATTGTAGTTGAGTCCTTCAACTAAGGAAACATTGCTGATTGTGAGGTTTCCAATCTTTACAGTTCCAAATCCCACAATTTTTCCTTTGTTGTTTCCTCCAAATGAGACTTTTCCACCATTTACTTGAACAAGCTTTATGAAGCAATTTGAGTCTCATGTCATGTGTCTTGAGCATCCACTATCTAGATACCATTTTACCTTTTTCTTGATAGTGACCTCAAATTCACTGTCTAAATCTAAGTCTGTCTCGGAGTTTGAGTCTGAATCCGATTGTGCCATCAGACATATATTGGCATAATTATCATCACTTTCTTCACACTTTGTATCACTCCAGGTTTCTGCTTTAAGAGCCTCTCGATACTTTTCAGCTTTTCCTTTCTTCTTCCTCAGAAGAGGACAGTTAGGTCTGATGTGTCCCTTTTTTCTTACATTCAAAGCAGACTACATCCTTGTTTGATTCATCATCCTCAACAGACTTAATCTGTTGCTTTTGAAAACTCTGTTTCTTTGGATTGAATCTTTTTCCTTTTATGTTCAACTTTCTGAATCTTTTTATCATAAGAGCAAGCTCCTCATCATCCAAATCGTCTTCAAAATTTGTAACACTAGAATCATTATTGGATTTTAATGCAATGGATTTCTTACCTTTAGGATCTTCATCTTCATTGATTCGTTCCACTTCATAAGACTGAAGAGTCCCAACCAACTCATCGACAGATAGTGGCATAATTCTTTGTGTCTCTCTTATTGAGGTCTTTATGTGATTCCAATCCTTGGAGAGTTCATGCACTAGCTTGTTTACCTTCATGGGATCAGAAATTGGTTGACCTTGATTTTCAAGACCATTCACGATTTCTGTAAAATGATTAAACATGTCAGTTATAAATTCTCTTGATTTCATTTTGAAGGCTTCGTATTGACCGAGGAGAATGTTGATTCTGGTCTCTTTCATTCGATCGGTTCCTTATAGGTAATATGTAATCTATCTCAGACTTCTTTTGCTATAACACCAGAAGATATTCTGTTATATTCAGTAAGTGACAAAGCACAATATAAAGAATAAATTGCTTTTGCATCAAGAGCTTGTCTCTTGGTTATCTTTTCCTGAGTCATTTCACTAGACTCAACAGTATCTTTTCCTCTTTCTGAGACAGGTGCAGCTTTAGGAATGATTCCTTTGTCTACAACGCCCCATTCTAGAGGATCCTTTGATTTTAGGAACGCCTTCATCTTATTTTTCCATATGTTGTAATCATTTTCATCAAAGTAAGGCGGTCTGGTATTGTTTTGCCCTTCTACCAGCCATGGAGCTAACATACTAGCCATGGATCTTTAACTCTGAAGTAAAACACTTCAAACAAAGTGATTACACAAGCTCTGATACCAATTGAGATAGCTAGTATAAGTGCCTAGAGGGGGTGAATAGGTGTATAATAATTTTTTGTGATAAGTGAGCAATACAAAATAAACAATAGAAGGGAAGTTCTCCTTTGGTTAACAAGAACGTATTATGATCAAAGTAAAACAAAGAGTAGGGAAGAGAAAATTGAACACAAGATTTATAGTGGTTCGGTTTATTCTAAGCCTACGTCCACTCTTCCGCATTAACAACCCATCGACTGGATTTCACTATGAACAAAAGAGATGTTACAGCAATGTTCTCCCTTGATTCCATAGTGTAGATACTTTATCACACTTCCTCAAGGTTTCTCACGATTATAGACTCTCTTTTGCATACAAGATTTCGCTCAACAAATGAATTGACTAAGAACAAGGAGCTTCAGACTTTCGAATTCTTCTATCGTGCACACACTCAAAAACTGGAACGTCTTCCTTATATACTCCTTTATGTTATCATACCCGTTAGCACTTACCAAAGGAATTCCTCCAATTTACCCGTTGGACGGAATCAATTAGGAAGATCATTCGAGCTATTAAAGGAACATGTCGATAGCCCATCAATCCTGTTCGCCCATAAAATTAGGATCTCAGTTTTCATAAGTAGAACCTTCCAGTATACTTCGCCAATCATCGGATCCTTAATCTTCGAATCAATCATGATCAAATAAATGATTCCATTATGTCATATCCAGCCAAGAGATCTTCTCCAGTCGATAAGGTCACATCCTTAATGAAACACCTAGTTCTGGATAACCCTTCTTCAACGGATTAGAAACTGTCAATGAGAATAGACTTTGAGGCTTGAGTCTGGCAGTTCGAAGGTCTTCAGAATTTAAATAGTAGAGTATGCAAATCTTCAGACTAGACTGATGGAAATGTTTTGTCAGCTTCAAAACACTTTACGAAGATTTCTCCAACAGATACAACTGTTAAAGTCATTAGTGCGGGGGAAATCGCTTTTGGCGGGTGAGATCCCCAATTGCTGAGGAGAATGGTCTCCAGATATCATACTTTGAGAGGCTCAAAGAATTTACATTGTACAAGAATCTTGACCCTGCATTCATTGTACGATTCGGCCCTTAGCGGAATCGGATGAAGCTAACAGCTTGCCTATCCTATTGAGTATTAGTAGCTGTTGGATACAAGCTCTGGCTACTTCAGAACGCTCTTGATGTGCTTTGTTTTCTCATTTTCCACGTTTGACTTGAGCCACGTGAGAAAGGGATTGAAAGCGAGCAAGTTGGTTTTTTGTTTGTAATTCAATTGTGAAGTTCCTCTTACATAAATTTCACAGCTTCTCTTCCCATGCTTGTGTCTCATTTAATTAAATAGCAATTTCCTTCAAAATATTCTCCTCTAGTTCTCCAAAAGTTGCTAGCACCTAAAGTCTGCATCTTCAAGTTGTTGGACAAAAGATGCGATACATGTCTTGGGCCTTTTAGTTAGGAATTGATACTGCAATGTGGAGGAACAGGGAGATTGGATTGATGAATGGAAGAGATCATGATTCTTATGGCACATATGATGCACAACACTTAGTTTGAACCAAATCAAAGGAAATGCCGCATACAATCAACTCTCGTGTTAATTTGGAGTGATTAGGATAACAGATTTAAATCAATGGCCACTTTATGTTCCTCTCCCTCTCATCTTGAGAAAAGTTACCAGCATCTGCTCTAACGTTCCCGTATAGAAATGGAGATTTAAATGACGTGGAGGATAAATTGAAAAAGCTAACAGACACCAAAAAATTTAAAAAATTAAAAAAAAAACTTATAAGGAAAATCACAAATGATTTTCAGACATCTTACCAGTTCTAATGAAGAATGATGCGGCACAGGCCATAAAAATATTAACAACTTAGGTCCACATTAATACCTTTGCTTCAATCCCTTTTTTTACCTTGAATATGAGCTCAATCACTGTACCATGCACTAAATGTTATAATATATTTTATTATTCTAAATATGATGTCAATTTTGTATTTCCCAATTAATTTTGATTTATTGCCCAATTTATTACCTATGTTTATTACGTGATATTTGTTCGTTAATATGCTACCTTAACGGTCTTGATAGAAAATGTCGGTAACATAAGAAACAGAATAAAAATGTCAAGTTGTCTAGTTTAAGCCCTATCACTATAGAAAACATACAATCATGTATGAAGGGTATTAGCTAATGGAACAATATGTTCAGCAGATCGATCATGCTTTGTGCATCCGTCCAAAGTTTTTAGGGTTTTCCGCATTTATAGATACTTATTAATGGCTAGAGGTATATCGATATTTACTCTTCCGCAAATCAATCCTAAATTATGCACATATTTGTTTGTGAATGATAAATCAGAAATGTTAGTTTTTTTTTTTTTTGTAGATTTAGTCTAACAATTGGTATCAAAGCATGTTTATAATCTCCACCTTGGTGAAAATTCTGGAATTTGTGTGTTTTTACTGAATTATGCATGGTAAAATTCGGATCTTTTGTGGCTTGGAATGGAATTTCAAATTCCGGTCAAATTCGAGTGACCCACTACGCGATAACGAATTTGCGTGGGCACATTGCCATTAAGAAAAAGACCTTTAAGATTATTTAGCATATTATTGATTGTCAAAGGTTAATGAGCGGTGAAACTTTTGGTGGTTAGAGTTTTAGCTCAAAAGTAAAACACTTCAATTAAATGAGCACACACGCTTTGATACCAATTGATATGGCTAGTAAGAACACCTAGAGGAGGGTGAATAGGTGATTAAAGAAGTTTTTGCAAAACTTAATAGATTAATTCGTTTTCTGAGAATAATAGACTGAAGATGTAAGACTATAAACAGTTATATAAAGCTATGAATTAAAGTAAAGAGATTAGGGAAAGAGAATTGAAACACAAGGTTTATAGTGGTTTGGCTTAGACTAAGCCTACGTCCACTCTCCCACACTGATAGCCCACTGGCTGGATTCCACTAAAAACCAAAAGAGATTTTATAGTCTCACGTCCTTGATTCCACAGTGTACAAACTCTAGTACACTTTCTCAAGGTCTCACAAGTATTTAATCTCTCTTTAAGTACAATTTAAGCTCAATGATTGAAACGGCAAAGAATTAAGAGTTTCAGACTTTGGAATTTTCTTTCATGCACACTCTCGAATAACTTGAGCGTCTTCCTTATATACTCCTCCATGCCTTTATAACCGTTGGCACCTTCCAAATGAGTTCTTTCAATATACCCGTTGGACAGAATCAATTTAGGGAAATCTCACATTATTTAAGGAATGTGATGATAGCCCACCAATTCTGTTCACCCATACAATCGGGATCTAGGTTTTCATAAGTAGAACCTTCCAAGTATACTTTGCCAATCAACACATCTAATTATCCGAATTGATTTCAATAAGAATAATTGATCACGATATGCTATCTCAAGCCATGAGATCTTCTTCAACCGTATGAACCAAATCCTTAAAGATATACTCGCACCTGGACAAGTTTTCTTCATCGGATAAATATTTCCTTCGTAAGTCTAGAGACTATTAGTGAGGGTAAACTTAAGTCTTGAGTCTTGCAATCTTGTAGTCTTCATACTTTGACAACAGAGTCTAGGTTCATCAAACTTTAACACTTGAGTCTGCAAGTCTTCAGACTAGACTAATGGAAACGTTTTGTCAACTTCAAAACAATAAGGAAATTTTCTCCAACACAAGGCGGCAAGAAGAATGAAGAAGGAGAGGTTGCCGACCGATCTTGGTGAGGGGGAAGGGCTAGAGGGAAGAGATGGGGGGACAAGGGCCCTACTTGGCTTCTTTTTCTCCTTCAATGTTCCCTTAACTAACCCCGGCCACAAACCATCTTCCTTGGCCCTCATTCAGCCAACAAAGCCTCTCTTTGCAACCTTGAATTGGTCCACTTTGGCTAGGCAAGGGGGAGCTACGAATTTGCAACGTTTCTTCACTAATTGAACACTTGATCTTGCTTAAATCAATCCAATTTGGCCTCCATAAATTCCGTTAGCACCTTAATTATAAAATTGATATTTTTTTCACCAATTGATCCATCTTGTATCCCAATTGCACGATAAAAACGATCCCAGTCTTTTTCTGAACAAAAACGGCCCTAAGACGACTTTTTCCTAAAAAGTCTCGGATTGCAAAAAAATCTTCTAAGACTGAGTTGACGCTCCTAGAATTTATTGTGATATGACAGAACCTTTAATTTATGAAATCGAACTCAAATTCATGGTTGATCTCCATTTAGCGCTTTTTTAGCGTGACATAGGATATTGGATAACTTAAAAAAAAAAAATTCATTGCAAATGACCTATGGTCAATTTTCTTCGAACCACAATGAACCCCCTCGACTCATTAATGATTCTCGGTTGTCGTGAAAATTTCGATAATTCAAATATGGACATAGGGTACCAAAATAATAACAAAATCAGTCTAGTACTGGCCGACGAGAATTTTTCAATTTAGTGGAGTCACCCATGATTAGCCACACATCTCAACCGAACCAACCTATCTCTAATCTCAAATCGATTTTTAACTGTGCTGTAATGGGTTCTAAAGATGAACACGGTCGAGAAGCCGATCCCTAATCGAATTTTTAAATCTATTGCCTTAAAATTCCTTAATGGCTTCCCCATATAGTCTAGTTATCTCGAGAGTGATTAGCTCTGAGAATAGTCCTATAGGCACGTTAATGAAATGCCCGATTTATTCAATAGAAAACATGATCGAAAATCTACCTTAGCTATATATATTTATTACCTTTTACCAAAAAAAAAAAAAACATGATCGAAAGTTCGGGATGTCATTCTTTACCTTTACCAAAAAAAAAAAAAAATCTGGGATGTCACAATAGATCCATTTGACAGCATCCTTATTATCATTTCCATAAATCCTAGGCAACCCACATGCCAGGAGTCTCGAACATTGCTTTTATTTTTGCGATGTAGATGTCATTCTCGAAGCAACAAATAAAAAATATATTGCGGTCGACTATGACCATTTCTTTCTATGAAACTTGCGGTGTATTTATCTCAACTACTTTGTATTATATTAATCATCAAAGCGAGGCTTCCACCTAGCATTCTCAAATGTACACCTTAACAAATCTCCCTTTCATGTGTAAGTCACTTGCATAGGGCATTTTTCCCCTTAGTACAAATATCTTTTCAAACCTTAACAAATCTTTTCGCATTGATATTATTTCAACTCAAGAATCTCCAACTTGCCCACCAAGTTTGGTAGCCGCTGATGAGGACGGTATCTACCCCTCAAACTCCACCTCAATTGCTTGGCCTAACCTAGCTTAGCAAGAAGCAAGGGAGGCACCATCCATTGCCTTGATTAAGGATACATCCAACATTTTCTTTCATGGAGATATTCATCAAGCAATAATACCCATAGGGAGGAGGCCATCAGTCAATTATCAACTCTAATACCACTTACTAGGCAATGCGATAGAAGCCCAATACATTTACCCATTAAATTCACCAAGATGGAACCTAGGTCTAAACTCATGTTGGACTCACCTTTATTCAAAAACTAGAATAATAAGTTATTGACCAATTAAGATATATTAACAACTCAAATTACACTTCATTCCTGTTGCAGGATTTTTTTTCGTCTGACACAAGAATTGTTTAACAAAATAGACAGAAGAGAGTAGAAAGAAACACCATTAGAGGAAAGAAAATCATTACTAGTTCAATAATCAGTCATAAAGCTAACAACTATGAAGCTTAAATAATTTTTACATTAAGTTAAAGGAAGAGTCCAACTAAAATAAGGGAATCAAATATTATATTAAGATATATCAGACAAAGTTGTAAAACTCATCCTTTATTATTATAATTTTTTTGATCAAAAAATGCATCCTTTACTCAAAAGCTAATCCAATAGATGTGAAAGCTAGTACGAGCACCTAGAGGGGGTGAATAGGTGCGAAAAACGAATTTTGCAGAGTAAAGTATATAAATTTGCTTTTAAACCAACTCTGTTTGGCAATAGATTATAAAAAGGAAATTAGACTATAATAATCAAATAAAGTTACGATCAAAGTAAAAGAGCTTAGGAAAGAGAATAAGAATATAAGGTTTATAGTGGTTCAGCTTCCAAGCCTACGTCCACTCTTCCGCACTAACAGCCCACCGGCTATATTTCACTAAGAATCAAAAGAGTTGTTATAGTATAGTTCTTCCTTAATTTCATAGTGTAGAGATTCTGACACTTCCTCAAGGTCTCATAGAAGTATGAATTCTCTTTTGAGTACAAGTTTTCGCTCAACAATTGAATTGACAAAGAACAAGGAGCTTCAGATTTTGAAATTCTTCTATCGAGCACACACTCGAATAACTGGAACGTTTTCCTTATATACTTCTCCATGTCTTCATACCCATTGTCACTTACCAAATGAGCTCTTCCAATCTACCCGTTGGACATAATCAATTAGGGAGATTTCGAGTCATTTAAGGAATATGACGATAGCCCACCAATCATGCTCGCATATACAATCAGGATCTAGGTTTCCATAAGTAGAATCTTCCAAGTATGCTTCGTCAATCAACGGATCTAAATTACCCGAATTGAAATCAAAACGAATAATAGATTCCAAGATGCTATATCCAACTAAGAGATCTTCTTTAGTCGATAGAATTAAATCCTTAATGAAATACTCAGTTCTGAATAAGTCTTCTTCGACGGTCTAGAAACTGTCAATGAGGATAGACTTTGAATCTTGAGTCTAGAGGTTCGACGGTCTTCAGACTTTGACGAAAGAGTCTGCAAGACTTCAGACTAGATTAATGGAAATGTCTTGTCAGCTTCAAAACACGCAACAAAGTTTTCTCCAACAATCTCCCCCTTTTTTATGGTGACAAAACTTTCCTGCAGATTTGGATATCTTTGACCTGCAAGATAATACTCAAGCAAACATGGATATCTCACGAAAGATAATTGACTTAGTAAAGATAGCATTAAATCTGCATCCACAGGAAATAAGTTAGTCATGTAAATAAACAACTATCTTTGCCATGAAATACCAATAGTGCTTAAAATAAACAAACGATCAAACAATCCAAATCCAAATCCAAATCCAGTCACAACCAAACAACCAAACAAAAGTAAAATCAATCAAAAAGTCAAAGTTAAATCTCAAATCTGCAACATCTCTCCCCCTTTTTGTCAGCATTAAAAAAGGTAAAAATAAAAAGATAATGGAATTATGGTTGCTTAGGAACGCGAACAAGCTGAAAATCTCCCATTGACTAGACAATCCCTTCCAGCTTTTTCAAATCCTCCTTCAGTTGAGCCACATCATCACCCTTGGCATTTGCTTGAACTTGAAGAGCAAGGGCATGAATTTGATCATGCAAGGAAATTGAAGAGGCTTGACCTGCATTCTGCAAGTTCTGAACTTTGCATCCCATGGCATAAATCTAGCCTCGCATCTCCATAAGAACATCAAGCACTCTGCAAAAGTCTGTTGAATTATCAGTCTAAGTGCTAGCTTCTGCATGATCAGTAGGAGTATTGGCAGATGATGGCAAGTCAACATGATCACTCAGATTTGGTGATGAAACCTCATGACCTTCCTCTAGGAATTGAGAGGCATAGATGTCTTTTGGATCTACGGGTGAACGACTAACACCTTCATTAGTAACAGCAATTGAAGATGTACCTCTTTTCTCAGCAACTCCCCCTATTTCAATGCCCTCAGGAGGTGAGAAGTACGCTTCATGCTCTGTTTCTTCATGTTCACCTCTGCCTTCTTCTTCTTCTACAATCCTTTCTTCCTCTGCTTCCTTTCGCATTGATTCTCTCTCTCAACTCCTTTCCTCTTCTTCGTCTCTATCTTGATCCTCTCTCTCTCGTTAGTCTCTAGAACAGCACTTTGTAGATTTCTCAGTGCAAGAGCGGAAATGGTAATATTGTCCTCATCTTCTTCATCCTCCAGAACTAGTGCTCTTCTTTTCTTGGATAGAGTTGTCATGGGCTTCTTTCCTTTTCGTTTTGCAGCTAAAGAACTTTGGTGAGACTTGACAGGGGTTTTCTCTTTCAATTGCTCCAAAGCCTTGTCCAGCTCTTTTAGACGCATTTTGAAAACCATTTTCAGTCCCACCACCATTTGATCACATGATCAAACACATAGAATCCTGGGAGGCTGAATATCGAAATGTTTGAAAAGCTTTGCAACAAGCACTGAGTGCGGAAGTTGTCCTCTGTCTTTCGCCATCATTCTGTACATGTGAAACATGATTGTGTGAGGCAGAGAGAACTTCTTGCCAGCATTGATGGCATACATCGGCTTTGCTTCTGAGTTAGAGACGTCAGTCTTTGAAGTTGACTTGGGTCTGAGGCAATTGATCACGATCTTGTGAAGCAAAATGTTAGACGCATTCATCCTCGAGTACAAAATTCTTCCTTCAGCCATTCCATCCCAAACAAGCTCCACCGTTGCATGACCAACGACACACTAATCGATTGGAATTCCCCTCGCTCTACTCCAATCACATCCGCTAATATATCCATGTCAACGATATAGTCCTGGTCTCGAACACTAAATGAAAATCTATTCGCATCCAAGAAACTTAGATTAAACTAGAAGTAAGCAGTAAGTTTTGGATATGCCTATGTCGTCTCAAAACAAAATTGCTCAAGCTAAAGTTGAGTGAATTTCTCTCGCAGCTTCACATTCAAAGAATCAAGAAAATCAAAGTCAACACTTCTCGGATTGATCACCTCTCTTTTTAGCAACTTGGAGTAAAGTTATCTGTGTTCCTCTGAGCGAAACAAATCTGTCCTTTTGTTTCGAATATTTGCCCCAACACCCATTCTAGGCTTGAAATGAGTGTACATTTTGTCATCATCATTCCCATCAGGCTAACTAAGACCTCCAACAACGTGGATCATTAGGAATGTTCGCAAATGCTCGATCTGCCGACCCTGCAGGAGCAATCTCCAATCGTTCCATTGTTCGCAAAAAGTGGATTTCATTTCGATACCCTTTCTCTTTCAAAAATTCATCAATATATTTCAAGGGAGTGCCTCCCCTCTTCAAGGCGAAGTAAAGCTTAAAGATAAAAGTGGGCTTGTGAGATCTTACGGGTTCTGCGCCTTCAATGATTTCTTCCTCCGTTCTATGATCACTACCTTGAGGTCTAGCTTGAGGAGATTGACATGGTTGAGAATGTTGTGGGCTTTGTTGCTGTCTTGGGGATTCTTCTTCTTTAGTGAGGTCAAAATGTGTAGGACCCTCATGCATGAGTTGTGGTCCCCTGTTTGTGATCCTTGAAGACTTTCTTTGGGATGCCATTCTCACAGTCTTTGAGAGATTCCAAACTCGATTCACAAAAAAAGGTGAGAACTTTGAATATTAAACTAGAGAGTAAAAGTAAGAAAGCGAAGGTCTGTGCTTTTTAGGGTTTGTGAGGAAGACGATCAATATATAAAGTAGTCAAAAAGAGGCATACGGAACGACGTAAAAGGAAAAATAGAAAATGCATTTTTAAAATTAACTGCCTTTTTGAAAGAATAGATAACCGTTTTTTCAAAAATAACTCATTTTTCGAAAATGAATGATTGCAATAATCACGAAAGTTGGGGAAGATAATCGTACCTTTTCGAGATAAATCAATTACAGATTAATAGATAATCGTACCTTTTCAAGATTTTATCCATGAGATAAATTTCTAAAAATGAGAATAACTTATAGTCATAAATCTTGATCTTCTGAGTCTAAGTGTCATTAGACTTTTATCCTTGAGTTCGAACTTCTTTAGACTTTAAGATATTGAGTCTGGAACGAATAAGCTCGAATTGTCTTTTCTCCAAAGGCTTTGTGAAGATGTCCGCTAGTTGATTCTTTGAGTCAATGAATTGAATTGAGACTTCTCCATTTTGAACATGATCTCTAATAAAATGATGTCAAATCTCTATATGCTTTGCTCTTGAATGAAGAATTGGATTCTTGGTGAGGTTAATCATGCTGGTGTTGTCACATTTGATTTCAGTGCATGAGTCTTCGATTCCAAAGTCTCTTAACTGTTGTTTTAATCACAAAATTTGTGAATAGCAACTTCCAAGAGCCACATATTCTGCTTCTACTATAGAAAGAGCTACGGTACTTTGCTTTCTCGAAAACCAAGATATTGCCCTGTTACCAAGTAGTTGACAAATGCCCGAGGTGCTCTTCTTATCAACTCTGCATCCTGTTAGGTCTGCGTCTGAATATCCAAGAAGAGTAAAGTCTCATTCTTTAGGATACCAGAGACCTAAATTTGAGGTAGATACAACGTATTTGATGATGCGTTTTGCAGCACTTAAATGAGATTCTTTAGGATCTAATTGAAATCTGGCATTAATACAAACATTAAGCAGAATATCAGGTCTAGAAGCAGTAAGATAAAGAAGTGAACCAATGATACTTCTGTATAACTTCTGGTCAACTTTCTTTCCTCCTTCATCTTTGTCCAGCTTCACGGAACTTGACATTGGTATATCAGTCTTTTTGCAATTCTCCAGACCAAACTTTTTGACAAGTTCTTTAGCATATTTTTCTTGATGAATAAAAGTTCACTCCTTCAATTGTTTTACTTGAAGCCCAAGAAAGAAGGTTAGTTTACCCATCATGCTCATTTCAAATTCATCATGCATAGACTTAGAGAATTTCTTGCACAGATTTTCATTAGGAGATCCAAAAATAATATCAACATAAATTTGAACAAGTAAGAATTTTTTTGTTTTCTCTTTTGATAAACAATGTAGTATCTACTTTACCTTTAACAAAGCCATTTTGGATTAAAAACTTACTTAGTCTGTCGTACCAAGCTCGAGGTGCTTGCTTTAAACCATATAACGCCTTTTTTAATCTGAATACAGATTCCTTAGGTCTTCAAAACCGGGAGGTTGTTCCACATAGACTTCCTCTTGGATGAATCCATTTAGGAAAGTGTTTTTGACGTCCATTTGGAATACCCTAAAATTCTTATAACAAGCAAAAGCAAGTAATAATCTAATTGCTTCTAACCTTGCTACCGATGCGTATTTCTCATCATAGTTTATTTCTTCTTCTTTCGTATATCCTTTGGCCACGAGTCTTACTTTGTTCCTTATGACTTTTCCTTTCTCATTCATCTTGTTCTTGGAAACCCATTTAGCTCCAATAATAGATTTACCTTTTCGTTTAGGAGTTAATTCATAGACATCATTGATATTGAATTGCCTGAGTTCTTTTTGCATAGTTTCAATCCAACTTTCATCAGTTAAAGCTTCTTCTATGCTCTTGGGTTCTATTTCAGAAATAAGAGCCATAGCACTAGACTCTTCACGCCTTTTGGATCTTGTGCGAATTTTTTCATTAATGTCACTAATTTTGAGTTCTTTAGGATGACTAGACTTGTGCTTCCAGTTGCTGGTTGATTTGTCAGACTGTTGACCTTTTTCTTCATTTGATTCTTCAACGATCATTTGTTGCCGATCTTCTAAAGTCTGAGCTGCTTCTAGAGATTCAGACTTTGTAGAATCTGGAGCAAATTCAGATTCTTCAGGTTGAGTTTAAATCGATTGGTTTTGCATAAAGTCTTGAAATTTGACATTCATCAATTCCTCCACAGATTGAGTATTTTTGTTATATACTCTATAGGCTTTGCTTGTGGTTGAATATCCAAGGAGGATACATTCATTTGATTTTTCTTCAAACTTACCAATTCGATCATTTGCATTTTTCAATATAAAACATTTGCAACCAAACACATGAAAATAGGAAACAATTGGCTTCTTTTCTTTAAACAACTCATAGGGAGTTTTCTCCAAAATAGGCCTTAAGAAGACTCTATTAATGATATAGCACGCTATAGAAACTGCTTCAACCCAAAAACGAGAAGAAATGTTACTTTCCATTAAAAGAGTTTTAACCATTTCCTATAGCGATCTATTCTTCCTTTCCACAACTTCATTATGCTCTAGAGTGTATGGTGAGGAGAATACATGCTGAAAACCAGATTCATCACAGAATTTAACAAAGTCTTGATTTTCAAACTCACCTCCATGGTCTGTCCGTATACTTGAAATAACATACACTTTCTCATTTTGAACTTTCTTAGTAAATTTTATAAAATAAGAAAATGTTTCAAACTTGTCAGGAAATATACCTAAGTGAATCGTAAATAATCATCTATAATTACTAGGCAATATTTCTTACCTCCAATGCTCTGAGTTCTTGTTGGTCCAAAGAGATCCATATGCAAGAGCTGCAGTATACGATTGACACTTGATTTATTGGTTTGAATGAATTTCTTACTTGTTTTCCCAACACGCATGGTGTGCGTAGGTCAGATTTTTGGTATGTCAGATTGGGTAGTCAACGAACAACTTCTTTGCTGAGATTTTGGCTATCTGCTTCATGTTGATGTGCCCAAGTTTTCAATGCCATAGATTTGCTTCCTCTTGAATTGAGATTAGACATTGAGATTTTTCTGGTTCAATATCTAAGAGATAGATATTGCCATGTCTTCGCCTTGTGAAAGTCTGAGAAGAGTCTTTACTGTTTCCTGAACACATTCCTTCTTGAAAGTTGATTTTGAAATCGGTGTCGCACAGTTCCGTGAGATTTCGAAAGTTGAGTCCTTTTACTAAGGAAACGTTACTGATCGTGAGATTTCCAATCTTTACAGTTCTGTATCCCACAATTCTACCTTTACTATTTCCTCTAAAAGAAACTTTTCCACCATTAACTTACACAAGCTTTGTGAAACAATTTGAGTCTCCTGTCATATGTCTTGAACATCCACTATCCAAGTGCCATTTAACATTTTTCTTGATAATGACCTACATTTAAAAAAGAGACTCAAGCTTTCTTTGGTACCCATATTTTCTTGGGTCCAATGGAGTTAGTATGATATACAGTCTTTGCCCAAACCTTCTTAATAGGTTTCCAAACCATAGGACATTCTTTCTCAAAATGTTCTACGCTATTACACTTAGAACATTTAAGAGTACTGCGGCCTACATGTTTTACAAAAACTTTTTGAAAATGATTTTTGTAAGAATCTTTTATTAGTCTTTGTTTAATTCTTTTCTTTACCTTAGGAAAATCAAATAGAGGAATGGTTTCAGCAATCATTCCCAAACCTGATTTGTTGAAGTAAGGTCTTTCCGTTTGAAATAATCTTTTCTAATTTCTCAGATCTTATAGAAAATCTTTTAGAAATACTTAAGATATCATTTTTCAAAAATGCATTTTCTTTTGAAAGATTGTCTGCATTTTCTTTCAAAGTAATAACATTTTTATCTAAACTTTCGACATTCTCTTTCCAAACAATCTCCTGTTGCTTCAGTACAAAATTTTCCCTTTTAAGTTCGGACATCCTCTTGAGAGAGGTTTTGAGACTAAGACACAATTCATCAATATATTTAGAGACTTTAGTAGGAATTTTTAAATTACTTATCTCGATTTTACTATCTGAGTCTGTCTTAGAGTCTGAATCTAATTCTGAGTATGTCACGAGACAAATATTAGCATAATCATCATCACTTTCTTCACACTCGGTATCACTCCAAGTTTTTGCTTTAAATGCTTTTCGATATTTCTCAGCTTTTCCTTTCTTTCTCTTTAGCAAGGGATAGTTGGGTTTGATGTGTCCCTTTTTCTTGCATTCAAAGTAGATTACATCCTTGTTGGATTCATCATCCTCAACTGATTTATTTTGAAACTTTTGAGAACTTTGTTTCTTTGAATTGAATCTTCTTCCCTTTTTGTTCAGTTTTTAAACCTTCTTATCATGAGAGTAAGCTCTTCATCGTCCATGTCGTCTTCAGAATCGGTGACATCAGAATCATCATTAGATTTCAATGCAATGGATTTCTTACTTTTGGGATCTTCATATTCGTTGATTTGTTCCACTTCATAAGACTGAAGAGTGCCAACCAATTCGTTAACAGAGAGTGGCATGATTCTTTGTGTCTCCCTTATTGAGGTCTTTATGTGATTCAATCTTTGGAAAACCCACGCAATAACTTCTTAACCTTCATGGGTTCCAGAGATTGGTTGACCTTGATACTCAAGACCATTCACGATTTTTGTAAAACGACTAAACATGTCAGTGATAAATTCTCCCGGTTTCATCTTGAATGCTTTATATTGACCGAGCAGAATATTGATTTTGGTTTCTTTCACTCGATTGGTTCCTTCATAGGTGATGTGCAATCTATCCTAAACTTCTTTAGCTGTTTCACAAGAAGATATTCTATTATATTCAGTAGGAGATAATGCACAATATAATGAATAAATTGCTTTTGCATCAAGAGCTTGTCTCTTGGTTATCTCTTCTTGAGTCATTTCACTGGACTCAATAGCTTCTTTTCCTCTTTCTGAGACTGTTGTAGCTTTAGGAATGATTCATTTATCTACCACGTCCCATTCCAGAGGATCCTTTGATATTAGGAATGCCTTCATCTTGTTTTTCCATATGTTGTATTCCTTTCTATCAAAATAAGGCGGTCTTGTATTACTTTGCCCTTCAACCAGACTCGGAGCCAACATACTAGCCATGGATTATTAACTCTGAAGTAAAAAACACTTCAACTTAAATGAGTACACAGGCTCTGATACCAATTATGAAAGCTAGTACGAGCACTTAGAGGGGTGAATAGGTGCAAAAAACGAATTTTGCAAAGTAAAGTATATAAATTTACTTTTAAACCAACTCTATTTGGCAATAGATTATAAAAAGGAAATTAGACTCTAATAATTAAATAAAGTTACGATCAAAGTAAAAGAGCTTAGGGAAGAGAATAAAAATACAAGGTTTATAGTGGTTCGGCTTCTAGGCCTACATCTACTCTTTCGTACCGACAGCCCACTGGTTGGATTTTACTAAGAATCAAACGAGTTGTTACAGTATAGCTCTTCCTTGATTCCACAATGTAGAGACTCTACTACACTTCCTCAAGATCTCACAGAAGTATGAATTCTCTTTTGAGTACAAGTTTTTGCTCAACAATTGAATTGACAAAGAATAAAGAGCTTTAGACTTTGGAATTCTTCTATCGCGTACACACTCGAATAACTGGAACATCTTTCTTATATACTCCTCGATGCCTTCATACCTATTGGCACTTACCAAAGGAGTTCTTCCAATCTACCCATTGGACTGAATCAATTAGGGAGATTTCGAGTTATTTAAGGAATATGACGATATCTCACCAATTATGCTCACCCATACAATCAGGATCTAGGTTTCCATAAATAGAACCTTCCAAGTATGCTTCGCCAATCAACGGATCTAAATTACCCGAATTGAAATCAAAACGAATAATAGATTCCAAGATGCTATATCCAGCCGAGAGATCTTTTTCAGTCGATAGAATCAAATCCTTAACGAAATACTCAGTTCTGGATAAGTCTTCTTCTACGGTCTAGAAACTGTTAATGAGAATAGACTTTGAATCTTGAGTTTGGAGGTTCGACAGTCTTCAGACTTTGACGAAAGAGTCTACAAGACTTCAGACTAGACTGATGGAAACATTTTATCAGTTTCAAAACATGCAAGGAAGTTTTCTCCAACAATAGAGATTCCAGATTTCCATTCTACGCCAAGGAATGACTCATTTTCGTTCGGTTTGCAGGTGGAATTCTGCTCAATGAATCACTAATGGACTTACATAGGAGAAGTCGGATAGATCGATGCCTGTGAGAAAGAGAACAAGGCAAACTCTGCCCATCGTCTTCGCCTTAAGAGAGTTGGACTGATCCTCCGCAAGAACTGACATTTATTCGCTGAACAACATTGCGACAATCTTCAAGCCGCAATGTCAAATTGTTGATTTGGTGGTCCTGTGTTTTCTAAGGAGATTATTTCACTCGTCTTGCGCACACTTTAAGTTGTTGTTTCATGAATTGAAATCTCATGTACTTGATCTGCGAGGACTACGACAAAAATGAATCTCCTGTGAGGTTTGGATGAAACACTGCTCGCTCGTCTTGTAGCCGAGAAATTGCTGGGCAGAGGCTTATGAAAGTGAATGCATGATACTGAAGAAGAAGTAGATGGGCTAACTACTAGCGTGTATTTTCCATGACAGTTCATATGAAAACCTTACGCAAAATCAAGATCTAGAGATATAGATGCCTTATTTCACGTGTTTTGATTCGTCTACCAGTATGATACGATAGACACCAAATCTTGGTGTGCCGGGCCACATTAGACAACCCGTTGATTTAATGATCATGTCCAGCAAATTAAAAAAGAAGAAGAAATTAGCTCTTCTTAACAATTGGAATGAGTAAGCTATTGGGTTTCATCGCGGGTTTGTTACCATAAACACATCGTTGTAAAGCAAGAGCTACCGCTAAAGAGTATTAACACATGCGAAAACAAGGGCCGGTCGCTGTGATCCAAGGTCGCTGCGAATGAAGCACAAAACTCGAAAAAGAACATGGCTCGAACCAAAATAAGTAAATGAATTGAACTACGAGCGAGGCTACCTGTTTTCTATTTTCCCAACAACTGATATTGATTGGATGACTCGTTTATTGTATTGAGATTGTAATACTTACATAAGTCACCTATTAATGTTTCGAAGATATGTTATGATATAATCCAAAGGAAGTGAATTGTGCTAATTATATATCCATTGTTTTGGGAGGAAGGCATTTGAGCTGATTTAATTTGAGAAAGAGGCCATCAATGGCGGACAACACTCTTGATTTTCTTTGAGAGTTTGATTAATTTCATCATAATTGTTACAATATTTACATATTAAACCACATCTTCGTCTAACAATTGAAACTTTTAGAACAAATGGCACTAGTCTAAAAAATCTCATATTATATTAGAGCAGGAAACTTTGAGTTTAAATCTTTCTAAAGTCTTCTAATTATTGGAATTTAGTAGGTGTAGGTGTAGATTATTTCATGGATGATGCCGATAAGAAAGTCGAACTCTAAGTTAATAGGTGGAGGGAGACCACATCTATATAAAGTTATAGTCAAATGAATGATTGATTCAATATTCAAATATTCTAACACTGCTCTTTATATATAGGCTGGACTATGGCCTAGAACTACAATGGGAAAATAAAGAGCATGTAAAACCCGTAGTTAAGCAGCAAGAGATTGTTTCAATAGACATGGTAATCACCATGTAGAAAAAGGTTATGGAACGTGTCTTCCTTCTCATTGTCATGCCCCAAATCCCGAGCGTGCACACATCTCTCGCCGGTCGATTAAAAATACGACGTCCTGGAACGCGTCGCCGACCCATTCCTTTTATCTTTCAATTAAACGCATGCAGAAGTGAATTAAATAAACCCCCGGTCAATAAAAAAACAATAGGGATAGTAAACACTAGAAACAATTTCCCAAAAACAACGATTTCCTTATCAACCGGTTAACCCAAGGAGTTTAATACTTACAAGCCTTTTTACGGCCACTTCCTATCGACCCTCTCAAAAATCCTCAAGGACTAGGGTTAACCTAAACTTCACTAGTGACAGGGCTAGCCAAAATGTGTCGCATCTCGCGCTCACCACATCCACTCTTAGTAGATCTCTACGCTACGGCCCTAAAAAAGGTTAACTATGACGGGGTGAGAGAAAATCTCAGTGAGTTAAACCCTAAACCCCGATTAGGACAAAAATTCGCCCAGAAGCAGCCTAAATAGGCACCATAAACAAACTCACCTCGCCTCGGCACACCCTTGCAGGTTAGCACATCACATATGCCGTCATAAATACAACAAGCGAAATCAATAATCAGAACACATAATTCTCACCCTCCAAACATTCACAAGGGTCCCGATTATAAGGTAAAACCGTTATGACATATCCCATACCATGCCTAACAATTTTGCCCCATAATAAAGCGTAAGCATCACAACCATTTAGGCATGTTCCAATTATTACGACCCTTTGGCCACAGCCAACACAAAAGTCGACGGTCATTTGGCGTAACCGGGCATCATCCCGTCCCATTGGGCATGGCAACGTCTAGCACTCCCAGCCTAGACAGCATTCCATAAAGGAGCATCGGTCCGGCCTCAACTGCGACTCAGCACTCCGTTGACATGGGAGCATCCGAACTTAATCAGGCATCGTCCCGCGTAAACGCATTAGAACGGGTTCCATTAAGTGACCATACAAGCATATATTTGGCCAAAAACACCATGCTTTGCGTTCAAATGCCTTGTTTTCAAATAATGAACTTGGCCAATTTTTCTTTTTATTAAAAATCCTGGTAAAATAATCGTACGTGGTCACGTATTCAAAATCAAATGGTCAAATTTAGTACATTCCCATTTTGAAACTCCACGGTTTTATCTAGTACATAAAAGTTGGTGTCCAAACCCGACACCTCACATTTTTCAATTTAATTGCCTTTAAAACCGAGTTTTGTAATAATAATTCGTAACTACCATCAAGCAATCAACCGCATAACATAGGACGTACAAGCCATCAGAATCACACATAAGTTCTCAGCATGCCAAAAATCAACCAAATCACAAAATATACATTTTCCAGCAAGCAAGACACCAAGAACAACCACAAGACCACAACCAGCCTTCACCAGCAGAAACCGAGTCCACTTGCATGTCTCCAAGATTAATTTCAGAAACATAACCAAATGAGTTCAAAAAATTCTCATTTAAATATGTTATAAAGGACACTTAAAAAAACACTTTTTATGGAGACACCTTGACCTAGATCTTTCTAGAATATGAGCAATGAATCGTTCAAATCGTTACCAAAACTGTGTCCGTGTCCATAAATTATGTTTTCCCAAACCAACTTGGTTCGAGATTCAAAACTCGTCCGTTTGCTCTAAAATTTGACTATGTTAAACTTCAAGATGTGATGAAAATCTTTTGTGAAGAAACTCTTTTGAAAATCGAAACTTAAGAGTTGATAAAAGTCTTTTAAATACCAAAAGGTCACGGGTTCAGCACAAAACGAGATTCTACCTTGCATGCAACAAAGCTAAAATCTTATTCTTTTAAATCCAGAAAATCTTGAGTAAAATATATGTCATATATGAAAATGTTTAGAACATTTTTCAAGAAGGAAGCAAACTCAAATCATAACATATTTTAACCCACGAAAATAGCAAACATCGAGTGTGCAATAAACATATCTAAAGAGAAATCCAAACTCAGCTCCTTTGAGCACGTCTCTTGCAAGCTTAGTAGCCATAAACCTTCAAGAAACTCACATGCAAGACTTCCCACACATCACAGCATACATAGAGGGTGTTTGGTTGGGCTTTCCCAATGGGCTTTGAGCCCCTAAAGCCCCTTGGGGAAAATTTTGTGTATTTGGCAAGTGTTTTGAAATGCTCATTTGCCAAATGTGGGAATTCTAAATGCTTAAAGCTGAATGATGGGGAGGGGGTGTATTGAGCATTGGGCATTTTGGAAATGCAATGCGTCACTGTTCATCATCTCTCCCCCTTTGTCTTCTTCTCTTCCCCGCCCATCTTCTTCACTGTTCATCTTCTTCTTCCCGCCCATCGGGCTTCTCCAACAGCTACCATCACCGCTTGAGGGTCGCGCGTCCCCGGTGACCACCACCTAGGGGTGGCGTGACCCGCGACCCAGGCGGCGGCGCTTGGGTCACGTGGACCTTAGGCGACGCCGTCTAAGGTCGCGCGGACCTCAGGCGACGTTGCCTAGCGCTCCGCAGACCTCAGGCGATGCCGCCTGAGGTTGCGCGAAGGACCCCAGGTGATGTCGCCTAAGGTCGCATGGACCTAGGTGACGCCGCTTGGGTCCACGCGATCTCAGGCCGCTAGATCTGGTGGTCCGGAGGCCAGATCTAGCCACTGCTGCGACCTCAGGCACTTGAGGTCGCGCCTCCAGATGGCTAGATTTGGACACCGCTGTGACCTTAGGTGGCCAAATCTAGTAATAGACGGCCAAATCTGGCCGTCCGGCAATACCGCTGGCAGCCGGATTTGATTTTCAGATTTAAAAATAAATAAATAAAAGCAAAAGCCCATTCTGAATATTAGTTTTACCATATGGTATTTATGTTAAAGTTACATTTCAATGCTATTTGATATTACAATTTACCAAACGGTGCTATATTTCGGAAAATCCCTTTACCTCAAAGGTATTTGCATTCTCCCAAGGGCATTCCCCTAAAGCCGAACCAAATGAGCCCATACAAGCTAAAATCCTACATAGATCTAGCTCTTATACCTTGAAAATCCACTAGATCAAGCTAAACTACCCTCATTAGCACTAATCTAACCATCCATAAGCGCAATTAATGGCATGATCAAAGATTAGTAAGTTAACTCACGGTTTTTTACGGCGGCATAATGACGACGAAAACACGAGACAATCACAGCTTGCACGGAGGCTCGATGGTGGTGGTTACCGTCCCCTCAAGCTCTCGGTCCAATGGGGAGAGCTCGGCTGCTTGGGGGCTGGGCTCGGCTAGACAGCGAAGCTAGTGGTGGTGCGGTGGTGAGGCGGCTGGATGTGGAGCTAGCGGACAATGATGGGGTTGCTGTTGGTCACATGAAGGTGGTGGTGGAGCTGTGGTTGTTGGGGTGGTGTTGGCTCGGTGCAAGGGGTGGTGTGAAGGTGTTGTGGTGGAGTCGAGCGTGAGATGGATTGGGGAAATTGATGGGGTGATGAGATGAAGTTGAGATGGAGATGTTGAGGTGAGGTGGTGGAGGCGTGCAATAAAGATGGAGGGAAAAGCAGAACTAGAGTCAAGGGGGAGGAAGCTGCGTGAAAGAAGAAGAGAGAATTAGAGGAGAGAGGGGCTGTTTTGCTGGTGGTGGGGGTTTTGCACGCATGAGAGGAAGGAAAGAAGAATGGGAGGGAGAGAAGGAGTAGGCAAGTCAAAGGCACAACCAATCGAAAACTTACCAAAATATCTAGGGACTATTTGGTAACGTTTCGAGGAACACCCGTTTCTATTTTTTTGTTCCTCGAAACAAAAATAGAACAAAAACGTGTTTGATAAATTTTTTGTTTTGTTCTCGGAAACAGATTTGGAATAGAAATGAGAAATAAAAAAAAAATTGTTTCTTGTTCCTAGGAACAACTCAAGAAACAAGTTTTTTTCGTTTCTTTTCTTTTCTTTCTTTTTCCCTTCCTTTCTTCTTCCCCAGCTGGTCATCGGCCTGGCGATGGCTGGCACCTGGCCAAACAAGGCCCGACAACCTTGCCGCAGCCTCATTGACCCTCGGTGAGGTTGCCTTGAGCTCGCCGACCACTAGCGAGGCTCGGGGGAGCATCACCATGGCCAAGCGAGGCTTGATCTCGCCCAGATCTAGCAAGGCCAGGCGACGCCGGGCCTCACTGTGGCTGGGCAAGGCTCGGCCTCGCCAGACCGGGCCTTACGGTGGCTAGGCGAGGCTCGGGGGGACCTCGCCTATGGTTGGTGAGGCTCCCCTAAGGCCAGCGACCTCGTTTGGCTGGTCGCCGGCTGGCCATGGCCAAGCCGGCGACCAACTAAGAGTAAGGAGAAGGAAAAAAAAAAAAGGAAAGAAAAAAAATGTAACAAAATTATTTATATATTAAAAGAAATTTTAAGTCACAAAAGTTTTTGGAATTGCACCAAATGTGTTTTTGTTCCCGAAACAGAAATTTTTTATAGTTATCAAACGCCTTAAAATACTCAGAAACTGTTTCTGAGAACAGGAATAGAAAAAAATGTTTCTAAAAAGAAACTATTCCTAGTAACAGAAATATTACCATACGCACCATAATCTATGAAATTGATTTTGTTTTAGTTTTCAATGGCACTAGCTCCTTTTTTCCCTTTTATTTTATTTTATTTATTTATTTTTTATGCACGTAATCAGTGTCACGTGAATTGGCTGTAATATCTGTTTATGAATGTTTAATCAGTTTTCATAAGCTTTTTTTTTTTTTGGTAAAACTCCCACTAAAAAGAGAAAAAAGCAAAAGAACCGCATATCGAATATAAAAAGAGAAAAACAGGGAGGGGAAGCCCATCAAGAATCGTCCCCTATCGTCAAAAGAAAAGTGGTTGGGCGATCTGCCGGGTTTGATTCTTTTGGCTATCTTCATCAAATGACTAATTAGCTCAACACTTGTGACTCTTGATTATCCCGGTTTCTCCCCCTCTCTACTCTAACAATACAAAACCATATCGAATTATTACAAAGGGAAATATACAAACTTCGAACACCACTATTAATCGGCGAAATTCCTGCCCTCATAAGTCCGGCCAAGCTGCCAATCGGGCGGCGCCACGTTGTCGGACTGGATCACCATCCGGTCACTGGTGGTGACCCGGAAGGACAAGGCCTGGCCTCGGAGGACGACCGAGGTTTGCCAATTCTGACCCCAATTCCGAGTCATCCCGACCCAGCCCGTCCTCGTCCCCTTGATCTTCACGTCCACCACTTGCCCGTCTCCCCCGACATTGTACACAAGCGCCAGCAACCACCACTCGTTCCCTTTCATCTCGAACCTCATCCCTGTTCGTATGCTCACCCATATCACTTCACTTATAACATTAACTAGGATTACACATAACACAGGAATCGAACTCGAGGCCTCTCTTTAGTTCTTGCGTGACTATATGTATGCGTACCTCCTTGCTTCGGACCACACTTCACTCGGTGGAATGCCACGGGCACGATCCCGGCACGATAGCGAGCGATCTTGAGGAACATGGGCAGGGAGAGATCAAAGTGCTTTTGGGGCGGGTTGCACCAGACTTCAGTCGGTTTGGAGTAGTTGGGCGGGCAAAAGTTGGTGGCAGTGACGCGGATGATGGGCCGGTTGGGTAAGCACCAGGGGGAATGGATGCAAATTATCACGTAGCAGGCTCCGCAAGTCGCTCCGTCGTTGAAGAGGACGGTGCTTAGGGCTGTTGTCTTCAGTCCATACCCTTGCTTGAACAGGTCGCCATACCCACAAGCTCCGCCTATGTGCAAAAGCCAACAAGAATGATATGAGGGACTTGTGCGCGTGCGTGATTAGAGTCAGTGCAGTTTGCAGTTAAAGTAGCTTACTCATGGTTTCATTGCCGCGCATGTCGCCGTAGAATGTGGCATGAGCGCTGGAATCCCATCCTTGGAGGCTGCCACCATTGTGGCTGTCACCGCCGGCGACAACAAACAAAAGAACCGTCATCAACGCAAGACTTCCGAGCATCACTGTTGACTGATGAGGGTACTCAGGCCGAGCCATCTTGTCGATTTGCTCTGGTCTTGACTTTTGCTATTTGTAAGAACAGATCAGGGCGATGTTACCTCTGCAGGTTATAAGACGACGTGAGGGGTACGTATATAGCTGGGATCTGCAATGCATGCCCGCCAAGTGGAGGAGTCGACCGTGGCTATAGAGAGAGACGACAAAATGTAAGCATAACCACCCAGGCACGCTCCATTAGTTTACATAAGTCTTTTTTCCAGTTAATAAGGCCGCATCAATGTACTTTTCCGTGTTTGTTTCTCATTAGGTTTGGAGAACTGACGTTACAATGTTCGAATTCGCAGGGTTCCCACGCTTCTTGATCGAGTGTTCATACCATATCATCATCTGCTATCCTCAAGCCAAAGAGTCTCCTATTTGGAGGTCCAGAACAGGCCTTTTACTTACCACCATTCAAATGATATCGCTTGCTAAGTTATCTCTAATGAAATCCGTAACGGTTCCTGATTTTATACATCTTCTCTTTCCAATGCATAATTTGTTGGTTTCATGGTAAACTAATGATAAAATGTAGTATAAAGACAAATGAACTGACGGCAGCCGACGCAGATCATCGGGTATTATGGAGTGACTTCTACGAGGCGCAACAAGATCATATTAAAGAACTTGCAACAAGAAAAGCGAGCCATCGTCAACATGCATGAATTCAACTTGCTTCAACACTTCATTTATTTAGTCGATCGACAAGCTCGGCTGCGAAATCTTGATACCTCTGGCATTGCTTCATTACAATCACAGCTAGATTTTTCTAGCTAGTGACTGGGAACAATCACGAGAAAAGCGAAAATGGAAGGAGAAAACGGAGAAAAATTACTCTAGAGAGAGTTTCGGGATATGAGTGTTGGACGCAAATTGCGTAATCCAAGATCTCCATAACTGGAACAAGAACATGCATAATTGAGTAGAAAGATTAACGCACCTGTTTTGGGATCCATTGTTCTTGAAGCGGAAGCGGAAACACAATGTTGAGTCTTCTCCTCTATTGCCCTCAGTATTACTGGCTCAATGAGATGGCCCCCCTCACGTGTAGCGTTAGGTAAACGTCCCTTAGGTGAGGATATATGTGAGAATTAGGGTTAGAGGAGAGACTTGAGCACTATTTATAGAGTTTCCAACCAGTCCTCCTCATTACGGGCCAGGCTCAACTCGGCCCACACTAGCCAGCCCATATTAGACTAATTAAGAAACATTCTATCTCACTTTAGACCAACTCTGTTTTACGGTAACCATAAAAACAGTAAATTACAATATCAATTAATTTAGTCCACATTAGGAAAACTCTTACATTCTCCCATTTGGACTGTATTAATTGAAATCGTACCATATGTGCGCACATTTGGTCCAGAGATAATTCTTAATAGTCAATCCTATCTCATAAAGTCTTAAATACCGAATCATGGCTGTAACTGCATGTTTACATACAAAGCCTTCCATGGTCACGAATGTTCTCAACTTTATTGATATGAATTCAATATGGTAGTGTGTAAAATGGATAACATCTCTCATAGAGAGATCTCATTTGTCAGTCACCATTCTCTTACTTTAGGTGTCACAAAAAATTTGTACCACTAGAGAATGTTTTATGGTTCCAATGAACTCACACATGTCTTGTCCTTATGGTTAACCTTTCTTTATCTATCACAAGACATATGCACAAGGCTAATAACCGGATGTCGGATGCCCCTAACCTTCACTCAAGGTTTATACAATCCCTTGAGACTTTATCAATATGTATTCAATATAATAACAATACATTCAAAAATATTTTATTGAATGTAAAAGTTGATACATATCAAACCGTTACAAAGTGTAACAAACACAGATGAAACCTTTATCAGAGTAAAGCCAAAATTGCTCCCACTAAACAACAGCATCTCATGATGCTCCTAGACCAATGTTAACGATATGTCACTTAAATACACACGGGTGTAGGCCTTTAGTTAGTGGATCTGCAATCACATCATCTGTGAAAATATATTATATTAAAACGTCACATTTCTGTACCGTTTGCTTTTGGTCAAAAATTTTGACCACCATATATTTAGACCTATTGAGACCTCTATAGTAAATATATAATACTACAAATTTATTATCTCAATACAACTATATGGATCTATCCATAAAGTTAAAACGATCAACTCCTTCATGAGGTTCTGGAGCCTAAAAGTCCAAGTAACAGCCTAAAAGAATGTTACTAACACTGCTTATATAGTTGAAGATGACATAGAACTTTATTTACTGCACTTACTGCTAACATAAATATGTATTACGTTATTGATTGCATGTCATCAGAATAGCCAGCAAAGTTTACATCTAAATACCCTACTAACTGCAAGAATTAAACATGTCTATAAATTAGCATATAATCTATTGTCTTTTTTAAGTACCTTAAAACCTTCTTGATAGCAACTCAGTGATCATGTCCTGGATTTGACCGACATCTGCCTAGAAGTCCCGTCACAAAGACAACATTTAGTCTAGTGTAAATTTGAGAATACATTATACTTTTAAGTGCACTGACACAAGGTACTCCCTTTAATTAGATTTCTTCAATATCTAAATAAGGACAATGTGATAGATTTAGTCCATCGCCCTTAATAACAGGAGCAATTCCTAGCTTGTAATAATGTATATTGAATATTTTCAATATACAATTAGCAAATGTCCTCCGAAAAAATCTAATATAATATGGCAAAAACAATCCTTATAGATCTCAATACAAAGGATATAAGATGTCTCAAGGTCACAACTTGTAAGCAAAATATTATGTACATAAAGTATGAAAAAAAATAAATTTCCTCCCACTGACCTTGCAGTATATTGAATTACTTTGTTCCTAATTGAACAAAATAACAACACTATGAAACTTTAATAATATTATATGGAAACTTGCTTAAGACTATAAATAAGACTTTTTAGTTTACACACAAGTTTACTTGAAACATTTATTGCAAAATTCTCCAATTGCACAATATAAATTTTGTATCTATTTGGTGTAACTCCATATATAAATAAATAAGTAAATAAATAAACTATTAATACCGCATTCACTCTGAAAGAATCTTTTAAAAAAATAGTTATTTTTTCACTATAAACAATCTACCCCTCTTTTAGAGTGAAAACTTTAGTTATCAATTTGGCTTTAAATTCCATAATCTTTCTTTGAAATTCTTTTAGTTTTGTACGCCAATTTGCAACTAATAAACTTGTGATCTTTAGACAAGTCAGTAAGTTTCCAAACATGTTTCATAGATTGTATATCACTTTTTATGGCATCTAATCACATACTTAATTGAGGATAAGAAACAACATTTATTTATGTCGCTGAATCAACCATATAGTGGATATTATAATCATGCTCTCATAAATAGATTATATAGTCTAATGGAATAACTGATCGTCTTTCCCTAACAAATCTCCTTAATAAAGTTACCACCACTTCATTCTGCACTTGAGAGGTTTAAGAAATTTCATTATAAACTATATTAAGAATAGTACCTTGAACCTCAACAAGTTTAGTCTATGATACAGGAGATTCCATAATTATTTGTACAGGTAAAGACAAAAACATAGTAATCTCCATCATACTATTATCTTTAATAGTTTGAGAGCAGCTATCTTCTACAATTACGTCAATCTTTAGAAACTTTAGAGTATGTGATTCCATAATTCCTGTACCTTCTTTAGGATCATAAAATCAATACCCTTTTGAACAATAATTTCGAAGTGAATTTTTTTCAGGATTTTCAGGCATAGTAATTAAGTTACTACCCCAGAATCTACCAAGTATTTGACAAATAACCTTTTAAGTTATTTCGCATTGTCATACTTGCCAAAATACTCATGGCCACTGTTAAATCTGACAACATTTTAATCATATACGAGATGTATATGTCATTAGGACTTAAACACAATCTTTGTAGATGTGTACTAATTTCAATATCAAACAAGACATAATTTCAAGCAACTAAGGCTTCCATCATCTTATAGCAGTGCAGTCCGTAGGTAAATCTCTTTTCAAGTTTTCCAGAATGGAACGCTTTATGGACAGTAAGCAAATTCAATTGCTCTTTTCTCAAGTAATAAATTATATGTCCACAACTTAAAATTTGAAACAGTAAAAGCCTCAATAATAATGAAGTTAT
Source organism: Eucalyptus leucophloia subsp. euroa (assembly GCA_017140325.1). NCBI lineage: Eukaryota > Viridiplantae > Streptophyta > Magnoliopsida > Myrtales > Myrtaceae > Eucalyptus > Eucalyptus leucophloia. Next base: position 36,660,413 of record CM029477.1, read on the forward strand.
TAATTACAGAAAATGTGACTGAAAATCTAGCAATGTATATAATTAGCATCATGTGAGCACTGTGTAACTTGACATACAAGTACACATCCAGAGAGTTACACGCATAATCATATAATCATCTTTGGGCAAAATACATGACATGCAATTGTATACTCCCCACATGATAGCGGTTATGAGAATATATTCCAATTTTTCGTGAATTCATCACCTTTGGGCATATGAATCACTAGAATCAGTCACTCCTCCACCACACTATCATGTATCTCTTCATGAACTAATACACAATCACCTCCTTTGGGAGTATGACTATGCATTAGACCAAGAGACATCTCAATTATCATACGAGATCAAAATTTCTTAAATCCAATCAAGCGTGCCACTTTGGCAGTCACTACTTAATTGAATCATTGAAATTCTCTCATACAAGGGATATAAACTTTACTTCTCACATACACCATATACATGTGATTTTAACTTTAATGATAGGGGCAGTATATCACCAAAATCACATATCATGCTAATTACATTGCTTTATTCATTAATAAAAATTAATCATATATATATATATATATATCGAACTTAAAAGACAGATTCCAATGAGATCATTGATCATAGTAACACAAGAAACTTCTCATAACAGAGAATAAAATATCTATTGTGCACCCCAATTACATATTACCAAAACAACATAAAAAGAATGTTGATATAAAATATCTCTCACAAATTAACATCAATAGTAATACATGGTACACCAAATCGACAAGCTTGACAACTGATCCATTATCACTCAAAAGTTCATAAGGCAAAAAATGACTCAAAGGCCAACAATTGATTTATTAATCAATTTTTGATAACAAATATCATTACTTCAACCAGTGGCCTATAAATTGAGTCAAACCACATAACTAAATATCTAAACTATAACAATAGATACTATTGCTCTGCATAAATATTGTTATACCCTTTAACCATAAATTTATTCAACTTGATAGACATTAACAAGTGACTAGATGAGTTCATGTATAATATGCAGTAACTTAATCGATATGCATTACCCACATACAGCAGATATGTTAATCAATACAATTAGTTTGGTCACGAGTTCTTAAAACGTCCATCATTCAAAGATTACCAGTGTGTCAAAAAGTATGCTTGAACAACAAAAGTTTCATAACCTTTACTGTTTCTCATTAACTCAATACATAGCTCAATTACTATTCCATAATGGTTGTATCTCATTAAGCCAGTTTCAGTTCACAATAAAGTTTAATTTTTATTGAAGAATCACACATTTATAATATTTATGTGATAACAAATCTGTAACCCAACACTTATATTTCCAAAATCACAGAAAATATAAGAAAAATACGCAAAAATAAACTAAAAATACACATATTTAGGGTTCCGTATGTATTTTCACATCCATAAAACCATAAAACATATAAAATAAATATACCACAAGATAGGAAATCACCATACGAGTCCAACGCTGCCAGCCACGCACCAAACGGATCCTCCATGCGCCCACACGTGCTGCCTGAGTGCGCGGCGCGTGGAGCTCACGTGCGGCGCTCGTTCAATGCCCAGGTGGCGCGTGGCCGTGCATGGGGTCGCATGCGGCCTCCTCTGGTGACGCGCCGCCGACCGTCTTGCTGTCTCGTCGAGCCCAATCCGAATTTATGATTTAATTTAATTTTTATTGAACAAAAGGTCTCGAAAATCACAAATTATGGCAAAAACTTTATGCGTTCAAGTTCTAAGGTTATGGTTGCTCTGATACCACATATTGGACGCAAATTGCGTAACCCCAAGATCTCCATAACTAGAACAAGAACATGCATAATTGAGTAGAAAAATTAACGCACCTGTTTTGGGATCCATTGTTTTTGAAGCGGAAGCGGAAACACAATATTCCACGTATAAGTCGTTCTCCTCTATTGCCCTCAGTATTACTGGCTCAATGAGGCAAACCCCTCACGTGTAGCGTTAGGTAAACGCCCCTTAGGTGAGGATACATGTGAGAATTAGGGTTAGAAGAGAGACTTGAGCACTATTTATAGAGTTTCCAGCCAGTCTCCCTCATTACGGGCCAGGCTCAACTCGACCCACACTAGCCAGCTCATATTAGACTAATTAAAAAACATTCTATCTCACTTTAGACCAACCATGTTTTACAGTAACCGTAAAAATAGTAAATTACAATATCAATTAATTTAGTCCACATTAGGAAAACTCTTACAACGAGTTTTTGAACCGAACTTTACAAAAACCAAACCAATAATGAGCAAAAACTACCACAAAAGAAATTTACGAGGAGGAATATATAGTTGCACTGAACCATAAGCTTCTGCAAATCACGAGTTTTTTAAAAAAAAAAAAAAAAAGTGCAGGTAAACGTCCAAGGGACCATATCCCTTATTGGAGTTCTTTCCCTTCCTCTGTGCAAATGCACAATTCGAAACGAAATGGAGTGACAAAGGTGTCAAGTGGGTTTAAGAACAAAAGCCAACACAGGCATCGCAGGTAAAATGCTCATAGGGAGGAGGACACCAATTTCGAAATATGACTGCCCCATATTTTATTGGATTAGGGACAATATCCTTTTTCTCTTTCCGTTTTTCGATGTTAAAAATGCTATGCGAATTTTATTTGCTTCAATGATGAAAAATATTGAGTCATCGTGTAAGACGTTGGCACGTCAATAAATGAAGGATTGAGTTGCCCAATGATTCAATTTCAAGACAAAAGATTATAAAAATTGTACGAGTCTTCCCGTGCAGGAAGCCTGTGAAGCTTCTCGCACGGACGTCTGAGAACGTGGAGACCGCCCACGTCCTCCACGACATCCACTGCATGGCTTCTCATTACAACGCGGACGTGTCAAGATAACCCTTTTTCTTCTTCCTCTTCTTCTTCATTGCTCCTCCGCATGATCAACTTGAGGGGTCGACCATGGATAAAGCCATGAGAGGAACGTTGATCTTCCTTTGCTCGCTTTTTGTGCTTCGGTTTGTATTAGCAAAGCGTCCCACGGTAGCGGATGATCGTCACCCCGAGCAGAAACCTCGGTCGATGGTTCATCAAATCACGAGCAGCGCTTTGTCGTTCAACCGGGAAAATCTCGCCGCCCTCGCTTGCCAAGCCCACGCCTACTTCTTCCCCCCGAACCTTGAGTAAGTTACGCTGCAACTTGTTGTGATTCCATTCCTCATATTCCAAGTTCATGCGGAACGTGTCTATGGGTTGAAGTTTTAGGGGAGGATCGGGGGACTTTGAGAAAGGAGGCGGGGAGGCCAAGGAAGTGGGAGAGAAGGTGAGAGAGGCGGTGGCCAAAAGCTTGGAGAAGGGGAAGTCCGCGGTGGAGGATTCGGCCAGATCTGCTGCGGAGATGGCGGATGCGAGTGCCCGCAAGGCGGCGGAGAAAGTCAAGAAGACGCTGTCGGAACTCTAGTCCCCCGTGGAGATGTCGTTGTTGGCTATACCAGCACACTGTCATGCGATGAACATGGAAACTCCTCGACCAAGCACAGTGACTAGCATATCTGCAGCATGAGATTGGTCCAGTCCACGCTTATAAAGCGATAAATCGATCTTTTGAATCATGCAGACTACAACACATAATGAAATGGACTAGGGAATTCTGGGGATGGTTCACCCTACATGCTTACTTGGATGGGAAAATCTAATCCTCATGAAGTTTGTCTGCTTTGTTAAATTGTAAATTTTCAAGTTTCTCTGATGCGTATTTGTGATTTTGGCACAAGTTGTTGTAAATGTAGAGTATGTTTTGGGGTTAGCTTTTGTGATTTTTGTTCTTTTTTCTTGATTATTGTATTTTTAGAGCTCCATATGTGTTTTTTTTTTACTTCATAGTAGCTACCCCTGTCTTCTTAAAAGATTCAAAAATCGTCAAAATAAAAGGTAAAAATGTTTTCTTTAGATTTTCTGTCCATTTAAATCTATTCAAAATTGTATTCTCTATAGTTGAAAAAAATTATTATGATTTTCCTTCTATTTAGATTATGTTCGAGTCGACTCTCGACGGACTACTGTCCAAGTAGTATCATGGCAATTATCTTGCAACCCGCACTCAAGAGAAGGGAATTAGAATAGCACTTCATGATACGCAGGAACATATAAAAGAAAATCAAATCAACATAATTGTAATAGAAATTCAAATCATCTGTCTAGAGAATAGCAAATCCATCTAATTCACTTTCCATTTTAATTTGATAAAGAAGGGTATCCATAAGTCAATTAGACAAATATTACACGTGTAATAATTTTTATCTTGATAATGTTAATGCAAGAAGTCAACAATACAATTGTCTACCCGTTAATGAAAAGCAATTTATTAGAAGTTCACATTCGTTATTTGATTTGTGTCTAGATTATCACTCACGAAACTCCTTATATAGATAGCGCCAAAAAGCAAAATGGCTTGTTAATCGTATTGTTGTGTAGTAGTTGTGTAAATTACATATGTTAATGGAGTAACATTACCGTTAAACATAATATATGATCAACTAATGAAAAAAAAAAATCTATTGTAAATTTGATGATGAAGTATCATTAAGCGGTTGAACTTGGGCAAGGCAAGGTGTACAAAAAATGATAAGATAGGTATTGTGTGACTTTCTTAACGTGTAGTATTGAAAATAGTAATATGCAAAATTAAAAAGTAGAAAGATATAGTTTTAATAAAGCTAAAGTTTTTATATGTTGGGCATTGCATTGCACCAATCATCTTTTACCTTATTTATTGGTCAGGCTTTATTATTTGCCTTGAAAATCACCAAAAGAAGAAGAAGCAAAAGAATATCTCTAATTGCATACTTTTCAATTCAAACAACGAGGATAAACAAACGAACCCATAACTCTAAAACGTTGTCCTATTCTAGTATTTCATGAATATTATGATATATACTTTCGCATTCTTCAATTTGGAAAAGGAAAATTCTAATAGGAACATTTCAACAAAATGTAACTCATACTCCCCATTCCATCTTAATGAAAATATGTTCTTTTATCATATGCATTGGGATACGAACTTTATGATGGAAATGGTAAGAATATAAGCACATTAATCAAAGAGCTCCATATATGAAAATGATCAAAACTTTATGAAATCACCTTTCAACTATTTAAATTAATTCTCTTAGGAGATGTTTGGTAAAGATTCTGTTCCCGGGAGCTGATTCTGACTAGAAATGATTATTTTTTATTCTGTTCCCGATAACTGATTCTGAGTAAAAAAACGCGTTTGATAACTATCCAAATTTTTTTTTATTTTTGAATAGAATTGCGTTTGATACCGTGCTAATTGATTTTTTTTTAAAATTAATTTCTTTTAATTTTTAAATACTTTTAAATACCTTCATTTTTTTTTTTTTTTTTTTTACTTTTTTCCTTTTTTTCTTTTCTCTTTTTTCCCTTTTCTCCTATTCTTCTTCTTCTTCTTCATGTGGGGCGTCACCGGCCCTCGGCGAGGTCGGCCCTCGTCGGCCAAGCCTCCCTGGGCGAGAGGCTTGGCCAAGCCTCGTTGCCCGGTTAGGCGAGCCTCGGCTTGGCCCGAGCCTCGCCGGCCGGGCGAGGCTCGCCGGCCACCGACGAGGCTTGGCCTCGCTCGGTTTAGCAAGGCCGAGCCTCGCCCGCCGGGGCGAGGCTCGCCGGCCACCGGCGAGGCTCGCCCAAGCCCCGCCGGTGGCCGAGCCGACCTCGCCGGGGCTGGGCAAGGTCGGCCTGGCCACCGGCGAGGCTCGGCCTTGCTAGATTTGGCGAGGTCGAGCCTCGCCGGTGGTTGGGCTTGCCTCCGGTGAACTCACCGGACCTCGCCCTGGCTTGGCGAGCTCACCGGACCGGCGGCGGGTAGTGGTAGGCGGTGGCGAGCGGTGGCAAACGGTGGCAGGCGGTGGTGGACAACAATCGCGGGATGTCGGAAGGAAAGAATGAGACTTTTATCGTTTTTATTCTTTTTTTGATTCTCGGACGGAGAATCATATTTATTTTTATTCTCAATTATCTTCCCAATCTATTCCCGAGAATAAATTTGTTCTCAGGAACAATAATTTTACCAAACGCGATTCTCGTCCCAAACTAATTTTGAGAACAAAAAATCAAAATCAGGCACTGTTTGGCACATTGCCAAACAGGCCCTTATTAAGTAGCATAATATTCAACACTACATATATAATTAAGAATGCGATGAGAAAAGTGGGAAATTAGGGAAACTATATAAATAAATAAATAAATAAAAAGCCCGCAACATGGCTTTATCACTTCTTTATTATTTAAATTCAATACTACACCTTTTACTTTTAACATTTTCTCAAAGATAACAGTTATTTTGGGTTAGGTGAAATAATTTATTATAAATTCCTTGAAAAGCAACATCCCCATTTTACTGTTTAAAATTATATAGAATGTGACAAGGTAACTTTTCATTTAAAGATCGATATCTTGCTTGTTGAGATTGCATTACATTGTCGATTTTTTCCATTAGGGCAAACCTGATTTTCTACCAAAAAGAAATGCGTCACCATTAAGTTCCTATTGGTCATATTTTTTCATAAAGAAAGAAAAGAATTTTATCATATAATTGGCTACTTCAAAATACATCATATATATATATATATATATATATATATACACATGCACAATAGAGAAAATACATCTTTTATATGAAAGAGAAAGGATTAGACGTCCAATTCATTCCCTCGCCGAGTGAAAAAAAGAAAAAGAAAAGAGAGGGCCCGATTGCAAATTGAAATTTGCCAATACCGAATTGCGGGAGCAAATGCGCGCAGATCCTGCAGTTCCGTTAGCGACGTCGAAAAGCAGCAGCAGCAGCAACAACAACTGAAAGAGAGAGAGAGAGAGAGAGAGAGAGAGAGAGAGAGCAGGATCGTTGGAAGGATGGCGGCCATGGAAGGGGCGATACCCCCGAACCAGTCCCAACTCCAACCTCAACAGCAACCCCAGCAGCAGCAGCAGCCCCCGCCGCCGCCCGCCGCCGCAGAGAGGCTGAACGCGGCCGTGCAGCAGCAGCTGCGCCTCGAGGCCGTCAAGGGCAGGGCCACGACCCTCTTCAAGGCCGTCTCCCGCATCCTCGAAGACTTCGACGCCTACGCCCGCACCAACGCCACTCCTAAATGGTCTCTCTCTCTCTCTCTCAACTATGGGCCTCCAATTCGATTGCTCAGAATTGGCTATTCCGTCATCGTGCACGCATTAGTATTTCAGTTTGAATATGGATTAGGGCGGGTTACTGGCCTGGTTATTGGATATCCGAGACTTGAATCCTCTGTGTAATCCTGGTTCGACTGCCGATTTCTTCCAGTTAAGTTGCTCCGTCGAGCCTAAACGTGCTCATATAGACGGCAGATTTGTACCGGCCTAATTGCGCTGTTGCGATCGCATCAACATCTGGCCTTCATCGAATTTTTTTTTATCGCCACGATTTGTTGTTATCCAGCTAAATGTGCGATTTCCGTTTCCCCTTCTCCAGCTGTATTAAAATCTTTGTGCCGTTTACCAGGCAAGATATTTTAGGGCAGTACGCTATGGTTAATCTTGAGCTTTTCAAGATCGTGGAGGAGATTAGGATGGTTTCCAAGGCGTTCCTAGTGCACCCGAAGAATGTCAATGCGGAGAATTCTACAAGTATGTACATATCTCCTTCCCATTATCTTGGTGTTCTGAGTTTGAGGAGAGCAATTCATCAACTGGGGATGAGGAGTCTTTCCTTTTTCAAGTTCTGTTGGCCCTTAAGTTACTGATCTCTGTCAAAGTGTCCGACAACTTAGAGTTGAAATGGTATCCTCGCCATTCCATACGCATGCATGAGTACATTGTTTATGATTTTCCATTGTTCCAGATTCTTCAGGACCATGTCAATATATGGCAGGCCTTCCTGTTTTCTTTCTGCTAATCAAATGCATTCTGTAGCTATCAAAGATTTTTACTTTACATTAACGTGCTTGCACCTGGTCAGGCTATCCTGTGGAGCCGCGTGTCTGTATGTGAATAATTCATCATCACTGCTGCATATTTTTGATATATCTAACTTCATTTCAAAAAGTGACGGGTAGCTTAGTAGTTATGAGCCTCTTTTAGCATACTCAAGATCCCAGGTTCGAACATAACCCGGCACCGGTATTTTTTCCCCTTTTTCTGATCTAGTTTATTTTTTCTTATTTTTAGGTTTCTCGTTCCTTCATCCCTTATCATGAGACAGGCCCACATGTTCACTTCCTTTTTTCATGAAACATATCCTTTTTATCATTCTGTGTTTTATTTCATTCATCAATTTGATACAAAAAAATTATCAGTTAAATCTAAATAAAATCGACATTTAGGCTAGAAAAAAAGTTTTACAAACTTTTGGTATGATCATCATTCCATGGAAAATCGAAATGCTCTTTCTGAGGCATTGCTCGTTAATTATTATCTATCAATAACCTAAATATCAGATGATCTATAATTTTTGCCTGACTTCTTATCTTCTAAAATTTCTAATCAATTACTTTCTTTAGAGTTTAGGGTTTATTGTTAAGGAATTTTGTATCTCTACTAATAGAGCATTCAAATATAGCAGTGCATTACTAATTTTATTATATTACCTGAACTTAAAATGTTGTTTATTTGACATAATTCTTGAAAGAAACTAATAATAATTGCAAATTTTCTAAAACAGCATTGCAAGTATGTCTGAATGGAGAATTTCCTATATGGTGTAAAAAACTGACCAAAACTTGTGAGAATGGGAGTAATACTTTTGACGGTAAAATTTCTTTGGATTCTACAGTAACTGGATAGAACTATGGAAAACTGAGTGTCCAAGCTATTACTGGTTTCATACCCAATCCTGTGTGTTGCATAACCACTTTGCATGCGACTGAAGTACTGGGGAAATTTTTATATTACAGTTCTTCCTGTAATGTTGTCGTCAAAGCTATTACCTGAGATGGAGACAGATGATAACTCAAAGAGAGAGCAGTTGCTGCAAGGGATGCAAAACCTGCCTGTTTCCTCACAGATTGAGAAATTGAAGGTGGTTATCAGATGGTTTTTCTGCATGTTTCTTAAACTTATGCCTCCAGTCTTGTCCTTGTTCTTCTTGTAAGCAATATATACTCAACCAAATTCATATCTAGGCATGGGGCATTAGTCATGCAGCCTGCTGCAAACCCCTGGGGTACCTTGGTCAATCAGTCAAGACTAGTAAAGCAATAGAAAAGATAAAGAAGCCTTAAGGAATCAACAACTACTTGGTTTTTTGTCTCCCAAAATGTCGCCATATGTTAAAACACATTGAAATGTGAAATGATTGATATAAATGCCATTTTTTTTGGTTAAGTGATATGGATGTCGATTTGTAATATGCTGTTTTGAAAACTCTTAAAAGGTTGATATGCACATGCCTTCTGGAATGACCTTTTGTACTGAGTATGAAAATGCACATTCTTTTTCATTGGCAGGCAAGAATTGACATGATTGCTGCTGCATGTGAAAGTGCCGAAAAAGTTCTGTCGGATACACGTAAAGCTTATGGTTTTGGAGCTCGTCAAGGTCCAACAATTGCTCCAACCCTGGACAAGGCTCAGGCTGCTAAAATTCAAGAACAGGAAAATATTCTCAGAGCTGCTGTAAATTATGGTGAAGGTGTTAACAGATTACTCCAAAGCTCTTATCTTCATCCATTACCTTGGTTGATCATGTCTGCATTTTGTTCCTTCGCCTCTTTCTCTACTCAAGGTTCATTGTACAACTTGGAATGAGTGCTTACATATTCTTGAACTGTATAGAGAAGTAGATGATGCATTCTTGCAAAATTTGTGGTAAGTTAGGCATATGGGGAAATCAATCTGTCATGAGGAACAACAGGTTGCTTGTCAACACATAAAACACATCAATTTGGAAGGTGATATGTTGATGGTTCTGGTTCTTGTGATACCAAAATGATGACATTGGAAACCGTATGTATGTAGCAACGGCAGCTGTGTTATCTTATCCAGTTCTTTTTTTCATTTTCTTTGCATTTTCCTAATGTCAATGATGTCAGTTCTTGGTGCTCTTGCACTTCCTTTGAGTGCTTTTCTCACACTGATTTAGAGCACGGTATTTGTGAATAAAGGATTAAGAATATCTGGAGACCAGAGGCAGATGCCACCAGCACTTCCTATGCATCTCTCAGATGTGCTCCATGTAGGTGATGGAATGCAAAATTTGACTGATGCATCTGGTAACTTTCTTACTTGACAATGAAGTATTTTGCTGTTTTCCTGGATTGTTTTCTGGAAAGCCTGTTCTCGAATTCTATCATCTTTTGCAAGGCACATAGATAACTTCTCAAGCAACTCTGGAAGCTTCTTTTTCAGGAATATACCAAAAGAGCAGTTCTGCATCGTCAAACAACATGAGTGGTACGGGAGCTTTGTTGCAGGTGTGCCCATATGCTTTGCTTTTTCCATTTCATTGGTTCATGCTGTATATTTTCCACAGAAGTTATGAAGCAAATATCCTGGTTAGGCGATATGGACAGTCCTAACTTGTGGTCCTCAAGAATTTGAGCCATTTCGTGAATCTTTGTAAAATGAGATTGTCGTTAAGAAAATAGTTGTTTAGTCACATGGGCAACTGCTTCTTCTCTGTATATGCTTTAGCAAGATGTCCTTCCTTATCTTTTTGTGCAGGCTCCCTTGGTCTTAGAATGAGTCCCATTTTACGGACTTTCGGGACAAATTGCTTGATTTAATGTTCAACGTCTTCTTTGGGCTTGACCTTTCCTTTGAAGTCTTTGGACTTTCTCCTCTTATCCTTAGAGCTTCTCGTGTGACCTAAAATTGAGCAGGGCTCCGGGACACAACTACTTGGAAGATCTGCTGCTTCTCCAGGTGCCAGTTCTTTTGATAACAGCTCTGCATCTCCAATGCCATATGCCAATTCCCCTAGGTCTGGTACAAATATGAACACACCATCTCCTCAACAACAATCGCAACAACAGCAACCACAGCAGCAGCAGCAGCAACAACAACAAAGGCAGAAGATGATGCAATTACCTCAGCATCAGCAAATTCTTCTTGCTCAACAACAATTCCGCCAGCCTACCATGTCAGCTCTGGGCCAGGTGAGGTTTATGGCTAATTTTCTGCTTCTGCATTAAATAATAATTACATGCGTGCATTTTGAAGATATCATGGGAAGAACTTCTAAGATTACAAGCAAAACTTTGTTGATAACAGACTAATGCTCTTTGTTTGTCTTGGGGGATAATTATCCTCATTCTTTGGATTTGATGTGAAGTAGCATGGATCTTTAAATAAATTGCCTCATTTTACTGATTTTGTCCAAATAAAATAAACTTTTAGAAGATTTTCAAATGAGTATTGATTCATGCATATGATGTTTAGTTGAAACCTGTGCATAGAACGGCATTTTTGTACATGATATAGGTAAATGCAAAGCTCTAAGGGAGTGTTAAAATGTCCATGCAGCTAGTAGCTTAAGTTCCCCCTCTCATGTGTTAAAATGTCTATGCAAACCCCATAGTCAAGAAGTGTGGGACATCTTTGTACTTGACATTTAACAACCCCTCTCAATTTAATCCATTAAGTGATCTTTGACTTAATTGAATTTTTAGATTACTAATTAGCGTTGCCAAACATGTTAGCCTTACCAAGTGCTAATTCTCGGTGTTTAATGAATTTTGAACCAAGCTCCGAGTAAAGGCTGATGTGTGAGTAGTTGCAATTGATGTCATTTTTTGATACACTAATGGGGAAGTACCTCTGTAGTTTAAGCAGAACTCTTATAAATTGTCAAAGGCCTTGTCTGTCTACTTAAAGTTTTCTAGCTCACTGCAACAATCCCCACTTTCTCTTGTTGCTGAACAGTTTATGTAAATTAAACAACATCCAAAATGGACACTCATGCAAGTGCTACAGGCTGAATGTCATTATTTCTTGTCCAATAATCGCATTGCAGCTCTAGTCAACTTTGAGAAGCTTGTGTCCATTTCTGCTAATGCTAGACCAAGGTTATCTTTTCTTCCATGCTTCCTTCAATCTGATATATATTTTTGGCTGTTTCAGGGTCAACCTCAGATGCAGTATACTCAGACACTGGGGCACCAACAATTTCAAGGCAGGCAGTTGTCTTCTGGCCCTCTGCAGCATAGCATTGGTCAAGGCCAACTCAATCAAGGAAACATGATTAGTCGTCATCTAAACCAATATTCTGGCTCTGCCAATAGCGCATTGTTCAATGCTGCTCAGACAGCACCAAATACCCAAATGGTCAGATATTGCTCTTTCCTTGGTTCTTTTTTCGTCTTTCCATCTGTGACACTACAAATAAGTTTATGACTTTAGGATTCCATCACGAGCTTCAGTGGACATATTCAAGCATTAAGTACATCATCTGGATTTCTTCCCTTGAAAAACCTTAAATGATGGTTAATCTTTAATATGGTGACCAAAACTAAAAATTTTCATGAGAATTAGTTTAGCTATACTCCCAATCTGGCTCATAGTTTTCTGGGGGCTTATCTGTGGTTAATACTGAAGAACACTTTTGTACCTCAGTTTCCTACGTGCCTTCCCAGGGTTTACTTCCCAGCTGTCGGCTGTGCGGAGGTTCCTTGGGTCACCAAAAAAAAAAAAAAAAAAAAAAAAAAACACACTTTTGTACCTTTTACCATACTTATGCAGTAAATATGCCTCAGGCAGTTGCATAATTCGCTTAGTACGTTTAAATGTTCGAGCATGCAAATGGTGTGCATGGCTCTTCTTATTTGGATGCATAAATTTCAGTTTTGTGGACATCCTCTTTTCATTTGTTCTTCCTTATCTCAGTCCAGACGTTCCATTACCTTTCAACTCATGGGCTAATCTTCACTCCGTTTTTGCTGACAAAGTGCACTGACTTTGTTTATTTTATTTCAGATACCAAATATTTCTACAATGCAGTCACAGTCTCTTCTTCCAAGGATGCAGGTGAGCATTCTACTCTGTCTTCCAAGTAGAAGAGTAATTTCAGTTTTCTAGTTTTCTTCATGGGATGGAATGTCACCAGAAATGGCCAAGGGAATAATTCTCCTTGAATGTTTATTTCAGCTACAATGTTTCATCCTGATAGAAACTTTTTAGATCCATTTCAATCTAAATAATAGACCTCTTTCTGAAAAGCGAATCTTTCATTATAAGTACATTGCAAAACATATGTCCTGCAAAAGAAAAATCACTGGGTGTAAGTGTATGGATGTAGAGAGGACAAATATTATGGATGGAAGAAGATGCCCATAAGATGCGTAATTTATTATAGCTAACGTTTTGCAGGACTTTTGAATTCCTGTTGATGAAAATTTTTATCAGTTGATCCATGAGAAAAGGATTCCAATTTGCCACCTATTTATCTCTGTTAAATATTAATTAAATATTGAGCTTAAATTTTTAGAACAAATTTCATAACATTACAATGAGTTATCAAAGCAGGTGCTAAGACCCTCTATATGCTTAACCTATTATATATTTCCATGTTTTAGTCTTAGGTTAAATCCAGCTTATGCTTGAGGAGGATGGTTAATGTATTTATTTAAATCTCAAACTATGTCTTCAATTTATCACTTCAGTTTTTAGAATAGTCAACAGGGGTTTCACAAAGTTTAACGAGCGAAATTCTCATTTTGTGTTGTTGAGACATGCACTTAGGGGGTGTATCCAGACTAATACTAATTCAATCCATTTCACGAAAAAAAAATGGGGCCAATTAACCAAACAACAAAACTACTTGTTACAAGTAACATTTTGTTGTTGCATCGACACCCATGGAATGGACCGGAGGGAACCACAGCATGGGGAATGTCCGCATCTTGTTGCAAGGTACATTTTGAGTTGTGGGTCCTAGGTCACGCTTTGGGCAGGCAGTTTTATCTGATCAAGGGGTTGGCTTTTTCTCCTCAATCAGGGGGAATGCCGTTATCAACATCTTTCACGACCTTCCTTTTACAGGTGGCAGAAGTCAACAGAGACGTTTTTATAGTTTATGCTCTCCTAAAATGGAGGTGTAACTAAATAGTTATAGCTTCAATCCAAGGATAAAGATATAACTGAAAAAAGTTGTTTATTAACATTTTTAATTAAATCTCAAAGTATGTCTTCATTTAATCACTTAAGGTTTTAGAATAGTTGACAGGGGTTTCACAAAATTTTATACAATCTCGTTGCACCATTTTCCCTGGATTCATTTGAATTTTATGGATAAATATAATGAAGGCTGTTTGTTGCAAAAATGATAGTTCTAGGGGAGCCAATTTTCTGGCTGTAAGTATCACAAACTCACACTTACGGGTGGTCAAATGCAATTTCTCTTTGTTATGCCAGAAGTTCCTTTGGTTCAGTGTTATGTCTCGTTTCTGTCATGATGGTGTTGAATGCGTGCTCTGGATGAAGTTGGTGCTGACACTTCAGAACTGAGCTTCATAAAATGAGAATCTTACATTTACTTTGGTATCTTGACTTGATTGGTTGTTCATGCAATACTTTGATGAAGATGCCTTTTCTTCACTGGTGAATGTTAGCTCATGATAGACTTGATGTTTTGGCGAAATATTCAAGGCAGAACTCTTATTGGCCTGTTAATTTCCGTCACTATTTATTCTCTTGTTGGGAATTTCTTTTTCAGTTTGGCTTATCTGGAACCAATCCCCAGAGGAGCCATGCTTCCCAGATGTTGAACGATCAAAGTATGAGCTTTCACTTTCTTCTCTGTTACTTGGCATTTGAAATTCACTTACTGTATAAGGGAGAGGATGGTGCATGATCAAATGAATGTTTCTTGGATTCAAAGTGTCAAACATGGATTATGGTGATAGTGTATGACGGGCCTCTTACATTGCAGTTTATAATATGGGAGCAGCCAATGCAACAAATATGATTCCTGTACAGCAGCAGCAGCAGCAGCAGCAGCAGCAGCCGCCTGGTTCACAGGGCGCATTTGGTAACATGGCACCAAATGCTCAGGGTCTGCAGTCTGGGATGGTAACCCTACCAAACGCATCCCAGAATCACCCCAATTTCTCACAACAGAGGCAGCAAAATCAGCAGTGAGACACTGGTTTCGTGATGATATTTGCGGTTGCTCGAGCATCTCAGTACTCTTGGATTGATGCAGGGGTTACCACTGCGATACTTGGAGGGTGGAACTTCTTGGCGTAGTCCTGCTTATAGAAACTTGTTTTGGGGAGTATATATGGTGAGGGAAAAGCTTGATAAGGAAGATGCATGTTCTGATCTTCACTTTTGGCAAAATAGAGAAGAAAAGGAAATTTTTGCTTCACATTTTTGGGCGCAGTGTGTGTTTTTGTGATTTCCGTTTCTTTGTTCTGCGAAGTAGGCCAAGTTATTTCAAACAAAGAGACGGAATGCAGGCGTAAGGATGTCACGATGATTGGAGGAAAGGGACTTTCTGGACCAACGAACTCGGATCTTCCCAGTCAAATTTGAGCATTTCCTAAAACAAATTTGATGTTTTTGTTCGTATGGGCAGTTACACATGAACGTGTAAAGTTTACAATCTCCGACGTATGAGTCAGGTTGCAGGTTAGAAGATTCTAATTGGTCCTGAGAAGCAGTAAAAATCCAAAAAAATAATGGTTACAAACAATCGCTCGCCGTTGCTACTGTAGCTGATGATTAACCGCTCGCCGTTGCTACTCTAGCTGATGATTCCTTGAAATTTAAGACTCGATGTAGCAGTTGCAGCATCTTCGAACAAACCACTCCAACCTGTGTTCAGAAAAAACTCGTCAGTTTTAAGGTCTGGAAACATGCGACTCAACTTTGTATTTGTCTTCCATGCACTTGCTAGCAAGGTACAGCAGGCCTAATGCCCGGGTCGTGTAGCCAACCGGCTGAATGAATATATGAGCTCCGCTTCCTTGCTCTGAAAAGTTCCAAGGAAATTGATTCCCCGCATTTTTTGTTTAACGGGATTGCTAGGTTTGACTGGTAGTTGCAGGCTTCCTGCTCAGAAATGTCTACACAGCCAAGTAGTTGGTGTTTCGAATACTAAAAACCTACCATTCAAAGATCTGCTAAGCCATTGAAGTCCCAGGAACAGGTGAAAGTGATACTAAGCCTGTTGAAAATTGATGCCCACGTACTAATTAGCAAAGAAAAGAACGAAGAGCTTACAAGTCCTTAAGGCACGAACTTCTGGAATCCTCCGCTTCATCCGCTTGTTTAAGGTCCAAGGAAAATGCCAAAGGCGGCGTTCGACTAGGACCAGATGCCTCCTGCAGAAGGGGGAGGTTTTCTGCAGATGTATGACTGGACTGCGGTGGTGAAAATGGCGGGGTAAGAGTTGGAGACGGTGAGAAATAGTATTTTTGATTGCCAGGTCCTGTACTTATCGGAAGAGGTGATGGCGGTGTTGGTGGTGATGAAGTTGGAGAAATTTGGCCATCCTCTTCCACATCTTCCATCGCATTCGGTAATCTCTGATGTTTCCCTGGCTTCTTTGTTTTCGTTCTTTTTAACTGGTTGATGTGAGCTGGGTCAGAGGAAAAGGATCTCTCCTGGAAACTGGAAAAAGGAAGGGGGAAAAAAAAAGTCAAGAAGCCTACAAGAATAATGTACATAGATGATCCTCAGCCACCTTCATCACCAGACTCGAGCAAATGTTGCAAGAAACTTTTGAGAGTCAATCCAATGATCGCAGCATATAGTATAAACCACTCCGACCTATGTTCATCATGATGAGAACTTGAAACAATGGAAAGCCATGCTGCATCCAACAGCAAGTGACATCGATTTCAGAGGCAGCAACCTCAGTACCCAAATAAACTGCATATGCAAACCTGCAAAAAGAATACAATATAGCTCCAACTCCAATTCAGAAGCTTTGTAGCGCTGCTTGTGCTTTCCTTTTGAATAGGAATTCACTCTCCACGTTCGCTAGTTTAGTTTTTTGACTGGTGGGTGGATGCTTCCTGCCCAAATGTTAATACGACTAGTTGAACTTCAAAAGAAAAGGGTTCTAAAACTTACCATTCCCATTCAAAACTCTTCTAGCTAATTAAGTGCCAGAAGGACGCAACAACGCCGTAGTATGATTTATAATGTATTCTTAGCTATAAAGCTCAAAAGAAAAATAGCGTTCGTATTTGTTGCAAGTGAGGGAGCAGATGTGCTACTCCTTCCATAAAATCCAAACGGATGAAGAAGTGCTTTCGAACAATTTAGAGTCAGGCTCAGGTTACATTTTCCTCACAGCAGAAGAGTTTATGAAGAACAAACTCTGCAGAGCAGTAGTACCAGTACATTCCGTCTAGTTATCAAGAAAACTAACGTGGAGGGAAGAGAATGCAAGGCTTACCAGTCCTCAAGGCATGAACTCCTGTTATTTTGCAATTCATCCACTTCTTTATAAGCCAGCAACACCGCCGGCAGTGGCGTTCAGGCAAATGTAAACTGGCAACCGGTGGCAAAAATGGCGTGTGTAGAGAGGGAGAGAGAAACGGTAGTTCGGATTGCCAGGGTTTAAAGTAATGGGAAGATAGGATGGACATGCTCGGGAAGAGTTGAATTTGGCAAGCTCTGATCTTTCCATCTTTTTCTTTTCTCAATTCTTGACTGGTCAGTACGAGCTGCACCAGCTACAAGGATTTGCAGCTTCCCAGCAGTTTTTTGATTCTTAGTTATAACCTAACGGTCATGGGCCAACCAGTCATCATCAGCTACCTGGTGATTCCCTATGCATTGATTTATTTAGGACCAAAAACATTCATGATATTCTCTATGCAGATCGATCATTCAGTTGCTGACATGTGATCTGACTAAAGAGAGTTCGTACTGTTAATGCTTTGCGATTCATGCAACCTTAATGGTCACAATAAAAAAATGAGAGTTCCTCTCTCTCTCTCTCTCTTTTTCCTTCTCTTTTGGCCGTGGTATCAGAAGAAAAAGGTCGGATCCCTTTTATTTGACTCAATTTACATTGACAAGATAATGACATCTCGAAGTCAATGCATCTCAATAACTAATTTAATTTCCAAGAGTCATATTTTATGCTATCCCAAGGGAAATAAAGCCAGCCTCCTAAAAGAGAAAGGATCCCAAATCATGAAAAAATATACTAGAGGCTCCCTGTTTACATAAAATTATGAACAAGATTGAGAATGTGCTACTTCGCACAAATAAGCTGCTCAGATGATGAGCCCCACGCCTACAGGTTATGTCATCTTAGGGTCGCATTAGGTGCCTCATGCTTCTCCTAAGAAGAAAAGAAAGTCTCGATAGTTATTCTTGATGGTCTTTCACCATTTATAGCTGACTACAAAGTTCATCGTTCAAAGGAACTAGCCGATTGTCCCAAAAAAAGAGAAGGGGGGAGGAACTAGCCTAGGCCTTCTTATCATATTCCTCCTTTACATGAAAGCCAGACGACTTAAAAGTTTCAAGCAGCTAGCTTTAGCCTTTACTTCGTCGATTCAGCAAACCCTCCTATTTTTTGAATCAGCAGTGCAATCTTTGTGTTAACTCCGAAAGGCAGGAGTAGAAGACCTGAAATAGGGAATAAAGCTTACAGCCATATGAGGCCATTTCCAAATACTAATAAAACACATCCTGCAATATTGTTACTACACTGCACAAATACATTTATCCATGGAAACCCATAGATCTTAAAATCTTATCAGTAAAGTCACAACTATAAGTAGGGGTAGGATACATGAAAAGATAATAGGTACAATTGAATAAACACCAAGAAATCACCAAAACAATCTCTAATGCGGGATGCACAAAAATCTAATACTCTGATCTCTCCCTCACGGACACTCAGAAAGCAGAGATATAGAATGAAAAGGTGACCGGGTGACTTTGTGCCGAAAATCCATTAAGAATTGAAGTTCCTAACTCAATTCATCGAGTTTCGTCCTCAAGGTTGCGGAAACCTGCAGTAAGATCCTCATGTAGCTTCTTGAATTTGGCCACTAGAGCTTCCTCCCCCTCAGCAGGATCTTCAAATTTTTGGGACCTATAGAATTGAATTAACAGAGAATTAGGTTTCTAGAACAAGCTCCATGGAGGAAAAACCTTCCATCACTAATTAGCAAAGTACGGTACTTACACCAAACGGTAGAATAGATCTCCCAACCGATGCTTGATAAGGCTGTAATTTATCTTTTGCCCATCCATACCAGCAGCTCTTTCGACAGCCTGCATTAACATTTTGGGAGTCAACAGGAATTAAAAAACTAAAATTTTGCTCGCTATGCATAACTCATTAGAAAGTTTGTCCTTCAAGCAAGCAAAGGCATGTTCCTTTTAAATATTTCCCCACGTATAACTCTGATTTTCACATTTAATCACATTATTAATTAAACTAACTTAATCCTGATATAGGGAGTGACAGATTAATCCTAATATAGGAAGTGACTATTTCTGGAGTAAAAGTCCCCAGTGTTAAATGACTTTCCAAATTTCTCCTTCCAATATCATCTACCTTTCCCCCAAAGATACGACAGGTTCATGTAACCACCATGATCCTGTGACTTAGAAAGCATATAAAAAAATAGAGGCGAAGTAGCAAAGGGTACAAATCTACCTGATTGGCCAAATTATAAAAGTGGATGATATTGCGCATCATCCACACGGACTTGTAGAAGGGGCAAAATTTATCATATCTGTCGCAATCAAGCAAGACAGATTATTACATAAAGAAAAAAAGGGGCAAAGCAACACTTGTGAGAAAGAAAACGTAGCAAAGCATGAACAACATATTTTTTTAGATAGCACAAGAATTGCTTCCTCTTACGGGGTAAAGGCATTTTGAGCAAGATAGTCCTCCCTCAGAAGTTTCGCAGTCTCCAGTGTAATTTTATCAGATTCAGCCAAAGCATCTTTACCTACAAGCTGCAAAAAGTCATGAAGAGTGAAAACTGGTCTATATTTGTAAGGCAGAACCAGAAATAATGAAGACAACTATTTAAAGGTTCAATTCAGTCTTATTGCACTCATGCAATTTCTCGTCCATTCTCACATAATTGCAAGCACGAGCGGAAAAACCAGATAAAAAATTCCAAGATCAGGTCCTTTATGCAATGACAACCAGTAATGCCCTTATGAAGAACTTTTGGATCAGTTGTATAATGATTCATCTAGTGCCTAGTCATTCCTAGTCACCGGACAAATAAAGTACCTGAACAATTTCATTGAGGTCATCTTCTCTCTGCAGTACCTCACGAGCCTTTGTCCTGATGGTGATAAAATCTGGATCAAATTGCTCATAGAAGGACTCCAATGCCTATATACCATAGAGAAAAAGAAAATCCCAATGATTATATATGACTGCAGCATGCATTAGGTGGACTGGAATTCACCTATGACAAAAACTCTTGCATGCGTGAGAGAACAGCTCAAGAACTCACTGATGAGTACTTCGAGTAGGATATGAGCCAGTTCACTGATGGAAAATGTTTTCTTTGAGCAAGTTTCTTATCCAGACCCCAGAAGACCTGAAACCCATCCGGATAATCATCAGCATGAAGCTTTAGCACCTGATTGGATGAAACTTGAGCTATTCCACCCAACTTTGGCAAACAAATTAACGGCAGACATCCTATGCATGATGAAATAAGCTGAAAATTAATGACCCATGGACCAAAATGCATAGGTCTCAGACTCTGTGTCAGATAAGCAGTCTGTGACAGTTCAGGATAGTATTTTTGCATTTCAATAGTATATAATCTCCGATGGTGACTTTAGAACAAATTCAACCTTCTCTTCTTGTAAGAATGTCAATGATCTCCTCAAGATAGTGTCTTCTAAGACTAGTTGGATCTAGGGCTAATTTCCTAAGTGATAAACTTCACCACTCCCAATGCAGGTGTCAATATGAGGGCCTCAAGTAAAAAGGCCAGTATTTACATGGTCTATGAATCTTCCTTCTCTTACCCACCTCCCATCCACTCAACAGCAATTCTATGATTCCGCGTTGAACTCAGTAGTGTTTGCGCATATATTTTATCTCCTCCAATTTGTGAAAATGTATGTCTTTCAGATAAAAAGCATATTGATAGAGAGTAGATGCAAAATAAAGAGTTCTCATCTGCACTTTCATGAAGTATGGTAAATTCTCCAGGTCGTTACACTCGTGCTCTTTAGAGTTTCGACTTTCCCTCATACGATTGAACTCATGTGATGGAAGCATCATCAAGATTACTGATTCAAATAAGGGGTTCAACTATACCTGCACTATGCTAAGGGTTGCAGATGTTACAGGATCAGAAAAATCTCCTCCAGGAGGAGAGACAGCACCAACAATTGTAACACTACCAGTTCGTTCTGGACCACCAAGACACTTCACTTTACCAGCTCGCTCGTAGAAAGATGCCAAACGTGCTGCCAGATAAGCAGGGTACCCACTATCTGCAGGCATTTCTGCCTGTGTAAGAAGACAACAAGATAACATCCTATTAGATGACAAAGCCATCAGAAGTCCACAACTTTCCAGAAAAGAGAAAAACATCGTAACAGTGGACAAAAAGGCTTGCCAACAAAATTGGGAGCTTTCAGAAAATAGTGATTTCCTGAAGCTAACTAAGAAATACCTACCAATCGTCCAGAGATTTCACGAAGTGCTTCTGCCCAACGAGATGTTGAATCTGCCATCATACTGACATTGCGGCCCATGTCTCTGAAGTACTCAGCTATTGTAATACCTAGAAATCCATACAAATATAAGTTGAGAATCAATCAAATGTAGTCTTCAGCAAGAACTTGAATTAGTCTTAAGAATTGACAAAAAAGGAAAAGAAAAAATAAGGAAATAATCATGCATGCAGAACAGGATACATTTCTTTCTTTATAAAGACCATGTTAAGTTTGTCCTCCACACTTGAAAAATGACATCTTAACAAACTACGGGCAATGAACAATCTCCAAAAATTCAGAGATGAACTATCAGTTCTAAACATCATTACCAAAAAAAAAAAAAAAAAAAAAACTATCAGTTCTAAACATTAGGGTGCAAAGCATAGCCAACCTATTTCTAAAACCTTGCTTCTGCAATCACCAAATAAAGCCAACCATAAAGTTTAACGCAATTACCTGTATATATTGATGCCTCACGAGCAGCCACAGGCATATTAGAAGTGTTTGCCACAAGAGTTGTACGCTTCATAACTGACTCTTCACGACCATCAGGTAATGTCATTGTCAATTGTGGAAAATCCATAAGGACCTGCATCATGAGAATTTTACAAACTCAAGATCTTTGACATGCTAACAAAGATACTTCTCTTATATGATGGGACGATATGCACCTCAGCCATTTCGTTTCCACGTTCCCCACAGCCAACATAAACTACAGCTTCAGAGTTAGAGTACTGCAATTGAGTCAAATGTATAAAAAGTCAACTACTCATAGCATAGGCAATACAATGAAACTAAAGACACAATTCCCATGGAAAAAGCTATAGATCACCTTGGAAAGAGCTTGACTGATGACAGTTTTACCACATCCAAATGCACCAGGAATAGCACAGGTTCCCCCAAGAACGGAAGGGAAAAGTGCATCAAGTACACGCTGTCACATGACAAAAATGTCATGAACAAAAATAAACAGAGGAAAAAAGACATCACGACCTGAAATTAAACTTTCAATCTGTTACCTGCCCAGTAAGCAAAGGGGTATCTGCAGCAAGCTTTGATGCAACTGGCCTTGGCGTACGTACAGGCCAAGTCTGAAAAAGACCAAATACAAAAATTTATCCAGAAAATTCTCAAATTTACAACTTGTACTTTTATTTGCTCAAGCTAAAAAACATATGGGATGAAAAATAGAGCAGCAAACCTGAAGCATAGTAAGTTGCTTTTTCACACCTTGAAACTCCAGCTCCAGAACAGTGTCCTGCCATTGCATATAAATTAACAAAAGCAGATACACAGCTATATACTGACCAACGAAATTGGAGATGGAGATTTCGCATGTCATTTCTTCTAAAATCTGGAATGTCTATTTCCTTGGGTCAAGATAAAAACTAAGAAGACAGCTAACTAGCCATTCGATACCATGAGTAGAGAATAAGAAATTTACAATTTGCATATTTTTAGAGCAGCTGTTATCATACAAAATCAAAAGGGAAAGAGAACTCTCTCTTCGATCGGCCATGGAAATGTTTCAGCATTCAGAGTTAACAGCAAGGACAAATTATCCAAATTTCAACAATGAAGTGGCACTTTATCAATTCAATCATGCATTTTCCTTGACAGATGTAGTTTTCTTCGTTCATGCATTTTCCTGAATAAGTTTGATTCCCTCCAGGGTGAGAGAAGACTTCGCAGGAAGTGAAGTACCTTCACAAACAGTGTGCGCACAATGTCTCAATTTATCTCATTTGAGTGATGCATGCAATGCAACGCCAGAAAATATCACAATTACAGCTCCAGTAACCTTAATAATTTAGATGGCCTCTATTACCAACATGAGGGTAACTGCATCAAATTTCAAGGCAGATTGCAAATTAGGAGCAAGAGCTGGAACTTAACAGTACCTTTAGTGAGTATTGACCAGGTGGAGCAATGTAAGTAATTTTCCCCATTGCATCCGGAGGCAGTGCAACAAGGTGCTGCATTAGGCTGTTCTCGAAGACAGTCTGTCAGAGAAGATGACACCACAAAAAATATCACACAAAAGCAATAGCAAATCTAGCATCAGAGAAATAACTTTGCAGCTTGACATGATAGAAAGAACCCATTTTTCAAAGGGATGACTTAGCGAAAGAAAGACAAAAACTGATAAACTTACAGCATACAGGTCTCCCCCTGTTAAAATATCTCCTTCACCTGATACCAGCAAATTAAACCCAGATGATGAGGTGAGGTAAGATACAAAGATTACTCAATCTCAGATCATAGTAGCTGCCTCTAGATGAAATTAAAATTAAATTCACACGATTCACCTATTTTCTCAGGCTGGAACTCCCAAAGTATGTCTTTATCAAGGGCCGGCACAGAGACACCACGTGGAATATACACGTCCCCAGACCTTTTTGCAATGGTTTTCAAGGGCCTCTGCTCGACAAGAAGAATGAAACATTTTCACTGGTTAAAAAATCAGGGGCAAAAGATTTAAGCTGCAAGTGAAGCCAGAGGCGAACCTGAATTCCGTCAAAAATATTTCCCAAAATTCCAGGACCCAATTCCACCGACAGAGGCTGTTACAATGGCATTAACATTGCACGGTTAGCAAGCAGATGATGCATTGATTTTGATCACTCGCCACCTGGAAAAAGTACAGGAGACATATGCGTGTAGTATGAAGAAGCGTCACCTTGTGTGTCCTTAAAACAGGATCATTCACCATGAGACCAGCTGTTTCCTCGTAAACTGCAAATGAAAGGAAAACAATGAGCTTTCTTCTAGGTTCCGTCATTAAGAAGACAACTTGGTTATAATGCATTGCAGTAATTGAATGAGTCTGAGAAAAGAGTTGTAACAACCCATGGATGACAATTTGGACAAATAAATTCAGGAGCTAAGGAGAAAAAAAAAAGAAAAGAAAACCTTGGATCGTTGCAGAATCTCCTTCCAAACGAATAATCTCCCCAATGAGTTTATCGTGACCCACGCGAACTAGTTCGTACATTGCCGCCCCAGCCATGCCATCGGCAACAACCACTGGACCTGAAACCTGCACGTCAATTGATATGAGTCGTCAGAATTCCGAAACCGACGACATTGAAGTTTAGTTAGATGTAGTTCTCAGCATGATGCAGTTGTTCGGCATTGGAGACAACCAAGCACGGCTATAATTCACCCATGCCCTGAAAAAAAAAAGATGGCATCTTCTGCCTTGTCTACGTATCTTACGAGACCGCGCTAAACATTATTCGCGGGCTTCGTTCTTATTGTTTGCCACTGAAATCACTACCCAACAGCGACAGGGCGATTCGCATTCCTATCAACCCAATCGGCAGCGCCAGCAATTAGATCCTAGATCAAGGAATCGGGATCACGAAATTCCCCAACACGGACGATTCTCGATCCGATAAAAACCCCGGATGCAACGGACGACGAAATGACCAACGACGACAGAGGAAAAGGCGGATCATTGATCGGATAAACTGACATACGGAGCAGAGGAAATCGGGAAGAGGAGGAAAGGGCGGGGATTTGATCGAACGGATTGGAAGGGGGCGAGATGGGACGAACCTTGCGGACATAACCGTACTCGCTCTCCTTCTCCGAATCCTCGAAGGTCGTCAGACGAGCCCCGTAGACGGACGGCATTATGGCCGGTTTCGAGCTGCAACCGAGCCTCCGACGAAGGCGACGAGTTGGAAAACCCGGTAGGATCCGATCGAGGCCCGCGTTGCTCCAATCCACGAAATCGCGCAATTCAGAAATTCCCGACCGGAGAGAGAGAGAGAGAGAGAGTGGCCCTGCAAAATCAAATCTTGCAGGGGGAGACGATGGTTAATCGCGGAACGGAATGGCAGCGATGGGAATTACGGTCGACATGGCGGGGGCTAATTCGGTATTTCGCCTCCCGCCTTGAAAATAGTTAATTTAGGTTACTGTCCCAGAAGAAAAGGGAAATTACAGAGTGGCGATCCCGCACTTTTTACTTGTTCTCAGGTTCAGTCCTCGTATGTTTCTCGAATCATAAATTCAAGGACGACTCGTTTCCATTATCGCGGCCATAACTGGCTCTCTGCTTCATCACCTCCGGAATCTGAAGCAATCGGTGAAGGGGAGGGTCGAAGATGATCGGGCTACGGGTGACTATGAACCTTCCTCCGTCGAGCAATGGCCGCCACAACAGCCAGTGGAATCTCCTCCCCCGCCGCCGCCCCGGTCTTCTTCGCTCCCCGACGACAAGAACGGCCCTCCCCGGGAGCGGAGCCACGCCGGCGAGGGACCGGGTGATGGACTTCGGGAAGCACAAGGGCAAGATGCTGGGGACGCTTCCCTCCGGTTACCTGAGGTGGGTCTCCGACAACCTCCGGGCCCGCGACACGGAGGAGTGGGCCCGGTTGGCCGACCAGGTGCTGCAGGACCCCGTGTACCGGGACCGGATGGAGTGGAGTCGGCGGAGAGGGTGTTGAGCGGCGGGGGAGGTGGCGGGGGGGTCGGGGAGCGCGGTGTCGGAGCTGCTGGAGATAAGCGAGAGGTTCGGGTGGGACAACGAGGATAAGGCCGCGTGGGGCCGGGTGGATTTCGAGCTTCTGGGCACCTCCAAGGGCGGGAGGATCCCCAGGAAATCGGATGACCCAAAGGGGAAGGAGAAGGGGAAAGGGAAGGAGGAGTGCTCTGCGCCTGAATCGCCATATCAAGGAGAGGAGAGGAGGAAGGAGAGGAGACACAGGCTGAGGATGAAGAGAGAGTCAGGTGAAAGTCAAAACCGAGCCATCGTCGGCGGGAGCCGGAGGGAAGTGAGAGATGAAGGAGCGGCGGCGGCGGCGCCGGAGCCCGTATGCAACCCATTTCCAGGGCGGGAATCGCTGCTGAGGAAGGTGCTCCGCGGCGAGAGGCCCCTGTAGCTGTTGTGCATGACTTCCATGGAATCTCTTTTAGCTTTTTCTAGTCTTTTTTTGCAACTAATCGAAAGGGACGTCTTGCCCGAGTGATGTGAAGACTATTTTTATCAATTCAAATTCATAAAAGGAGATTGGTTGGTCTTTTACTTAAGTCTCGATTAGTATATTATTCTTTATATATGTATTCATCATGTTCGCTTCCCGGATTGGCTTTTCTTAGACAACATTGAACTCAGCAAATCCTCTCGATGTCGCGGGCAGCATCTGTAACGTTTGACCGGGGACCATCCGAAGCTCACCCACCTGCAAAGCACAGTAGTGACATCAGTTCACTTTCCCTCCCACTTTTATCGTTATAAAGCATGAGATTTGACTGTCTCCCCGGCACGCATTGCGGTCCCAATCTTGTCGCATTAATCCAAGTGTTGACTCAATAGTCCTTTTTCCTTTATGATATGATTAAAGAATGGGGTAATAAGTAGAGCTAATTGAAGACGGGAAAAAAAAAAGAACTTTCTTCCATGAGTGAGGGCGTGACAAGGATCGACATGATGGAGAGCCTGCCCTGAAGATCCTTAAGTCGCGGCTGGGTTGGCTGTCCTCTCTCTTTCATCAAGATTCCACCTTTGACCTTGAGAAAGTTGGGACCCGCTTTGTCATTATGCTAATGCTCCGAGGACAAGTATGCGGTTTGGCTCACTAAACTGAGAGCGCGGGGTTTTGTTTGGGTTTTTGGGTTTTTGGGTTTTTGTGAGGGGAGGGAGTAAGGGACACTACTGACAATATTCTCTGTACGAGGTCCTGACACTGGAACACTGCTTCCTACTGTTTCTCTGGGGCTTTGAGCTTTAACATCTCCATCCCGTTCGATTCATTTTCCCTCCCTAATCACAAGGGACGCCTTTCACCAACTTTTTATCGTAGGAAGGAAAATCGCGACCATTTGTTGCCAACATCAACGCACGGTATTTACTCCCCTGCTCTGCATTTCGCTCTTTCCTAATTTCCATTTTCAATTTTGCAATTTGCATTTTACTGTCTTTCTGTTTTGGGTTCTCCAAGGACCCAGACCAGCACCCTCTCCGTCCTCTCTTTCCCTCAAACCCTACTTCTCGGCTCTCTTTCAGCTGTTTCCTCCTCGGTCACATTCTCTTTTCTTTATTTTGGCAATGCCTTGGTTCTTGAAAGGGATCTTCGCTGCCAACTAGTCCTGGTCCATCGACGAGCTGGTGGGATCTCGAAAGCCGGATCTTTGAAGGTTATGGGTTCCCCCCCTCTTCTGCTTTCTCGTTTCATGGAGATTTCTGCTGAGTGCTGAAGCCGTGGATGATTCTGAGGCTTCGTAACGCAAATGCTGAATCTTGGGCACGCCAAAAATGCTGATTTCTTTGACCTCCTGGTTCGCGCTTTTGCTTTCGTGAGTAAAGCTGTAGACTTGCTGGAAAAACTGCTGGATCTTAGGAGATGCCGTTTTTTAGTGGTTGCTGATCCATTTAAATGCTTATTGATCTGTCTTTTGGAGCTTGATGGACCTAGGTTTAAAAGGGTCGTTAGATATCGCAGTCTTTCGTTTGGAACATGGGTTACGCCCCCCCTGTTACTTTAGTTTGTGAGAGAATTTCCTTTTATTTAATGTAAGTGCTGGTCAAAAAACCAAAGCTTTTTTTGGTTAGATAGTGGAGCTGAGGTAAGCTTTGCCTACTGATTTTTACCATATGGTTGGTCTGTAATTTCTCCTGGAAGGTCTGATTCAGAGAAAAGAAAAAGAGGAAATGAGGTGTTCTTTCTAACTTAATCAAATATTATTTCCAGAAGACGTAAGGCTCGGTACTGGTAAGAACTGCATTCAGCTAATGCTCGAGGATTCGATCTGATTCAACATAAAAGAAGAGTCGGGATGGATTTTTTCAAAGTCAAGAAGTTCAGGAAGGCACGCAAGCCTACCTTGGATCAGGACAATGAGGGGAAGTCCATTCCGCCACATGAGGAACCAGATGGTGAAAATGGCGTTGATGATTTTAGCAAGTCGGTCTCCACAGATAATGTTGGTGATGCGGAGGATGAAGACGACGATGACTTTATAACGAATGAAGTGAAGAGACGGTTGAAAGAACTTAGGCGGAACAGTTTCCTGGTTTTGATTCCTGAGGAGGACTCATGCCCTGAAGATGACGAGGAAGAGGGAGGAGAGGGTGAGACAAGCTCTAGTGAGTGGAGAGATGTCGAAGCTGAAGGTCGACAATGGTGGGGTGGATTTGATGCTTTCTATGAAAAGTACTGTGAAAGGATGCTGATCTTTGATCGATTAAGTGCACAGCAACTCGGTGAAGCTGGTAATTTGTTATATTTTTCATGTTAGGCTTGTTATATGCTAATGTGAAACATGGTACTTTGGTGACAACTGATGGTTTTACACTGCGATTACTTTCACAGGGACTGACATGATTTTGTCTGTTGTCAGGATTCTTTTTTCCCAATCAATTTATTAGTAATTTCCCTCGGATTCTATTGGATTTCTATATTAGGAGTCTTGCAGTCGGTTTCTTTCATTTTGTGTCATTATAAGTGTTTTTAGTAGCAACGAGTCAATATGTGCTAAAGAAAGGATTTGCATTACTCATCTATTGTTAATAAAAAAAAAGCTTGTCTTTTTGGACCAATACAATTTGTTTCGTTTGTTGGTGAGAGAAATCGGATGAGGTATGAGGAGGTGTTTCATTTATTCTTGTGAAAGAGCACACGTGATCATAGTTAATTGGTATAGCGTCTTGATGTACTTCAAGTTGTACTGTGAACTGCTAATTGTGCGTTGAAAATTGAATTTTCATCTGTATGGAGATGTCTATTCATTGCTGCAGTGGCTTCTGCAAGTTTGATAACAATTATATGGTCTGTATTGTATTGTCATGCAGTTCCACAGGTTCCCTTGACACCATCACCCAGAACTGCATCTAAGAAACTTACTTCTCCCCTTCGCTGCCTTTCTTTGAAGAAGATTGAAGAGCCTGATGAAGAAATGGAGAAGCTGCAACAGTCGGAAGGTAATCCTTATGATGATCTTGAGACAGCTTATCTAGCTCAAACTTGCTTAACATGGGAGGCACTTCATTGCCAATACACTCAGCTGTGCCAAAAGATCTCTGGCCAGCCTGAAAATATGACATGTTACAGCCATAGTGCTCAACAGTTTCAACAATTTCTCGTTCTACTCCAAAGGTTTATCGAAAACGAACCTTTCGAACCGGGACTTCGACCACAAATTTATGCACGTGCAAGAAAAAGCTTGCCTAAACTTCTTCAGGTTCCAAATATCCAAGGTAATTGCTGACATAAATGGAAAATAGATAACGTGATCGGAACAAATGGACTTTTTGTTTGTAAAAGTTACCACTTGTGCTACGACAGGATCGGAGCAGAAAGCGGCAGAAGAAGGTGGCTCAGATATATTGGTTCTTGCACCAGATCTCCTCAGAATTATGGAGAATACCATCCTTACTTTTCATCTTTTCCTGAAAACAGACAAGAGGAAGTCCACCGGAGTTCTAAATTTGTTTGCAAATCAGAACCATTTTGCTAGCCCTCAACAGCAGGTCCAGTCATCTCTTGAGAAGGTGAGATTCTCTCATCACTCATTACATATCGCCTTTGCAGCATTAGTCTTTGATTCATTCTCATTTCCAATATACGGGCTTAATTAGTTCTTACTATTTGTTTTCTTTTCCTCTGGGATAGGTAATTGTATTTTTCTTCAAATTGTTCATTTATATCTGCTCACCAGAAAAAGTTTGAATTTGGCATTTTGATGTCCCTTACATTCTTGAGCGTAACCAGTGGCTGTTGCTGCTGGAATCTCCTCAAAATCTTCCCATATTTGCTTCTCTGTAGACTGCTATTTGACCAATAAAGCTTTAATCTGACTAGCTAAGCTCTTGAAATTGTATTTTAGGACCTATGCATCAGTTAGATGGAATAAACTGGCTGCTGTTTGTGTTTTGTTAACTGGCAATGAATACGACTTGCTAGTAAAATATCAAACTTTGTGATTTCTTCGGTCTGACTGCTGCCATATGCAGAAAGCTGTGAAATTGAAGGAACTGCGCAGGAAGAAGAAAGGGTGGAAGAAGAAATCATGGCCTCAAACAGATGATGACGTTCAGCTGCTATTTGCCCTCATAGATGCGAAATTATGTTCCATGGTTCTTAGGAGGGAGAGGATCGTCAAGGGACACTTTTTCTGGTGCGAGGAAAAGATGAAGAAACTGGATTTGTCTGAGGGGAAGTTGCATAGGGACCCCTCTCCTATCCTTTTTCCTTGTTGAATGTCATTGGAGAGATTGTTTAGGTGATTTAGATTTGGTGTAGAGACAAAAATACTCGAAAAGACTTGCTTCTGTTTCAATGGACAATACAGCAGCCGTCCGAACAGTCATTGGTGGATCATAGATTTATTTTTGTAGAGTATGGTCGGTCAATGCTAGTGCCCTGGTGGCTGTTAATTGAAATTTTGAAGGAGTTCTGGGTATGCATTGGAATGGGAAAATGAGGGAGAGAGGCACAGTGTCCCAACAGGTTGTCCAGTCCTGTGCAGTGATGAGGAACTTGTTCAATTAAAAGCATGTAGATTTTTCCATGCCTTTCCAAATCTCTACTTTGAGCCGTCTCCCGTTTTACATACCTGACTGACGTGACCGTTGATCTCTAAAGATGATTAGTTAAGTAAGAAAAAATTTGATATCGCTTCTTGATTTGATGCATACCACACTGTATACTAAGGGCCCGTTTGATTTAACTTTGGGAAAATGGCAATACAGGTATCATTGAATGAATGGGCATTTTGTGAAGGCAAGTGTGTTTGGAAACTCATTTTTTGTGTATATTTTACAAAGCAATTTTAGGGTGAAAAGAAAAATGAAAAAAAGAAAAGAAAAGAAAAGGGATGAGGAGATGCAACTGCATGGAGAGGGGAAAATAGTGGGGAGCGGCTCAACAGTGGTGTTGGTGGTGGTGGAGAGGCGGGTAGGT
This sequence comes from Eucalyptus leucophloia subsp. euroa, assembly GCA_017140325.1. Lineage (NCBI taxonomy): Eukaryota > Viridiplantae > Streptophyta > Magnoliopsida > Myrtales > Myrtaceae > Eucalyptus > Eucalyptus leucophloia. Next base: position 36,691,977 of record CM029477.1, read on the forward strand.
GACTTTAACCTCAAACGATGCCCTGGGTCGTGCAACCTAGCTGCTTGGGTCGTGCCGACCTCAAGTGAGGGTTCTCGATGAGCAAATCTAGCTGCTCGCGGTTGAGCGTCGCTCGTTAGCTGAGCGCCGCTCGCCGACTGAGCTTCACGGTAGCCAAATCCAAGGAAGAAGACGATGAACAGTGTTTTTTGAGAGCACAGGGGGAAAACATGATTTTCAGTAAGGGCAATATTGGCAAGAAAAAAATTCATTAAACCTCAAACTAGCATTCCGAAAATACTGAAGTCTAGACTTGCTTTGGGTTTTCATTATTTCAAATGCTAGCACTTAGCAAATGTAGCCTAAAAAATGTGAACCGAATGCTTAATATTTTTTCCAAAGGGTTTTGGGGGCTCAAAACTTTTTGGAAATGCTGAACCAAACGGGGCCTAAGTCAGGGTTTACCCATCCAAAAGAAAGAAAAAATCGATACATTTACAGCGTACAATCACAATTGTTGTAACTAAATGGGGCACTATGTCAGCTTGGCTTTCATTATCCCCCTTCTTTTTTGTGGCTTCGCATTTTCAGTCCTCTTCTAATCCATGATTTCACTGTACTTTCAAATTTCTCTCAACAAATTATTATGGACAAAATTATGGTTAGAGAAGCTAAGGTGCTTAATTAAAACCTACCCAACCCGGGTAACATGACCCCCCCCCCCAAACCACAGTAATCACTTACTTTTAAGGGTGAGTATGACTTCGGTGTAAAATCTAAAATCTGAGAATCGAACCGATAGGAATCTTTAGAACACTCACTCCTAAGGGTGAGTATGGTTAGAGGGTAAAACTTGAAATATGGAGAACTGAACCCATATGAATCTCTAGATTCCAGGTTTAAGGTGTACATGATAGGTTCTAGATTTCAAAAAATGAGGAATTTGTTTCGATAGGTAGAATTTAGATTTTTAGTCGGATGAATCTGAAACCTAAAACTCGTAACTTAGAACCTTAATAGGTTTTAATGTTTTTCTCGATTCATGTCTTTTCGCGATTTTGCAATATTTCATGCCGTTCGATAATGAGTATATAATTTAGAACCATTTAATATAAACTTTCATTTTATGATTGACACTTTTAACTTTATTAATATTCATAGGGTTTTTATGGTCATTGAATTGTAATAGGAAGTGTAGCCATTAAATGTTTTAATTCATTTTGCACCAAAAAAAAATTGTTTTAATTCACAGCTATTATTTAATTAGTAATATGAGTGGAATCTAAGTAAATTCTAAAATCAATTTTGGTAAATGTCAAATTCTAAGGTATCTAGGATAAGTTCTAAATTCCAAAATATAAGGAATATATTCCAATAGATAAGTTCTAGATTCCAAATAAAACTTGTATGAAACCTGAAACTGCTTACTCTTGCTTAGTCCTTTGCAGTAGTGAGAAATCAATCAGAAAGCACGCCAAAGATCTATGGATTGCAAGGAAATCATGCAAAAGGAGAATAGTAGGAGGAAACAATTCTTTCCAATAAAAATTTGTCGGGTCAAATTAATCAATGGGCAAAAGTAAATGACCCACGTTACATCAGCAAAATTCTCAAAAAAAGAGCCCCTGCCCAGATCACGAAAAATATGGCTGGACTTGTTCTCGCGCCGTTACATCGGACTTGCTCTCAAGCCGTTACATGGGACCTCTTCCGACAACCAAAATATCTTTCCAAGCTTCATAGAACATCCAGGTGATGCCCGACGAGGGCATAACTTTCAAACAACTTGCGCCCCACCCTCTGTACAGCCCTAACAGACCCTCCTCCCTAATGACTTCGGCCAGTGCCGCTGCCATGTGGGGCGGACACTTCCCTTGCAGAGCTCCCACCATTAACCTCTTCCTCGCCACCTCCAGTGGGAAGCTGATGGTGCTAGCTGTAAAACCTAGCCAAGTGATAGAGACAAGGGCAAAAAGAAAAATTGTTCAGACATGTGAACTAGTAAAAATGCTTCCAATGGTTCTACAACTCCTAAATGACAGAATTCTAATAATTACAGGAGAGACCACTGAAAAGGTTACACAATAAAATGCCTAGGGTAGCATTGATCAACCAGCATTGTAACTAACAAGGATTCTCACCTGCAAATGCTCCAATTAGAAGCATTTCAGGACGGCTCAAGGATTTCTTATTCCCTTTTGAACAATAAGACTTCTTGACCGTCTCATAGATAAAGTAGTAACTTGTACTGTATGGAAGCATTCCAATTAGCGTGGGTGCAATGCCAGCATAAAATGCCCCAATTCCACCATCTTGATAGATCTTACTTAAGGCAACCCTTAAGCTAGGGTAGATGTCTGGACTTATAGTCAACCGATCCTACAAGAGAATTAGGACAATATCAGTTTTGAAAAGCTCATATGGCATCTTGATACCATGTGAATTAATAACAGAAAATCGTCTGCGTTCAACTAAAACAATGAGAAACGAAAGTAAGCCAAGACATTGATGCACACAGAAAGGAAGCATAAGTCGTATACCTTCAGAACTTCAAGGGGATGACATGCAAGAGTGCTAGCAATGCCAGCAGCTGCACCAGCAACAGCAACTGGAGAGATCCAGGAAAGGGACAAATTAAAATTCAGACTACCTAATTGCAAGTTGGGACCCCCATTCTGCTTCCACTGTTCTTGTGTAGATGTCATCGCTCGCTTGACATACTCGAATGTTCCAAGCTCAATCGCCTGGGTAGGAACGATGCGGAGCATATTGATTGCATTGCCAGCCCAAAGTCCTTGCCATCCCTGCTGCTCCATGACCTCAAGGAAACTACCAGCAATATGTTTTGATCCAACGCCAACTATCATTCTTGTCCTGTAAATTACAAGTGACAACTGAGCTCATATATTTTGAAGATTTTCATAAGAGAAATCTTAAGGCGGCCAGAAGCAATACTTTCAACACCATAGCTGCCAAGGTTGGGTAGGAATACAACCATCACTTGGTCGCTTACCAAAAGAGAGGTTCAGAGTACAGAGGACCGAAAATCAGTGGATTAAAAGGGTGGAGTTGGATTATAAAGTTGATTTTTGCAAATTGAAGTCCCGAGAGTACTGCAATTAATAATTATCACAGATTCTCCTGGACAGACATGTCCTCCATAAAGTTAAACCATGAGATGAGAATAATAGATTGTAAGTGCAGTGAATTAGTAATTCCGAAAACACCTCAACTGAAAACTTTACATGTATTGGGGGCCTATGGAACAAGATTTACAAGATAAGAATTGAAGAAAGCTATCATACAGAATACTTTCTTCGTCTACAAAATAGTTAAGCATGACTGGATAGCATTTGAAATTTCATATTGTGAGAAAAATGCAAATAACATGCTCGATGACAATATAACCATTTGAACCTGATTGTCTCTAGAGGAGCAAGGACAGCCTTGGTCATGGCTCCAGCCAAAGCCCCACTAAGAAACTCGCCAACTTCTCTAGTCCTGAAGAAATCCTGCATTTACACAGAATGAATGATGGACTTAAAAATTCGATTCTGGAGAATTGGCAACATGACCTTTGCAATTGGTAAGCCGCAAATAATACAAGACTACAGGAAAGTAGCATCTACAGATGCTCATGTAAATAGAGGGAATGTGTCCAAGAAATTCCGATGGAGAGATCCAATAGTTCAAGCAGCATAATAAGATAACTTTAACCCTCGCATAAGGATTCTTTTTACAAGACAAAACAAAGATGGCACATATAGTCTAGAATTTAAATGACAGACTTTTAGCTTGATTTGTAATTTGCTTTTCCAGATCCAGAATACTAATGTAAGAACATTTTTTTTCAGTAATCTCCAACGAACCCAACAGCTATACTTCCACTGTTACTTAGCTGACTCTGGTTTATTGTAGAAAAATTTCACAACAGAATCGACTTAATAGGCTATCAACAACAACTAAAATCAGCTGGGTAGTGAAGAGCCCAAAATGGGACAACAACATATTACCACAACTCAAACCATGGGGAAGTCTATAACAACCAATCTCATTTTAATCAAACAAAGATCATCAAAGATTCTACTCTGGGAAAGCAGTTACGCGCTGTATCCAAAGTTGAATATTTGTGCTCAGCCAATTGCCAATTTGTTCAGCAGCCAACCTTTATAGAGCAGATTTCAGAGGAGAACAAATCAGATTATACCACGTATCAGCCAAACACATAAAAAAACGGAGTGCCATGGAACCCAGACTATAAAAAGTGGCTCCTGCTTTCCTAAAAAGTTCATCTACAAGCTCAGTAAATCATGGGTTAACAACTCCTTATTCACTTAAAAGGCAGTTCTTGGAAAGAGAATATCCCGTGTTCATCCACAATCGAACACTTCTTGAAGACTAAAAGTCCAGAGCGCAAAAGGGAAAATAACTACCCAGGAAAAAAAAAAAGCACTTTACTTACTTTGAGAACGAGCTTAACGTCGGGAACTTGAAACCGGAGCTCAAACGGAGAAGGTTCCTTGTCAAGGTCGATCATCTCCTTGGGAAGCATCAACACTCCATAGACGTCGCCAAAGCCCGCATTGACCCCGCCATAAGTCTTCTTCTGCGACTGTGATTCCATGCCCAGATTAAATATTTTTCTTTTATCGAAGCTCTTATCAGTATCAAGCCAACTTTACATCTAAAGCTTTTGCAGGAACAGAGAATATGCAAGTTGTTCTCTTTTTGACGATTTTGTTTCTGGGTTCTCTTCCTTTTTTAAAGATGCGGATGACAAGTGTGGAGATATTCACAGACCCATATGAAGCAAAGCACAAAAAGCGTGAGGAAATTGAGGACAAAGAGGACAAAAGATTGGGAGGAATGAGATTGGCGTGCCTGGGAATTAGACTTGGGGTTCATTGGACGGGCTTGAGGAGCACAGATATTTCTCTTCCCCTCGTTTTATCGCTTCCCTGTCGTGCGATGATGGGCACAGTTTTGATAATTCAGCGACAAAAGATTACTACTTCTCTGAGGAATCGGTTGGTACCTCCTCGTTCATCATTTTGGGTGAGAGGGAGCTCATAGTTGATGGGTTCTTTCCCTTCTTCTTTTCACCTTTTCCGCCTTTTCGGGGAAAATCGAGCCTGAACAGAGTGATTTCAGGGGGGGCATTCATCTGCCTCTTGTCTGGGAGACCTTTAGGGTTTACTTGGGACGTTGTCAAATTTGGGAGGTCTTCAGATTCGTTGGCAAAAGAGCGCAAGTGGGTTCCATGTCACTGTGCTTACCCATTACATTTATTAGGACTTTAAAAGGCCCCATGGATGTGTCTCGGTAAAGTTTCTGATATATATATATATATATATTTTTTTTCCAGAACAGAAATAGTACATAGATTTATTTGGTAACATTAATTATTTTTGTCATTATCCGAAATAGCTGAATGGTTAGGAAATAGATTTAATATGAAAACAAAAATCGAAAAAATTAATTCTTTGTTTCTGAGAATAAAATGAGAAATAAGGTAATTTTAGAATAACAAGCTCAACGAAACACAATACTTGTCTTTATACAATCGACATAAAGTTCGATATCTTGACTCGATCCGAGTCCCCTTTTTTTGGAATAAAAAATAAAATAAAAAAATTCAGTAATTTAGGAAAAAAATAGATTTTGAGTAGTTTTACTAGATTTTAGTATTAATTTTACTTTAGAATCAATTTAGTATAAAAAATGAGAATATTTTGATGAAAATTCAATTCAAAATTGAATAAGCTTTTATGGTTTTACTATATGAATTTTTGAATATCGGTTTCTTTTAAGGGGAAAATCTCAAAAGAGAACTTGAAATTGAGTCGCTTTCTCCAGATATGACCAAAAATAAATCTTGTCTTAAATAAAGGTTTGAAATAGTTGAGTTAATCTCAATTGAGGGCATGAACTCATTGGCCAGGTAGTCTTTGCCACCACCAGACTTTTTTTGGCAACTAAGTTAGGAATAATTTTGTCCAAAATTTACAATTGCGTACAAATGCATGGAGTCCCCAGATTGAAATGGAATTCTTCCGTTTGCTTCTTCCTTTGCCTGCTGCTTAAGCGAATTGCTCTTGTCCACTCCTTGCCAAATCCTTGCCTGCCATTCTCTCCCCCCCCTCTCTCTCTCTTCAATGAAGGTGCTTTCTCCATCTTATGCATTGTAATTTGTTTTTAATTCATTTTAAAACCTATCGAATGAGCGTTATGAGATCTTTTGCGGCCATTTTGCATTATGCTTGAAGTGTTTGCATATATATGTGAGTTGTGTCAGAGAAATTCCACATCAGATAATTAGTGTGATGTTGAGCAATAATATATCCTATTTAGCTCGTAACTCATTAACTTAAGCTTTTGAGTAAAGTTGGGTCAAACTAAGTGTATTAATAGGCTCGGACTTGAGTTTTCTCTAAATGATCTCCCTAGTGAAGGTATCGGACTTCTGTTGTGTACTCCTGACGAATGGTATTAGAGTCGATAGTTGATTGACGGTCCACCCTAATGTGCATCGGTATTTGATGAATATCTCAAGGAGGGATTTGGTTACCAACATGATTTTTGGGCAGGCGGGCATTGTGGTGTAGCAACGTGAGTTCAATCTGATGACAAACTTGATGGTTCAATTTGGGAAAAAAAAAAAAAAGATCAAGGATGAAATTGCGTGTTGCAGATTCAAGTAAATATAAGTTAATGCAAAATGATACTCGAATTAAGGAGGAGCAAACCAAACATTGGAGTTCACACATGAATGAGAGATACGCGTGAGTTGTGTTATATAAATTCCACATCGAAGAATTGATGTGGTGTTGAGTAATTGATATATCCTAATTGGCTCATAACTCATTAGTTTAAATTTTTGAATGAAGGTGGATCTAGTTGGATATATTGACGGGTTTGGATTTATGCTAACTTTTGGTGATCTTCCTAGTAAAGGTATTTGACTTTTTTTGTGCACTTCCAATATAAAAGTTGTGCTGAAAACTTTGGGAGCCACCACAACAATGCCATCGTGACTCTGTGTGTGTGTGTGTGTGTGTGTGTGTGTGTGTGTGTGTGTGTGTGTGTGTGAGAGAGAGAGAGAGAGAGAGAGCAATTTGCTTTAGCAACAAGCAAAGGAAGGGGGTGTGTGTGTGTGTGTGTGTGTGTGTGTGTGTGTGTGTGTGAGAGAGAGAGAGAGAGAGAGAGAGAGAGAGAGAGAGAGCAATTTGCTTTAGCAACAAGCAAAGGAAGAAACAAATGAAACAACCCTAATTCCGATTCAATTTGGGGACTTCATGCATTTTTTACCCAATTGCAAGTTTTGGACAAAATTATCCCTGTTTTAGTCACCGGAAAAAAGTCAACCGGTTAAGACTTGGCTGGTTGGTGAGTTCAAGCCCTTAATTGAGACTAACTTGACAACTTCAAACTTTTATTTGAGACAAGGTTTACTTCATGATAGGCAAAATAAATATCAAGCACGTAAACACAAAGTGATTTTTTTACATGGAAAACCTCCTCAGTGTCAGGAGATAAAAAAATCATGGCATTGAAGTCCACCCAAAATTCTTTATTATCAACAAAATTTGAACAAAGGTCTTCTTTAGTAAATACTAGAGGTACAGAGCACTAAAGATCTTAAGAACATTATTCTTGACAATATGCATAAATTCTACAAGAGATTAGTGATAAATTTTACCAAAAAAGTAAGTTTTGATCAATCCACAAAAAACCTAATATAGGGAGCTTTAAACGAAAATTAAACCATTCAGATCTAAGGAGAGTGCACCATGAACAAGCTGACAAAATTTCAACTCAATCACATCAGGAATCGACCTTTGATATCAGTTTGATGTAAATTAGACTGATTCCCAAATCCTATATTTTATTCTTTCTCCTTTTTTTTCTTATTATTGCATCTCTGATAATTTCTTTGTATCTACCATTTAAAACATAGTGAGAAACCCTATTTCTATATGTGACTTATCATATGAGTTCATGCCTTTTTGGACTTACTATTCATTGGACTTCCTCCACATGAGAGTGGACCTAGTTAACAAATCTCCCGCTCACCACAAAGTGGAGGGATTCGTCATCCCTATTATTAATCGGTAATGTTCAAGCTTCTCATTTGGTAGAGTCTTCGTTATCATATTGGAACTATTATGGTTTGCATGAATTTTCTCAAGTTTTAACAGCTTTTCATCTAGAATATTTCTTATCAAATGATATCTAACATCAATATGTTTCAATCTAAAATGAAAAGATGAATTTTTACCAAGATGAATCTTGTTTTGATTGTCACAAAATAACGCATACATTTTTTGCTTGAACTTGAGTTCTTCCAAGAATTTCTTTAGCTATAGTATTTCTTTACTAATTTTAGTCGTTGCGATAAATTCAACTTCTATTGTAGAAAGTGCAATACACTTCTACAACCTTGATTTTCATGACATAGCCCCATCGTTAAAAAAAAAAAATCAAATAATCAAAAGTAGATTTACAAGTATTAATATCTCCTGCCAACTGGGAATCCATGTATAAAACTAACTCAAGTTTTCTGGTCCCGAAACTGAGTTTTAAACTAGAAGTTTCCTAAACATACCTCATAATCCACTTTACTGCATTTCGGTATTCTCTATTTGGATTTGGCATATAACAACTAACAATGTCAACTGCATGTGCTAAGTCTAGACATGTACATACTATTACATACATCAAGCTTCCTATAGTTGAAGCATACAAAACACTTTCCATGTCTTTCTTCTATTTATAAGTCATAGGACCCTACTTTGCATTTAACTTAAAGTGAGCAGTAAGAAAAGTGCTAATCATTTTAGCCTTGTCCATATTAAATTTCTAAAGAATTTTCTTAATGTACTTCTCTCGTGACAAGAAAAACTTCTTAGCATCTTTGTCTCAAGTAATTCTAATGCCAAGAATTTACTTCGTTGCGCCTAAGTCTTTCATGGCAAAAGACTTGCTCAATTATTTCTTCAACAACTCAATTCATGAAGCATTCCTACCAACAATTAGCATATCATTAACATAAATGAATAGAATAATAAAGTCAACATTAGAAAAATTGTGGATAAACAAACAATTATCCGACGAAGTCTTCTTATAGCCTTATTCCATCATAACTGACATAAACTTTTTGTATCGCTGTATTGATACTTGCTTTAGGCAATAGAAACTCTTTTTCAGCTTGCACACATAGTCCTATTTTCCTTTCACCTTAAAACTCTCTGATTATTCCATATATATATTTTTTCCTACAAGACACCATGTAAGAAGGTTGTCTTGACATCCATCTACTCAATTTCCAAGCTTAGGCTAGCTGTTAAGCCTAGTATCACACGAATAGAAGACATTTTCATTATCAGATAATATATCGTCAAAATCAATACCCTTTTCTCTAATTGAATCCCGTAACAATTAATCTAGCTTTGTATCGTGGTTGTTGAGTTTGTTCATCTTGCTTCAACCTGCATACCCACTTGTTCTTTAAAACTCTTTTGCCTTTAAACAACTTCACCAATTCAAAAGTGTGATTATATGAAAGTAATTGCATTTCATCCTGCATAGCATCAAGCTATTTGCTTTTGCACCCATCTTCTATTACTTTTGCATGGTACTTTGGTTCACCTACATCAATAAATGATACATACTCATTTTCAAAATATCTGGTGGAAGGTTGTTGGTCTCTAACAAATATTTGGATTAGAATATCTAGTGGAGCATCTAATGGAGCTTTTAGTTCAGGAATCATATCATTTGTTTCAACATGTTCAAGGACATTTTTATTGTCTAGAACATTCATTTTTTGTCGCTCATCATCAACTTGTGTAGGAATATGTGTGAGAGGAACTAGATCCAAGTCAACCAAATTATCATTAACCTATGGTGTTGAAATCATCTTTAAATTCTCAATATCGTGTATTGTTTGATTTTCCATAACTACAACATCTTTGCTCCTTACAATTTTCTTTTCAATTGGATCATAATATTTGTAGACAAACATATCATATTTATAGCTAATAAATATGTACTGTCATGTTTTCACAGTATATTTAGACCTCTCATCTTTGGGGATATACACGAATGCCTTGCACCCAAAGACAAACAAATAATCATAAGAAACATTTTTGCCTACCCAAACTCTATTAGAAAAATCAAACTTTAGAGGAACCCATGTGGTAAGATTTAATACATATGCAACTGTACTTAAAGTTTCACCCCCAAAGGATCCATATATCTTTGACCGTGATAGTAAACATTTCACATTTTCAACTAGTGTCCTCTTCATTCTCTTAGCTAAATCATTTAACTGAGGTGTTTTGTGAGGTGTCATTTGATGTCGAATACCCTATTATTTGTAATATTCATCAAAAGGGCTAATATAGTCTCTCCCCCTTTATCGTTTTTAATGCATTTCAACTTTTTTTCAAGTTTGTCTCTCTACTGAAGCTTGAAACTACTTAAAATAATCTAACACTCCATCTTTAGTTTTCAAGATATAAATCCATATTTTCCTCGAATAATCATCTATGAAAGTAACAAAATAAAGAGAACCACTAAGTGATTTTGTTTTCATAGGGCCATAAACATTAGAATGTATTAAATCAAGTATACCTGACTTTCTTGAAGGATGGAAGTTTTTGAATTAATTCTATTTTGTTTTCTTGCTAAATAGTAAGCACACCTCTTCAACCCTAAACTTTTCTTGGAAGCTTCTTCTTGCCAATATTAACAAACTTTTCTCATTGACGTGATTGAGCCTCTTATGTCATAACTTGACTTTTTCTTCGTTGTTTATTGCATTAATTTTTTTTTCTAGACAATTTTGCCTACATGATGTACAACAAAGAATATTTTTCACTTTTAGCCATGACTAGAGAACTTTTGGCGAGCTTCCATTGACCATCACTAAAGGTGTTGTAATACCCCTTATCATCCAGCTTACTTGTGGAAATCAAATTCAAATGAATATTAGGTATATACTTGACATTATTCAATATTAACTTCATGCCATTGTTGATCTCTAGGTATATATCATCAATGTCTACAACTTCAACTAGTTCATTGTTTCCCATATTCACAAATTCAAAGTCACCTAACCTGTATGATGTAAAGAAATCTCTATAAGATGTAGCATGAATAGATAAACCATTATCAATTATCCAACTGATTTTATGACATACAAGATTCACTACATCATCATCAAAGACAATTAAAAGCCTCCTTCAAATGCAGCTATCATTGTTATTATTATCACTTTTTTTTTCTTTACCTTTCTCTTTCTATTTCTCCTTTTTGAATTGATGGCAAAACCTTTGAATGTGTATATTCAGATGGCAATAATGACATTAAACATTAGCTTATTGCATTTACATTTGCTTTTATTTTTACTTTTATCTCTACTTCTTAGGTCTCGAGACTTACTTCGTCCCCTTTTTTTCAATAACCAAGGCATTGAAATGTAAAGAGGATGATCTCGTGTCTTTCTTCTCATCTCTTCATTCAAAATATTACTCTTGGTTAAATCCATGGTAATCATACATTTCATGGTAGAATTAGACAAAGATGTTCGAAATGTCTCTCACGAGTCTAGCAAAGTACCAAGCAACCATAATGCTTGTATCTCATTATCAAACTTGATTCCCATTGCAACTAACTAATTGATAATGCCTTGAAAAGAATTTAAATGATCAATCAAATGAGTATTATCATATATCTCAAAGCTATCATCTGTTTTATAAGAAATAATTTATTATTCTCAATTTTTCAAGCATATAACTATTCGAACTTATTCCACAAACTGTGTGCATGTGTTTCCTTAATGATATGATTCAGAATATTATCATGCACCCACTGCCTAATATAATCACACACTTGATGATGAAATATAGACCATTTAACATCAGTTTTATTCTCCGATTTCTCTTAAACAAATAGGGGTAGATAATAATCATTCACATATAAAAGATCTTCCATCTTTCCTTTCCAAATATGATAATTCGACCCATTCAGTGTAACCAAAGCTCTGATACCACTTTGATGGGCAATAACAATCCAAATAATATCGGATTAATGTAGTGGAATAGAATACTTTCCCCTCTTATGTAAACTTAATATGGGTTCTAAGCATGCAAACACAAAACGATTTTTTTACATGGAAACCTCCTCAGTGTGAGGAGGAGATTAAAAACCACGAGACTGGAATTCAACCAAAAATTTCACTATCAACAAAATTGGGTTAACAAAGTTTTTCTCTAGTAAATACTAGAGATATGTAGTAGCAAAGATCTCAAGAACATCATTCTTGACAATACGCATAAATTTCACAAAAAATCAAAGATAAATCTAACAAAAAACGCAACTTTTGATCAACCTACTAAAAATTGGTGAAAGGAGCTTCAAATGCAAATCAAACTGTCCGGATTCAAGAAAACTATGCCATGAACACGCTAACAAAATTTTAGTGCAATCAAACCACGAATCAACCTTCGATACTAATTTGATGTAAATTAGACTAATCCTAGAACCCCAAATTTTCTGTTTTCTGTTTTTCTCTTATTACCACGTCTCTGATAACTTTTTTGCGGCTACCATTTAAAAGATAGTGAGAAATTCTTTTCTCCATATGACTTATTATATGTGTTCAAGCCCTTTTAGGCTTGCTATTCATTGGGTTTCTTTCACATGGGAGTGAACTAGCTAACACTTCGGGCACTTCTTTAAGAAAATGACTCAACTTCATGTTTTTATTTGAAATTTTCTCATTTTTAAGGCCATATTTGTGGGAAAATTTTTTATTAATTTTCTTGTACTTAATTATATGTAAGAATGACGTGTAATTTTCAAATAATCTTTTAACATTGTTATCTTTCAAAGTTATCACGAGACGTACATGTTTTTTTTTTTTAATGATTGTCTAAAATCATTTATTAGTAAATATTTTGTATTATTATTTACCTATATATCATTCAAATCTTTCACAATTATTGAAATTGCAAGATGATAAGAATGCCTCCGAATGTGCACTTAATCATAAGGGTTATCAAGTTTTTCTTATTCATGAAATATGCACAATAAAGTAAAATGACCCTTCAACATGATAATATCTTGGCTAAGACAACATATGGTATTATTTGCGCCAAAAACTAGCTAAGTTGTCGATATGAATAAAAGCATGTGACTAGAATATAGAGTATCATTAAGCACATGTTCCATGTTTGATGACCACAAGGATTGTTACCAATATTAATGCATATCGATGACTGCTACTTTTAAATTGTCGATGTACAACAACATATGGTTGACGGTGGTCCACAAAAGTATTGGTTAATAAGGTCAACATATCATCAATTAAGACATCTAGAAAGGATAGAATGCATGAAGGGCCTCAAGATGCAGTTTTAAGCTTGATGTCACTAGAAAATAGAACTGCCCCGGGGGGTTGTTTGTGGAGCAATTAACACCCGATTTTAAAGGAATAACTGTTTGAAGACAATATCATGATGTCGTGAGAGTATGGGCATAAAACTCTCGGATATGGGGGAACATTGCCGCAATCGCAATATAACTACTTAGAAATGATTATTGCACAACCACTACAAATACCATTATTCGACTACTAGATGACCCAATGTGCACAAAAATAAATAAATCTACTACCTTTTAGTTATCTTTTTTAATTTCCAAACTCACGTCGTCAATCAAATTTCGGTGTATTTCTTGAGTGCAGCTTTCAGATTTATGTTGTCGATTAAATTCCAGTGTGTATCTATATCCTAGGTATTGTGTTGTCGATTAAATTTCAGTATAGTATCTTCGTGTTCTCAAATTTTGTGGTTGATTAAATTCCGGCATAGTCTATTTATGTTTGATTTCGTAGAAGTGGATGTATTTCCAATTTGTCATCAATTAAATTCTGGTATGATTTATGTTTGTAAAGTTCATCTGAAATAAAGTTATAGTTGTTTCTTGTTTACTTGTGATATTTCCTATTCGGAGTTGTCATAAAACTCGTTTCTTTTGACAAAGACAGAATAATGACTTTTGATTAAAAAAAAAAATCATCTTGGGAGAAATTTTGACAAAACAGATGTTATAATACTGTTTGCCACGATTGGTTCTCTTATTTATTGGCAAAAGAACACTTGGAGTGCTAAAACTTAGCACGGGAGGACATTTAGTGCCAAAAGTTATGAAAGTGATATTTTTTTCAAAAATGAGACACTTAAGTACCAAATTCGGCCAATGTGATTGGAAATTCTACGTGACAATTTTTTAATAATATAACTCGCTTACATGGCATATTGGAGAGCTGAATCAGCAATAAAAAACCAAAATGACATAATTTTGTCTTTTTCTTAATTTCTTAAATATAAATATTAATTAAATTAAAATATTTATATTTAAAAAAATGAAGAAGAGGTATTTTGCTTTTTTTTTTCTTTCATTCAAAATATCTCTTTTGAACCTTTTATTTATCTAAATGGGTTGCCAGCCCTTCCAAGTGATAGTGGGGAGGCGATGGCGAGGGCTCAGCCCTCGTCGCCTGTAATTTGCATCTTCAATTTTTTTAAATTTAATTTTTAATTTAATTAAATTAATATTTATATAATTATCTAACCATATCAGTAAAATGACGTCGTTTTTGCATTTGTCTAATTACATCAGTATGCAAATTTGCACTTGTCTAGTTAGAAAATCGTCATGTTAACATTTTAGCCGAATTTTCTCGTCATTGACACTTAACTAATCTGTTTAGCTCCAATTAGTACTTAAGTGTCACTTTATTAACTTTTGACATTTAAGTATCCATCCGTATTAAGTTTTGGCATTTCAAGGGTTCGAGCATCTATACTTATCTAATAGCATCTATTTTATCAATTCAATAGTAGCCACTTTAACTGTAAGAGATTAGCTACAATTCTTTAGTTACAAATTTTTTGAATTGATCTTCTAGGATCATTTGTTTGTCATAGAAAGGGCATCATGTTATTTGACTTTTTTAATTATCCTCTAGCATCATGCATGCACTGTTTCGAAGTAATTTTCTTTCTTCAATAAAGTAATTGTGTTAACAGGTAATTTATGGGAAAATTATCTAAAAAATCCTAAACCCATTGCATGTTTGCTAATTCAGTTCTAAAACTTTTCAATTATTCAACTTTAGTTCTTAACTTTTTCAAGTTTTGTCAATTGAGTCTATTTAGCCACTTTTGGTTGAAAATTGCTTATGTGGATGCTAGTTGTTCTATGTGACATAATTGGCATTTACGTCAACAATTTTCTATCAAAATTGGCTAAATAGACTTAACTGGCAATACTATGAAAATGTTTAGCATTTAATTGGCATACTTAAAAAGTTTATGACTGAATTAGCAACATTGCAATCAATTTAAGACTTTTTGGACAATTTTTTCGGTAATCTATTATTAACTTGCTAATTTGTATTTGCATGTAAAATATGTGCTAACATCCAAGTTAGATCACTTTAATTTTTTTTGTTAAAATTTTGGTATCATGTCATGTAACACATTGTTGAGATATTAATACTATTTATCTATAAAATATAGCAAAATGCTTTACCGAAAGGTTTCACATGTTACCTTGTGCTCATCCACTATGAAGTGATGGATAGAATCAATGCTATGGGTAAGTTATTCCAAGTTCCATACAAATTTCATCTGGAATTTGCCGTTGGAATATGTTCATTATTTTTTGGAACCTAGAACATATTATGCATATACTAGAACTTGGAACCTACCTTATCACAAGTTTTAGAGTTTGCTCAAGTTCTACTTGTATTATTAATCGAATTATAACTGTGAATTATCATCTTTAATAACCATCACTTCTCACAACTTACATTGACTTATTCGAAAAATACGAAATATTAATAAAGTAAAAGTCTTAATAATAAAATGGAAATTCAGATTTGTGGTTTGCGATTATACATTTGCAAAGCAATACTGTATGATCATGCAAAGGTATGATCAAGAAAAACACAAAAACTTGTTTCAAGTTCTATCTACCTAGAACCTAAAGCCTATTAGCCGAAACAAGTTCTCCAATTTTTTGAACTTAGAACTTACCCTGCATACCTTGAAAACCCGGAATCGGATAGATTCTCACCGATCTGGTTTTTCGATTTTATCCTGGAACCATGCTTATCCCTAATCGATAGCAAATGTTGGATTGCGTTCGCATAAACTATAGAGTATTTGAAATATAATAGATAGAAGGTTTTATCATAAGAGTTATCAATAATTATGCCCTTGATTATATTTACTTATGATATATGATCGTCCGTAACACATAACCCTCTAAATAAATATCATTTTCGTTCTGTAGACTTTCCGCAATAATGCATAGACTTTTTCTGCTAAGTTGCTAATAGTAGCTTTTTATTTTTTAATATTCACCTATTTGTCAAGCATGGAATATAATTTTTTGGGATGATGGATAGAAATTTTATTAATCCACAAATAACATTTATTTATCAAACATAGGCTACCATGTTACAATATATATATGCATTGTTTAACTTTTAGTGAGCATCCTATTTATATGATTCATTTGTTAAATATTGACTGTAACGTTATATTATACGGTCACGATATCCCATGCCTTTCAAGTTAACATCACTAACTTATGGGGTTCATGGCGGGAAAACAAACCCGATCATTTATGTGGAGACAGGGGAGTTGATGGTTTGCTATGAGGAGGTTGTAAGTACATTTTGCGAGAATCAAAAAACAAACTTGAGGTGATGCAAGTGTAGGCAGAAGGGTGAAAATGGAATCAGTCGCATGGAGGGCCGTTGCCTCGATGAGAACGTGTGAATCCTCAAACGGGAAGGGGAACAAATGGCCCCAGGAAGAAGACACAATCGATGAGAAGTGGGACCATCCCATTCGTGTTCTTCCGCGTGGACGGCGAAGGCAAGGAAGGCTTTTGCAGTGGCAGACAAAATCGGAATTGACCAAAGAGGCTCGCCCGTTGCTTTCCCTCCAAAAGTTGAAGATGCCATTGCCACCTCCCCACTTGACGTTTGCTTTTTTCGGTACACCTCTTTGTAGGAAGTAACGTTGCAGGAGCCTAAAGATATTCGTACCCGTGATTTTGACGTTCGTCGTTCCTTAGCCCATGGTATGCGTTCACGACTCGAAGGCGATGATTTTCTATCGCCCAATCCGACACATGTGGGAATGTGCTGCACTGGATTTCCTGCAGAGAGCAATGGCCTGACATGTGACTGGGCTAGTGGAAGCCCATGACTGTTCCTCAGTTTTTTCGACTGCGGGGCTTATATGCATCACGTGAGTGATGATGGCCTTTAGCCAGGAGCAGAGATTCATCGCTCCTCTTTCCTTGTCCATAGCTGCTGGATCCGTCCGGTTCCGCTCCCAATGATTTCTCTCGCTCCTATTTTTTTTGCTTTCTTCTTTTTAATTCAGTGGAACGTATATTGAATTGTAGTCCTTCTACGCAGTAGCTTCTAGAGAAGTCATATTGGAATCTTGTGTACATACTGATGGTTTCAACTCAAGTTGATTTCATAGAGACGATGTCAAGGGGTTATATACCCCAAACGGACGATGAATTATAAAAGAATGCTGTACATTCTACAGCAAAATAAATAAAAAAGGTTTAGAAAAAAAAAGAGTAGATTAATAGGAGGACCATCAATCACCTTATATATATAGTAATTAACACGGTAATGAGGACCATAAAATTTTGATATCTGGTCCCTTTGAATCAATAACTCAATGAAAGGGAGTCGTGTGAAAACAAAACCCGACGATCAAGCCAATCGGCCAAGAAAATTCAATTTGGTTTTGCTACGAGGTCTTAGATCCAAAACTGAATTATGATTGCTTGTAGTCTGAAAATGGTCTTATGGCGATGACGTCGTTGTGCCATTTGGACGGTGTTAATTTAATCTGGTTCTCTGCTACAATGGGGAGTTATCTAGAAGTAGCATCGGGTCAAGAGACTTTCAGTTTCAGGTTAAGCTAAACACTAATGGACAGCTCTGGCTTTCAAACCCTACTAGTCTAGGAATGGCCGATGGAAAAGACCCATGAGCGCCCACTGTTCTTGGTCAAGTTGCAGTTTATCAGATGTTACGTACAAGCACATGCATACAGTGCGAGTACTCAGATGAGATGATGGGAGGGAGAGAGATAGAGAGGTACTCGTTGCTTTGAATTGGAGGAGGTTCCTTGTATTTTTCAAATGGGGAGAGTCATGTGAACCAGATCCAAATTATTAGCAGGGGCAGAGCATAAGCCATGGGAAACCCATGAGAGGCCAAAACTAAGAATGATAAAAGAAATGTTTCTCCCTCCTCGGGAGGTGGGATTTCATCATGAGCCCTGCAATCATGGGTTGATTAACTTAATTAGCCATTTGCTTCTTCCGAAGGAATCCTCTTTTGTTTATCGAGTTGGAGAGCATAAGCTTGGAGCTCAAAGCCTTGCTTTTAAAGGGAATTGTACGAATTGTCCGTCTCCATCGAAGTTTGACCGAGCAACCAGATCTCCTCTTTCCCTTGCAAATTGGGCAAGTGCCCCCTCACTTTATGTCCTTAATTAACTGTTGCACCATTTTGTTTTATCTAGTTCTGACGCATAAAATAGCTCTCCACTTGGTCAAACTATCTTAAGATGCTCCACAACTATGTCTTGTCATTGTTTCCAGCCCCCACGCTAATAAAACTATCCAATGCAAATTGTACTAATTGTCATTAGAGCCTTTGCCCTTCAAACTATTATATATATTCTTGATGATGAGGTAACCGATCAAGCCACATGGACTTAGCTCATTGTTTGCAGCATCATCTTGACAATATATGGAGATGGCATTTAATTATGTTTTTCTTCCTAAGGTACAAAGACGTACACCAGATATCTCCGCATCTCCACATTTTCTTATACAGAGAGATCTTCCTACAGCATATTTTTAGTCCTCCGAAGATAATCATACATCGCAAAATACGATCATATCATGTGCATCAAGGTTACTTTAAGAAGAAATGAAGTTGATTAACTTTGGCATGGTGATGATGCATTGCTCCGATGATGTCGAATATGTGAAGATGAAAGCTGAAGAAAGGGGTTGCATGTTCCCTTCGCTTCATTAGTGCAATTTAAGAAGTCAACCCCATGGGCATCATGGTTTATCCTAACATCATTCCATACTTTGCAATAAATAGAAAAAGAAAGGGGAGGCCACATGGGTTTTTCCAAAGCCATTTCGCTTCTAGGATTCGCTCGGCCATCCCAAACCCATTAAACAAAAGGGGTCGTGAAAAGCTCGCCAATGATTAATATATCATCAATCAGTGCATTTAATTACTAACCAGAGCTCCAAACACCAACACCAATGTGCTGTGCAGGGTCAATTATTACGAGGAGCATGCATGAGGATGATGCCTTTCTAGGCGGTTTGACTGTTGAGGCAGTTGAATCAGAAAGAAACCAGTAATATTCGTGAGGAAAGAGGAGACTCTGCACCTGCTTGTCTAATGTCATATTTGCTTTACAAACACACATTTACAGTTAATAAAATAAAACGCACGAAAAGCCGAGCACTGCCTAGCAGTTCAGTACTGACTTTTCATGTGGATCTGTATCCGAGGCACGGAAAGACAATATAGTAAAAAGGGCCACAGAAACCAAGATAGAAAGGCCAAATGCATCAGGTATTTCCTTTAATTATGCGTAAGAGGCAGTTGCAACCAGCAACCGACGGACTCTAAGTTCGATGTATTGCTTAAATAACGGAGTAGAACATGCATTGAATATTCCGACGCACCTTGACCAAGCACCCCCCTCAACTAGCTTATAAACCCCGAAACCTCACCACCATTTGAGCTCGACCCCAACACCCAGTTTCTTGAAGGCACATCAACTTCATGGATTCTAAGAAGTCTAACAAGATCAGTGACATTGTTAGGCTTCAACAGATCCTCAAGAAATGGAAAAAGATCGCAAACGCCCCCAAGAACACCAACAGAAGTGGCAATAGCAGCACAGGCAACTCCAATTCAACTACCACTTCCACGGGAAATGGCAGCAAAAGCATCAAGTTTCTGAAGAGAACTCTTTCCTTCTCGGACGTCACAGCATCGTCTAGTGACGCCGTCCCCAAAGGCTTTTTGGCCGTCTCTGTGGGGAAAGAGCTGAAGAGATTTGTGATCCCTACTGAGCATTTAAGACACCCGGCATTTGGGATACTTCTGCAAGAAGCAGAAGAAGAGTTTGGCTTCCAACAGGAAGGAGTTCTCAAGATTCCATGTGAAGTGCGTGTTTTCGAGATGATCTTGAAGGCCGTCGAGGAAAAAAGAGATGTCACATTCTTCTCGCATGAGTATGCAGAGAAAGATGCCATTAGCTGTGGCTCATCCGATTGTGAGCTCACACCTTCTCATCACCCCCAAATGTGCAGATAACTTCTGCCTTCATGTTTCTCTCTTACTTTCTTCTTTATGTATTTTGGTCCTCTGAGTGACATTACTTATACTTTTAAAGGCAATGTAGGAGTGGCAGTGAAGAACAGAGCAACATAAAAATAGGAGTGAATAAGGTGGGCTTTCTTTGATGGCCAAAAGGCAGACTTGTTTTGGTGAGAAATAGTTTTTAGTTGGCGACTTTAAACCAAGGGTTGCTATTGGCCATAAAAACAGAAAAGTAAAACCAAGGGTTGCTCTCTTTAATTATATCTACCATGAAATGAAGCAGAAATCGAACCATTACCACCTTGCAGCTCACTGATACTTCTAGCTGATCTATGCTCTTTCCCTTGTTATGCCATTACATGTACTCTGAAATTAAGATCGACTCCAGTCCACTTCTGTGGCTAAACACAGTTATCCCACATGAATGTCTACTATAACTCTCTAGATCATTATCTGATCCATGCTCTTTCCCTTATTGTGCCATTACATGTACTCTGAAATTAAGATCGACTCTAGTCCACTCCTGTGGCTAAACAGAGTTATCCTACATGAATGTCTACTATAACTCTCTAGATCATTATCGAATTGCATGAATTAGTGTTAGAAACTCCAATCCAATAGCTTAGCTCAAAAGCTTAAGCTAATAGGCGAAAGGAGACTACATTATGACCAGTGTCAATCGATGTGGGATAATACTTTAATACCCCCTCTCATGAGCAAGTTGGATTACGAATTGCACGGGGAATTTTGACTCTACACATTCACATGAAATTTTTTTACCACACACCTTTGCATAAGGGGTTACTGGCTCTTATACCATGTTAGAAATTCGGATAAGTAGAACAAAGTGCACATAAAATATCTATTATTTTATCGTATCCTGTCTTATTCTTTCCAATAAAGACCACAGACCTCTAAAAAGTTACAGCCACACTCCCTCGAAAACACAGAGGATCTACGCGTTCACTTGGACTTGAACTTAAAGATCAAAATGCCTTGTGTTCTTAGTGCGTGTGATGATCATAGTCACTCCCATAGTCTCACCAGTTTCCAGAGAATGACATTTAGACTGGTGGTTCAAGCAGGAGCATGAGTCCATGCCCCTGCCCATGTCTTTGCATAACAACATACGGAGTACAAGTTCAGCAAGCAAGTGGTTCAAGCCACATATTATGCAATATATAGATTTGGACTGAGCTTATGCAGTTTATTATCAAACAGAGAAGAAAATGAACCAAGAGACACGACAAGGCATCAAGGGTATGAATTAATCCATCTAAATGAAATTCCAAATAATGGGAGCCAAAAATAAAAGAACATCATAACCTCGGTCTTTGATGGCTCTAGATTTCGACAGACTACCATAAATAAACCTTTCTAATATCCATTCATTATATAAAACAACTCAAACGAAATCATACAAGCAGTCATCTATCTCATGTCTATACAATCCCATTAAGCCAAATGGACTTTTAAATTGAGTCAAGGCTCCCGTCCCTAACAAGTGGATGCATTGGAGAAAGTCACTCACTGTCCTGCATAACGATCCACAAGTGCCTTGGCCTTCTCTGGTGCAAAAAATCGTGCCTGCAAAGTAAGCAATTGAGTCAAGTTCACAATATAATTTGAGTAAATTAATGCTAAAAGATTCCAATGAAAACATCCAACTTTGAGTCTACTAGCAACAAGCAGTCCAACAATGACTGCAAGCAAACTCTCCCCACCAAACAATTAAAATGGGGTCGAATACTGCATTTTACATCTTCCACAATAGGAATATTTGAACCTCTGTGATGGACTCATGTTTCAAAAGATTTGGCATAAAAACGTAAAATTAATTCTTAAGGTGACACTCATAGTGGTTGCATGTTGCTTCCCTGCCTAATAAATTACTTACATGAAAATGCTCTTCTAATGAGCTGTCTAAGACTATATCGGCAGAATGCTGTAAAGCTCCATTAGTGACAATTAAACTGATTTACCATTGCAAAAAAATGCGAAAGGCATGACACCAGCTATATCGCATGATGATTTTGAGTTGAGCATCATTATCAATAAAGTTTCTAACTAGAGGCCATCCACTTCATCTTAGACTGCAAAAACCACATGCATATGCCCATTAAGACATTCTTATGGCTGCCCAAGCTTTTATACTCACTTGTATAAACATCCTCTCTGCATCTCCAGCTCTACCATTCTCTTTCAATATAATTCCCTGGAAAACAGGAGAAAGAAATATGTTATCTGGCAGTTCAATTTTCCAGAGGTCACATAAGCCAAACAGTGAACAAGCCAACAGGAAGAATAATAATAACAGAAAGAAAAAAAAAAAAAAAAAAAACACTTTTAAGCCTCTTTTATACCAGGAAAAGAAAATGGGAGAAACTTGGGCTAACCTTTGGAAGAAAAAAATTCACTTTGAGGAACAACAATCCCATCCCTAGCCTTATTTAGGTGGTAATGGTTGTTATAAGTTTAAAATTACAACTGATTTGGCTCAATCCCGAAAGAGGAAAACAAGAGGGTCCTTCAGCTTAACCAACTTGGCAGTTTTTCTTCTTCTTCTTTTATCTTGCCTTTATTTGCCAGAACCCATTGGGCAGCTGTAATAAACATTACTAACGTACTCTCATATTCAGTAACTGAAAGAGAGTTAAATATGCCACCTCAACTATGCCAAATAAAGCTGAAAGTATGTAGACTACATTTGGTCTGATGCATACTGGAAGCAGCAAGCACATACAACTACAGGCTTAACTATATCTGGCAAGGTAGCTCTCTCTTGCGCAATCTTATTTTCCTCTTCGATTTTTTTTTTTTTTTGAGTCCCTCTTTTAACAAAATAGCTATATTCATGGAATGATAAACAAAAAAACTACTGTAATGACAATATACTAAGCATGTGCATGTGTTAGAAATAAAATAAATGCAGCACTGATATCCATCATAATTGCACCAGATAATTAAACAAGAAACAGCAAATTACTAGATGATAAAAGAGACCTTTGCGAGGTACCCCCGAAAATCATTTGGGTGACTAGAGATGAGCCCATCGTAAACAGATACTGCATCACTAACATGGCCCCAATCTGAATAGGCTTTCCCAAGAAGTAAATCAACCTGAAATGTATTGACGAAAAGTTGAATATAGAGACTATTCTTTGCAATAGGAACATAAGAGTTTGTCTTAACAGAAAGGATGAAATGATGGCTAAAAGAAGGTTTAGCACTAATTATTTACACAAATACTATGCATACTGACAGATTGCACAAGAACTTGCTAAACACCCTCTTTGATGAGTTAAGTTCTTATTGGTAATTTGGAAGTAACCTACATTTGCAGTCAACCGCTGCCACAATTGTTCTTTATTAAAAGGGTAGGAAGGGTCAGTCTATGTTAGCAATCTCCTGGGACATTAATGTAGGCGTCCCACACCCACTACAATATGTTCAAATTGAGCCACACCTACTCACACCACTCATGACCCAACAGTCTAAGGTCAGCAAGCTAATCGTTGTGGTACCACTAGTGTGTTAGCAGACAACTATTTTTTCTGCATGAGGATGGACTGGTCTCCTACGAAATTCTGACTCTTAAGAATAGAACTTGTGCCATTATCGACTACTGATGAGTGCCAGAATCACTAGGCTAACTGCGTTTGGTGGTCAAACACTGCCAAGTACAGTATGGGATCATTTAGTAAGAATGATTCTGTAAAAATCCCAGTGTCTCTATGAAGGCTCATCTTTTCTTGAAATCTATCACTAGGCTAACTGTGTTTGGTGGTCAAACACTGCCAAGTACAGTATGGGATCATTTAGTAAGAATGATTCTGTAAAAATCCCAGTGTCTCTATGAAGGCTCATCTTTTCTTGAAATCTATCACTAGGCTAACTGCGTTTGGTGGTCAAACACTGCCAAGTACAGTATGGGATCATTTAGTAAGAATGATTCTGTAAAAATCCCAGTGTCTCTATGAAGGCTCATCTTTTCTTGAAATCTTCCCGAATATAATTAAAAGAATATAAGCACAAGTTCAACATAAAAACACAAATTCAGCATAATTACCATTACTATCTCTATGGAGAAACTAAGGACTTATGAGTGGCAGAATCTTATGCACTTCCGTCTTTGTAATGTTTAAAGATTGTTGACACCCTCCCCTAATAAACTATAACTAAAATTCACCTTCATTTGAAAAAAGGGACACGGATGCAATGACCCATCACACTGTTGTGCTACCGGGCTGTTGCACAGATGATTAGCAGTGTATGCCATGTTTCTAAGCCTGCTGTTTGGTATCAGCTTGTACGGCGTCCTCAAAATGAAACTGCATATGGCAGGTGAGAAGTTTCTGTGTGATGAGTGTTGTAAATGGTCTCTCTTGCTGAGCTGTAACCTATGGGGGTGTTGCGGAGCAAGGGGAGATACTGAAGTGTTCTGCTAATATTTGAGAAGCGCCTAAATGATCCCTCCTTAATTAAGCGTAGCCAAGGAGGGTTAGTTAGTCTTTTTAAGAACTTGGTCAGGTAGTTAATCTAGTTACTAAAACTTTTGCATTCATCTGTCTCTAATTGTTTGGCTATTTTCCATCTGCAGGGACACCAGATCATGGATATGCCACTTTGAGCTCTTAACAGAAGAACTTGCTTACCTCCCCCCAAACCAAGAAAAGGGAAATGAGGCAAAGATAATAAATTGAAATGGACAATTGTTCTAGGCAGAGCCTAGACCAATTTTCATCTCAAAACATACTGCTGCTTACCAGCATTAGCATCACATGTGAATCGTAGGTCTCCACAAGCAGGGTTCTTTCCAGGTAATGTGTGATCTAGAAGTTGATGCCATCTGCTTTCTTAATGTTCTTAGTGCCTATCTAGCCAAACAGGTGTTTGCATAAACTTCAGTATCATAGAAGATAAGAATATAATAGAACTCACTTGAATAGGATCCACGTTCTGCTTACTTCTTTCCATTGTATTGCCATCTGCCTCAACATTTGGCTTTTTTGAGTTCATGAGGTCTCGAGAGGCCAGGAGTACTCGAACAGCCTGCAGATCCACCTCATCAAAGAATTTCATAAATGGCTGCAGGTCACTAAACTTGATAGCTTGAACACTACCAAATAGATGAATAGGTACACAATCGGTATTAAGAATAGGCTAAAACAGGTGCAGATTAGGCCTGCGGAAATTAAGACTCAAACTGATGTGGCGCAAGTACTGAGATATTGATACTTCACAAAATATACAATGAACTCCCTACTCTTCTGATGAGAGATCAAGAGGCAGAGCTACATGTATAAATTAAATGAACTTCTCAAGATTCCAGCCTACGTCCATGACATAATTAAGACTTTCTGCCGAATTCTTGCTTTATTTTAAGAAACCACATTACTGATGAAGTTATGTATTTTAAAATACAAGGTATTACATGGTTATTTAAGGCTACATAGTCTGTGTAATTAGAACCATGATCTGTGTATTGAAAAAAAAAAAAAAAATGAAGCAAAAAATACACCTTGGTGAAAATTGGAGACCACAATGTTACAGTGTGGTGAAAATTGGCTAATGGAAAGCTTAATCTGTTTAATGGATGCAGTGTTTACTTTTCATTTTGCTGAAAATAAGAAGACACATCCAACCAAAAAGTTGCTTAAAATTAAAAGCATTGTCTCTGGGGCAGGGCAGGTATCCTTATCAGAAGTCTCCTACTGCCTCAGAAGGTCTGCAGGCTATCTACTGCTAAATCCATGAATACCACCATAGACAATTTATGCTGCATCACGTTGTATCTAGTATACCTTTAATGCTAAAACACAGCTTCACCAAAATGTTCTTAGCTTATAATTTAACAACTCAAATGACATCCATGACTCACTTCATCTGGTTTTTTGGCAGCAAGTAGTGCATTTGTAAGGCCACGCAGAACTTCAAAATTGATATCCGTGGACAACTGCAGACAATTAAAAGGATAAGTTGATGATATCAATGTAAGAGCAGATCTCATGGGTTAAGGCATTCATGGAATCCAATTTATATTTTTACACATAAATTGTAGCTAAAAGCAATCATCTTTTTCACATGCATGCTCCTGTAACTACTAATAGTTTCTTCACTTGCAAGTGCCAATGGAATATTTGAAACTTTCGGAAGCATTATCCCACTCTGTTTGCACAGCCAACTTATGATACAATGAACAGTCTGTTGAATTGGGATCAGCCCCTGGAGCTTTCTAGAAGAGCAAGATCGACACCAGCCAAGTTGCCTCTTCTGTTGTTGTCCGAGTTGACAAGCCATGATACACAAATGATATGCATATAGGCATGAAACTCAAAATAGTTCAATTTTAATAAGTTCCATGAAAGTCAGAACACATGTCTACTTGACTCGACTAGAGCCCTATGTTTTAAGCAACAGAATCAAAATAACAAGACAATAGTCCTGCATTTTTTGAAAAAGATTGAAAGGACACCTTGCTCGCAGTCCTGTAGGCAGCAGCACTCCCTTCATAATCTTTGAGTTCAAATTTGACTTCCCCAAGTAAACGGAAAGCATCAGGATCATTAGATTTCTCCTGCAGAGATGTTGGAGCCTAAGATGCTTGCTATATAGTGCAGTTTATACTTAGAAGCATGTTGGCCTGACAACAAACCTCAGTCAACTCCTCCAGCCGAGCAGCTGCCTTAGTATACTCCCCTACTTCTGCTAATGTTACTGCAGCTCCCTATAGACATAAAAGAAACTGATGCAGCAGAGATGATGAAGCAATTTTAATAAACGCATATTAGATGCACATACTAAAAGGCAAACCAGCATACACAGAGAAAAGAAAGACAATTGGCACAGCTATCTATCCACTTATGGTGTATCTCATTGTTCAGGTGCCCTGGTATGTGGCGTATAGATATATGTTGAAGTTTATAGAATGACCACCTTTGAATATTCTATACATGCTTCAACCTGAGAGTGTTTCAACCAGCATGCAAGCTGAAAGTTCATAATTCTTACTCAATAAATGGGCACCTTTCAAGGTCACCTATTGTCATATATAGGAATAGCATAGATCCTCTCTTCTATGTAAAGTTAAAAGTCAAAGCCATGCATAGCAGCTATAAACTTATGAGTCTATATCTGGTATCGAGAGCAAAACGCAAATGGAGAGCTGATATTAGACTCATTACTTACTTCAAGCGCTGTGGTATCTCTCGGAGAAGTAGTAAGTGTGGCTTCAAACTCTTGCAGCCTTTTCTGTAACAGATCTCAATAGAAGAAAAGAATTTGAGTATTAACTATGACTGAATAATTATGCATTCTCTTGGGTCATTCAATGTAAAGCTCAAGAGAAAGGGCAACAGTATCTGTCATCCTACTAGATTAATACATGTAAATATGAGATGACCAAGAGCTCAGATTCAAAAGGATTTTGAATAACATGTGTCATGCAACTCACAAAAAATTTAATTACCTTCGCTTTAAGTGTAGGAAAACAAAATATCATTTAACTCTATTCTTTTACACTTCATCTCCCTCATATACTTCTTCTCAAGAGAACAATTCAATCACAACACTGAAATATGAGCAATGAAGATTACTTTCAGCAAGTAAATAGTGGTATGCAAGGATTTCATTGCTTTTGAAGTCAAAGTCTGTTGAAAATGTGAACTTTCCTCAAGACCAAACATTGGCTTATTTCATGCAGAAAATAATACTTCCAGTGAAATATAAAGCCCTCGTTCTCAAGCACCTGAAGAGTAGCTTTCTCTTCTTCTGAGAGCTTCTTGTTGGCCACCACTGCTTCTTCAGAGGGACTATCACTGGAATATAAAGGTTTCAAAAGATCAATAACTCCAACAATAATGGTGTGCAGACTGCAGATCAACCCTTTAGAAAGAGGTTTTAAGGGACGCTAAGGGCACATAACTACCAATGGTCCTTGTTGGCTAGCTAATCCGTAGCTGGTTTGGCTTAATGAGTTTCCTCCATTTCTTTTGCCATGCTGCTAAAAGTTCATCGTGTAGGATATAGACAGATTATTTCTGTGGTTACTTCTCAGTCTATATTCCAAATAACTAAAAAGAAAACCTTGAATAATTCTCACTGTTGGCAATTTTTACTTCTCATTCAACTTTTATTAGTTTCACTAAAGCCAGTTACATGGTATATGAGAAGTCATTTTAGGAGAAATGAAAAACTAAGTCTAGCTTTCTGTAATTAAACTCTCGCACTCACTCACAACGTGATGCGGTGCAAGAGAAGGCCTAAGCCAAGCTAATGCATAATAGCCAAAAATGAGTAGATAGCCGTCACTAATGTCAAAAGTTTGTTAGTGACAATGAGGAGCTTAAGAGCACCTTGAGTCACAAGAAAGCCCACAAAAAGAACAAGCATGCGAACTGAGTGGAAGAACAGGAGGAAGATCTAGATGGATAGTTTATTATAGAGTAATAGTTAAAGAAAACCTATAAGGAAGATAAGAGCATGAGTAGAAATTAGTGAACAGCATCTTTGCCAACAATCGAAGTCTATAATACTAAGAAATCCCACAAATGTGCATTTGCACAGGGAAATCACACAATCTTTTAGCATTTGCTGAGTGCAGACACACATGAGCCTGTCTTAAGTCAAGAAGTCTCATCCAAACAGAAGTGACACTGGAAAAGGGATCAACATGCCCACAAGTTCAAAGATGCAGAAAAGGCCTTCATTAAAGCGTACCTTCCGGAGGGAAGAAAATCGCCAAGAGCAAAAACCAAACCAAAGATGACAACTGCTAGTCCAACTCCAATCTAGTTGACATTAAAATTCAAATCAGAGGATCATCTGACCACAATTCCAAAATGTGAACTTCTAAATTCAGCATGTGATCACAATGATACCTTTGTACCAAGTCCAATGGTTTTATCATCTGTCTCAATTGGTGCATCATAGTCAATAGCTCCAAATCCTTTCATTTCATCTACTTTTTTCTGCTCAATTGCTGACCTGAAGAGGATGCTTAGTTTGATGTAAGAACCTAATCTCTTCCACATGAAGAAAAGGAAGAAGAAAATTGAGAAGGAACGGAGAAAATGTTTTCCCGGAGACAATTATCAGTTGAAAGATAAGTGTCCAATTCAACCATTATGGAGAGCTCTATCAATATGTCACAACATGTGAACTAGAGATCGTGACCACACAGAATAATATGCCTGTTCTGGACATCTGAACGGCGCTTCTCTAGCAAGTCCAAGTGACAAGAATGACTTAAAAGTTAGATGTCTATACAGTTCAACTGCTGCAGACAGTGAATGTCCCAATGACGCATGTCATGAAGCAAGGTGTTATATGGTGAGGCCGCACCTTCTAACTGCTTTCAGCCGTTCCTCAAAGTCAAGGTCGGTAGAAGTACTTTTTCTATAGTTCCCATCGAACCTGGAACTTACACCAGGTGCCTCTACAAGAAAAGTTCCGCATAAGAGAAATGATGCACAATCAAAGACAGAAATATTTCCTACCTATGTCATGTAAATACAAGCAAAAAGAAGAAAAAAATAACTCCAAAGAATACAACACAAATGGGCCTTCTGCTGGAGATGAAGAAAACGAATCAAATCAAAATCAATTGTGCCTTGAAATGCATTACCTAAGAACTCAATGGAGAAGAAACGAAAGACAAAAAGACAATGTGGTTTCACGAACATCCATTTTAAACATGGTGAACCATGAGCGACACATAGGCATTGACATAACACCAGCAAATACTCAAAGACACACAAGCTGAGACTTCACTAGTGCAGCAGGTGATGCTACCCCACTATATATATAAATATATATATATATATAAAGAGGAACAAGGGATGAACGTTCTTTCAAAACAGAAAAAGCTATATCCAGCTGGAGCACTTATCCTATTCGACAGTTGGTCCTAAAATTTTGATCCTACAACCATTTTGTACTCGTAATTTTATGGGGGCACCATTGAGCAGGAAAATCAAATCTAACGATCTGGGAGTATCATTTGGAAGCTTCGGTTTTGCCAAGCAGACGAAAAAAGCACAACATCCACATATGGCTGGCCACGAAAACGAGAGAGATTCACGGACTTACGACTCGGTAGACGACCAGGCTGATCGAGCGTGGATTTCCTGCACCGAGCAAAGACATGAGATCAGCGAAACCGACGCGAGGAAACAGCCTGCCAGGACGGAACAATTCACCTAGGAGATAGCAAACGAAACAAAAGCAAGCAAGAAAAAGAACGGGCTTTAAAATGAACTAGCCGGAATTGCGCTTAAAAGCTGCAGAGCCAGAAAATGGGAGTGCAGGCGATCTTGGGTATACCTCTTTTGGGAGGAGGGATCGCCGTCCTTGGAGATTTTGTTGGTCTGACAATTTGAGAAAAAGCAAAGTTCACTCCCCGACTCAGAACTCGTTATGGAGAAGCACCTGCAGAAGACCAGGAAGAGGGAGAGAAGGTGGCGTACCTTCTTGGTCCCAAAGCCACGCCTCGGGTTGGATTCGGAGGAGGAGCACGTTATCCGTCGCAGGCCGAATGGGTTGAAGTTCCGGCAGACAGTGGCCGAGTGGGGGGTGGCCGCGAGAGACATAATCCGAAGGACCCGCCTCTTCGTCGCTGCTCCGGAGCTATGGGGGATCATCGAAGCATCGTCACTTCAAAAGATGGCACGAAACTACGGTGGTCTTTCTCCGAAAAGGGCGATGAAAGAAGTTAGCAACAGTTGCTATCATATATATCGCCATCGGCGCCGTTTCAGTTCGCGCTCGCCTTACCTGTTGGCTTTCGAGCGAGCTGCTTGCTGCTCATCTCCTGACAGGACCGTAACCATTGGCCAAAACCATATCTAAATCCTTCACCTGCCACGTCAGTCGTCGACGTGGCCGGGCAGCACCTACACTACACTTGGCTGGAGGATGGAAGTGGAAGAGGGAGCTGAGATTGACTTAAGCGATTGCCAGAATTACTCTTCCCCCATTAGTTCATTTAAGCCCATAGAATGAATTGCAAACGGGGAAATGTGAACAAATAAAAGGTCACGCTGGACGGGCATGGCAATCCAATGGCGTTCTTTCAGCAAATCGATCTTCGAAACCAAATCTCGAATAAGAAGTTCTAACCTTTCCCTTCTCGAGAATACGCCAATAATAATGTGGAGCGAGTCATTACATCATCTACAACATCTGCACGGAGACATGAATTGTCTTTTGCTGGAATTCTTATTGACGTCATAAACTCTCGTTACTATTTGCACTTCTGATAAAGTGAAATCTCTCTGTACCACAAAAAATGTACCATTTCCTTGAGGGGACAAAGAAACCGCCCAATGTCGGTCCATATTATGACCCTTTTTTAAAAAATCTTTTCAGAGCCGACTACATGTCCGTGTTGCTTAAAGATTTTTTATTCCCAGAATTCGGAATGTTATTAGAACTCAACGG
This sequence comes from Eucalyptus leucophloia subsp. euroa, assembly GCA_017140325.1. Taxonomy (NCBI): domain Eukaryota; kingdom Viridiplantae; phylum Streptophyta; class Magnoliopsida; order Myrtales; family Myrtaceae; genus Eucalyptus; species Eucalyptus leucophloia. The sequence continues at coordinate 36,723,874 of CM029477.1, forward strand.
ACCAATATCAATGATAATAAAAGTAGAGTTGGCACACAAGGGCGCCTCTTTAATCTTAAAGTTGGGGTCTTTAGTAGGAGTGACAACGTCGGATATCGCCGTGCTTCCTTGTTATCCACCCACAGGGCGATGTGATACGAAGGAGCGACGGGTACATGGCGGCTGGCAACGATGACCCACAGACTGCTCCTCCTCTGTTTCTAAATATGGAATTGGAAAAAGAGAAACCCAACAACAAATCAAGATAGCCCCGAGTTCGAATTGGATTGATGGGCAATGGTGGAAAGCAACAAAGGATCAGTCTACTACTACTACTGCTACTGCTCTGATTTGGCTTTCATTGGTGACGGTGAGGATCCGTGACGGAGGTCCAAATCTGAGAGAGGGAGCGCAGCACGTGGGGAAAGAGGCTCCCCATCCCGTTGAGGGCGGCCCCGGAAGCCACCCCGACGGCGAACGCCCCCGCGTACCCGGGCTTGGAGTCCACCTTCATCTCCAGCACGGCGAGCCGGCCGTTCACGGCGTCCAGCCTCCGGGCGGGTTGGTCGGGCGGGGCCTTATTGTCGGCCTTGGGGCCCCGGGAGGAGGAGACGACGCGGAAGAGCAACTTCTGGAGGTCGTCGATGGCCTTGAGGGAGGCCTGGCGGGAGTCCAGTCCCTGAGACTCGTAGTGGGAGAGGAGATCCTGAGGGGAGGGCATCTTGGGCATCTTGGGCATCTTCTTCTTCTGACCGGGGCCCTCCGCCTTCGTCTTCTCCTGCCCTGGGAGTGCGCCCACCGGGTTCCCCGGCTTCTGCATCCTCCTCTTCCTTCACACAAAGAGAGAGAGAGAGAGAGAGAGAGAGAGAGAGAGAGAGAGAAACTTGGGGAGTGAAGTTGGGGGGGGTTTTTGGACAAAACCCTAGAGTGTGGAGCTGCAAGCCGGCAACGCCGCTCGCTGGTGCTGCAGGATGGGCTTCTCTCAGAGAGGGAAAGAGATAAGGAGGAGAAGAAAGCGGGACCTGGAAAAAAGACCAAAAGAGGGAGAGGCAAAGCTACTCTTCCGTTCTTTCTGCTTTTCAAGTTCGCTCCCACTCCGATTTGGCGAAATCAATGTGGGTTTTAGACTTTGGGGTTGGGCTTGGGCCCAAAGTAGCTGATCACCGCTGTTTCTTTTTCTTTTGGGTGGATTTCCTCGAATGTCGAGAGGTTATTGCTGGAGGGAATGCTGAAGTTATTCTCTTGATCGCGGGACATTTTCTGCCTTCCCCATATTCGCGAAATGGCCACAAATGCCTCTTATAAATCACATCACAAGGAATGACATGATCAGTCGTCGATCTCCTCTTGATGCCACCTCGCCTTATCTGCCTTATCTTTCCTTCTTTGACGAACTTGTTGTCAATGTTTTTGACTTCCTTCAGAAGAGTCAGCCATGAGTCCCGGGTGCTGCGGATGAAACACCCATTTAATTTGTGAGCGTCGGTCATACAGAATCTAATTTTAGCGCTCTGCAATTGAAATCCAACGGTACTCATAAAAAGTCAAGTCTTTTGAGACGTGCGCACCTACCTTTTGTTTTAGCGCTTCGGTGAAGCCTAAATCAACTTTTTTGCGATTCGACAAGTCCATCTCTCTTGGTAATTTAAAGAGGGCACGCGCTTTCATTGATTCGATACATTCGAGATTCACTCCTTGAATACTCGTGTTAAAAAGTTGGAACTCAAAAATGAGGAAAAAGATGAGCAAAATTCCTAGTCTGACTGCACGAAGAACAGAACCAACACCATTCCAAAGAAAGCTACCTAATCTCAACGAAGCAGTATTTCATGACAGCAGAGAATTACAAAACTGCGCATCCACGCCCAACCAAGCCCCACTACTGAGCTGCCACAACTCACGGCACTAGAGTAGCCTTCGCTCCTAACTTAAAGCCCCCAACAGATTTTCTGCTGCACCAGGTGTACAAGAATGAATAGCAACTTAAACGTCTTTTTTATTCAAACAAAGATGTTAGTATGACATTCAATTCGACACCCTGGGGATATACATCAAATCAAAAACTCCTATCTAATGCATTTGGCAAAGTATACTACTCAGATGAAGATGGGTGCCGGCTTGGATTCACTATTGAAAATCCCGGTATATATGGACAAACTCTCACAGAAACACAGGAGCCATGACAAGTGTTATAGTCGCAAGCATCTTTATCAGCACATGCAAGGATGGTCCAGCCGTGTCCTTGAAGGGGTCACCCACACTGCATCCGACAGACCAAAATCAGTAAGCAATTAGGTTATTGCTGTTCATGTGTAAAGAGGGAATTATCACGAGGTTTTCAAATTCTGGTAGATACAGTAGCAGCATACAAGAGCACAAATGAGCGTGTCATAAAAAGCACAGCCAGCACACACAGGAAGGCATGACCATGCATCTTTATGCGATGCCATCAAACATAATCACCACTAATTTTATAAGATGTTCTCGCCCTTATTTAAGCAAAATGGCAAAGTTTTGTCAAACTCACGTGTCTCCAGTGACTGCAGCTTTATGACTCTCACTACCCTTGCCCCCAAGAGCTCCTGTCTCGATGTACTTCTTCGCATTATCCCAGGCACCACCTGCTGTATTCAGGAAGAGAGCCATAAGAATACCAGAAACTGTAGCGAACATTAGAAAGGCAGCCACAACTTTGGCCCCAAGAAGAGGATGTCCTGTGTAATGCCCCAAAATCCGGAAAATAAGACCTGCAAAGATACGTGCAAAGATTAGTGACCATGGCGGACATCTCATTGCCTACACAACATAAGCTTATAGCTCAGAAGTGGCTGAGGAGGAAAAACAACAGACAAGAAGTCATGACCTACTTATCATCCAACTAACAATAAGTTCACACAATATGAACAATTACGACCCACCAATTGCTATAGGTGAAACAATAGCCAAAGCCCCGGGTTTTATCATCTCCCTCAATGACGCAGATGCTACTATGGCAACACATCGACCATAATCAGGCTTCTCCTTGTAGTCCTGAGCCAACAAAAGAAGGATATGGTCATCAAGTAACCTGACCAAAATAAGCACCAGAGAATACACTCTGATAATAGATACCCACCATTATACCAGGCCTCTCAATAAATTGTCTCCTCACTTCAGCAACAACCTCTTGTGCAGTTCGGCCAACAGCTGAACAGGCCCATGCACTAAATAAAAAAATAAGCATGGATCCTAGCAACCCCCCAACAAAGACTTCTGGAACTGCAATGTCGACCTGAATATCAAATAACAGTTGCAGGGTGAGACACTACACTCAAAAGCTATCCAAATAGAAGGATTTACATGGCCGAGAAATCACCCACCTCTTTAAAAGATTCACGAGCAAATGAAGACACCTCATCCATGTAAGCACTGAACAGAAGAAAAGATGCAAGTGCAGCTGATCCAATTGCAAAACCTTTGGTTGTAGCTTTAGTGGTGTTACCCACTGCATCTAGAAGATCAGTAATTTCCCGAACGCTTTCTGGCTGCATGAAATAATGCATGCATGTGAGGGTCCACACCATTCAAATTTAGGAAAGTGCTTAAAGTTCTCTCAACTAAGGTTTTTCGATCTTTCCTTCAAGTTAACTTTTTTTAATTAAGTGGAAATTTAAAAGAAATACAGTCATTACCTGCTGACTCATCTCCACAATTCCACCAGCATTATCAGCTATTGGACCAAACATATCCATAGTGAGAATATAGCCAGCAGTGCTGAGCATGCCCATTGTCGCTACGGCTGTTCCAAAGAGACCTCCAGTTGGATTGGCATTCTCATCCAGCAAACCAGAACTTTGGCCCAGCCAGAAAGCTGAAACTATCGATACACTTATAACAAGGACTGGAAGAGCTGTTGATTCCAAACCCAAGCTTACTCCAGCAATTATGTTAGTCCCATGACCTGTGGTGCTAGAAAGAGCTAGCGTGCGCACGGGCTCATGCTTGTAGTCTGTGTAATACTTTGTGATCCATACAAAAACATAGGCTGTCATAATACCAACCAGTCCGCACAAAGCAAAGTTCAGCCATGCAGAAGGGGCTTGTTCAGTATAAAGCATCCACCGTGTAGACTGTGTAGATTTCAATCCAGTAAAATCAAGTGTCAGAACCTATTCACATGACTTATACCAAAACCAGAGGCAAGGGCAAGTTGGTGAATTTTAAATTTGACAAACAACAGAAATAATTACAAGAAAGCGTTTTCTGCAACTGTATCCTTCAATGAATACTGAAAGCAAAGGAAAAAAAATTTGAGAACAGTCAGAGAAACAATACCGCGGCAAAAGCAAGAACGGCTAAAACTATAGAAACAGAGTATCCTTTCTGAAGAATTGCCATTGGATCCTCAATGGACGCCTTCAGACCAGATTCACGTGTTCCTCTGATCGAAAGTATTCCAACTGACGACACTACCAGGTCAAAGGAATGGACAACAAGAGGAAACAAGATGAAGCCGGATGGATCTGCATGAAAGCAAACCACCAAATTAGTCTTCGTAAATAAGCAAAGAAGTGCAGTGGTTGTCACTTCAATCTGTGATTTCTTAACATCTTCAGCATGGCGAATTGTGTGACAACTTCCATCGAGTTGATTTTCAAAGATGAAACTCTTACAAAATTACAACCATTTTGTTTTGGCTATTAAAAATGCAACTTGAGAGACCATTTTATGAACGAGAGTGGATCATTACGACTTTGTTATTTTCCATGTTCACTCAGAGAAACCACAACCACCTCTGTAGGTTGTTCGGTGAGCTCTGGATGAGATTTTTGGGAAGAACTTTCCAACTTATTGTTTGATAGAGGTCCTCTATTATGTTTGGTAGAATGTAGGGTTCAAGAATTGTACTTGTATGCTGTTTTCTTACAGAGTTTGGCATTTTCAACTTTAAGCCGTAAGGCATTATGTACCCATAAAGAAAGCACCTTTCCCCAATTGTTAGCTCTCCCATTAAAAAGATACTACATTGATTGATTGACTTTTAAATGTCTCACATTTCTGCTTTCAGTCACAAATGCTGAAGAAGAAATTTTAATTAGAGTCAATACTGAAGCCACAGAAGCATTTGTCCCCAATCAAAATAGATGCTGTACATTAACCAGTCTTTCCAGCTCTAAAGTAACAAATAACACTCCCATGTCCTAAATTTTCACCACTCGCAGTTAGTTCAATGATTGAACTAACTGTGAGTGTGATCAGATTATCAAAACTTCCAATTCAACTTCACTTATTCGGACTTACGCATTGGCTAAGTGAACTTTGCTGCAACACAACTTCCAAACTAAAACTATCAAGACACACCAAGCTTTAGTTTGGAGAATAAATAAATAAAAACCATTGTGACATACAGTTCAAAAAAGAAAATGAAAATTATGTTTTACTTGACAGGCCTCTCTCTCCTATATATTGCAACAGTAGTTGGGTTGCACCCCTTTAAATTCATACTACAATGGGCTATATCATGCCGAAAGAACTGCTCGATTCAAACATGTGTAACTTTAAATTCAACATAAGAGTACGGCCAGAAAGAATATATACCAAGAAATGTGTCATTTCTTCATCTATCTTACTTTTGTACTAAAAGACCTGATTATTTCTCTGTTGGGGCAGGAAGACTTGCCTTCAATTTTACAACGTTGGGCCATTGTTCCTCCAAGTATCATAGCACTAATGATTTCAGCTGCAATACTTTCAAAAAGATCAGCCCCTCGAGCTGCACAATCACCCACATTATCTCCTACCTACAATGAACAAACTTAAGTCTGCTGCTCAGAAGATAATTTTCTTCGCAGGAAAAGTTCCTACCCATAGAGCCAAAATTGCTAAAGAATTTGGCAAACAGACAAATTTAGCTGAACGAATGCTTAGAAGCCAGCTTTAGGATTCTTCTCTCAGCACACACCAATGGAAGAGAAAAAACATACAAAAGAAAGGGCGACGTGGACAGAAGGCACCTATCCGAGCCACAGGGTCTAGGACTGTGGAGGAAAAAGGCTTGCTTCTTGATACTACAAATGGACTAATGTATTTACATATCTAAAGTAACACAAGGATGCCAAATCAACAGCACGAAGTAACACGACTCCAACAACACTCGCATTATGAGCAACCAACAATTCAAATCCTTTTTTAAAATAGCTGCTCAACTAAGGATGCCAAATCAGGTTCATTACATTAAAACATTCATTCACCACAAAGGTTGTGAAAACCATTCATTTCTGGTGAATTACTTATCACGCACCTTGTGTCTTTGCGGATTGTCTATTTATATACGATGAATATTTTTTAAATCCTGAGCTTAAAGCAATGAACTCTTTCCCCAATATTACCAAATGCCACAACTGAAGAAAAATGCATCTCCCCAAACAACCATCCCCAATCTTCATTTTTAAAACTCAGTCAACAAATCAACACAAACAGTGCATCATATTGGAACCCAGGAGACCTGATGACTGAGAAAGACAGACCAACCTCCTATCATCCAAAGAAGAAGCCAAATGTGCGATGCTATTCTCCATGAGATGTGTAAAGAAAATAGAAATTGGGAGTGCAAGTAAAATAACATCATGTAACTGTCTCACCAACCATATAAATGGTCCTGACCTCTAGAAACAAAATTTACAATGCTACTAAAGAAACTTGCAAAAACAACAGTAATACATGTCTGCACCATGAAGCAAATAATCTTTGGTCTTAGAAAGCACAAGTGAACAACCAATTACCAAATCAGCAATCACAGCAGGATTCCGTGGATCATCTTCCGGTATTCCCTGCTCTACTTTGCCCACGAGGTCAGCACCGACATCAGCTGCTTTTGTATATATTCCACCACCCAGCTGAGCAAACAGAGCCACAAATGATGCTCCAAAACCATATCCGACCAATAGAAGGGGCACTGCAAATAACAAACATAGAAGTCATGCCGTAGACTTTATAACGTCATTGCCCATCCAAAGGCACCGTTCAAACATCGCACACCCCCCCCCCCTCCTCTTTTTCTCTCTCTCTCCGGAAAGCAAACAAAAATTGATGCCATGTATTGCACATGCTAGAATACCCTATTAGCATTTGTGGCCTAATGTAATGATAAATGGATCTTAGGAATGAATCTCACTCTGCACTGAACAACAACAAGAATGCTCCATGCATAATATAGTCCTTGATTTACAAAACAATAAGGAGCTAACCATAGATGATCGACTAAAACTTATCCCAGAGCATAAGCTTTTTTACTTTAAGGCACTATATCTATGGAAAACTCAAGGAGTAATTGAGACATACATTCAGTAACCTTCATGGAACCTGGAGAGTCCACATCCAGCCAAACATAAAATGTAGCATATAGGATAGCTATTCCAATAACAGCCATGCCAACCACCACCAATGCAGAGAAGCCGCCCGCACGAACAGCTATCTGTACATAATTCTCATTGATAGTGACATAATCCAATATTTTACCAACAAATAATCAGCACAGAAGAAGATGAAAAACCTGCAATGCCTCTCTTGCCGATCGTCTGGCAGCACTAGAGACTCGAACGTTTGCACGAACAGACACCCACATACCAACGTAGCCCGCAATACCTGAACACAAAGCCCCCAGAAGAAATGCAGCGACAGTGATAAAAGCAGATGCTGACCTGTACCAACGAGCCCAATGAATATGCTTGTCAATTGATGGATAAAAAAGAAGAGGAAAAGACTACACTCAACCAGTAACAGTGGAAATCACCTCCCCAGACCAGAAGATTCTTGTTGTGGTGAGGGAGTGCGAAACAGATAAATGCTGAGGATGACTAAAGCTAGTAATACTGCCATCTTGGAGATAGTCCCATACTGGGTCCTAAGAAAACCTTCCGCGCCATCACGAATAGCATCTGATATCTAAACAAGTGATATCATAAGTTCAAAATGGTCAGACGAAAAAAAAAAACTTAAGCCCAGAAGAAAGAACATAAATAAGAGGAAATAAGAAGCAAAACATATAGATGAGGTAATTGCCAAAAACAATGTACCTGAACCATCTCAGGAGGGCCCTCATCCTTTGAAAGTACCCACTTCGTGAGATGTGTTGACAAAAGGAAACTGATAATGCAAACAGAGAAGACGAACACTATGACTGGAGAAGTTTTTGCACCAATGTAAAAGACCCCTCCGAATACCAAAAGCAGCAATATAAGAAGAACCCGAACATTGATTCCCATCAACAAGCGGATAATCTGAAGAATAGAATGGGGTTAATATATCCCTGAGATTGAACTTAAGTCATAAAAAGCAAATAAAGATGCTCAACAGTCAACATACTGTTTATCATTCATCAAGCAAGAGAGTCAACCACTAAAAGAGGGTGTCAACAAGAAAAGCCACACGTATCCTTGAAAGCTTTACACAATTTGTAAACTATGATGAGCACGAATCAATGCTGAAACAAGAAATTGGGTAAAGTGGTATGGTTAAGTAAACCCAATATTGTAAAGGCAACCTATAAAATGCATCAAAATGCTGTTCCAATGGAATCGTTATCAAGTCAATGGCAGGTGGAGGATACAAGTAGGGAAGAAAATGGAAAAGATCTGACAAACTAACAGCATACACAGGGCTAAATGACCACCGCGACAGTAAAACCAAAGAAAGTTAACACTTTGATGAAAAAATTGCAGAAAAGAAGACAGCAAATCCTTACCCGTGGGGTGTGAGGCTTACTGCGCATGCTTGGAAACGTCCTGGGCTTGTCCTGGTAGGACTTCAAAGCTCCACTCTCCATGTCATCATCCATGGGAATCATTTGGGAGGAGTTCACTCTCCGTGCAACAGGAAAAGGGTTGTACTCACCAACTTGGGGCGAGTCCCCCCCTAAACCTGGTCGCTGAATTTTGGTACTCGTGCTTCAGCCACCAGGAGCAGAATCTGCAAGCCCAAATCTAGGATGAGTTTTCGAGTTTAAAGAAAGAGTACAGCTCCGCTCTCCTTCTAGTTAAGCAACTTCTTCCCTAGTCCTTTACCAAGAAATCTAAACGAAGGCAAGACTACTTTAGACACGGTTTTACCCAGCCAAGAACAAATGCCTGAAGAATCTGACATCAATAAGTCATTAACACCAATGTCCATGGCACTCTAGTATCCAGCACGTATCACATACAAAAAGGAAACTAACAATCGACATAGGAAAAGCAAACTCGCACAATGCCCAGCATAACCGCAACACAGGTACATGACCAAATAGCGAGAGGTTTCTACCGCAAATCCGCGACCACGACCAAATCATCGAAATCCAGCGGTCACATTCTTCGGGCTCGTCTCGACCAAACCAGCCGCGTGACACAAAACGGGGAAAAGAGACTGAGATAAAAGCCCGCTCGGAGTTGAGCAGACACGAGTGGCGCAGTCGGGGGCACTGAAAGCAAAACAGGGACGCGAAACCCCAAGATCTGTTCAAAATCCGACACCACCGACCAGTCGAGGCCACGGCGACGAACTCCCGAGGGAAGATCTAAGGCAGCGGCGACTCGGCATATCTCGGGATAGACTTGCAGATCGAGGGAAGCGGTGCATTCTCGAGGCGAGATACGGGAAAAAAAGGAAGGGATTCCGGGAAGTCACCTGGTTGGCTGGCTAGCGGCGGCGGGAGAGAATGGGGCGCCCGGCTGTGTATCGTGGCCCGAGGCCCGAGACGCCACTGATTGATTTCGGACTGCAAATGAAGTCGACGGGAGGCGCAGGATCGATCGGAATCCGAGTCAACTCAGCAAATGGATGGGTGCGGGGGCTCCCTCTGGCACCGAAGAAACTACAAACTCCCTCGCTCCTCGTCCTCCCTTCTTCTTCTTCTTCTTCTTCGGTTTCTGATTTCTCTTCCTTCTTCTTCCTTTTTATTTATTTATTTTTTTTTCGTTTTGGTCTTGGCTGCGTTTTTTCACCAAAATGTTTAAAAGTTTTGCAGTCGATACGCTCTCTTCGGCGTATTCGCTTCTCTCTCTCAGACAGGTCACGATCTCCAATGCCGTCCCGCCACGTAACCAATCAATTGCAAAGCTCGATCGGGTTGGTTGCCATGTCATCTTTTCTGCCTCTCTTTTTCTCTCTCTTCCCCGTTGAAAATTCTTTATCTAATTGTTCTGGATAATTCTGTAGTTGTGAAAAAAAATATAATAATAATAAGACAAACGAAAAATTCTACGGTTATGAAGTATCTGTGCAAGCGTCAGAAGAAGCAAAATTTAGCGAATGTGGAAACAGTGATGGCCTTCTTTTAGGGGAAAAAATAAACCACCTACTCCTTCTACAACAGAAATGAAATAAATCCCACTAATCTCCTCCTTACATATTGGGCCTTGCTTAAGAGTTACAACAACTTATAACTCTTGAGTCTAGACTTATTAGTGAACTCGAGATCTGATACCATTTGTTGAGAGTGTGTAGCAGAAGCTCGATAGCTTTTGCTTAGGGAGATCGCTAAAAAGGAGCTCAAATCCTAACTAGTCAAAAAATCGTCCTATGTTTGCATGATTAATATTTATTTTGCTCTACTATATTGGTTTTTGTTAAATTTACATAAGATGGGAGATTATTTTATCATGTTGCATTAATCCGACATTGTTTGGGCTATTATTGTTCTCGTATCAAAGTGGTATCAAAGTCAATGATTGTGGTTTCCGGACTAGTAGGCTCTCTGGTGTAACGACATGGACCCGTAAGGATGATATTGGGTCAGAAAGATACTTGAATTAAAAGAGAGCGGGCCTAACACTAATCTCACGCGTGAGGGGAAGATTGTTATGATGCATGGAAGTCCCATGTCAAAGAATTGATATGGTGTAAAGTAATTAATATATCATAATTGGCTCATAACTCGTTAATGTAAGCTCGTGAGTAAATGTGGATTCAATTAGATATATTTATGGAGTTCGGATATGGACTCCCTCTTGGCGATCTCCCTAAGCAGAAGGTATCGGAGTTTTGTTACGCACTCCCAACAACTTCCCCATCAAATCATGTGAATTAGTTGATGTTTACGTCAAAGCTATCGTTTTATTGTGGTCCAAGTACATACGCTGGAACGGATGCGAAATTACGGGCCGGTAATGATATCGTCCGATAATAATTTCCAGACAAAGTGCTAAAGATTGCTCAATTACTTTATGAGTGGTACTGCACCATTGTTTCGACTGGAAACATTAAATAGCTTCGAACGCACGATAATTATTGTAACAATTGCGACAGATTTCGAGCCATGGACAAAGGAGAGCTTTCGCCCATTGAAGCAAGCTAGCCACGTCCCCAATCAACGTCAAACAAATCCAGCAACAAATCCCTCTCCATACCAAAAGCCCTCTGATCAAAGCAAAGCTACAGCAGGAGGCCAAAACCAGTCATTGCGTCCCGTATGACATCAGCTGCTCAAGGGCATACGGGACGCCGATCATCTTGCCACAAAAAAAGAAGAAGAAGGTACATCTTCCATGTTCCGATGACACGATTGATAAGAGGCGCGACGTCATTTCTAATCTTCGAAATCTTTCCTTCAAATGAATGAGGAGTTGGCTGAGACGGGCAAAGTCCAAAAACCACTCGCCTTTCAGCCTAACCGCGACCAACCAAGCAACCCAAAAATGGATCCTGCTTCTGCAAGAATCCACCATATCAGTCTCGTAGCCACATGCATAATTGCATTTTACCTTCAGCGGTTGAGCGATCACCTTTCCACATAGAAAAGCCGAGATCTTATTCTCGATCAACTCAAATGACCAAATTAAATTAAATTAAATTAAATTAAATGATCCCTTTGAGTGGTACAAAATACATTTGAGCATTAGTTGACAATGCTCTCTAACCTACTTTTAAAATGAATGTAAAGTATTTATGAGCTCAGTTTGATGGAATTGAGGTGCAGTTAGACCCGTTAAACGGGTGGGTCGGGTCGAGTTTGGGTCGGGTCATAAATGGTCCGACCCAAATCGACCCATTTAACCCGTTTATAACCCGTTTAATGCAATGCAAAAATTTTGACCCATACCCTACCGATCCATACCCAACCCATACCCGACCCATTTAATTAAACTTAATTTATTATATATATAGATATATATATTTAAAAAAATGGTATTGCTAAAATAATTTTATAGAACACAAATTTAATTGACAATTTTAAAAATAAATATTTTAAAAAATCGAATTTTAGTTATTTTAAAAAAATAAAATTTTAATTATTTTAATTTTTTAAATATAACTTTTCTTTTTCTTTTTTTCTTTTTTTTTTTCTTTCTTCTTCTTCTACTTTTTCATTGGCCGGCGGCCGGCCACGACGACGGTCGGCGGCCGGCCAACGCCGAGCCTCGAGCTCGCCCCGCTCGCGACGCCGGCGAGCTCGAGGCTCACCAGATCCGGCGAGCTCGAGCTCGCCCGATCTTCGGCGAGCTCGAGTCTCGCCGGATCGGCGAGGCTCGAGCCTCGCCGAGACGTCGGCCGAGCCCCCGCCTTGCCGGATCGGGCGAGATTCGAGCTCGCCGACGTCGGCGAGCTCGAGCTCGCGGATCCGCCGAGCTCGAGCTCGCCCGACGCCGGCGAGCTCGAGTCTCGCCGGATCGGCGAGCTCGAGTCTCGCCGGACATCGGCGAGGCCTCCGCCTCCCGGATCCGGCGAGCTCGAGGCTCGTCGACGTCGGCGAGGCCTCCGCCTCGCCGGATCCGGAGCTTGAGGCTCGCCGGCGTCGGGCAAGGCTCGAGCCTCGAGGTCGCCGGCCGTCGCCGCGCCGGCGACCGAAGGAAGAGGAAAGAAAAAAAGAAGAAAGAAAAATAAAAAAAGAAAAGAAAAATAAATGGGTTGCACAACTCATCTTTAGACTTTAATGGGTTTGTAAATGGATCTTAAATGGGTACCCATTTAAGACCCATTTATTTTAGTTCTTTTATTTTTAAAACCCATCAGATACCTTATTTCTCAAGGCCTGACCCATTAACGACCCATTTATGCTTAAATGAGTCCATAAATGGGTTGCAGAACCCATTTAACACTTCTAGGTGCAGTGCCTCAGATTAAGTACACGGTTGTCTGCGGCTACGTTTGGTTAAGCATTTGTAAAGAGTTTTGAGCCCAATACAAATGTTGAAAGTCCAAAGCTACTTGAGAAAATGTAATTGTATTTGGTAAAAAAAAAATTGTAAATGGATTTTGAGTTAAATGTGCGTTTAGTAAAAAAAAACTTTCACAATGGGTTTTGATGGGTATAATATAGGCATATATATATATATATATATATATATATATATATATATATCTTCTTTTTTTTTTTTTTGAAAATTGAACTAAACCATTTGTCAGACCGGCGAAGGGCTATGGCCGTTGACGGGTTAGATTTGGCATTGGCGGCTGTCGGCTGAGGTCGCTCGAGGTAGGTGACCTCCGGCGAGGGTCACGCGACCCAGCCAAGGACTGTCGGTCGGGCGACCTCGGCAAATGGTCACTCGACCCAGGGGCCTCACTTGGGTCTTGCAGCGTCAATCCTTCCATTCATCAGAACATTCTCTTGAAAGTGGTCGTCATCCAGCCATCTCCTTTAGGTTAATGGAGTTGAAAAGGTGATGGTGCATATCCAATTACATGTATTGTAATTAACCATTTGAAAAAATTCCGACATACTTTCGAACGGAATTTGAGCATTTTGATGAGCCGCCTAATTCACAAGACACGTAGAGAGCTCACCAATTTAAATTTATTCCAATTTCCTTGAAGCAGCACATATACCCCATATGAAATTCAGAAACTGTTTATAAAAGCATCTTCGGGACACTGATCATCATTTTCACTCTACTTTCCCATAACAAGCTTGAATAGAAGCTGCTTCCATACTATCCTTGTCTACTCCAGCGTTGCACATGTTTGCCATGGCTCTGGTGTATTGCATTCCATACTCCCTCAGGCGTCCACAGTATTGCTGGTAAGTCCTCACCTATCCATCAGAACGAACAAATTTGACATTAGAAACTGTTCACGGGATAAATTAGCTGTGATTACACATGTATCATGTAGGGATCGGAGAAGTAATTGATGAGGAGATCATTGAGACTCACAAATGTCTTGAGGCAGTCCCAGTCATCGACGACAGGTTGGTCTTTAGGTCGAACGGCGGTTAATATGCTTTCCACATTGAAATCACCGAACAGGTGGTTGACAATTTGGCTGATGCTGCGGTCAACATGCGATCGGTGAGCAATTTGTTCGTCCAGTCTCTTCTGTGCTTCCACACTCTCAGCAGTATCTTTCGGAGATTTTTGCACCTACAACCACCCTCAAGTAGTCAATCGACAAGGTGTCCCAATATGAAGAAGCAAGACAGACATAGCAAGAAACATTCGTTCAAAAGAATCACATTTTTTTTTTTTTTTTTGCTTAATTACTAGTCAGAATAGATAGATTAATATGCAACATAATCAATGGTTATAAAGACGGACCTGGTGCTGGAAAAAGACCAAATCAGCATCCCGTTGGGGAACCGCCTGGGAATTCGAAGTGGAGAGCTCCCCCAAGGGAATGGAAGCTACATTATTGGAGCGTCGGCCCATGTAAGTAGAGAGGAAGGCCTTGCTGAGAATAGTGTCGCCATATTGCATCACATGGGACAGATTGGTCCTATCCTTCACCTTTAAGTATTGCTCCTGCAATGTTTCCTTCCCCAAATCGTTGGCTTCACTGTTCTCACACACCCAAATTAAGATTAATGGAGACAGAAACATAGAGAACAGAGAATGAGTACATGTGCATTTGACAAAGGGATCACGCCCCGCATATAGAGACAGACACAAATACTTATCTTGATATTTGCTCATCTAGCTAGCCTTTTTTTTTTTTTTGAAACTTTGCATTTTGTGATTGCATGTGTAATTTCAAAGTAGGGAAGTGACGTAACAGTACCTGTCCTCCATCCAAGCGATGCTGTAGAGATCCCCCAAGCAAGTGCCATACTTGGCGGGATCGCCGCCAATAGGCACGCGCCCTGGTGGGCCACTAGGGCAGTAGTAGGCCCAGCTGTTCTCCTCGGCGTTGGATGCCGTGGTCGCATAGATCCCTAAGTCCCTGGGGAGTAACCCTTGCAGTATGCTCCCTGCCTCACATGCCTCTATATATAGCACCATGTTCTTGTACTTCTTCGCCTTGTACATTTGCCTCAGCACATTCACAAAGTCGTCTGCGTATATATAGTCCCCCGCGGGCGTGGTCATAACTCCTGTGGTCCCATGGCCGGAGTAATAGAAGAAGACGTGGTCATTTGGTCCACTGTTCAAAACCTTGCCACTGCCCCCGTGGAGAGCCGTCTTGTTCCCGAGAAGGACTGCATACAAATTGGCTGCTATGATCTCATCACCGGTGTAGTCCTGCAATATTGCCTTATTGGTTAGTTACGGTCGAAAATCGATCACCTGATATGGATCCTCCTACGCGGTAGATGTAAAAGGTAGCTAGCTAAAGAGTGTTGAACTAAGACCTTAAGAACTCCTTTGTAGACATTGGGGCCGTTGGGTTTGTTGACAATGATACCCTTGGTGGGATTTTTCTGGTGATTGGCGATGTCGTCATAGATGAACACGATAATGTTCTCATCTTTCAATCCATTTGCCTTAAGGATTTGGTAGGCATGGCACACGTCAGCCTGCATAGACACACATCACACAAGTCATTCCATTTCATTATATATTTTATAAACATAACAAAGAGAATATGGTGATATACTGTAGCTGACGCTCTGAGAGTGGTGGATCACCTGGTGCCTGAAGTTTTGATAACCGCTGGATCCGGCGACTAGAACAGCCCATCGTGTGCTTGTTCCATTACCATAATCACCACCCGACTTGGACACAATTTCTTGAAAGCTCCTCCGACTCTCGCTCACATCTGTTATCGTCAGTGCTGTAAGGAGGAGAAAAGGGACGAGGCTGCCATATAAAGAGGTCATCATCATCAGATGGAGAGTTTGGAGAAGATGAAAAATAAGAACAAAAATATCCAGATAATCCCGCTCTCAGGGTAGTGACGACAGATCTTGCTCTATACTCCGCATCGAATGTATTGAGGGAGGATGGACAACAATAAACGCAGCTGATAAAACGAAAGAAAAGGATAGAATTTCTTATTCACGGTATGTTTTTATTGGGATTTGGAATTACTCTTTATAAGCAAATAAGAAATAAATCAAAACAAAGTTACAAAAGCGTTAACAAATCAATTGCATTAAAGCAGTCACAAAACAATGACTCTGAATATATCCCAAAGATCACTTTCCAAATTCAAGCTTCTTTTGGTAATCCATCTAGGAAATTTGTGATATTTTATTCATTCTTTGGTGAATCACAATAAGAAACTATCATGTTCATTATTTAATATGGACAGTATATTAATATAAATGAACCTAAAAATACACAAATAGACTTAAGGATCTCCCATGATTCTCTATTAAAGAAATTGCAAATGCATAACGAAGATAACCTCCATCAATAAATCAATAATTATCATATGATCTAAAGCTTAAAAAATAAAGATGCTCATTGTAACATTCCAAAGCCACATATTCGACTTTGACTATAAATGTAAACGATCTACAATAGGTGAGGATTGCAAAATTTAATAAGAGAGATAAAACATGATCATTCACCATTGCATCATCCGCCACCACGGCACCTCGACGTCTACTACCACGTCACCTACCATATCAGAGTTGAGGGTTGATCATTGACCAACTATTAACCGTTGACCACAATCGTTGATCATTGACTAGAGTTGACCAATCGCTTCTCCAGGTATTTTGACGTGTTGATTCATTTCTGGTATTCTTTGCTCCATGGGAAGCTGATGCTAATGCTCACAAGTTCGTTGAAAATCATGATATGCGTGTTATGCAATATTTAATGGCGCTTAATGATGACTTTAAACCTATACGAGTTTCATTCCTACATATAGATCCATTACTTTCGACTTGAGGCAATTGTTTTAGAGTTATTGATTAAAGAGGCTTAGATTGCTACTTCATAGGCGCACCGTCTGATTTTATCCACTCCTACATATGCGATACTTGCCATGCCTGCCTCTTCCTCATCCCAGAGTAAATATTGCTCGTATTATCATTGGTTGGTCACTTTGCGTCTACTTGCTATTGGTGACAACCTGGGCAACCTATAGGGACAAGCAACTGACAGGTCCACTTGCACACTCATCTACCGTTGCTGTTACTATGGAGGTTTCTTCCAATAACTCGTTTGTTACTTTGTCATTAGAGGATCTTTGCTCCATTCTTCGAGAATTCGGTACCTTTAATTTTTCTATCCTTAGCACTTATGCTCTGTTTGTGACTCCAAGTACTTCTAATTCATGGTTTTTTGATTTCCCTTGTTGCAATCACGTGACTTTAACACCAAATTGTTTAAGTCAAAGTCGTTACTTTCACAAATACCTATTATTCATACAGCTAATAACTCATAGATGCTAGTTAACCATAGAGGAAACATTTCAATGTCCACATTGTCACCATCAAACACTTTTGTGATTCTTAGACTCTCCTTAAACTAGACATATGAGGGTCAACTATGTGAACTTGGCTTTGATATTCACTTTTTCTCTAATGGTTGTCATGTATAGGATCCACGAATGGGACAAATAATTGGGATAGGCCTAAAGTGAAACGGCTATTCGAGCTTATCTCCTTAAAGATTCCAAATGCTCTGAGTAACTATGCTACCACAATATCATTTGAAACTTGACATTCTTGTTTGGATCATACTTCATTTTCTAGATTAAGTCATCTAATTTCTAGTGGTCATTTAGGTTTTGTTGATAATAAATAGTTTGATTGCTTGCCAAGTAAGTTAGCAAAATATCACATGTTACCTTTTGATCTTAGTGAATCTGTCTCTCATGCTCCCTTTGATTTAATTCATTTTAACATTTTGGGCCCACTCCTACTCCTACTATGGGAGGATCCCGCCACTTTGTGATTTTTGTGGATGATCATTCTCATCATACATGGTTCTACCTTATGAAGCATTGATTTAAATTGCCTTGTATTTATCGTGATTTTGTTGCCATGATCAAAATACAATTTTCTCAAAACATCAAGATCTTTTGTGTTGATAATGCTATGGAATATAAAGATGCAAAATTTCTTCGAATTATTTCTCAAGATGGTACTGTCATTAATTGCTCTTGTCCAGGGACTTCTCAACAAAATAGTTGAGCATAGCACAAACATCGACACATCTTAGATGTTGTTTGCACCCTTTTAATCTCAGCCTCTTGTTTGGAACAGTTCTAGGGAGAGGCTTCTCATATTGCTGTATGTACTATCAATCGTACTCCATCACCTATTATAGGTAATATATCTCCGTATGAGCTCTTGTATGGTAGTGGTCCTAATTATAATTTTCTTCGAGTCTTTGGGAATGCTTGTTTTTTCCATCTTCTTCCAAATGAACGCACGAAATTAGAACCTCGTCCTTGTCTATGTCGTTTCCTTGGGTATAGGATTGAGCACAACGGGTATTGATGTTGGGATCCTATCTCTAATAATCTCCATATATCTCGTCATGTTACCTTTTGGGAATACAAGATGTTCTATTGGCTTCATCCCTTTGACTTCTCTCTGGCTCTTTTCTTTTTTACCAATTCTTTGGTGGATCTATTTCCTAAAGATACATGATTGAATCTTCCTTTTCCGAGTTGTCTTCTTCTAATCTTGATGCATGTACCTTTGGTAATACCACTTTGGTAGCTCCTGAGTTGACTACCATCCGCAGATTCTTCACCATTGATAATTCCCTCTTCTCCTGTTTGTTGCTCCACCTGAGTAAGTCAACTTTCTATTCGTGATTTTCATTGTTACTCTATTATTGCTTCCCTTCGTGAGCCTCGTACATGGAGAGAAGCTTGAACTAAACCCCTTTAGCAGCAAGCAATGACAGATGAGTTGGTAGCGTTAGACAAATCTCATATTCGGGAATTGGTTGATTTGCCTACTGTAAAGTCAGCAGCTATAGATTGTAGATAGGCATATAAAAAGTAAGACTAATGCAGATGGTATAGTGGAATGCTACAAAGTTAGACTAGTAGCAAAAGATTTCACTTAGGAGTATGGAATTGACTACAACGAGACATTTGCTTCAATTGCACGTCTAACTTTAGTTCGAAGTCTTCTTGCTATTGCAGCTATTAAACAATAGCCTCTATTCCAGATAAATGTTAAAAATGCCCTTTTAAATGGTGGTCTTACTAAGAAAGTATATATGGAGCCAACTCCTAGGCTACGTTGCACCAACACATGACATGGACACGCGACACGACATGACATGTCATTTCTCAAAAATAGAAAATTGCGACATGCTGGGTCACGTAGTATATTAAATACATATTTTTATTTTTAATTAATTTGATTCAAATTTATAAATAAATAAATAAATAAAACCTACAGTGGATTTACACTAATCACTCAACATACGCACAATATTTTTATTTTTCAAAATTACTTTTTAATTTCATTTAATAATTTTTTCGATTAAATTTCCACCCCTCCCCCTCCCCCTTCCCCCCCCCTAAAACTCCCTTCCCTCGTTCTTTTCCCTCTCCCCAATTTTTTTTTCACTTTCTTTTCCCTCCACGCGACAGGCTTCACTTCCCCCTCCCTCTTGTCACTTCCCCCTCCCTTTTTTATTCTTTTATTTTCCTTCTTTAAACCCTAACCCTAGCAGTCCCTTCTTCTCCTCCTCCTTGCCACAGCCGGAAGACGCCTTTCCTCTTCTCTTCCTCTTCCTCTCGATCTCTACTTGCCAAGGATGGAAAGCGCGGTCCCTGTGCGCCGAGAGGCTACACACCGCCGCAAACTCCTCCTCCTCCTCCTCCTCCCCCTTACCGCTGTAGCTGCCACCGCCACCGCTGCCACCACCGCCGCCGTTGCTCGACGATGCCGCCCTCCTCCACGTGCACCTCTCTCATGAAGTTCCTCCTCATGGCCCTCGCCTCAGTCTTTTCTCTTTCTTTGGCTGTCTCTTGCCGTCTGCTTGCAGCCTCGTCACTACTCCCTCGCCCTCGCCTCCACCCTCCATTCTCTTTCGGACACGCGTGTCAAAACGTGTCGATAAAAGTTGATCACGCGTCGACAAATCTGACACACGGTCAACATATGTCTGAGTGTGTCAACGTGTCCGACACGCTTAGACACGTGTCGGACACGACACGGAAGCACATATAGTGTGTCCGTGCATCATAGCTCCTAGCTACACTATTGATTCTAATAAATTATGTTGCTTATGTAAAGTTTTATATGAACTGAAATATGTCGTGCATGGTATTCTAAGTTCAGTTCCATCATGGAACGTCTATTGCTTTAGATCCAGTCCCATGACAATTCTCTATTCATTCAGAAAACTTATAGTGGATAAATTATATTACTATTATATGTAGAACATATAGTTATTATTGGCTATGATCATATTGGTACTACAAGACTCCGGCAGTAGATCAGTCAATTGTTTGAAATGAAAGTTATTGGGTGACTCCATTACTTTCTGGACTTGGAGGTTGCCTCAGAATCCTTAAGTTATTAGCTTTCTCAAGCAAAATACACCATTGATCTTCTTTCTCGCATGAGATTCACTAATACCAAAACTGCTACAACTCCAATTGAGGCAAATGCCAAATTTGATGCAAACGATAGAATTGCTCTTTTGAATCATACACTTTATTGATAGTTGGCTAGCAGTCTTGTATACCTCGCTGTTACTTGTCTTAACATTGCCTATGCCGTTTACTTAGTTAGTCAGTTCATGACCACATTGCGTACAACTCACTTTGCTACCTTATTTCATGGTCTTCATTTTTCTACCAACTCTACTTTGGAGTTAAAGGCTTATTCTAATGTTGATTGGGC
This sequence comes from Eucalyptus leucophloia subsp. euroa, assembly GCA_017140325.1. NCBI lineage: Eukaryota > Viridiplantae > Streptophyta > Magnoliopsida > Myrtales > Myrtaceae > Eucalyptus > Eucalyptus leucophloia. The sequence continues at coordinate 36,744,794 of CM029477.1, forward strand.
TAGTAAACCTCTTGATCGTTTTTGCCAACTCTACTTTGGAGTTAAATGTTTATTTTGATGCTGATTGAGCTGGTAACCCTCTTGATTGTTACTCCACTATAGGCTACTACTTCTTTCTTGGTATCTTACTCATATCATGGTGTAGCAAGAAACAGACCATTGTCGCTCAATCTAACACTGATGCGTAATATCGTGCTCTTGCTGATACAACATCAAAATTACTTGATTACGATGGTTATTAGAAGACATAGGAGTTCATCATAATTAGGGGTATGCATGGTTTGGGTGGGCAGTTCCCACCTTAGAACCGGAAACCACCCGTTAATGACTGGTTTCTAAAAATTGGAATCGAAAATTGCTCGTTAGTTGCATGGACTGCCAGGGAAACAGATCAGTCTGGTTCGTTTCCCGAGTGGATCCATGGAATTGATTAAGAAGCTTTTTCTTCCCTTTTTTGTCTTATTTTATTTCTTTATCGAATTCTTCATCCCATTACCTAGAAATAGGACAGTAAACCTAGAATGCCACAGCTCCTATAATACCGCATGCTCAAACAAAAGACCCATCGTCAGACCTCCATCTTTGGTTGCCTCCGACCACCAAATGGGAATTTGCCGGCATTCATCCTCATCATCATCCTTTTAAGGCTTACGATTATAGCTCCATCACAAATACAAAGGACATTCACAGAGATATGACCAATGCACAAAGCAAAGGTAACCAAAGATTGAAGAGATTCAGACTCAGTAGATATTAAATCTGATTGAAAATATACCTAGTAATGAACAAAAAGCCTATACCACACACCATATATTCATGTACTCCTTTTGACAATTCGAAATCAGAGATTATTCCTAACAATTTTGGTTTAGGAATTTCTTCAAACATGTGGCGGGCATGGATTGAGAGGGTGATATTGCATAATTTTCGCACTCAAATTCAGGCATATCCTGAAATTAGAGATTAATCATAACAATTTTTTAAATTAAAAATTAATATATTATTATATTATAATCGGTCCAGTCCGGGTGGGCAAGTGGGCAGATCTGCCAATGGAACCGGGTACCAGACCGATACCCACCGGTTCCCATATTGGAATCAGGAATCGGATCAGTTCCCTTAAGAACTACTAGTTCAGCGGTTCCAGTCCGGTTCCGAGCGGTCTGGGTGGGTCCTAGTCATAATGGTGGAATAATTATCCATCGTGACAACCAAAGTGCTATTCAAATAGCTCATAGTGATGTTTTCCATGATCGTAGCAAGCACATTGAAATTAACTCGATTGGGTTAGACATAGGATGCTCGATGTCCACGACAGCGATTTTCGCCCAAAATTAGCTGGATAGACTTAATTGGCAAAATTGAAAAGTTCAATTCAATACAATTGACAAAAGTACTATAGCTTTATAACTTTTTGAATAATTTTCCATGCTTTGACATGTTATCTTGCTACATTCTGCATTGGCGCAATCTTTCATACATGCTGCGATATTCACTGGTTGAGATACATGCTGTGAATTGCTGGAGCGATTACACGAGAAGCTGCAGGGACTTACTGAGTGCGCTGGAATCACGCCGGCGCTGGACTTGCTGGTTTTGCTCGCAAGACAGACTGTGACCGGTGACGATGGCTGGTAGGTTTGTTGTGGCGTCGGGCAGAGAAGTCTGGGTCTCTAGAAAATGCAGCCGCTTGCTGGCACTGTTGGTGGCTCTGAGACGCACGGTAAGGAACTGGCACGGCGTGGCCTCTGATCGTGCCGGTGGACTGACTCGGTGATGCTCGGGAAAAATCGACCGGCTCTCTTGCTCTTCCCACTGAGAGAGCTTGTTTTCCCCGTTCAGAATGTACCATTGTGCGCAAAACAGAAATCCGATGTTTTTAGTGGCGAGTAAAAAGGAAAAAGATATTAAGAGAACTGTCTCGCTGAATCCACCACCGAAATCCTTCAAGCGGCTGCTTAAAACCAAAGAAAGGTGCCCACTACATAGCATCTAAAATTATGCAGCCCTTTCTCTGGCTTTAATATTCACCAAAACCTAGAGTGAAGGATAAAGAATCGGTGGAGGTTCTCAGCTGACTTCACCAAAAAATGTCTTCTTGTATCCTTAGCTGCGTGTGCCCCCTCAAAGTCTAAGCGGTGGATGAATGTTGACTGACTTTACCCTCCCAACTCAGTCGTGATCTCCTCTTGCCGAGGGAGGGACCGCAGGTGTTATGTCTTGTGAACGTGAGGACGCCAAATGCGGAGGGCGAAACAGAGAGTGGAAGCTTCAGGATGCACGGTTGCGCGTGCGGTCCAGCCGTGAGGAGTGCGGTGCACGGAGCGGGAAGTGCACGGCGGTAGGAACTCGCCCTCTCTAAGATCATGTCTTCCCCTCCTGCAAACTGTGTCTCTTCTATTGCGTATGTCTCTCTATCTTTTGTGGCCGTCTCTTTTCTCTGTATTGTGCAGCGTGTGTTCTCAGCCTCCTGCCCTGTGAGCAAAGATCTTCACATATCTTTGTAGGCCTACCCTCTTTTTCTCTCTTGCAACCCTTCTTTCCTTCTGAAGAATAATCATATATTATCTTTTTGCTCTTCGGCAAGTATGAGATATACCTTTGCATGGCCGAATAGATTGATCGCAATTTTCTTTCCTTTCTTTTTAATCCTGCCATTGCCCACGTTGTCCACCTGGCTGGTGACCAAATCTTCCTCCAATTTCAATTCATTTGCTCTCAGTCATGTGTGTCGTATCTTTCCTCCTAATGGCCAAGATTCGCACATAGTATTTCCTTGATTTCCAAATTTGATTGAAGAATTTAAATCCGCTTTAAAGTTAATGTTACGAGTATTTTAGTTTCCATTAAATTTATCGTCAAATTGTTAAGTTAGATAATACGTAATAATTAGTGAATGTACTAGTTTGGGGTCTTACCTTCCATTTGTCATAGATATACTAACATGTGATTTTTTGTGATATTAATTCAATTTAATAGAAACAAACGGAAGGTAAACTTATCACAAACATATTACTTTGGAGATTTTAGTGGTTAAAATATTAATTTGAGATTTTTTATGATAGTAACCCTTTAATTTAAGACATCTGTGTCCTATGCTCATCCTATGCTCATGGCAAGTTCAACCATATAGAAGGAAACATTCGCTTGGCTGAATTTTTATTCCAATAGGCTTTCTCCGATTGGTTACTTAGGATCAAAACGTTCCCACGCTAGTCCGATTAGAATGCAATTATATGAAACAATTATTATTAATGCTATTAAATGACAAATGCTCCTGTTATGCAAAAATATAAATGAAAAATTCCGTGGTTATAAAGTATCTGTAAGTGTAAGCTTTATAAGAAGCAAATCTTAGTGAATTTGGAAAGAATGATCTTCCTTGGGAAAAGTACATGAATTTATCCTGATCAATTTTATTGCTCAAAGTACACTGCGTTTTAAGTTCTAACCCCTTGTAGATTCATTCATAATTATATAGATATAACATAAAAAGTGTTATGAAATACATGAATGAATAGAATACATGAATAGATATTCATTATATTCATCTTATCTAATGTACTTATTATGGTACATTTGTATCATATATTATAAGTACATCTCCCTATACAATGAATGTTCATCTCCTTTATCCAGTACATGTATCATTCGACACATTGATATTAATGATAAGTACATTCTTGTTTTCCTATAAATAGGAGTTTAGTTTTGATGTACAATTAAATAACAATCACAATACGGTGAAATATCTGGCTTTCTCTACTATCTCTGGTGTTCACTTGCTTTCTCTTCTCAATCTCTTCTTTATTATATATTTGTAACGCAATATTTTACAACACGTTATCAGCACGAAGATCTACCGATTGAGTAAGTAATTTTTGCAAGATGGGTATTCTTTTTATTGATCAACTTATACTTTGTCTTCTTCTATCAATTCGTCATTTTTATTTTTCTTGGTCTGAAGCCAAATTTAAGGATTTATTTTTGCAAGAATTATGACAAATATTGAAAAGCCCAAATTTCATATCTTTGAAGTGAGTGGAAAGAATTATATATCCTGGTGCCTTGACATGGAAATGCACCTCCAAGGGCAAGGTCTTGCTAATACAATTACAGAGGATGGAATCTCAAATGAAAAGGATAAATCAAATGTGCTAATTTTTATTCGCCGTCATTTGCATGAGAGCCTGCAGATTCAATATTTATCCGTTCGAGACCCGCATATCTTGTGAAGGAGGTTGAAGGATAGGTATGATCATACCAAAACTATTATCCTCCCTCAAGCACAATATGATTGGCAAAATCTCAGACTACAAGATTTTAAATCAGTGTCTGACTATAATTCTGCTTTATTTGATATCGTTTCTCGGCTTGAGTTATGTGGTATCAAAGTCGCTGATGCAAATTGTTAGAGAAAACGTTCTTCACCTTCCATGCTTCAAATATTGTATTGCAACAGCAATATCGGCATCGTCAGTTTGCCACATACTTTGAATTAATTTCTGTGCTTCTTACTGCTGAGCAAACTAATGAATTGCTGCTAAAAAAATCATGATCTTAGACCTGCTGGCTCAAAAGCATTGCCTAAAGCACATGCTAACTTTGAGAAAAATACTGGCTATTTTAAAAGCTATAAGCGTAGGCAAGAACATAATCCTAGAAGGGATGGTAAGAAATTTAACCACCCTAGGAAATCAAATTTTAACCTGAATCATGGCAAAGAAAAGAGGCCAAAGAAGGTGATTAATGAAAGTACTTGTCATTGCTGTGGCATGAATGGGCACTAGTCACGTATCTGTCGTACGCTAAAACATTTTGTTGACTTATACCAGGCATTTTTAAAGAATACGGCTAAGTGTGGTGAATCTCATGCCATTGAAATTAATCCTACTATCATAACCACTGTTGAGGCCAACAATATCTCCGTTGGTGGGACTGCTCTTGCTCTTGAAGTAGCAAATGCATCATTGGATGTCTCTAATTTCTTTGAGGACCTCTAATTACTTAGATGAATCAGATTGGTGGATGATAATTTGAATTTTGAATTTTATGTTGTTTCTTTTTAAATGTATTACTTTTTTATTGTTCTTTATGAAATGCTTATAAACCTTATATAATATTTATTTTTGAAATTTTATTCGATTATATTGAAATAGCTAGTATAAGCACCTAAAGGGGGTGAATAGGGGCACAAACAATTTATCGAGATACGGAAGCAATTCTAGGCAAACGATAAAAAGGAAGTTCTCTATTGATTAACAAAATGAAGTACGATCAAAGTTAAGAGAGTAAGGAAGAGAAAATTGAACACAAGGTTTATAGTGATTTGGCTTATTCCAAGCCTACGTCCACTCTTCCGCACTGACAGCTCACCGGCTGGATTTCACTATGAACAAAAGAGAAATTACAGCACAGCTTTTCCTTGATTTCACAGTGTAGATGTTCTACCACACCTTCTCAAGGTTTCTCACAAATATAAACTCTCTTTTGTATATAAAGTTTCGCTCAAAGGAATTGTCTAAACAACAAGGAGCTTCAAACACTTTGGATTTTTTCTATTGCGCACACCTCGAACAACTTAGAACGTCTTCCTTATATACTCCTTTATGCCATCATACCCGTTGGCACTTACCAAAGGAATTTCTCCAATCTACCCGTTGGACGAAATCAATTAGGAAGATCATTCGAGCTATTAAAGGAACGTGTCGATAGCCCATCAATCCTGTTCGCCCATACAATCAGGATCTCGGTTTCCATAAGTAGAACATTCCAAGAATATTTAGGCAATCATCGGTTCCTTAATCTTCGAGTCAATCTCGATCAATCAAAGAATTCCGTTGTGTCTTTTCCAGCCAAGAGATCTTCTCCAGTTGATAAGGTCATATCCTTAACGAAACATCCAGTTCTGGATAACCTTTCTTCAACGGATTAGAAACTGTCAATGAGGATAGACTTTGAGTCTTGAGTCTGGCTGTCTGGAGGTCATCAGACTTTAAATAGCGAGTACGCAAGCCTTCGACTAGAGGCGATGGAAACGTTTTGTCAGCTTCAAAACACTTCAAGAAGATTTCTCCAACAATCTCCCCCTTTTTGATGGTGACAAAACTTTCCTGCAGATTTGGACAACTTTGACCTGTAAAACATTTCTTACACACATATGCATATCTTATAGAGATAAATGGCTAAATGAATAACACTAGAATCTGCAACCACAGAAAATAGGTTAGTCTAGTATGCGATAAAACTATCCATAAGATATCAATAGTAGTTAATAGAAGCAGTCAAGTCTAAGTCTAGTTCAGTTCTCATCCAGACACAAAAACAAAGTCAAACAGATCAAAATAATCCAACAAAATCCAACAAACAGTCCAACAAACCACACGATTAAAAGTCAAATTGTTCAAATCTTGCATCTCTCCTCCTTTTTGTCAGCATTAAAAAGGTTGAGATGAAAATGGAATAAAGTCAAGATTGCTTGGGAACATGGACAAGCTGGAAATCTCCCATAGACTGAACGATGCCTTCCAGCTTTTTCAAGTCTTTCTTCAGTTGTGCAATCTCCTCACCCTTGGCATTGGCCTGAATCTGAACAGTAAGGGCTTGGATTTTATCATTCAAAGAACATGAAGAAACTTGACCCGCATTCTGCAAGTTTTGAACCTCGCATCTCCAAAAGAATATCCATGATTCTGCGAAAATCTGCTGCATTGTCAGTCTGAGTACTTGCTTCGGCTCGATTTGATGGAGTAAATGCAGACGATGGTAGATCAGCATAATCTCGCAGGTTTGGCGATAAAACTTCATGACCTTCTTCTGAAAATTGAGAGGCATAAATGTCCTCTGGGTTTACAGGTGAGCGGTTGACTCCTTCACTTGCATTAGGATATGAGGACTTCTCTCATTTCTCTTGATCTTCCCCTGTTTCCATGCCTACAGGTGGAGAAGAGTGTTCCTCGGGTTCTCCTTCTTCTCTTCTTTCTTCTTCTTCTTTCTCAACTTTTTCCTTCTCAGCTTCTCTTTCTTCTTCTCCTTTCTCCTCTGCTTCCTTCTCCTCTGTTTCTTTCATCTCTGCTTCTTTTGTCGTTTGTTCCGATTCTTTCTTTGGAACAGAACGACTCAGATTCTTCAAAGCCATTGCAGAAACAGTGAGATTTTCATCATCATCTTCATCTTCAACAATAAGAGCTCTTCTTTTTAGTTTTGAAGCAATCAAGGGCTCCTTTCCTTTCCTTTTTGATGAAGAAGAGGGTTGATGAGCTTTGACTGGAGTCTTCTCCTTAAATTTCTCCAACGCCTTGTTCAGTTCCTTTAGACGCATCTTGGTCACCATTTTTAGTCCTACCACCATATGATCGCACGATCGAACACAAAAGATTTGTGGAGGCTGAATATTCAGATGTTTGAATAACTTCGTCACAAGACTTGGGTAAGGGAGTTGACCTCTGTCTTTCATCATGGCTCTATACATGTGAAACATAACAGTGTGAGGGAGAGAAAACCTTTTCCCAGTGAGGATGGCATACATCAGCTTTGCCTCTGAACTTGAAACATTGGTCTTGGAAGTTGATTTTGGTCGGAGGCAATTGATCACAATCTTGTGAAGCAAGATGTTGAACGCACTCATCCTTGAGTAGGAAATCTTTTCCTAGGAAATCTTTTCCTCTGTTCTCCTGTTCTTAACAATTTCCAATGTAGCACGAGCAATAGAAACTTTAATCGATTGATATCTTCCTCTCTCAACTCCTAACACATCTGCCAGCATATCCATATCCACAACATAGTCTTGATCTTTGACACTGAAAGAGAATCTATTCGCATCCAAAAAGCTAAGATTTGAATAGAAATATGCGGTTAGTTCAGCATAGGGCTCTGTAGTGTCGGAGCAGAACTTTTCAAGTTGAAGATAACCGAACTTTTCCCTCAAGTTCACATTCACAGCATCCAGAAAATCAAAATCCACACTCCTAGGGTTTATTACCCCACGCTTCAGCAATTTTGAGTACAAATCCTTTTGTTCCTTCGATCTGAACAAATCTCCTCTTTTTCCTCGATTTTCAACCGCAACACCCATTCTCGGTTGAAATTGGCTGTATAATTTGTCATCATCATTCCCATCTACAGGATTCGGTCCCCAATCACGAGGATCACTTGGGATATTTGCAAGGGTTTCTTCGGCCACCCTTTACGAGCAATTCCCAAACTTTCCATTTTTCTCAAAAAGATATATTCATTTCCATACCCTTTGTCTTTAAAAATCATCGACATAGTTCAATGGACTATGAGTTCCTTTAAAGCACGATACAACTGATAAATAAAAGCGGGCTTTTGAACTCTTACAGGGTCTGCATCCTCAGTAATTTCTCCCTCTTGTTGATGATCAACGCCTTGAGGACTAGATGGAGGAAAATGACGCTGCTAAGAATGTTGTGGGCTCGGTTGCTGTTCTGGAGACACTTCTTCTTCGGTGAGATTGAAGTGCGTAGGCCCCTCATTCATTCGCCGTGGTCCCCTGTTTGCGATTCTCGAAGACTTTCTTGAGGATGACATCTTTCTCAGTTTTTGGAAGATTCCTTGCTTGACTTTCCCAAGAAAGATGACAACTTTTTCGAAGATTAAACAAGGGGGAAAAACGGGAATGGAAGATCGATGCTTTCTAAGGTTTTTGAGGGTAAAGTGAAGAGCAATTAACAGTGCACGATCGGTTAAAAAGGGAGATAAACGAACCGTCACAAAGAAAAATAAAAAGATGCATTTTCAAAATAACTGTCATTTTTCCGCGAAAATAGTCATTTTAAAAATAACTTCCTTTTTGAAAATGAAACGATGCAATAGTTACGTCGATTAAATATAGCAATAATTTAAACACAGTCTGACGATCGTACCTCTTCAAGATAAGATTCGAGAGAGAGAATTACTTACAATCTGACGATCGTACCAAGATTGACTTATAGTCAAAGTCTTGTATGTCTGAGTCTGAGAGTTTTTAGACTTTGATTTTCTCATACCTCAAAATGTTGAGTCTGGAACGGATAGTTTCAAATTGATTTTTCTCCAAAGGCTTTGTGAATATATCCGTCAGTTGGTTCTTTGAGTCAACAAATTGAATTGAAACATCTCCATTTTGAACATGGTCTCTACTAAAGTGATGTCGAATCTCTATATGCTTTGCTATTGAGTGGAGAATTGGATTTTTGGTGAGATTTATAGCACTGGTGTTGTCGCAATTGATCTCCGTGCATGAGTCTTCAATTCCAAAGTCTCTTAGCTGTTGTTTTATCCACATAATTTGTGAACAACAACTTTCGAGAGCTATATACTCTGCTTCTACTGTAGAGAGAGCTACTGTACTTTGCTTTCTTGAAAACTAAGACACTGTCCTGCCTCCAAGTAGTTGACAAGTACCCGAGGTGCTTTTTCTATCGACTCTGCATCCAGTAAGGTCTGTGTTTGAATATCCAAGAAGAGTAAAGTCTTCCCTTTTTGGATACTAGAGACCAAAGCTTGAAGTAGATGAAATATATTTGATAATACGCTTCGCAGCATTCAAATGAGATTCTTTTGGGTCTGATTGAAATCTGGCACAAATGCAAACACTAAATAGAATGTCAGGTCTAGAAGTAGTAAGATAAAGAAGTGATCCGATGATACTCCTGTATAGCTTTTGGTCGACTTTCTTTCATTCTTCATCTTTATCTATCTTCAAGGAACTTGACATTGGTATATCAGCCTTTTTGTAATTGTCCAGTCCAAACTTTTTGACAAGATCATTTGCATACTTTTCTTGATGAATGAAAGTTCCTTCCTCCAATTATTTTATTTGAAGTCCAAGAAAGAAGGTTAACTCACCCATTATGCTCATTTCAAATTCATCCTGCATAGTCTTAGAAAATTTTTTACACAGACTTTCATTAGAGGATCCAAAGATAATATCATCGACATATATTTGAACAAGCAGAAAACTTTTGCTTTCTCTTTTAATAAAAAGAGTAGTGTCTACTTTACCTTTAACAAAACTATTTCGAATTAAAAACTTACTTAATCTGTCATACCAAGCTCGAGGTGCTTGCTTTAAGCCATATAAGGCCTTTTTGAGTCCGAATCGAGTACGGTTTCCTTGGGTCTTCAAACCCAGGTGGTTGTTCCACATAAACTTTCTCATGGATGAATCCATTTAGGAAGGAACTTTTGACATCCATTTGGAATAACCTGAAATTTTTATAACAAGTAAATGCAAGTAATAAATGAATTGCTTCTAACCTTGCTACTAGTGCATAAGTCTCGTCATAGTCGATTCCTTCTTCTTGTGTGTATCCCTTGGCCACGAGTCTAACCTTGTTTCTTATGACTTTTCCTTTTTCGTCCATCTTGTTCCTGAAAACCCATTTACCTCCAATAATTAATTTACCTTTTGGTTTAGGAGTCAGCTCCCAGACATCATTAATTCTGAATTGTCTGAGTTCTTCTTGCATAGCTTCAATCCAGCTTTCATCGGATAAAACTTCTTCTATGCTCTTAGGTTCTATTTCAGAAATAAGAGCCACGGCACTAGACTTTTCTCGCCTTTTGGATCTTGTGCGAATTCCTTTATTGATGTCGCCAATAATAAGATCTTTGGGATGACTGGACTTATGTTTCCAGTTGCTGGTTAATTTATCAGATTGATGGTCACTTCCTTTACTTGAATCTTCAACAGTCACTTGTTGCTGGTCCTTCAAGGTCTCGAGCTGCTTCTTGAGATTTATACTTTGTAGAGTCGGAGCGAGTTCAGTCTCTTCAAAATGAGTCTGAATAGATTCATTTTGTATAGAATCTTGGAATTTGACATTTATTGATTCTTCAACAGTTTGAGTCTTCTTGTTGTAGACTCTGTACGCTTTGCTTGTGGTTGAATATCTAGGGAAGATGCCTTCATCTGACTTTTCTTCAAACTTACCAACTCGATCATTTGGATTTTTCAATATGAAATATTTGCATCCGAATACATGAAAATATGAAACAATGGGCTTCTCTTCTTTGAATAGTTCATAGGGGGTTTTTTCTAGAATAGACCTTAGAAAAACTCTATTAATAATATAGCATGACGTTGAAACTGCTTCAGCCTAGAAACGTAAAGAGATATTGCTTTCAATTAAGAGAGTTCTAGCCATTTCTTGAAGAGATCTATTCTTCCTTTTCACAACTCCATTTTACTCTGGAGTATATGGAAAAGAGAACAAATGCTGAAAACCAGATTCTTCACAAAATTTTGTAAAATCTTGATTTTCAAATTCACCTCCATGGTCTGTTTTTATACTTGAAATGACATACCCCTTTTCATTCTGAACCTCCTTAGCAAATTTTTCAAAGTAAGAGAAAGTTTCAGACTTACTTGCCAAGAAATATACCCAAGTAAATCGTGAATAATCATCCACAATTACTAGGCAATATTTCTTACCTCTAATGCTCTGCGTTCTTGTTGGTCCGAAGAGATCCATATGCAAGAGCTGCAGTACATGGTTAGTGGAAACTTGATTTATTGGCTTAAAGGAATTTCTTCCTGTTTTCCCAATATACATGGTGTACATAGATCAGAATTTTGGTATGATAAATTGGGTAGACTACGAATAAGCTTCTTTGCTGAGATTTTGGCTATCTACTTCATGTTGATATGCCCAAGCTTTTTGTGCCATAAGTTCGCTTCGTCTTGGATTGAGATTAGACATTGCGATTCATCTGGTTTTATGTTCAAGAGGTAGATATTTCCATGTCTTCGACCCATGAAAGACTGAGTAGAGTCTTTACTGGTTCCTAAACAAATACCCTTTGAAAGTTGATTTTAAAATCGGCATCACATAGCTGACTGACACTAAGCATATTATAGTTCAGCCCTTCAACTAAAGAAACATTGCTTATTGTGAGGTTCCCAATCTTTACAGTTCCGAATCCCACTATTTTTCCTTTGCTGTTTCCTCCAAATGAAACTTTTCCACCATTCACTTGAACAAGCTTTATGAAGCAATTTGAATCTCCTGTCATGTGTCTCGAGCATCCACTATCCAGGTACCATTTCACCTTTTTCTTGATAGTGACCTGCATTTAAGAAAAGACTCAAGCTTTTTTTGGTACCCATATTTTCTTAGGTCCTTTTGAGTTAGTCTGATATACGGTTTTTGCCCAGACTTTATTGATAGGTCTCCAAACCATAGAACATTCTTTCTCAAAATGTTCTGCACTATTACATTTTGAACATCTAAGAGCATTGCGACCTACTGGTTTTACAAAGGTCATTTCAAAATGATTTTTGTAAGCATTTCTTTTGGGTCTTTGATTGATTCTTTTTTTTACTTTGGGAAAATCGATTAAAGGAATGGTTTCAGCAGTCATTCCTAAACCATATTTATTGAAATAAGGTCTTTGGACAGAAAGTATTTTCTCCAGTTTTTCAGATCCTAGAGAAAATCTTTTGGAAATATTTGAGATATCATTTTTCAAGAATGCATTTTCTTTTAAAAGATTATCTTCACTTTCTTTGAGAGAAGAAACATCCTGGTCTAAGCATTTCACTTTTTCTTTCAAAACATTCTCTTGCTGTTTTAAAGCGGAATTTTCCTTTTTGAGTTCGGAAATTCTTTTAAGAGAAGTCTTAAGACTAAAACATAATTCATCAATGTATTTTGAAACTTTAAAAGGGATTTTGAAGTTACTTACCTCGAATTCACTTTCTGAATCTGAATCAGTCTCGGAGTTTAATTCTGAGTCTGATTGTGCCATTAAACATATGTTGGCATAATCATCATCACTATCTTCGCACTCTGTATTACTTCAGGTTTCAGCTTTGAGAGCTTTTCGATATCTTTCAATTTTTCTTTTCTTCTTCCTTAGAAGAGGACAGTTGGGTCTGATGTGTCCCTTTTTCTTACATTCAAAGCAGACTACATCTTTGTTTGATTCATCATATTCAGCAGACTTGGTCTATTGCTTTTGAAAACTTTGTTTCTTTGAATTGAATCTTCTTCCTTTTCTATTCAGCTTTCTGAATCTTCTTATCATGAGAGCAAGTTCTTCATCATCCATGTCGTTTTCAGAATCTGTTACATCAGAATCATCATTAGATTTTAATGCAATAGATTTCTTACCTTTAGGATATTCATCTTCATTGATTCGTTCCACTTCATAATACTGAAGGGTCTCAACCAACTCATCGACAGACAGTGGCATGATTCTTTGGGTCTCTCCGATTGAGGTCTTTATATGATTCCAATCCTTGGAGAGTCCACGCAGTAGCTTGTTTACTTTCATGGGATCAGAAATTGGTTGACCTTGATTTTCAAGACCATTCATGATTTCTGTAAAATGACTAAACATTTCAGTTATAGATTCTCCTGGTTTCATTCTGAAGGCTTCATATTGACCGAGAAGAATGTTGATTCTAGTCTCTTTCACTCGATCGGTTCCTTCATATGTAATGTGCAATCTTTCCCAGACTTCTTTGGCTGTATCACAAGAAGATATTCTGTTATATTCAGTGGGCGATAAAGCACAATATAAAAAATAAATTGCTTTTGCATCAAGAGCTTGTCTCTTGATTATCTCTTCCTAAGTCATTTCGCTAGATTCAACAGTGTCTTTTCCTTTTTCTAAGACAGACGCAGCTTTAGGAACAATTCCTTTTTCTACAACGTCCCATTCTAGAGGATCCTTTGATCTTAAGAACGCATTCATCTTGTTTTTCCATATTTTGTAGTCCTTTCCATCAAAGTAAGGCGGTCTGGTGTTGCTTTGCCCTTCTACCAGCCTTGGAGCCAACATATTAGTCATGGATCTTTAACTCTGAAGTAAAACACTTCAAACAAAGTGAGTACACGAGCTCCGATACCAATTGAGATAGCTAGTATAAGCACCTAGAGGGGGTGAATAGGTGCACAAACAATTTATCGAGATACGGAAGCGATTCTAGGCAAATGATAGAAAGGAAGTTCTCTATTGATTAATAAAATGAAGTACGATCAAAGTTAAGAGAGTAAGGAAGAGAAAATTGAACACAAGATTTATAGTGGTTTGGCTTATTCCAAGCTTACGTCCACTCTTCCGCACTGACAGCCCACCGGCTGGATTTAACTATGAACAAAAGAGAAATTACAGCACAGCTTTTCCTTGATTCCACAGTGTAGATGTTCTACCACACCTCCTCAAGGTTTCTCACAAATATAGACTCTCTTTTATATACAAAGTTTCGCTCAAAGGAATTGTCTAAACAACAAGGAGCTTCAGACTTTGGAATTTTTCTATCGCGCACACCTCGAACTGCTTAGAACGTCTTCCTTATATACTCCTTTATGCCATCATACCCGTTGGCACTTACCAAAGGAATTCCTCCAATCTACCCATTGGACGGAATCAATTTGGAAGATCATTCGAGCTATTAAAGGAACGTGTCGATAGCCCATCAATCTTGTTCGCCCATACAGTTAGGATCTTGGTTTCCATAAGTAGAACCTTCCAAGAATATTTCGGCAATCATCGGTTCCTTAATCTTCGAGTCAATCTCGATCAATCAAAGAATTCCGTTGTGTCTTTTCTAGTCAAGAGATCTTCTCCAGTTGATAAGGTCATATCCTTAACGAAACATCCAGTTCTGGATAACCTTTCTTCAACGGATTAGAGACTGTCAATAAGGATAGACTTTGAGTCTTGAGTCTGGCTGTCCGGAGGTCTTCAAATTTTAAATAGCAGAGTTTGCAAGCCTTTAGACTGGACTGATGGAAACGTTTTGTCAGCTTCAAAACACTTCAAGAAGATTTCTCCAACATATATAACTAATATGCAACTTTTATGATACTTGACACCTGAAGTTGTCAATATAAATGCAAATGGAAAATACCGAGAAAAAGGAAGATATTTGTTTGCTTGATAGTACAACAACATATACTATATTTCGTAGTAGACACTTTTTCTCGAGTATGACATTGCGTAAGGCACAAATCCATACAATATCAAGTCCTATTCTGATTATTGATGGTTTTGGGAATGCCACAATTATTTTTCCAAATGGCACAATCTTGCATATTGAGAATGCATTTTTGAGCATTAGATCAAAAATGAATTTGCTCAGTTTTAAAGATGTACGCCGTAATGGGTACCATATTGAGACTATTTATGAATAAAATAAGGAATAAATTGGCATTTCCTCTTATAAAATGGGCCTGAAGACCATCCATGAGAAGCTAGAAGCTTCTTCTATGGGTTTGTATTGTGTCACGATTAAGGCTATTGAAACCTACGGTACCACATCCTGGAAATTGGTAAGCCCTAATCAGTTTGGACTGTGGCATGATCGTCTTGGTCATCCTAGCGCTTCAATGATGCGTAGGATAATTCAAAATACAAAAAGGTACCCTTTAAAGGATATAAATGTATTGTGGTTCAAAGATTATAATTGTGAGGCTTGCTCATAAGGAAAACTCATTATCAAACCTTCTATAACAAAGGTTAATTTTGAATCTCCTTTATTATTGCAAAGAATTTAGGGTGATATTTGTGGACCAATACAACCACCAAGTGGACCATTTTGATATTTTATGGTATTAGTGGAAGCATCCTGTAGATGGTCCCATGTTTGCCTATTATCTACTCGTAATGTCACATTTGCATGTTTACTTGTGCACTTGAAGTGTGTTATACTGATAGGATCAAAAAATATTATTCTTCGAAAACGAAGGGGAAAAAATCATGAATTCGCTCCAGAAGAGCTTGGCGTTGTGCTTGCTCCCAAAGAGCTTATTGCCCCTGAAGAGGTGCAAACCCATGAAAGGAACACTAGCCTTGGGAATACTGGGATTTCCATTATATATTATAATGAAATTTGTGATCGAAATGAAATTATCACTGATGATGCTTTTGCATTCTCAGTTGCTCATAAAATTATGGATAATGATTGTGAGCCGCAATCTATTATTAAATGTCGTCAAAAGCAAGATTAACCTAAGTGGGAGGAAGCAATTAAAGCTGAATTATTTTCCCTAACTAAACGAGAGGTTTTTGGACCTATAACTCGTATCCCCAATAATGTAAAGCTTGTTGGATATACATGGATATTTATCCGAAAACGAAATGAGAAAAACAAGATTATCAGGTATAAAGCCCAACTCGTTGCCCGGATTCTCCCAAAGACCTGAGATTGATTATAATGAGACATATTCACATGTGATGGATATGATTACATTTCGTTTTCTCATTAGCCTAGCGATCTTTGAAAGATTGAAAATGCGTCTTATGGACGTTGTGATGGCATATCTATATGGCTCATTAGACTCTGATATTTATATGAAAATTCCTGAGGGATTCAAAATGCCTAAAGCATACACTCCCCACAATTTATTCTCAATAAAATTGCAAAGATCATTGTACAGGTTAAAGCAATCCGGTCGCATATGGTATCAACGCCTAAGTGAGTACCTAATTAAGGAAAGGTATGAGAATGATCCTATCTGTCCATGCGTGTTTATTAAGAAATCAAAAACCGGATTTGCTATTATAGCAGTTTATGTCGACCATATAAATTTAATTAGAACTCTAGAAGAGTTAGCTGAAACTGCTGAATATTTGAAAAGGGAGTTTGAAGTTAAAAATTTGGGTAAAACCAAATTTTGTCTTGGTCTGGGGCTTGAGCATAAAGCAAATGGAATAATCGTCCATCAATCAGCATACGTTGAAAGATTGCTTAAACGTTTCAAGATGGACAAAGCTCACCCATTGAGCACCCTTATGGTTGTAAGGTCTCTAGATCCCCAAAAGGATCCATTTCGTCCTAGAGAAACTAATGAAGAGATATTTGGTCTTGAAGTACCATATCTTAATGCAATTAAGGCTTTGATATCTGGTGTTCACTTGCTTTCTCTTTTCAATATCTTTTTTATTATATATTTGCAACGCAATATTTTATAGCAAAAAGTGATTATTAAAAAATGTATTTTCACATTCAAATATGAGAAAATTATCCAAAAAGTCATAAATTTGTTGCACATTTACTAATACAGTCTTAAACTTTTTGATCATGTCAATTGAGTCATAAATCTTTTCATGTGTTGTTAATTAACCCCATCCTATCAATTTTGGCCATAAATTGTTAACATGGATACTAATCGTCTTACGTGGTACGGTTGGCGCAATGAATAATTTTGATAATATTTTAATATTTTTGAAGATTTTATATTTTTATTTTCTTTTTTCATCTTTACTTTTTGTTTTCTTTTTTTTTTATTATTGTTAAGGGACGGAAGGGGTTTGCTGGCCACTAGCTAACGCCCAACGACCCCTATTAGCCATTGGGTGGGGGCTCATTGTCCTTGCTTGTTGGCCCTCGTTGGCCGTGTGTAAGGGCAAAAAACCCTCATTGACCATTGGATGAGGGTTGTCACCCTTGTCCATTGGTCAGCCAGGGTTGCCAGGCCTCACTTAGTAGTCCTTAAAAATGAAAGAAAAGTAAAAAAAGAAAAAGGAAAAAATTAAAAATTAAAAATTGAAAATTATTAAAATATTAAAATTATTTATGTTAGTCATATAGGATGATTAATATGCACATCAGTGGTTTCTTCCCAAAATTAGTTGGATGAACTCAAATGGTAAAATGAGAAAAGATTTTTAATTTAATTGGTATAATTAAAAGATTTATGATTGAATTGATAAAAGTGTAATAAGTTTATAATTTTTTAAACAATTCCCCTTCTAGATATTCATATACGCAGAGTTAAAAAGAATTGATTGTGATCCATGGGTCTAGTGGTACGATCATCCGGTCGTCTCCCTTAGGTTAACGGGGTTCAAAAAGATATGGTACGTATCTAATTACAAGTGTCGTATGGACCATCCGCGATATTTGCTAAACAAAAGACTGACCATATCATTAACGATCTGAAAAGATTCTGACATATTTTGCCACAAACTTTCAGCATTTTGACTTGCTGATTCATTCACGAGATATCTAGAAGGTTTGTAAACGTAAATTTAGTCTAAGTTCTTTGAAGGAACACATAATCTCCATAAACGTTACATAAGAGCATCATGGAGACGCTGATCATCGTTATCACTTTGCTTTCCCAGAACAAGCTTGAATAGAAGCTGCCTCCATACGATCCTTGTCTACTCCAGCATTGCACATGTTTGCCATGGCTCTTGTGTATTGCATTCCGTACTCACTTAGGCGTCCACAATGTTGCTCGTAAGTCCTCACCTATACATCAGAATGAACAAATTTGACGTTAGAAACTGTTCATGAGATAAATTAGCTGTGCATGTACATGTATCATATGTGGATCGGACGAGTAATTGATGAGGAGATCATGAAGACTCACAAATGTCTTGAGGCAGTCCCAATCATCAACAACAGGTTGGTCTCCAGGTCGAACGGTAGTCAACATACTTGCGACATTGGAGCCTCCGAACAGGTGGTTGACAATTTGTTTGATGCTGCGATCAAGATGTGATCGGTGAGTAATTTGTTCGTCCAGTCTCTTCTGTGCTTCCACACTCTTAGTAGTCCCTTTCGCTTTTTGCACCTACAATCACTCTCAAGCGGTCAATCGACAAGGTGTCCCAATATCAAGAGGCAAAACAGACATAGAGCAAGAAACACTAGTTTAAAAGAATCACATTTCCTTTTTTAATTACCAGTCAGAATAGATAAATTAATATGCAACATAATCAACAGTGACGGAGACAGACCTGGCGTCGGAAAAAGATCAAATCAGCATCACGTTGAAGAACTGCCCGGGAATTTGAAGAAGAGAGCTCGTCCAGGGGAATGGAAGCGACTTTCTTGGAGCGCCGACCCATGTAAGTAGAGAGGACGGCCTTGCTGAGAGCGGTGTTCCCATATTGCATTACGTGGGACAAATTGGTCCTGTTCTTCACCGTTAAGTATTGCTCCTGCAATGTTTCCTTCCCCAAATCGTGGGCATCACTGCTCTCACACACCCAAATTCGGATTAATGGAGACGGAAACAGAGAGCAGAGAATGAGTACATGTACATTTGGCAAAGAAATCACGCCCCTCATATAGAGACCGACACACGTGCTTATCTTGTTTTTTGCTCATCTAGCTACTTTTTTCCCCCCTAAAAGAGAGTCACTTCTTCCTTTTGCATTTTATAATCGAATGTGCGCGTACAGTTACTTTCAAATATAGAGAAATGACATAATAATACCTGTCCTCCATCCAAGCGATGCTGTAGAGATCCCCCAAACAAGTGTCATACTTGGAGGGATCATCGTCAGTGGAATCTCCAGGGCAGTAGTAGGCATAGCTGCTCTCCTCGGCGTTGGCCGCCGTGGTCGCATAGATCCCCATGTTCTTAGGGAGCAACCCTTGCAGCATGCTCCCCGACTCGCATGCCTCTATGTATATCAACATGTTCATGTACTTCTTCGCCCGATGCATTTGCTTCAGCACCTTCATCAGGTCGTTCGCGTATATGTCATCCCCCACAGGCATGGTCATTAGTCCCGTGCTCCCGTGGTCAGCGTAGTAGAAGAAGACGTAGTCATTTGGGCCGCTGTTCAAAACCTTGCCGCTGCCCCCGCTGAGGGCCGTCTTGTTCCCAAGAAGGACTGCATACAGGTTGGCTGCTGTGGTTGCATCACCAGTGTAATCCTACAATATTACACAATTGTTTAATTAGGGTCGGAAATCGATCATTCCAATATGCATCCTCCTATATAGTGGACGTATAAAGTAGCTAGAAAAAGAGTGCTGAACTAAGACCTTGGGAACTCCATTGTAGACATCGTGGCCGTCGGGTTTGTTGATGATGATACCCTTGGTGGGATTATTCTCGTTATTGGCGATGTCGTCGTACATGAACACGATGATGTTCTCATCTTTCAATCCATTTGCCTTGAGGATTTGGTAGGCATGGCACACATCCGCCTACATAGACACACATCACACAGGTCATTCCAGTTCATTATGTATATAATCTTCGTGCTGCTCAAGTAGTACGGAAGAATGTACAGCCAGCGAGTTGTCCATAATATACTTTATACATATACAGTAGCTAATGCTGATTTTGGGTGGGGCATCACCTGGTGCCTGTAGTTCTC
This sequence comes from Eucalyptus leucophloia subsp. euroa, assembly GCA_017140325.1. Taxonomy (NCBI): domain Eukaryota; kingdom Viridiplantae; phylum Streptophyta; class Magnoliopsida; order Myrtales; family Myrtaceae; genus Eucalyptus; species Eucalyptus leucophloia. The sequence goes on from CM029477.1 coordinate 36,764,873, forward strand.
ATAACCGTTGGAACCGGCGACTAGAACAGCCCATTGGGTGCCCTCACTTTCAACATGATCACCACCCGACTTCGACACAATTTCTCGAAAGCTCTTCCGACTCTCGCTCACAGGCGCCATCATCAGTGCTGTGAGGAGGAAGAAAGGAACAAAGCTGCCATATAAGGAGGTGGTCGTCATCACGATGGAGAGTTTGATGAGAAATGAGATTGAGGGGGATGGTTTGGATGGGGGGAATGGGAGGGAGGTTTATATAGAGGTGGGAAAGCGGGGACTCAATGCGCAAAGATATGTCTAAAGTGTGTCTACGTGGAGTAACTTTTGACGGCAAATCCACCTCGGGGGAATCCGTTGAACCCATTCCATGAAAGACTTGAATGATACGTCCAGTGCACCACATGGATTTTCATTGGTAACCCATCAGTCTTCCCGTAGGCTCTACTCTACCCGTTCCAAATTCTCCTCCTCCAACGCCATCGTCTCTCGCCATTCATTGGATAGTTTCTTTAATGCTTCATTTTTTCTCATTTTCTGGGTATTAAAGGATTACTCAACGAGTCAAAGGTGTCAATAAATTCCTTCCTTTCCTACGTGCGTCTTTTCCACGGTAATTTTTGCGCTTAAAACGACGTGTCTGTCGTAGATAATTAAGCTATTGATAAATAATATCTTGGAGGAAGGAGATTAGTCAAGACGCACTTGACGGAGCAATTTGCGCAGTAGACAAAGTGGAGGGACATAGAGCGACTCGTGGGACAATGAGATCCCAAGAAGCATCAACACAAACCTGGGTCTTAAAGTAGACATGAAGTACAACTTCGCACTATATCTCAGCTTTGGACCATATTACAATTTCTTGCAGAATTGAATGTAGCAAATAGAAAGATTTCCCTTTTGACCAAAAAAAAAAAAAAAAAGAAGAAGAAGAAAGATTTCCTAAACATTCCTGACTCATCCTCTCATCTCAATTTATCATTTGGTTCATATGTATATCCTTGCCGCTTATTCTAGAGTTTGCTCTCACAGCACAACACCTTCAGGTTATATATACATATATTTGCCTTATAGACATGATGGGCGTGCATGTTTATGTTCTTTTTTCTTGTTTATGAATGAAAATTTTATTTTTTTGTTCCCGAGAACAAAAAAAGAGCAGAAACGCGTTTGTTTGCGTTTTTGTTCAAAATCTGTTTTTTTGTTCCCTAAACAAAATTGGAACGGAAATAAAAAACAAAAAAAAGTTTTTTTTTGTTCCCGAAACACTTTTGAAGAAATAAAAATTCTCTCTCCTTTCTTTTTTGCTCTTTTTTTTTTCTTCTTCTTTTCTTCTTCTTTTTTCTTTGGCCGGTCACCGGCCTCGGCCATGGTTGGTGACCGGCTGTCGAGGGCCGGCAACCTCATCGGAGCGTCACCGGCCCCTGGCAAGGCCGAGGCCGAGCCTCGCCTGGGGCCGGTGATGCCTAAGGCCGAGCCTTGCTCGCTCCGGCGACACTTGGCCTCGCCGGATTTGGGCAAGGCCAAGCTCAACTAGCCAAGGCGAGGTCGAGCGTCGCCGGTGCGGGCGTCGCTCGGCCTCGCCTTGGCTGGGCGAGCTCGAGCTCACCCAGATCTGTCGAGGCCGAGCCTTGCCCGGGGCCGGCGACGCTTGGCCTCACCGGATTTGGGCGAGGCCAAGCTCGCCCAGCCACCGGCGAGGCTCGGCCTCGCTAGATCCGGGCGAGCCCGAGCTCGCTTAGCCAAGGCGAGTCGAGCCTCGCCCAACCACAGCGAGGCTCGGCCTTGCCGGGGCCGGCGAGCCTCGCCGTGGCTAGGCAAGGCTGTCGGCCCCCGTTGGCCGGTTGCCGGCCTCGGCATGGTCGACGATCGGCTAAAACAAGAAAAAAAAAGGAAGGAAAAAAGAAAAAAGAAAATAAAAACATTAAAAAATTAAAAGAAACAAAAAAAGAATATAAATTTACCAAATGTGTTTCTATTCATTTTTTATTCCAGGAACAAGTTTACCAAATGCGTCTTTCTAGTCAAAAAATTGTTCTTCGGAACATAAATATATATATATATTTTTATTTTTGTTCCCTGGAATACTTTTTGAATAGAAACACAAACAAATGCGCCCAATTTATCTCTTGTTCGTTTATTTGGTAGGCCTATGATATTGTGGGGGTTTACACCTTAAAAATTGCAAATATAATGCTGGATTTAATCATAGGTCCATGAAGGTGGTCCCTATCTCTCAACACTAACACTAGTGTGAGATTTTTGTAAGACCACTATCATTTATTCTAAAAACTTAAACTATTAAATGAATGGACAATTTAATATGTAATGATTTTATCAACTAGAGTTTTAGGTGCTTTTCTTTAGACTGAGACTAAGAGCACACATGATAACTATTATATTTTTGTTCTAGAACTATTTTTCTATTCTAGACTTGTTCCTAGAATAGAAATTAGGTTAGTAAAACTATTTCATTTTTCTATTTTTGGAGTAGATCTACTCCAAAAAGAGGTTTAGAACAGAAATCATAAGTAATTTTTTTAAAATTTTTTCTATTTCTGAAATAAAATTGAGAAATAAAAATTCTTTTCGTTGTTTGTCCTTACTATTAGTTGGTTGTTCATTCATCGTTGTTGGCTGCCATTTGCCGTTGCCGCTAGTCACCAGCCGCCATTGTTGCGGCCAGCGGCGATTGGTGGCGGTGGCGGCCGGTGGTTGCCGATAGGCGGTGGTGAGAATGATTATCGTTTGCGCTCTATGTAATCAAACCCTTGGATTGGGTTTTGCTTGCCAACGACCCCATGGTCGCATCATTAAAAGATCGCACAACCAACTTTTCTAATCAGAATTTCCTTTTGAATTGCATGGTTTCCGTTTTGGGTTGGACTTTTTGATTCTTTGATATAATTGAGAAGAACGTTTTTTGCACGAGAGCAATGACCATCCAATAAAGCACTTGACAATCTCCTAAGCAATTCCTCTTATAATTTAGTATGTGGATCTTCTATATATATACATATATAATACAAAATAAAAGTATGTTTTAGGCATGTCCCGATTGAATTTTACATTTTACTTCTGCTCAGTCGAAATCATGTTGCTCATTCATTTGGACTTTTTCATATCCGACACAATTTGAAGTTTTCGTACAATATAGAGGTAGATATGCAAATTAACAGATGATATTTTATAGATTTTGAAATTTTAGATTAAAATTCTTGATTTTCAAGAAAAAGCAAAAATATTAATTTTTTTTCCTCTTTAGCTTTTATTTTCACCAAAACAAACCGATCTAACAAATGTGAAAGACTTGACAGAGGTGGTGGAGATGTGGACAAGATGTGTCAAGTCCCCAGGACAAAAACAATTGCGGCAAAACTAGCGGATGAGAGTATACAAGGGGGTGATTCCACTTCACTCCTAAATGGCAAACCCCATTCCAGTTGGTCAAAAAGAAGGTATTACCCCTGCGATCACGTTCAAATACTAAACCTCAGTCCAATTCATTAGGCAGTAACGCGTTTCATCATTTAGGTATTGACCCTACAAAGACGTGGCCTGCCATTTCATAAGATATAGGAGCATCTCATGCAGCATGAGAGGGTGGTCTCCTTCGCATCCTTCTCTCAGCTTTAGAAGACCACTGCTGGACTGGCTACCAGAAAGAATCAACTTCTTTAATCCTCGAATGCTTCCCGTGGGAGAATGACTTAATCGGACGAGGGTTGAGAAAAAGCAACCAATATATACATAATACTGGAAGCTTTCCGGCAAGTCGTTTTCTCAGTATCAAGAGACAGCGTGAGACCCCTACGGCGGACGGGTGGGGTACGATAAGAAGAATAGTATGTTGCATATTCAAAGTTAATGTCTTGAATTTTTCATATTCAAGTGGACCCCCCGACTCTCTCCGTGCCTTTTCTTGTTCATATTCTGGTAGCTCGGACTGCGTGATTGATTGAATAGTCCTGAGAGATTGCCTTCCGTGTTGTCCGGTTTGGCTTTTTTGGGGTTGACTTGACCTGTCAATTCTCGAAGGCGGCGACCGAAAACTTTTCCTCTTGCACTTTCTTACTTCTTCTACTTTGCTGGCTTGCGTTCCCTTCTTTCACTTTTAGAAGCAGCTGTCTCCAAAAACAATTGACTAAAAATCGAAGTTTAATTCATGTCATTGTTGATTTGTACACACCCTTCCCAATGAGGTGTAATCTTATCAACGGACACACTCTACACACTCCTTTCATGGCTTCCTGAGTTCCTTTTTTCCTTTCCCCCAGGACAAGAAATTCCAGGTGTGAGTATACTCTCTACTTATCACTTCGTGGACCTCCTATGGATATGAAAACACTTCTGAAACCTCAAGCCATTATGGAATAGATGCATGATGCCTGGAGACTAAAAGGCAATCCCTAAAGAAAGGCATGATGGCCGTCTTGGTGGGATAGAATACTTATCTCAGGCTATTATGGTCTGTTCCATAATCCCTTACTATATTTAAACACACATAAATATACGTCTTCCAGGCATTGGGCTGGGTAGCCCATGCATGATAACTTGATAAAAGAAGATCCACAAAATGCTAAGGGGCTCGATTTTGTTGAGTTGAAACTTGAAACACACCACACGGCGTGTGGGCCCTCTGGATAATAACCAGTTCAAGCCGACTGGCAAATCCTCTCCTTCGCCAAAATTTATGTCATCGAATTATTCTGGTTAAAATCACGAGAAGTTGACAATTGTAATTGCTGAATGTTATTCGGCTCCCAAGAAAGTGCATCGAGTGAACGACAAAGAAACCAAGCAGTTTTGTATAAGTTGAGTATTTGCTGACACCAGAAAAATGACCGACGCTTTAATATCAATATGAAGTTGATTTGTTCGAACATAGAGCTCCTTGAAAAGATCAATATGGCTATCAACAAGTGATTTGACAATCAACGCAATTATATAATGTCATTATCGACTACGTTGAGTTTAATCGATAACTATGAATAATGATTATCGGCGACCATAAAGTATAGCTATCGATACACAATGGTTGATGGATATATCGATTGAATGATAAAACCAATATATGGCCAATGTAATAGGAAATTTGCCCAAGTGTTGGATGCAGGGAAATGAAGAAATGAGACAAAGTGAAGATCCATATTGAAGTTAAATATCAATTGACGGTTGAACTCAATGGCATTTGAGTTGTAACTGCTTATGAATAAGGTCGATGTGAGTCAATGGGGCCTAAAATTGTAGAATTGCAATTGTAACTACTTGTAGCTGCATGTAGAGTATTAATTGCTTGTAGGCAGCTGTTTAGTGAGTAGTGAATGTAAAGAGGACTACGATCATAAAGAACAAATTCTCTATGTATTTCTAATTTATCATTATATTTCCACTTTCTAGCATTTGCGGTTCTTTTCCCTTTTCATTGTTATTCATCCTTATTATGCAATTCAACTCTTGTCCAAGTTGCCACTGCACTCACAAAAAATAAAAATAAAATCAAAAATCAACCTTGGGTGAGAGGTTTTTCACTAATTGGAAAAATCCCGATATCTAGTATAACATCTTTTTGGCATGCCCGGTGAGAACACCATGTTTCAATTTTAGGAAGTGAAATGGCAAGAATTAGGAATCAGCAAGACCTTGACAATGCAGTCGGCAACAACCAGTCGAAATGGTAAAGATAGGGCTATCTCTACCAAATCGTCAACCACCCAAGTAGCGGCAAAGCAAAACCCAAGTGGGAATGTCGACATTCCACGGCATCCCACCGAGTAGTAGAGGATAGAAATGGAGCCAAATCTAGTTATGGTGACCACCATGAAGAGATTGTTTGAGGAACAACAAAACGACACGTCTAACCATGTGGTGATGCACATTTCCAATGTCATTAGGCTGATGCCCATCAGTGCTGTCGACGATTTTCATCTCCAGGCAAGGCTTATCCCATCAGCCATCTCCAGTACATGGAAATCCAGCAGTTATTGGGTATGTTCCCGCAACTTTTGCTTAGTATCATAACGCTGGCATTTGGGCCAAGTAATTCCACTACTAGTGAGACTTCTACAAAGACTTGAAACTTCTAGACAAGGGCAATGTAAACATGGTTAGGCCCACTAATGGAAATAATCAAGTTAGTCATACTCATGCTAACCCAAATAAAAATAATAACAACAATTTAGCAAATCAAAATGTTCAACAAAAATTGCTTATGCCAAATGTGGAAAATGTTAAGCTTGTTGGACTAATGCGAAACGTCAATAACATAGGACCATTTGGTGAGGCAATTCCACCAAATTTAGGGAACATTTCTTATAGGCCTAACTTACCGATCGGTAATCAAGCTAGATAGTCGGGCAAGATGGTCAAGTGCATTGACAATGGATTGAACAAATGACCAATGTGCTGTTACAACAGGAGCCGACAAAGGAGCTGTTAGGCCAGTTTATAGGAAACCTTGTCTAAATTAGGTCAATACTAGACTTGTTAAATGGGCGGGTAGGGTCGGGTCGGGTTTGGGGGTGATAAATGGTCTAACCCAAATCGATCAATTTAACCCGTTTATGGCCCAATTATTGCAGTCAAAATTTTTGACTCATATCTGACCTTACCTATCCTCAACCCATTTAACTAAAGCTAAGAAAGCTTTTTATATATAATAATAATATTGCCAAAATAGTTTTATACAAGATAAATTTAATAGAAAATTTTTATAATTTTTAAAAAACAATTATTTAAAAAGTCGAATTATAATAATTTTTTATTTTTTAAAAATTAAAATTTTTGGGTCGAATCATCCTCTCTGACAGCATTTAAAATGTCAAACTTTGCCCTTTTTACAAGTGAAGATGATTGATCGACCATGGAGCATGCTGGTTGATATTTGGCTCAATATGGTGAGGTAGGTACAAATTAATGTCTAAAGCTTAGGTTTTTTCCTTCATCTTTATCTAAGACTATTTTAACTTGGTATACTAATCTACTAGCACATTTGATATGTAATTGGGCTGAGAAGGAAAGACAATTTCATTCTCAGTTCTATCAATCAACACTTGACGTAATGGTAGTAGACTTGGCCGGAATGTTGCAATACAATAATAAATTGGTGGATTAGTACATTTCTTGATTTAAAAAGTTGATTTAGTAAGAAGGATGAGATTAACTTCGATGAAGCATTCTTTCTAGTTGAGAAACATAATTCCATTTGTGTATTGCTCGCGTTAGTGGTTGTCAATGATATAAAACTTCAGCAACTTGATGTCAAAATTGTTTTTTTGTATGGCGAGCTTGAGAAGACAATTCGTATGTCTTAACTTGAGGGATTGGTTGTTGAGGGTAAAGAAGATCGCATTTGTCGGTTGAAATGCTCTTTTGGTTTTAAGTAATTTCCACGGCAATGATACAAGGGGTTTGATAGCTTTATGATGAATCCTGGCCAATTGCGCACATGATAGTTATGTGTATTGTAAGAGATTATGTGATAGTTGTTTTATTTATTTGTTAATGTATGTGGATGGCATACTTATTATAGCGAAGAACATGTTAAGTATACAATGGTTGAAGAGGTAACTTAACATGGAGTTTGAGATGAAGGATCTTAGAGCTACTAAGAAGATTCCAAGTATGGAGATTTGTAGAGAAAGACATGTTGGGAAGTCATACCTTTCACATAAGAGGTACATTGAGAAAGTGCTTGAGCATTTAACATGGAGAATGCCAAAATAATTAGTATTGCCATTTAACCTGTGCTGATCATTCCATTTGGTCTTGGAGAATTCGAGATCTATAATAATGCATCATTCAGAGGATTGGATTGTGTGCTGATGCAACATGGCAGGGTTGTTGCATACACCTCTCATCAATTGAGGTCTCATGAATAGAATTATCTGATGTATGACTTAGAGCTTGTGGCGATTATCTTTGCCTTGAAGATTTGGAGACACTATTTGTGTGGAGAAAAATTCCAGATCTTCACGGACTATCAAAGTCTTAAGTATCTATTCTCTCGTAAGGAGTTGAACATGAGACAGCGCGAATAGATGGAATTACTAAAGGACTACGACTGTGATATTCTATATCACCTGGGGAAGGTGAACAAGGTCGCCGATGCTTTAAGTCAAAAGTCTTTAGTTGCTCATATTTTGATTAAGGAGTGGAACCTAATCAAGAGAGCTTGAGATTCGGTATTCAAATTTGAGATAGGTCACCTTTCAAGTCTTATGGCCACTCTCAGAATTGAACCGGATGTCTAAATCAGAATCAAGCTACTCCAACCGACATATCCAGATGTGCAGAAGATTCTATAGGAAGACACTGAGAAAAGAAAGGCTGACTTTCAGATTTCTGATGAAAGAATACTAAGGTTCCGGAGACATTTAGTTGTACCTGACATGTAGAGCTTAAAGAGGATATCTTATCAGAAGCATATCGTAGTAGTTACAACATTCATTCTAGTAGTACCAGGATGTATTAGAATTTGCGTTAACATTATTGGTGGTCAGGTATGAAGGCGGACATCGCCAAGCATGTCGTCAAGTGTTTAACATGTCAGCAGGTCAAAGCTTAACATTGCAAGCTGGGAGGACTTCTGCAACCTCTTGAGATCCTAGAATGGAAATGGGAGTATATCACGATGGATTTCGTGACCAGATTACCGATGAGTCAGAGAGGTAATGATTCAATTTGGGTAGTAGTCGACAGATTGATAAAGTCGGCTCACTTCATTGTAGTTCGAAAGGACCTCAGTTTAGATAGACATATAGATCTATACGTGCGTCAGCTAGTTCGTCTGCATGGAGTGCCGGTTCCGATAACTTCAGATAGAGATCTAAGGTTTACTGCTGCTTTTTGGAATAGCTTACAGAGTGCCTTCAGTATCAAGCTACAGCACAGTACGACATATCATCCTCTGACATATAGCCAGTTTGAAAAGACAATTTAGACCATCGAGAACATGCTGAGAGTTTGTGTACTAGATTTCAAAGGAAGTTGGGAAGATCAGCTATACCTGGTGGAATTTGCCTACAATAACAGTTATCAGCAGAGTATCCAGATGGCTCCATTTGAAGCGTTGTATGACGAAGTGTGCAGGACACTTGTGTGTTGGGATGAAATTGGGGAAAAAAATATTATAGGCCCAGAGTTAGTTCAGCAGTCAGTAGATGTTGTGACAGTGATCAGAGGTAGATTAAAGACCGCTTAAAGCAGACAAAAAAGTTATGCAAATAAGCGCCGGAGATCATTGGAATTCAAAGTTGGTGATCACGTTTTTCTGAAGGTGTCACCAATGAAGGGAACTTTGTGCTTTGGTAAGAAAGGAAAACTGAGTCTGAGGTACGTAGGTCCATTTGAAATTCTAGAGAGAATTGGGACTCTAGCGTATTGTCTTGCATTGCCGCCAAGATTGGTGCAAGTGTACGACGTCTTTCACGTGTCAATGTTAAGGAAGTACGAGCTTGACTCAACATACGTGCTTAATTTTGAATAAATTTAGATGTGGATGACCATGTGTTATACGTTGAAAGCTTGGTTCAGATAGTTGACAGAAAAGAGCAAGTTCCGCATATAAAGACCATCCCATTGGTCAAAGTAATTTGACAACACCACAGTACTGAAGGAGTGACATGGGAGACTGAAGAGTCAATGAGACAGTTGTACCCCTACCTTTTTGCTTAAGTATTTGTTGATACCTAAATTTTGGCGATCTAGTCATTTATTTATTGCATAGAAAATTAAGGGTAATTTTACTCCTAAAAAAATATTAATTGCATAGCATATAAATTTAGGTGCATTTATTTTTAATTTATATTTTGTGTATTTATTTATTGAACCGGTGGTGGATGGGTCGAATTAGTGGTTTTCAGTTTTAAATTAAACAGGACGAACTAAGCTCATGAAACGAGCAAATTGGCCAAGCCTGTGTTTTATTTAATGACAAAAATTATATAAATGGAGATTTGATGCGATATTATGGTGAATTTTTGGAAATTACGAAAATTGCATTGCAATCTTATCTTTAGCAATAGATGATGAAATCATAAGAGAATATTCATTTTTTGTGATCAAGAGGTTATAGACAATCTTCGTGAAGAGATGAAATATTCCAAAAAAGATTGCATTTGTTTTGCCTATATAAGGGTTAAACACATAAGGTTTCAAGGGCTCTCTCGGTTTTCGAAAAGGAAGAAGAAGAAAAGTCAAAGAAAAAAAGAAATAAAGAAAAAGGGAGAGAGAGAGAGAGAGGAAAAGTGACCGGTCTGCAGTAAGGGAGAGAGAAGATCGGTGAGAGGACGTGTGACAGGTGAGAGAGAGAGAGAGAGAGAGAGAAAGAGAGAGAAAGAGAGAGAGAGAGAGAGAGAGAAGAAGAAAAGGAGAGGATTGTTCATTGTTCATCGTTTGGGAGTGGCATTTCTTAGCTTTTTGGGATGAGTGTTTGGTAAAAATTTTCAAGCCCCATTTGGGGATTGCCAAGCCTTCCCAAGGCTGGAAGCCCAAGGCAAGTGGGGGGCTGCCTTGGGCTTCCAACCTTCTCGGAATGCCGAGAGCTGAGCTTAAAAAGAAAAATTTCTTCCCAAATTGTTCTCGTTGATTTTTTGTTTTTCCCTTTTTACCCTGATTGTTCATCTTCTTCTTCTTTCTTCTTCGTGAGTGGTTACTGATGAAGGGCACGCAGTTGCCGACGACCGTTGCGCCCGCCACGTCGACCCGCCGTGCCACGACTTCTGCCGCTGTCGCGCGACCCTTCGGCGAGGGTCGCGTGACCCTGCTCGAGAGGTCGCCGTGGAGGTCGTAACTGCGACCCATTTGGTCGCAGATTTGATCGCCAGCCGCGACCTTTGTGCTGTGACCAGATGGATCGCTAGCCACGACCTTTAGGCGACCTTCGCGAAGGTCGCGATGCAGATATGGTAGCACCCAGATCTGCGTCGCCGACTGTGCTTCAGGCGACCTTCATGCGACCCAATCTGGTCGCGACCTTTGCATTGCGATCAGATGGGTCGCCAACCGCGACCTTCGCGGAGGTTGCGATGCAGATTTGGTAGCTACCAGATTTGCGTCGCCCAGCCATGCTTCAAGCGACCTCCGTGAAGGTCGTGACACATATGGTCGTAGATTTGGTCACGACCAGATGTGGTCGCCGGCCTTCGACCTTCATGCACTACCAGATGGGTCGTCGGTGACCCTCACCGGATTGCCTAGCCTTGGCTGGCGGTGACCGTTGAAGCCCTTGGCCGGCGGTAACTGGTGAAACCTTGGCTGGCCAACATTTCTTTTTTTTTTTTAATAATAAAAAGCCTTTTGCAAATTTAATTTACCCAAACACTATTTTGCACAAAAATATTTTACAATAGACTTTCACAAATAAATTTATCAAAAACACTTTGCATTTTAAAAAACACCCTTAACTCAAAGGCCTTTATATTTTCTCAAGGACTTTTCTCAAAAGTCTTTCCAAATGCACCATTCGTGCAACCACTCCGCCAACCCTTCCGCTTGTGACCCTGCCACGACACCACTGCTCTTGCGCCCTTGCGCCACCTGCGTTTGGTCGCCAGCCACCGCCGCATCCCGCCTAAGCCCCTTCACCCGCTGGTCACCACATCGGCCCCATTGTGCCTCAGTCCCTATTCCGCCTTGCTGCTCCCGCTCCGCCCTAGCCGCGACACAGCCAGAGCCAGACGCGAGCCGGATCGCAGCCTCTTCTGCCGCGTCGCGACCTGACGCCTCTGCTAGCCGAATGCCACATCGTCATTCCTCCAGTCACCGTCACGCTCCGCTTCACCTGCAACTCGCGAGATCCCGACAAAGCTGCTACTACACCACTCAGTCTGTGATCTACTTGCCTAGCTGTGTCCAGCCGACACTGCTGCCAAATCGCTCCACTAACTCAACGAAGCCACCGCCAAGCCGATCCGCGACGACGCTACCAGTATCCCTCTGCACCCGCGAGCTTGTCCTGATGCCACTGTAATACCAGTCACTGCTGCAACTTCAATTGCTGACGACCGCGCGTCTCCCTCTGTTTGCACCTCCGTCGACGCGCTGCGACGCCGCCCGACGACTTTGCTGCTGCCGCCCACCGGACCGCTCGCCACCGATCCACCCATTGTCGGTCCTCTTTGGAGCTCCGAATGCCGGTGACCCAATCCCGGCGACCCACAATTGCCAACGTCCCGGGAAGCCCAAGCAAGGAAAAGGAAAAAGAAAAAAAGGAAATCAATTTAGGTATTTATTTTTATTTTTATTATTATTTTTCATTAAGTTCAGTTATTTAAATTGGAACATTTGATCTCGAGGTTCATTTTATGAATATTGTAGGCATTATCGGCAAGATTTTGTCCAAATTATTGTAATTATTAATTTGATTCGTAAGATGTTGGATAATTTTTTTAATTATGTTAATTTTAGGGCATTTTGATAGTATTTTGAATGTTAAATCATTATAATTATTAATTTGATCCATAAGATTTTGGATCCGATTTTTAATTATTCTGAACATTTTTTTTTATATGTTGTGATGTTTAGGGTTAAGATAATTGTTAATTTAATCCGTGAGATGACGGATTATTTTTTCGGTTATTTTAATTGTTATTTGATGAATACATTGATCGTTTAGATAGATTGTTTATCTAATAATTGCTTATCTTGGAAAAACATAAAAAAAAAAGAAAATCCAAAATCAAATCTTGCATTGGAGTTTGTTGGTTTAATAAATTAAGATTGCATTTTTAGGATTGCATTTTTAGATGATTTTTGGAATAGATTAGATAATTCTAGATAATGTTTGCACATTTAGATAATCTTATTTTTCTAAAAAAAAATAGTTTTCTAAAATATGATAGGGTTTAAGTCAAATTAATTCCTAAAACATATTAGAAAATTATTCATTTTAGATAGTAATTCCGAATTTTAATAAGAAAAACACAAAAATGTTAGGTGCATGTCAATTAGTTTGAATGTTAGGTTCATTTAATTAGAAATAGTTTGTCAGTAAAATTAGGTCATGTAGTTAAAGAGCATGCTTTAATTTTGAGATAAAAGAAAAAAAAATCACTTGCTTTAGTGTATTGAATTCACTTGGTGCAATTTATTTTATTTAATATTTAATAATGATTAAGCATCTGTGTGATTACCCCATTATATGATAGTAATTTAGTTTAAAATAAATCCGAGCTGCCTGCAAAAAAATTTTTGAAAATTAAAAAGAAATGGTACCAAAAGGACATTAGAGAAATATAATGTAATTAAGTCCTCGTACCCTTAGTCTCTAGTTTGTAGGAGTAAAATAATTATTCCATTATTTTACTTAAGTACATAATCGACTTATCGTGAACCGATTAGTAGCGACTTCTAGATAATAATTATTTGCATGTTAAATATTTGAACCTTTAGTCGCGAATTGGTATGGGCTTGGGAGAGCCCGAGCTAAGTTTAAAAACTTAAGTTTAAAAATTTAGGTGGTGCACTCGAAATTTAGGTCGCGACAATATTGTAATTGTTTAAATTTCGATAACAAAATTTTTATAAAGGGGGAAGAGTTGTGACATCTCAAATTTTCAATCCTGTTTTCCATTGAATAAATTGAGCATTTTATCGACGCGCCTATAAGGCTATTCTCAGAGCTCATCACTCCGAGATAACTAGACTATCCAGAGAAGTCATTAAAGAATTTTAACGTAATACATTTGAAAATTCGACCAAGAATCGACTTATCGACCATGCTCATCTTTAGAGGCCATTATGGCACAGTTAAAAATTGATTAGGGGTCAGAGATAGGTTGGTTCGATTGAGATGTGTGGCTAAATGTTGGTGACTTTACTAATTTGGAAAATTCTCTTCGGCCGGCATTAGACTAATTTTTCTATCGTTTTGGTACCATGTGTCCATATTTAAATCCTCGAGATTTTCACGATAACTAAGAGTCGTCAATACGTTGAGTGGATTCATTGTGGCTCGAAGAAAATTGACCACCGGTCATTTACACTAAAAATTTCTGAAAGTTACTCGGTAGTCTTGGTCACGCTAAAAACAGGCCTAAGTGAAATTAACCACGGATTTAAGTTCAATTTCAAAAATTGAAAGTTTTCTCATATTAGAATTAATTCTAAGAGTGTCGACTCAGTCTAAAAAGATTTTTCTGCAAACTGAGATTTTTTAGGAAAAAGTCGTTCTATGACTGTTTTTGATTGCAAAATTGGGAAACAAGTGGGATCAATTGCTGATGAAAAATACCAATTTGATTAGAGATGTGTCGATTGAATTTATTGAGGCCAAATTGTGTTGAGCTGAGAAGGATCGGTGTCCAATTGAGGGAGAAATGTTTGAAGTTCGTAACTCTCCCTGGTGTAAGGCTTTTAGACCATTTCAAGTGTCCCAAGATGAGCCTTGGTGGTTGATTTAAGGCCAAGGAAGATTGCTGGTGGTGGTGGATGGTTAAGGGACCATGGAAGAGAAAATAAGGCTTGCGGCCCCCTCTTGTTCCCTCTCTCCCTCTCTCCCTCATCTACTATCCAAGCATTCTTCCTCCTTCATCCAAGCTGCCATGCGAAGACCAGAAAATCCAAAGGAGAAGTTGCAGCCTACCAACACCCCGTTAGGATCGCTCATCATCGTTGGACCGCCGTTCGCTGTCGTCGCTCATCGTTACTGCTCCGCCTCCATCGTGCGACCTTGACGTCCCCTGCTACTTCCAACCTTCTGTCTCACCATCTAGGGTGCTGCTAAGGCTGCGTGGAGGTTGCCGGAACTTCCTCCGACCACTGTGAGTCCCTGCCTTAGTCCGGCTTGGCACCTTCAACCTTTCCTGGTCCTTGCTCGCCTTGACCAACCATTGTTTTTCTCTGTTTCAGCAAGAACAAAGAGCAAAACCAGTGGGTTTCCAGCTCAGGTTTGGCCCATTTTGAGGTCGATCTCAACCTCGAAAGTTAGGCCTGCTTTAGAGAGAAGTGAGCCATGTTGCGTCCCCGTCGTTTTAAACCGATCGGATCGCCGAGCAAGTGAGTTTAACTCACTAATCCTCGCTTAGTAGGTTAATCACGCTTAAGGGTTAATTAGTTTAGGCTAAGATGGATTAGGTGGTTAGATTAGATTAGATTATTGAATTTAATTATTTGCTAATGCATGTTAAGTGGATAATTAGTGTAATTAGCGTGTAAATAGACTCTAATATTTATTTAATGAGTCTTGGAATTTTTCAGAGTCCGTTTCGGCAACCAATTAGGCATTACGGGCCTAAGTTGAATTTATTAGCATTTATTTAATATTTTTTTGTAATTAATTAATTAATTATTTTTCAAAAATTAGATCAAAATAGTTGGTGACCGAAATTTTATGATGGTTATTATGGTATGGTCTATTTATTTATTTGAGTTTTAAATTGTGCTGAATTGATTTAATTGTGATTTAGGATTTTATTCTTAAATTAATTAATTTTGGTAACTAATTTGAAAATTACTAGGCGTCAGTTTATAACGCCAAAAATATGTTATAGGTTGTTGAAACTGGTGGGATGTTTAAAAAGTGAAATTATTATATTTTGGCTAAGGTTGACCGTGTACCCACACACGGCTATTTTTATTGGATATGATAAAAATGACGAATTGATTAATTGGTTGGGGTGGTATACTATATCAACCTACGGGTGATATGTTAGCTTAAATTCTGAGCAGTATATTGGTAAACTATATCAACCTACGGGCTTTGATATATCAGCTCAGCGAGAGCAATATGATCAGCTTAGAGAGAGCATTATTAGTGTGCTATATTGGCCTACGGACGATATTTAAGCTTAGCAAGAGCAGTACGCTATTTATTAGCTTATCGAGAGTTATATTATCTATTTATCAGCTTAGAGCGAGCAATCCTATTATGAGTGGACTTATAGATAGTATTGAATAGGTCGATCATGAGATGGTCGTGATAACATGTAATCGACTATGTCGTTTAATCAATGATTTGATCCGATATTATGAATTGATTGATTAATATGATTTGAGGCATTTGTAAATGATATTAATTTGCAGGATGGAACTGAGATCAAGGTAATTCCTCTGACCCGTGGTGTGCTTAACCAGCCCTTATGGCATATTTGCTTTCCTAATCGAGTCTTAGGAGGGTAGCACTCGCTGAGACATAATCTCATCTCGTTATGGGACAATACTTCAAGTCCTTATATGGCAGCACCTCCACCTCCTCCCGAGCATTTTAGTATACCAGAGGAAATCATTGAGACAGGTTATCAAATTTCGATATGCCATCACCTTGAAGGCTTGGAATATATACTGGTGAAATCTACCGTCTAAGTTGATGTGGGTGAATCCCAAAAGGTGCCCCACAAATACCAGTTGTGGTATCGCCATTGCAATGATGGATGAAGGGTTGGTCCTGTATTAGAATCTGATGTACCTCTGTACGTTTTAGAGGTAGCATTCGAGAATGGGATAACAGATCCTAAGGGTGGATCAACGGTGGATGCGATGGATCTCAAGCTTGGTGATGATCCTAACTCTTTGGAGTGCTCAGTAGTGGACTCTAGTTGGAGCATGGAAGGAGAGATTGTCAAGGAGGATCTCAAGGAGGACCTAGAGGAGGATCTAGATGAGGAATGAAACCTCACGCCTATCTTGCAAACCTTGTGTTGTGGAGGACCTAACTTTTGTTAATAATATTGTAATATATACTATATGGGTTGCACTGTATGAAAATGAGGTTGTAGTTCTTTTTTTAAAGGTTTGAAAAATATAACCCTACTTTCCTATCTTATTGTTTTATTGTCTGAGGATTATTTATATGCTGCCGCATGCGTATTAAAATGAATAGGTTGGCGATGCATCCTGAGACGTCGTTATTTAATCGACCAAAGAGGGATGGGCATGTGCTCGGAGAATCGGGGCGTGACACATTTTCTTAACTTGTGGTATTTAAGTATTTTCTTGTGTCAAGTTTTTGCACTTGGGTTGTTCTTTTATCCTTAATTGATATATTATCTTAGAATAGTTATAAAGAAAAGCTTATAAATAGCTTGATTTATTCTTCTTTTAATAGATATCTATATTTAAAATTCAACTTTTTTTTTTCTTTCGCATCTTTATTCTTATCTATACCCATGTCCTTGGGGAGCAACCCTTGCAGCATGCTCCCCGACTCACACACCCCTATGTACCTCACCATGTTCATGTACTTCTTCCCCTTATACATTTACTTCAACATGTTCATCTAGTTGTTTGCGCATATGTTGTCCCCCATAGGCATGTGTCACGAGCCGACAGTTTCCTTGGCTGTGGAACAACCCGTGTGGTGCCTAATGAGCAGAATTCGTGAGGCCAACCTTCCTTCTATAGCTATTCTAGCGAACAATATGGTGAATAGCTTCTTTGTACGAGATCGTATCACGCCTAGCTTCGCTCGGACGTCTAGTCCATCGAGTGAGATAGCAGATCTCTTTAGGCTCAACAACTAATTTCGGCCTGCCATGGTCTCGTTAGGAGAGCAACATTAGCTCCTGACCAGTTTGTGCACGGGAGGCCAATCCCGCTTTCAGAGCTTCTAAGTAATATAATCCTTCTATCCTAGAACTTTTAGCATCAACCATCCTGACGCCACTTCCACGGACCAGTTGTGTTCGTACCCTCTGCCTCCTCACTCTTCACTCGATAACCACAAGCACCATTCATAAGTGTCACAAGTACGGGAGGATTTATGGATCGTGACATTCTTCCCCACTCAATTTCGCAATGCCCTCGTTGTGTTCTATTTTGTCGCTTCCTTGCGTCGCTTAACCATTGATGCACTACTTTCGGGATTTCACATCGAATGGTCACGCTTGCCCAACAAAACAGGTTTTGCTTCATTGGTAGTCTCTTTTGATCTCAACTGTTCGGGCCATTCTCGGTCACCTGCACTTTCTTTGGCAAGTGTGTCATTTTTCACCAATCGCACCTTTTGGCAGCACCGTTTTTGCCTACTAAGCATCTTGACCCCAGCAAACCAAATGGAGGTTCTTTCCTTGTTGAAAACGTGGCAGTAGATCTCTTCTTTGAATTCACCGATCAATCCAGGAATGTTATCCCCATTCAGTGAGGATTCGGTTCTTCTCTAACTCACTGTTCGCTCGGCGAGGAACCAACCCTTCCTAATGCTTCCATTATCATCCTAGAAGCTTAGTTGAGAGCCACACTTTGTCTGAGAACCTTTTGCCCCGGCGATTCACTCTCTACCCTTGTAGGACTGGGTAGACCACTAGTACTTCTCAGTTCAACCCACATTGGAGTGAGGAGTCCGATTCTCTAACTCACCCACTTACTGGAGGGATACCTGCTCTGATACCATGTGTTATGGGCTAACAGTTTCCTTGGCCACAGAACGACCCGTGTGGCGCTTGACGAGCGGAATTCGCCAGGCCAGCCTTTCTTCTATAGCTGTTCCAGCAAACAATACGGTGAATAGCTTCTCTGTACGAGATTGTATCACGCTCAGCTTTGATTGGATGTCTAGTCCATTGAGTGAGATAGCAAATCTCTTTCAACTCAACAACTGGTTTCAACCTGCCATGGCCTCGTCGGGAGAGCGGCATCAGCCCTCGACTAGTTTGTGCATAGGAGGTCAATCCCGCCTTCAGAGCTCCTAAGTGATATAATCATTTCATCCTAGAACTCCTAGCACTAATTGTCTTGACACCACTCCCACGAACCAGTTGTGCTCATCCCCTTTGCCTCCTCACTCTTCGCTCGATAACCCCAAGCACCACTCACAAGTGTCACAAGTACGGAAGGATTTACGGACCGTGACAAATGCAAATTAGTTATGTGCTCTCGTGGTCAGTGTAATGCAAGAATACGTGGTTGTTTGGGCCGTTGTTCAAAACCTTGCCGTCCCCCACTAAGGGCTGTCTTGTTCCCGAGAAGGACTGCATACAAGTTGGCTGTTGTGGTCACATCAATGGTGTAATGCTGCAATATTACCCAATTGGTTAATTAGGATTGTATCACGTAAATATGCATCCTTCTATAAACTGGACGTAAAAAGTAGTTAGATAAAGAGTGTTGAATTATGACCTTGGGAATTCTATTGTACACATTAGCGCCATTGGGTTTATTGATGATGATACCCTTGGTGGGATTATACTTGCTATGGGCGATGTCATCATACACAAACATGATGATATTCTCATCTTTCAATTCATTTTCCTTAAGGGGTAGAAGGATACTAAAAGTGTCAAAAGTATTGTACGGCGCTCACTTTATTCCCAATTTTTTTTTTCCAAATTACTTAAGTCTACTCTTTAAAAAAATAAGGTGATCACTTAAATGCTAACTTTGATTAGTGTTGCCATAAGTCTAATGTGGCAATTTGTTTATATAATTTTTTTCTTAAGTTAGAGATAACTATGATATTTCTATTGATTATCGATCTATTTTAAGAACGCTAATGGCATCTAGATTGGACGTGTATGGCCCATAAATTGCTGATTCATTCACAAGATAACTGGAAGGGTTGCCAATGTAAAATTATTCCAATTTCTTAGAAGCAGCACATATACTCCATATATGTAATCCAAAAGCTTTACACAAGCATTATGAGGACACTAATAATCATTTTCACTTTGCTTTTCCAGAACAAGCTTGAATGGAAGCTGCTTCCATACGATCCTTGTCTACTCCAGCGTTGCACATATTCGCCATGGCTCTTGTGTATTGCATTCCATACTCGCTCAGGCGTCCACAATATTGCTCGTAAGTCCTCACCTATACATCAGAATGAACAAATTCGACATTAGAAACTGTTCACGAGATAAATTAGCTGCACATGCACATCTATCATATATGGATCGGACAAGTAATTGATGAGGAGATCACGGAGACTTACAAATGTCTTGAGGCAGTCCCAGTCATTAACAACAGGTTGGTCTCCAGGTCGAACAGCAGTCAACATGCTTGCGACACTGGAGCCTCCGAAGAGGTGGTTGACAATTTGGTTGATGCTGCGATCAATATGTGATCGGCGAGCAATTTGTTCGTCCAGTCTCTTTCGTGCCTCTACCCTCTCAGCAGACCCTTTCGGAGCTTTTTGCACCTACAAACAACCTCAAGTAATCATCAACAAGGAGTCCCAATATCAAGAGGCAAGACAGACATAGCAAGAAACACTATTTAAAAAGAATCGCATTTCTTTGTTTAATTACTAGTCAGAACAGATAAATTAATATGCAACAGAATCAACAGTGATGGAGACGGACCTTGCGTTGGAAAAAGACCAAATTAGCATCCCGTTGGGGAACTGCCCAGGATTTTGAAGAAGAGAGCTCCTCCAAGGGAACGGAAGAGACTTTGTTGGTGCTTTGGCCCATGTAAGTAGAGAGGAAGGCCTGGCTAAGAACTGTGTTCCCATATTGCATCACATGGGACAGATTGGTCCTCTTCTTCACTACTAAGTATTGCTCCTGCAATGTTTCCTTCCCCAAATTGTGGGCATCACTGTTCTCACACACCCAAAATTCGGATTAATGGAGACAGAAACAGAGAGAACAAGGAATTATTACTTCTACAATTGGCATAGAAATCATGCCCCTCATATAGAGACAGGCGTCTGCTCATCTAGCTAGCTTTTTATTTTTTCTTCTAAAGAGAGTCATTTCTTATGATCGAGTGTGCGTGTACAGTTACTATCAAATATAGAGAAATGGCATAATAATACCTGTCCTCCATCCAAGCGATGCTGTAGAGATCCCCCAAACAAGTGTCGTACTTGGAGGGATCACCGTCAGTAGATTCTCCAGGGCAGTAGTAGCCATAGCTGCTCTCGTCGGCATTCGATGCCGTGGTCGCATAGATCCCCATGTCCTTGGGAAGCAACCCTTGCAGCATGCTCCCCGACTCACATGCCTCTATGTATATCACCATGTTCATGTATTTCTTCGCCTTATACATTTGCTTCAACACTTTCATCAGGTCGTTCGCGTATACGTAGCCCCCCACAGGCATGGTCACTAGTCCCGTGGTCCCGTGGTCAGCGTAATAGAAGAAGACGTGGTCATTTGGGCCGCTATTCAAGACCTTGCCGCTACCCCCGCTAAGGGCCGTCTTGTTCCCGAGAAGGACTGCATACAAGTTGGCTGCTGTTGTCGCAACGCCGGTGTAATCCTACGAGATTACCTTATTGGTTATTTAGGGTCGAAAATCAATCACCTCAATATAGATCCTCCTATACAGTGGATGTAAAAAGTAGCTAGATAAAGAGTGTTGAACTAAGACCTTGGGAACTCCATGGTAGACATCGGGGCCGTTGGGTTTGTTGATGATGATACCCTTGGTGGGATTATACTTGTTACGGGCGATGTCGTCGTACATGAACACGATAATGTTCTCATCTTTCAATCCATTTGCCTTAAGGATTTGGTAGGCATGGCACACATCCGCCTACATAGACACACATAACACAGGTCAATATATATAAAAATATATATAATCTTGGTGCTGCTCATGTATTACGGAAGTATGTACTGCCAGCAAGTTTTCCATACCATATTTTATACATATACAAAGAAAACATGATGATACACGGTAGCTAATGCTTATTTTGAGTGGGGATCACCTGGTGCCTGTAATTTTCATAACCGTTGGATCCGGCGACTAGAACAGCCCATTGGGTGCCCTTACTTTCACCATGACTACCACCCGACTTCGGCACAATTTCTCGAAAGCTCCTCCGACTCTCGCTCACAGGCGCCATCATCAGTGCTGCGAGGAGAAAAAAAGGAACAAGGCTGCCATATAAGGAGGTCATCATCATCACGATGGGGAGTTTGATGAGAAATGAGATTGAAGAGGATGGCTCGGATGGGGGAATGGGGGAATGGGAGGGAGGTTTATATAGAGGTGGGAAAGCGGGGACTCAATGCGCAAAGATATGTCTAAAGTGTGTCTACATGAAATGATTGTTGATGGCAAATCCACCTCGGGGGAATGCGTTGACCCCATTCCATAAAAGACGGGAATGATACGTCCAACGTACTAATGGATTTTCGTTGGTGCCACATGAGTCTTCTCGTAGGCTCCCCCCATTGCAAAATTCTCCTCCTTCATCGCCATCTTCTCTCGCCATTCATTGGATAGTTTCTTTAATGCTTCATTTTGCTCATTTGCTGGATATTAAACGATTACTCAATAAGTCGAAGTAGTCAATAAGTTCCTTTCCTACGTGCGTCCTTTACACGGTAATTTAAGCGCTTAGAAGTATGCGTCTATCGTAGATAATTAGGGTATCGATAAGTAAGATGCTGAAGGACGGAGACTAATGAAGAAGCACTGACGGGGCAATTTGCGTAGTTGACGAAGTCAAGGGACATAGAGCGACCTGTGGGACGATGAGATCACAAAAAGTCCATCCACGAGTGGCACCCATAAAAACCCGAATCTTAAAATAAAGATGAAGTACAACTTCGCACTATATCTCAACTTTGGACCAGATTACAATTTCTTGCAGAATTGCATGCAGCAAATAAAAAGATTTCCCTAAACATTCCTAACTCGTTCTCTCATCTCAATATATCATTTGGTTGATATGTATACCCTTGCCGCTTATTCCAGAGTTTGCTCTCACAGCACACCATCTTCAGATTGTACATATAAATCTTTGGCCCATAGACAAAATTTTGTCTTTTATTTGTTTATGTGGTAGGCTAATGATGTTGTGGAGGTTTACACCTTAAAATTCGCAAATATAATGCTCGATTTAATCACCAATCCATGAAGGTGCTCTTTATCTCTTAACACTAGTTTGGGATTTTTGTAAGATTACTATCAATTATTCTAAAATCATAAATTGTTAGATGAATAAGCAAATTTAATATATAGTTAATTTATCAAATCGACTTTTAGGTGCTTTTCTTCGGATTGGGACTAACCATTGGAATGGTTTTTGCTTGCCAACGACTCGCCCCATCATCACATCATTAAAAGATTGCACTACCAAATATTATGGTCAGGACTTCCTTTTGAATTGCGTGGTTTCCTTTATGTGTTGGACTTTCTAATTTTTTGATATAAATGAGAAGCGTCTTTTTTGTACGAGAGCAATACTCATCCAATAAAGTACTTGATGATCTCCTAAGCAATTCCTCTTATAATCTAGTTTGTGAATCTTCTATGTATTTTATATATAATACAAAATAAAAGTTTGTTTTGGGCATGTCCTGATTGAGTTTTATTTTCAGTGAAAGTCATAGTACTTATTCATTTGGACCTTTTCAAATCCGACACAATTTGAAGTTTTCATACAATACAGAGGTATATATGTAAATTAACATATGATATTTTGTAGTTTATGAAATTTTAAATTAAAATTCTTGATTTTCATGAAAAAGCAAAATGATTATTATTTTTTTTCTTTTTAGCTTTTATTTTCACCGGAACAAACGGACCTCACTAATGTGAAAGACTCGACAAAGGCAGTGGAGATCAGAATGAGATGAGTCAAGTCCACTAGACAAAAACAATTGCGGCAAAATTAATGATTGAGGGTGTAAGGGGGCGATTTCATATCACACCTAAATGGCAAACCCCACTTCTAGTTGGTCAAAAAGAAGTTATTACCCTTGCGATCACGTTCGAATACTAAACCTCAATCCAATTTGTTAGACAGTAACGCGTTTCATCATCATTTATATATTGACCTGCAAAGACGTGGCCTGCTTTTTTTTTTTTTTTGGTAAAGGACGTGGCCTGCTATTTTCATAAAGGGAAAATTACCAAAAAAATTCTAAACCTTTTGTATTTATATCAATTTAATCCTAAACGTTTTACATTTGTGCCAGTTTAGTCCATCCATCTAATTTTGATCGGCGGGCGCTAACATGACGCTACTAGCACTAACATGGAATTTTAAAATAATATTTTAATATTTTTTAAAATATAATTATTCTCTTTTTTTCTTTTTCTTTTATTTTCTTTATTTTTTCTCTTCCCTTTCCCAGGCGATGGTGGTGACCCTTGCCGGCACTAAGGACAGGAGAAGGGGGAAAAACAAAGAAAATAAAAGAAAAATTATGAAAAATTCAAAATATTAAAATATTATTTTAAAAATACCATCGGTCCTAACTAGCTAAAATTGATCAGATGGGCTAAATTAATATAAATGCAAAATATTAAAGATTAAATTGACAAAAAAAAGTTTAATGAAACTAAATTGATACAATTATAATAAGTTAAGGATTTTTTTTAGTAATTTCCTCCATTTTCATATAATATGAGAGCATCTCATGCAGCATGAGAGGTGGTCTCCTTCGCATCCTTCCCTCAGCTTTGGAAGCCCACGATTGGATTGGCAACCAGAAAGAATCAACTTCTTCAATTACCTCGATTGCATCCGTCGGAGAATAACTTCATCAGACGAGGGTTGATAAAAAGCACACAATATATACATATGGCTCGAATCTTTCCGGGAAACAGCGAGTGGAGGAAGTTGCTTTCTCGGTATCAAGAGATAGTGCGCGAAGACATATCCTTCCGTGCCGGTACAAAAGGTAATCGTCGCTTTAGTGCCCCCTAAGAGCTCATTTATCCTTAGTGGACTGGTGGGGCCGAACGGGGGACTTGGGTCCTCATATCGATTGGACCCCTCGACTCTCTCTCTCTCTCTCTCTCTCTCTACTTTTTCTTGTTCATACTCTAGAAGCTCTGACTGGGGGGTTCTCTCTCTCTCTCTCTCTCTCTCTCTCTCTCTCTACTTTTTCTTGTTCATTCTCTAGAAGCTCTGACTGGGGGGTTCTCTCTCTCTCTCTCTCTCTCTCTCTACTTTTTCTTGTTCATTCTCTAGAAGCTCTGACTGGGGGATCGATTGAATATTCCCGATAGACTGCTTTTCGTATCGTGGGGGTTGACTTGACCTGTCATTTCTCGAAGGCGGCCGGCCCAACACAACCTTTTCCTTCGGCACGTTCTCATTCATGCGTTGCTGGGCTTGCACACTATTCTTTCTTTTTTAGCAGAAGCTGACTCGCACCCTTGGGATGCTTTTTGTGAGTTAAAGGCGAGGCGAACTTATATGGAGTCCAGGTGCGATTGGCTTGGAATATATCTTGCATTTATGTAATCCACTGCATCAAAACCAAATGACTAAAAGTTGAGCATTGATTCATATCATTGATGGCGATGATATCGACTCCATAATAACTAGCTCTTCGCATTTGACAGCTCCATTGTATGTTTCCGATGCTTTACCGATATCCCTTTGTACAATTCATCATTTTCCGACTCAGGCATGTACAAGAAGTGAGTCAGTAGAGCAAAACAGGAGGAAAAGCAAACGGGTCGTGGAAGAGAAGGAAACCATCTGTTTCACTCCTCCAGCTTCTCAACTTAATGCGCCCTCCAGTTTATCACCAATTCTTACCAAAACAAGAGACAATCCAGCTTCATGCTAATGACACCTCACTATCATTGCAAAAACAAGTGATCGAATGATATAATAAATAGAACATAATAAATAAATAATTGAAGGCCAAATTTATGTGACTCAATCGTTGTGAACTATGTTCATGGAAAGAGCGGTAAAAAATTCTATTATGGATTAAATAATATAATTGAGATTATAACTATACTCGAGTCACTCGGATATTTTCGGTGTTTCTCAGCCCCTAATTGTTTTCAATAACTTACACAATGCTCAACCATCACAATTCCTTGTGAAACAATCTTTCAGTCTCGTGAAGGAATTATACAAATATTATCATAAGATTTTAATTGATCACAACACTTAAATTCTTATTGTAATTTCATGAAGAAAACCCACCTCCAAGCACCTAGCACCCATTGGAATTTCACTCACATGTCGACACCCACGACACTCCTCAATAACCGGCGCTTCATGGAAATAATCCAACTTCCATTAACAATGCATATCCAATTGGATTATCCAGTTTTAGCTCCACGACTCCAACGAATAGCGGGAAAGTTAATTTCCATGTGTATCCTTTTTTCTAGTTTTGCTTGGCGACAACTCTTGCACAAAATGAAAAATCCTTCTCCAACTTAGACTACGACACTACAGAGGAATCTGGATTTCCATAGCATATATATGGATGTCCACAAATAACTATTTACTATGGTTGGGCTTTGTTTACATGTTCGAACTTAAGACATTTTGACAATCTCCATTTTAACTCAACGTTTGAGCCAGTTAACAGTCATTTTGCTAAATATCCAAACTACACTGCTACTCTTTCATAGCTTCTCATGAGCTCAACCTCTATAACCATCTTTTAAGTCTAAGTTACGCTTGAACTTCGCTATAATCATCGACCTCATTTAAATACCAACTTCACATGCACTTTTAACTAGTTTATAAAGATTTTCTGACACATTTTCCATAACCATAGATAAGGTAAAACACCGATGTATCCATATTTATTAGGAGATCGAACAAATACCTTGTTAAATCAGTTGTTAGTAGCTGTTGGTTCTATAAGCTCTACTTCGCTCCAAGCACCCAATGTCGATTACCATGCTATTACCCGCTAATTCAAGAGTTTTTGGTTGCAACTCCATCATAAGTTGAACACCTTCCACATCCGTTTAAACATTGCCACAATCCCTTCTACCTTGAAGTACTAGAGACTCGTCAAATGTAACTTTCTTTGCTAATAACATGTGAATTTAATTTGGGCACCACAATTGATGGCCCCGCTCGCACTTGCATGGCCAAAGAAAATGCTATTTTTTACCCTTCCATCAAGCTTACCATCACTTACTTAAACATAACACAGACAACCAAATATTTAAAAGAAGAAGAAGAAGAAGAAAAGAAGAAGAAGAAGAAGAAGAAGCAGTATTACCTAACCACGCCTCCTCAATCAGACCAAGAAATACTAGCATTCATGAATAATACGCGCGACCTCTCTAGAATTGTACCAAGGTAACAATTACCCTGTAGGACCTCTCGGTGAGGAAGGTGGAAGATACCGACTCATGGTGTTTTATTCAAACCCTGCCCCTCTACCAGAGAAAATCCGAACACCATCATTACCAATCCCTACTCACCAGCCTGATTTACCTCCATAATTATACTCACAACCAAATCCACAGAGATTGGGGCAAAAATCTATTTCCTCGTTTTACAAGACCATTTAGAAGTGGATCAAGAGAACCTCTCCTTGTAAACCAATTGAGCTCGGGCTAGGAGAAGCTTATCCGCCTGTAGACCTCCCAGTTGATGAACCAAAGACTTATGAACCTATTTAGACTGAATAAACACAGCTACAGAACTTCCGGCTATACTCATATTCTCTCCTGTTGAATTTCCCCCTTTGACACCTACCCTTAAGCTAACAAGAATTTAAAAGAATTTGTTCTGGCCAAAGTTTGAACATGTTTCAAAGGTGCCAAATCCTTCAGGAGTAGATGCCGCTGGAAATCCTATAAAGATTTCCGCCGGAGAATCTGTCCTTAATTGGCAAACCGAAAATGCTTTTATACAGAACAATGTCCTTGCCTCTCATACGGCAGATCTTCAACAGATTGGAATAACTTTGGGCATGATGCACGAAAGGTTTGATCGTGTACATCAGAGAGTTGAGTCATCCACTAAAATAGAAGGGATGATCAAGAATCTTGAGAAAAGGCTTGCCAATCTTGAAGCTGGAAGGATTTGGAAAGCCCACCAAAAAAAAAAAAAGTAGGAAATGTGAAACGGCGAATTGTTGAGCTCAAGGAACATGGTCTTCCTCTTGCTTAGAGACATAAACTGATTTTTTTGCCCCAAGTATGCAGCTTAGTAGAACTCTTTGAGTTGCTCTAAAAGAATATTTGTAGAAATCTCTACCAGAAATACTTAATCCCTCAGCGTCCTAACATTAGAACGCTCAGAGGCCACATCAGTGAGTCGAAAGGAGAAAGTAAAATACGAGAACCTACGGGTGGAAACCCTTCCAAAGACAGAGATCCTCCTTTGTCTTTCATGATTTCCCGTCATTCTTATGACAACTACACTTAGCAAGCAATTACAACAATCGCATCCAATGCTGATTAATTTGAGGAAAGCTCAAGTGACTCAGATGCTTTTAAAAAATATCAGTATCACTACCATCTAACGAGACTGCTCCAGTCCAGAATGCAGGGATAATGACAGAAAATGATGATATAGAATTTTCTATTGAAGAACAGTTCCCGCCATGCTCATCCAATGTTTTCCAAGGAAGGGAAAAAAAAAAAAAAAAAACAACCCTCCCAAAGGTTGGGTTTACCTTGGATGATCTCCTATACTCACAATGGATAGATCGTCTACAATAATTTCATGCTTGGATACCCACTACATCGTTAGATCCTCAATTATCAAATTTATATGTTTCATCTGAATTTGTAAGCGGATTCACGGGAAGTATGAAAGGATGATGGAATTGTTTCGCCCCGTCAGACCAAAACAATTTCCTGGCATTTGAAAACTTTTTTCAAACGCTCAGTTTGATTCAACAAATATTCATCGCTGATATCAAATATCATAAAAAGTTAAAATGGCGCAAATTCTTTGACAGGAAATGTTGTTCCTACATAAGAAAAAAAATTGGATTCGGCACTTCAAGGAAATGATAAAGTTCTTCTATAATACAAGAGCTGATCTAGTGCTTAAGCTAGTATTCTTGACGTCAATTTCAAAAAAAACTTGCCAATGCTGTTGAAAGAAATTTTCAAATTAAGCAAAAGGGAACTTTGGACGCGATGCTTTGAGAAATTCGGCAAAAAGTTCATTTAACAATTGATGATCTTTGCCATGAAAGTCAGACTATCAAATCCCGTCTCCAGGTGAATATTTGATTCGATAAGGCATATCACAAACAAAAGTTATAAATCAATATCCAAAAGGGCATGCTGATCGTGACTGCTCAAATAAAAAGCTGAAACATTACAAAAAGTTTCCTCCGCAAATCAAAGTTTCCTTGAAAAAAGAAGAAAGAAAACATATGTTTTATTTGCAGGCAGAAGGGATATTTTGCAATAAAAAAAAAAAGTGGATTTATTTGGTACTTGTGGATTCATTTGGTACAGATAATCCTCATTTGCATCTTCCAAATAAAAAATAAAAATCATTCCCATCAAACATGTTGATTTTCATTTTTTTCTTCTTCGTCAATTAATATCAATTTGCTTCAACTTAGCTAAGCCTAGCTTTTGTCAATTGTTGTGAAAACAAGTGATCGAATAAAATCAAACACTAAATTTACTTGATTTGACCAGTGTGACCTGTATATACAAGGAGAGCATCAAAGAAATCCACTTAGACAAAATGATACAATGAAAATGATAAACAAACACTTTTGGTGTTTCCTAGCTCCCAATTTCACTCAATAACTCACATGGTATTTAACTCTCACAATTCTCGCAAAACATATTTTTCCGATAAGAATTATACAAATCTTACCATAAGATTTTAATTAGCTTCAACACTTAAATTCTAAGCGTGATTTCATGAAGAAAACCCACCATTGAACACCCATCGCCAATTGGAATTTCACTCACAATTGTGAACATCCATGGCACTCCTCAAAAGCCATTGATTCACTGAAATAATCCAACTTCCATGGACAATACTAATGCCGAAGAGAGTGTAGAAAAGTAGGACGTAACACAAGTGAAAACTTAAATTAATAGGTTATGCGCCACCTGTAAGAAATCCACCAAAGGGATAACGGCAAAAGAAAAAAAAAATTCCTTGTTCTTAAGCCAAAGACTTGAACAAATTAAAAATCATCCAAGTCTTGCTTTCTCATTCATCATAGCTGATGGTTTTATGTGATGGGCCTAAGTTGGCCCGTCTGCCCATGTTGGGCCTGAAAGCTCGGCCCTTAGGATTAGGGCTCATGGATAGAGAGATACGATGAAGGGGTACGTTTCTATTTTTGAGGGAACGTATATAAGGGAGGAAAGAGAGAGACGGAGACACCTTTTGGCATTTTGTGCCAAAAGAAAAACGAAAGTGCTAAAGGCGACGCCATCTTCCCTTCAAGGCCAACTGACGTCATCGAATCGAATAGGATCGGTTTTCTCTTCCTCTTATCGGCATTGGTGTTTAATCTATGGCTAACAAGGTATGCTCGATTCCGGGGTGTGCTTTAAGATCGGTGATACATGTTTTTCCCAGGCTTCGTCTTCCGCATTTGTTTTAGGGGTTCGATTTAGTGTTGAATCCGGTTTTTGGGAATCCGACATTCCCTACATTGGTATTAGAGCCCTAGTTCATGTTTTCCCAACCCCTTTGATGTTTTATGATTGATTTTTTGCAAAAATATTCGGCCGACACGGATCAGGGCGAGAAATCCCGACACCTGAACACTATTCATCTATTTTTTTCGAGTTTATGTAAGTCGAAATCGATTTTTGAAGGCATAAGGTGAAAGAGCTCGTCAAGACGAGTACGTTGATGTGTTGTGCACCGCCGGAAGACGCTCGACGCGCCCACATGCACGGCCAGAAGCCGTTGCGCGTGGGCGCCATGCACTTGAAGCGCTGGCTCGACCAGCGCGTGCATCACACGCGCCGATCGG
Organism: Eucalyptus leucophloia subsp. euroa; assembly: GCA_017140325.1. NCBI lineage: Eukaryota > Viridiplantae > Streptophyta > Magnoliopsida > Myrtales > Myrtaceae > Eucalyptus > Eucalyptus leucophloia. The sequence goes on from CM029477.1 coordinate 36,795,397, forward strand.
CGAATCAGCACGTGCACGCCGCCGGTGGCGAACCGACACGCGCTGGTTGGCGAACCAACGCATGCTGACGTCACCATGATGTCACCCAACGGTCGGTAACCGCTGCGATGATGTCATCGATGACGTCATCGTCGATGACCATTGGCTGGCCGGCGACCCGACCCAATCGGTGACCCGACCCGACCCGACCCGACCCGACATGCGCGGAAGCGTGGCATGTGCCGCACACGCGCCGGATGACGTCTGCGTGACGTCAGCCCACGCACGCACGCGGCATGTGCCGGTCGGTTTGCCCGACCCACCGCCCGTTGACCCGTTGACCGTTGACCGACGACCGTTGACCAAAAATAAAAGAAAAAAGAAGGAATTTGTTTCTTTTTTCAATTATGTCTATGTGGGTTATATGTAATCTATTATTTATTCTGCATTTGTTACATGAAACATGGAAAATTATGTATTTTCCCTTATTTACGTTATGAATTATAAGTAATCCATTTTTAGTTCTGCATTTGTTGCAAGAACTATAATATGTTATGCACAGATACCTGCAATCCGGAGAACGGACAAGAGAAATGCAAGACTTAAAAGGCTGATGACAAAGTTAGCTAATTATCGGTGGCATGACGGTGATTTAGTATTAGCTATGGTCAAGGTCAATCAGATGATACAAGAAATCATCTAGAATGGTTATCTTATGCCGGATTTTGAGAATGTGCCGACTTTAATGAACACTCTTCCACCTGAATGGCAAGCAGTGTTAGTTCGGCTATGGGAGGTCAACGTGATCCCAGGTTATAGGAGGCTAGTGGTAACTTTTGTAAGAGAGTACTATAGGATTGAGTTAATCAAAACTTCAACCCTTAGATTGAGCACCACATGGCGCAAAGCGAATGAGCCTTGGAGGCGACATGAAAGCTCTCCAAAATTTTTTCCATAGTTGGCAAATGTGCCTTCAAATTTCTCAGATATTTTGACTGATAGATTAGAAGAGACATTCGCTATTTATTTCTTAGATTAATTTCAGATTTTTTTGAGTGTGAATATCTCTTTCTATGTTGATATTTTTCTTTGTATATATTACTTAGTGTAATGGATAGTTGTATTAAGTGAAAGCATTGTTATACTTTGGATGTCAAATATTATTTGCTTTTTGTTATTGCTGACTACTGTGGGTAGTTCATAGAAGTTTTTGTAACTTCATAGAATTTATTTTGCATAAGACAATTATATTAATAATAGTTTTGAGTTAGGATTTTTGGAGGATGATTAGAAACATAGTAACCTTTTGATTCTAAAACCTTACTTGAAATTATTCATTGATATGATGGGTCTGTGCAAAGTGGATGCATAACTGATAGGCATTAATTATTCGTGCATATATGTCTGATGTGTTCAGACCGATGGTTTCAGCAACTAAGAACGCAATTGATGATATGAACGGCAACTATTGTGAAATATTGAATATGAAGATTCAATATGTGCTAGAAAAGCAAGAAGTACTAGAAGCTCTTGACCATGTTATGGAAGATCTTGAGGATATCGTGTGCCACCTTGAGCTAGCAGAGAACCGTCTAACAGCATTTGAGCCGAAAATGGATATTTGCAATGCTAGTTCTAGCTCAGAAATGGCTCTGAGTTCTAAGCGCAAGCGTATTGATTCGTTCAATATGTGGAAATGCAAAGGATCAAGTCCTCATTGCAAAAAATCAAGAGTTAACCAACACAAGAGAGGAAAACGTCCTCAAGTGAAGAAAATATCAATGGTGAGGTGTTACAATTGTGACAAGAAATGTCACTATGCTCGCAACTGTTGTGAGCCGAAAAAAGTAAACACCTCTTGTACATTTGAGAACTTTGCTTATACGTTAAGTTTTACATTATTGACTGAATCCAATCCTTTGTGGACTGTAGATTCAGAAGCGACAGACCATGGAGGGAAGGATAGAGAATCCTTCGTGGAATTTCGACGATACCAACTGGAACTAAGTAGATTTATGTGTAAAATAACTCCAAAGTTGAAGTTAAAGGGATTGACACCTGCCAATTGAACATACGTGGTGGACGCACCTTGATGTACTATATGCTCCGGAGATTCATCGAAATTTAGTGTCTGTTTTTAGTGTTGGTTAAACTAGGTTTTAATATGAACTTCCGTAATAGAGGTGTAGATTTGTATTTGGATACAAACTACTATGGTTATGGTCATTTTCTGGATGGTTTTATTGTACTAAATATTGACTATGGTGATGTCAATATTTGTTATTCCATTTTCACATCTTCTACTTCATATGATAATGATGTGAATGAGTGGCATGCTAGACTTGGTCATATTGGCCAACAACGTATGAATAGACTAGCCAAAGAGGGTTTGTTGAGCAATATTGAAAAAGTTGATTTGTCTATATGTGAGCATTGCCTAGTAGGAAAGACGACAAGGAAACCATTTAGAAAAAGATAAAAGAGCTGAATTTCATCTGCATTTAATCCATTCTGATATCTGTGGTCCAATGAATGTGAGAGGAAGGCATGGGGCTGTTTATTTCATCACTTTTATAGATGATTATACTCGATTCGGATATGTCTATTTGATTTCCCATAAATCTGAAGCATTGAGTTGTTTCAAAAGGTTTATGAACTTGGTAGAAAATCAATTAAACAAGAAAAAAAAAAGCATTGAGATCCGATCGAGGTCGAGAATATTTATCTGATGAGTTCAGAAAATTATGTGATGAAAAAGGAATAGAAAGATAGTTGTCTATTCCATATACTCCTCAACAAAATGGTGTTACAAAAAGAAGAAATAGAACCCTACTGGAAATGGTTAGGTCCATGATGGTGCATGCTAACTTACCTATATACTTTTTGGAGTGATACGTTGTGCTGCCTATACTCATGAGTCTTCTCATAAGTTTGAGAAATTGGGTCCCAAAGGAAAGAAGAATATTTTCATAAGATACTCGGAACACTCGAAAGGGTATATGTTCATAAGTGAGCAGGAAAGTGAGAGTATAACTGAATTTGAATCACGGGATGTCATATTCTTAGAGGATGAATTTCCTAAGAAGAGCAAAATAGGGGAAGATTACTCCCTATTTGTAATCTTGGATCAAGATAATGATATTAGTGGAGTTCGTCCAAGTGGGAGTAATATGAGAAGTGATGAATTGAATTCAACTCATTCTCAATTGTAACCATATGATGAGACGATATCATCATTATCTAATCTTAGTGGGAGCATAATTGGGAATGATGTGCTAAGTGTACGATCTCCCATACGGTGAATAAGTCGCCAAAGCATTCCCTGTTAACTTTTTGACATTGAAGGGAAAACTTTTTATAATTGATCCACATGATGAGGATGAGTCAAGAAATATTAATGAGACTCTAAATTGCCCTAGTAAGGAAAAATGGATTCATGTAATGGAAGAGGAAATGGAGTCAATGAAATCAAACCAAGTCTGAGAACTGGTTGATCTTCCAAAAGGACGCAAAGCTATTGAGAACAAGTGGGTTCTCAAAATAAAGCGAAAGGCTGATGGCTCAATAGAAAGACATAAGGCTCGCTTTATGGCAAAAGGGTATAATCAACTGGAAGAAATTGATTATGGAGATACATTTTCTCCTGTAGTGAGATTTACCTCGATTCGCATAATTCTGGCAATTGTGGCTAGTATGGATCTTGAGTTACATCAAATGGATGTAAAGACTGCTTTCCTTAATGGAGAATTAGAGGAAGAAATATATATGGAATATACAGCTAGTTTCATAGTGAAAGGCCAAGAAGAAAAAGTATGTTGACTTTTGAGATCGATATACGGCCTTAAGCAGTCATCGAGACAATGGTATATACGTTTTCATAATGTCATAATGGCATATGACTTTACAATGATAGATGAGGATCATTGTGTATATATCAAAAGATCCAAGGATCAATTTGTGATCATATCATTATACGTTGATAATATACTAATTGCCGGAAGCAATATGGAGTTTGTTAATACTGTCAAAAGTTGGTTGTCTTTCAATTTTGAGATGAAGGATATGGGTGAGGCTGCATACATTCTTGGAGTTAAGATTTCAAGAGATCGTTCGAAGAGATCGTTATCTCTTTCGCAAGAAACATATATAAAAAAGGTTATTGAACGATTTCGTATGCAAGATTGTAAACCCATAAACACTCCTATTGCAAAAGGTTAAGAATTGAGCCATAGACTGTGTCTAAGGACTCCACAAGAGAATGAACAAATGAAACATATTCCTTATGCTAGTGCTATTGGGAGCTTGATGTACGCTATGATGTGTATCTGACATATATTTTGCAGTTGGAATGGTGAGTAGATACCAATCCAACCCAGGTGCAGCATATTAGAAAGCCGTTAAAAGAATACTAAGGTATCTAAAGGGAACTGCTGATTATACGCCGAGTTATTAAGGAAATGATCTGTGACTCTAAGGTTATTATGATGCTGTTTGGGAAGGAGATTTAGATGAAAGAAAATCTACCTCTGGGTTTATTTTCTTACCGAATAATGCCCCATATGTTGGAGTAGTAAGAAACAAAAGTGTATAGCCTTGTCCACGATGGAAACTGAGTTCGTGGCATTATCAGCAACAATTTAAGAAGATGTTTGGCTTAAGAGATTATTGGATCATTTAGGTGTTATTGGAAATACTGCATATTCATTGTTGGTTAACTATAATAGCTAAGCAGCAAAAGTGTACACTAAAGATCCAAAATATCATGGCAAGACCAAACATATAGATACCAAGTATAATTTTGTCAAAGATATGATTGTACGAAAGGATGTGAACTTAGAGTACATACTACGCATAGAATGGTAGCAGATCTTATGACAAAGCCAATATCTAGATATGTGTTTTGTGGCCATATGAAATCTCTAGGATTGCGTAGAGTCTGATGTACTGGATTGTAATTTCCCTAAAGTGTTCACATTTGATGAATTTGTGTTTTTCATCATTAATGCCTATGAATCTTTGTTTGATCTTTATGCATCTTAATGCTTAGTGCATTACTTTAAGTTGAGAAAGTATGTCGGACAAATATAATATTGGCTCACTCACACGGGTAATCGCCTCTATTTACTGTGTGATAAATAGAGATGAGACTGTTTTTAAGTTTATTATCTAGGTGATAATCAAGAGCTCAAGATTAAAATACGTATGTCGCATTAACTGGGTGTTAAGATGAGGACATAATACTTACTATGTCCACAAGTAAAATACCCAACATATTTTACTTTATCTGTCTATGATGCCAAATGTGAGTTCTGATGAATTTTGTGAATGAGTAGATACGTGAACTCAAGTTAGACATTGGATATGTCTGAACTATCATCTGTACGGTATTGAAAGTGTAGATATACGCTCAATGGGAAAGGAGTTAATACCGTAATACGTATTTCATACTACGTATGCATGAGACGACCAATAAGAGTGGCAAAAGTTTGATCTCAACTTTTATGTCGTGTGAGACTCTTGAGGAAAAGAGTTACTCAATTTTTAGTCCCCTCATGACTCTTACTTATTCTCAAGATTTCTATTTAGTGTTTGCTATCTTAGGATGTTGCCAATGTTCATGAATTGATTCGATCTAATGGGACATTTCTAGAAAAGCAAGCTGAACTGAAATTAAGAGTTTGAAGGAAAGAGGAGGATCGCATTTAGGATAATCATAATTGTGAATACAATATATATATATATATATATATATATATATATATTATTGTTTGAAAGGGATTAAGAGAAATATAAATGTGATCGATCGATCTAGGATACTGCATACTAAATCTACTCAGAGTATGATGCCTATTATGAGCTGCTATATATTCATAACAGATGTATAGCAACGAGCTCTTAAAGTATGCTGGTCGTACGGATTATTTACCGATATGAATGTTGAAGAGAGGTAAAGAGAATCCTGTTCGGCCTACCATATGCGAGTGTGAGATGATGGTTTTATGTGTGGGCCTAAGTTGGCCCATCCGCCCATGTTGGGCCTGAAAGCCCGGCCCTTAGGATTAGGGCCCATGGATGGAGAGATAAGATGAAGAGGTACGTTTCTATTTTTGAGGGAACGTATATAAGAGAGGAAAGAGAGAGACGGAGACACCTTTTGGCATTTTGTGCATAAGTTTCCTCTCCCTCTCTCCCTCCAAAAGAAAAACGAAAGCGCTAAAGGCAACGCCATCTTCCCTTCAAGGCCAATCGATGTCATCGGATCAAATAGGATCGGTTTTCTCTTCCTCTTATCAGCATTGGTGTTTTCTCTTCCTCTTATCGGCATTGGTGATTAATCTGTGACTAACAAGGTACGCTCAATTCCGTGGTGTGCTTTAGGATCGGTGATACATGTTTTTCCCGGGCTTTGTCTTCCGCATTCGTTTTAGGGGTTCGATTTAGTGTCGAATCCGGTTTTTGGGAATCCGACATTCCCTACAATAGCATGCTTGTATAAACAAGTGTGGAACAACCCTCCAAGCATGAGTACTTACCAAGATTCATTGGAAAGACAAAACTAGTTTTATTAAAAAAACAAATACAATTAAATAAGGACTTTGGAAATATAAATGACAATGGCTAGATCTTTTTAAAAAAAATAAGAAATAGATATAATTGTTTATAGATCTTAAGGTTTCACTAGTTTCAAAGTAGCTGTATTAATGGCCGTTAAGGAATGCTTTGGCATCATACACTTTTGTCACTTGTAAACCTTGAGTTTTATTTTTCTTCATCTTCATGTTAGGGAGAAAAATCAGCAACATTGGATGTTGTTGAAACAGCAACTCACTAGGAAGTTCAATCTTGTAGGTGCTATCACCAATACTTTGCAACACTTTGAATGGTCCATCAACCCTTGGTTTTAGCTTCCCATGATGACCCCGAGGAAATCTTTCCTTCCTAGATGAAGCCAATCCAATCCTTTTATAAGAATTGCCGTTATCAATGCTTGTTTGCTCTTTCTTGATAATTGTGCTTTAAGATCCTTTCTCGAGTTTGCTCATGAAGGTTCTTTAGATAGTTGGTGTGTTCCTCAGCATCTACACTAAAATGTTAAGAGATGGGAAGTGGAGCTAAGTCCAATGGACTAATAGGATTTTTCCTAAATGAAACCTCAAAATGACTTTTTTTGGTTGTGTTGACATTTGATTTTTAGTTGACACATTATTAAAAGATAAAATATAGAGATTTGGGTTTCTGATCGTGACGAAGCCTTATTTCTCTATAAAAAAAAGTGTTATTTTTCATTTATTTATTTTGCTTTATTGTCTTTAAACAATTTCTAGTTCATTTTCAAGAAAAAATCTGAAAAATCAAATAGTTGACTTTCGAGTTGACTTTTTGGTAAACCCAGGGTTAAAATTTGGCTTTTTACTCAAAAAAAGATGTCATTTAACTTTAATTTTATTTTTATCAAATTAATTTCTCAAAAATGCAAAGATTTGACCAAAAAAATAATATATTATGAAAAATCAAATAAATTGTTGGCTTTTGGTCAAACCTTTGACCAAAAAAATTGAAAAAAATAAAAAATGCACAAATACTTTTCTTTTAATGTTGATTTGACTTTTGTATCAAAAATACAAATTGCCGTTTTGAGCCCTAATTGAGAAATCAAAATCGATTCTTCATGACTTGTGAATGGACGATTGTTTCTTACTCATTTCCTTAAGACAAGTTCAAATCCGAAATGGATTTTGAGAAATTCATATCAATAATTTTATTTTTCCAAGTATAAGAAAGTCAAATTAAACTTCAATCGACAAAATTCAAATTGACCCATTCATGGTTATGGTCTAATTTCATAAATTTAGGTCCAATTTTGATATTATGCCTAGATTCATTTTTGACATAAGCTCGAGTACTTTAATTCAAGGTCAATTTGAATGCGATAAGTGATCTTACATATGATTAGTTAATTAGATGGGGAAATTGTAGCATTAATTGAACTCAATTTCAATCAATTAACAATTTTATCCATTGAATTGCAAATTTGATCATTTTAGCCCTTTAGACTCACTTCAAAACACTTATGATTTTGACCCGTTGTCTTTCACGATAATCATTCAATTAAGTTAATAAAAGATCCCTAGATCATAGTCATAAGGTTTGATTAGCTTAATTAAATCTCAATTAGCCAATTTCTTGTTAAATAAAATAAATTTCCTTTTCAGTTTGGTTATTTAAGGATCAAATTGCATAACTTTTGAATCCACGTGGGTCTTAGACCAAAAAAAAACCCACGTGGGTCCCAAATGAGCAATATGGCCAGAACTAAACCAAACCAGTTAAGAACCGAGCAAAAACCTGCCAAAACTTAATTGATTTGATCAGCCATCGGTGGTGCTGGCTAGATTACTTTTTGGTCGGTTCTGGACCTCCGACGACTGGTTCGAGGATCCTCTTGATGTCAATTTTACTTCTATGCCTTCAATTTTTTGAAACTTTTCAGATTGGTCATCAAATTTCATTAAATTGCAAATTAACTCCTAATTGAACATTTTGATGTAATTCTCGATTTTGGCTCAGGTTTTTGCAAATCAAATGCACTAGATTGATTACTCGACACCTCAAGATCATGATGCAACTTTAAAATCAAATTTTAACTGTTGAATCAAAATTTCGATCGTCGAATCGAACCAACGGACAAGATGACATAATTTGGGGATATTATATATGCCTATTTTCCCTCTATTTTTTGGGGGACCTCTTTGCATGAAAATTCTCTCTCTCTCTCTCTCTCTCTCTCTCTCTCTCTCTCTCTCCTGTCTCTGTTTTCTTGCCTAACCGCCTCTCTCTATCCTCTCTTTTCTCTCTACATCGAACTGATTTTTGCCAATCTACCACTGCTAGCCTCATGTCGACAAGCTACTGGTTGCCGATTCAGCCCTTTGATGATCACCCATTCCTATGCCTACCGCTACAAGCCGATGATCAGCTTAGCCCTGATCGGAACTGATCAAGCTAAGCTGCCTCAGTGATACAAACCGGTCCATTTGAATCAGTTCGGTGTTGGTGTTAAGTCAACAATCCGATTGGTTCACAAGTGATCCGAGGCCTTCCGATGTGTTTGTGGAGGTCTGATCAAAGTTTCGATGAAAACTTTGTTCGATTGTGATCAAAATTGACAAAAACGCATCAAAGATAATATTCTCAATTTTGAATCTTGTGAAGCAAGGCCAGATTAACCAATCGAGGCTAAGATTCTACTTTAGGTTAATATGCCATGTTCAAATGTTGAATTGATGGATCTTTATGTTGATTTATTGTGATTGATTGTTCTTGAATGATCATTGATGATTGAACTTGATTAGGTCTTAATTTGCATTTTGGTAGTTTTTGAAATAGGCTTATTGTTTTGGCCAAAATGAGGTTCGAAACAGCCTTATCTTAGTTCGAATTCTTCTAGACTTTGATTATACATGTAACTAGCTTTGAATTGATTGACTGCATATCCCGATTGAGCAATGTTTGGCCCCAAAAAAACACTTCTGAAGTTGCGCAATTCTACTGTAGTTTAGGTCTATTTTAAGCTCTGTTCTAGTTTCAAAATCTAACTTTTCTATTTTTGTGGTATTCTCTATGTTGATTTTTGGAGAAACTTTCTTTCATGAAAGTTGTTTTTGTTGTGGTTTGCATTCTATATTTTATTTTATTTCAGAATATTTAGACATGATTAGCTAGATCAAAACTATTCAGATCTGAGCCTAGGTTAGTCCGCTCTGTGTTGATTCTTCACTTTGTCATTTTTGTACTGATCTCTGTGTTGATTTCTAGAGGAATTTTCCTCATGAAAGTTGCTCTTAATTGTGTGGAGAATGCTCTGTAATTTTTTTTTTTTTTTTTTTTTGGAATTTTTGGATGAGTTTAACTAGGTGAAAATCGCTTAGATCTGAGCGTAATATGATTTGCCTTGCACTGATCCAAATTGCATTTTGGTAAAATTGAGTCCATAAATGAGTTTGTTTGATCTCAAATTCTTCATAAAAGATGGAATACATGTTGTGTGTGTTTTATTGATGCATAATTTGCGAAGTGTTGATGTTGTCTAGGGTATTAATTGCATGAGTCAATGTGAAAAGGTGTTGCAGTAATATATAATTTAGATATTCATGTATGTTTTGTCATTTTTGCCATAACTCGTGATTTCATCTAGGTCTTAGACCCTTAATGAAAAATATTCCTCATCGCATGTTTTGTAAGTGTGACTTTTCGTATGATTCTTTGCATATCTTTAGGGGGCTAAAATCATTCTCATTATGTGGTGTTAATGTTGAAACAAAACCTTACCATATATGCACATTGCCATGTTTGCTTCAGTGATCTAGAGACCAAATCTTGTGATTATGCCTTCTTAACAAACGAACCGCATGTTACAAGATTTGGGGAAAATTCCAAAAAAGGACTCGAAGTACCCTTTTTTTTTCTCAAATAAGGGCTTGGAATGGACCGTGTTTCAAATAAGGACCTCGAGTGCCTTCATTTTCTCAATAAGGGTCTAAAGTGGATGTTATTTCAAATGAGGACTTAAAGGGTTATGTTTATTTCAAATAAGAGCATGAAGTGGCGATGTCCATTTCAAATAAGGACCTGTCTTTCCAGCAATCAAAGGTATTTTCGTCATTTGTCATCCCCCCCCCTTTTTTTTTATTTCAATTTTTTTGGCTAGTTCTTCTTCCTCTTCGCTAGTGGCCAACCGGCCACTGGCAATGCCCACAAAGGGCTGGGCAAGAGATGGCCTCACTTGGGTATGGCAACCCTTGCCTAAGGGCCATCCGCAAGGTCAGCTCATGCTAGCCCCAAGCGAGGCCAACAAGGGTTGGGCGACCTCGCTTGGGATCGGCTAGGGCTGCCCTCATGGATGGCCCTTGGGCGAGGGTTGCCACGCTCAGGCGAGGCTGTCTCTCACTTGTGGCCAACGTGGGTGGCCCTCGCCGACAGGGGCGACCCTCGCTTAGCCCTCCGTGGGCATCGCCGATGGCCGGTTGACCACTGGCTAAGAGGAAGAAGAAGAACTAGAAAAAAAAAGGAAAAAAAAGGTGAAATGCAAAATGACAAAAATACCCTTGATCGGTTGAAAAATTTAGCCAATCGGCCATCGGCATGGTCGAGTCCTTATTTGAAATAACCAAAGCCACTTTAGGCCCTTATTTGAAACAACTAAGGCCACTTTAGATCCTTATTTGAAACAAAATCCACTTTGAGCCCTTATTTGAGCAAATAATGACACTTCGAGTCATTTTTTGAAATTTTCCCCAAGATTTGTATACATATTTAGGTCATTTTTTTTAAGCGTCATTTCACATGTTAAACTTGTGTCATAAAAATGTTCATCACACTTAAGATTCCCAAGCACGTCATTAGGAATCTTGAATCATCTCCTAATGTCATTAAATTATATAACATTTTTGCATGCCGGCTTAGGCTTAGATGATTATCCAAATTGTTTGTTGCATCAAATTCTAAGTCTTATATGATTTCTTCATGCCATTTGTGCATTACTTGAATGACTTGGAGATCTAAATGATGTATGCTTATGTTTTGTTTTTTTACTAATATGCGCACTTTTAGATATATCGGTCTTAGAGCATCAAAATTGACCTAGTTTGGACTTGAGCCATTCTAGGAAGTTGTAAAGCACACCTACAAGTTTCAAATGCCACTAATTTCATGTCGATTGCTTATCATTAGGATCACTTTCCATTTTTTTCAAAATTAGGCTAGAATTTAGACATGGGATCAAATTCGGACCCTTGTTCTAACCCCCATTTGGACAAACCTTTGATATTTTTGTTTTATTTTTATATAAGAATTATACACTTGATCCCTTAATAAAAATTATTTGTCATTATGTTTGCTATGTTATGTGAAAATTTGGTTATTTTTAGATTTTTTTTATAGGACAAATCCTTGTGATAATGACTGAGTGTCTTGCTATTCTGACAAGTTTCTGATGTGTTGTCACTTGTTGTTTGACTTTTATAAAATCTTGCATATCTCATTTAGAAAAAGTTTCTTCATAAAATTTGTTCGTCATTATGTCAAGCATATTAGGAAATATTTCCATAGTTAGATTGTTAATGGGCATTACTCAATTTTGCTAATTTGTTATGATTGATTTGAAATTTCCTAACATGAATTTGGTTGTGATTGTTTAGCTAGACTATTTTGGTTAGTTTATGAATGAATTTAGGCCATGTCATCTTCTTGAGAGTTGCTTTAAATCCTTTGATTTTCATTATCAAATGATTTTCAATGGTTTATTTTTCCAACTCATATCTTGAAAATTTTTTGGTACATGTGATGTTTCTGAAAATAATTTGTTAAGAATTTTTTCTTAAAGCTCAATTTGACTGAAGGAAGAGTCATGGTTTATACCATATTCAAAATGCTTGTGACGCTTGTGGGTGCATTTATGCGAGCCCTAAGCTAGCCTTGGCATTTGAATGTGTTCCATAACTTAGATATTCCTTAATATGAAATATTTTCAAACATTTTTAAATCTTAATTTGACATTGTGAAAAGTTACTATTTGAATTGCATTTAAAATGCCTACGACGCTTGTGAGTACATTTATGTGAGCCCCGAGTTAGTCTAAGCAATTGAATGCCTTTCATAAGTGAGACATCACTTTGTCTTAAAGTTTTTTGTGGATGATTTCAGAAAAGATGTCTTTGAAACTTCACATGTACCCTCATGCATACAATTACATCATTCATTAGAGATGTTTATGTTTGTGATTGGTAATAAGTGACCCACCGATGGTTCACTTTCTTATTTGACTGGTTGAGAAATAAGGTCCAAAAGACCTGTATACATGTTTAATTCTTTCAATACATGTGACTTTTAGATGTATGATAGGATTGATGCATGATATCGAGGAAAAACCTTGGGATCATATAGATCGCTTGGTTAAGAGACTTATAAGTGTTATTGGTCATACGAGAACACGATTGAATAATAATGGCTATAAATCATAAAATGAATTAAATATGTGTCCTAGAGAGATCTATGCATGAACTACAAAGGCCAACTCCGAGGCCCAAATCTTCTTTTTGAATTGAACTTCCTTTCGATGATTAGTTTTAGTATGATGTACTTTTGGTTGTTTTGGCATGTATGCATGTTTCTTTCCATTGTATGTACCTAGTTATAGTTATCAGATTAGGTTTAGATTAAGATCCTGAAGATGAAGAGGACATGAAGACAGTGAAGGTCAATGTCCATTCAGACTATTATTATGTACCATTCATCATCGACATATGTCTTGGGTTCTTATCGTTTGTATAAAAACCCGACGAGTTGCGGGTTCTTTTCTTTCTTGTCCTTTAATTATATCTCTCTCTATCTTTCTTAGGATTGCATTATATATTTACTGCTTTCCTTGATTATTTATTTACTATCTCGCAATTTCAATTCAATTTATTGATTTCTTTTCTCATTTTCTAGAAATGGAATAGCATGTAAGGGCACGCATAACAATGTTTTTATTTCTCTATTTCTCTGTTTCTCTATTCCCCAAAATAAGTTTGGAATAGAAATCCGTTTAGTAACGCAATTTCATTTTTCAATTTCTAGAATAAATTTCTATTCCAAAAATAGATTTGGAGTACAAATCAGAAGTTAAAATTTTTAACTTTTCTATTTCTAGAATAGAAACGAGAAATCAAAACTTTATTTATCATCCACTCTCGTTATCGCCCGTCACCCACCCGCCATCCATGGGATGCTGAATGCCCGCCACCGGTCGCCAGCCGCCTGCCATCGGCCTTTGCCATCAACAGCTCACCACCAACTGCTGACCATCGAATGCCAGCCATCAGCCACTAGACTCCATCTGCTTGTCACTGACCGCTAGTCATCAGATGTTGGATGCCCGTCAGTCGTTGGTTGCTTATCGCCAACCACTGGACACCGAAGGCCCACCGCTGACCAGCAAATGTCCCCCACCGATCGCTCGTTGGTCACCATCGGTCGTCGAATGTCAACTGTCGGACTTTGGCCGTTGGCCACCTGCCGTTGGCAATCGAACTTCGGTAGTTGGCTCCCCACCGTCGACCACCAGACTTCGGCTTGGCCACCCGCCGCTAGCCACCGGACTCCAATTTGGCCACTCGTCAGTCACCAACCTCCGGACGTTGGACGTTAAATGTCAAACGTCGAACATCGGACTCCGACCACCCGCCGTTGATTGCCGAACGCCGGACACCGATCGCCGGATGTCAAACTCCAGCCACCAAATATCGGCTATCACCGCTCCTAGAAATAGAAATTTTATTCTTTTATCAAATGAATGTTTACTCTAGAAATAGAAATTCTTAATCGTTATTAAACGCGTTTCTTTGCTGAGAAACTTGTCCATGGAATAAAAATTTATTTCTCAATTTCTAGTCATAAATTGATTTTTATTCCAGAAATTTCATCATGCGCACCCTTAGAGTATACAAGGGTGTAGTGAAGTTCATTAGGCAATAACCCGTTTCATTAACTAGAAACTGCCCCACCCCTAAATTTTGTCTATCATAGTTAATCAATTACCGCATTAGAAAATTAGGAGTCAACTCTGAACTCTAAATAAAAATATCTTGTGTTTGCATTATACATGTTAGGAAAATTCTCATTTTTAATAATAAGCCCACATAAATTGCATTTCTACCGGTTTGGTTATAAAAATGTTGAATGGATTAAAATAGGCAGGCTTTAAATTGAATTTTCAAGATTAAGCCCACGAGCATAAAATTGGGCCAACCTTATTGAAGGCCTATAGTGGCCAAAAATTACATGTGCATATGGGGTTCTGAACTTGGAAAGACTGACCTTTTTGACCAAGTAAGGCTATCATCATTGAAGATTTCAAACATATGGGAATTAGGAAGGGAATATTTCGGTGAATGGATTCACATATTCTCTCGTACTAAATTAGGAAACTGAAGGATTCCTTATTCTCGCCAAAAAAAAAAAAAGCCGGCGGAGGTCTGGAAGCGTTGGGTAAGGGCAACCTATAGATATATAAACACATCATCAGAAACTTGGCCAGAGACTGGGTTTTCTTCTCTTCAACATGGATCATTCACGAAGAGCACGATAACCCGTTCCCATCACAGACGAGCACACACAAATTCACTTGGGTCTCGTTTTTTCAACGTCTATCATCCACGCACATTGAGTCATCTCACTTCAATCGGTCATCCACGTCCAAGAACACCACCATTCTGCATATGCACAATCAGCACCCATACACAATCTGCTCCCTCTATCGACAGCGCCTCCCGTGTAGATCCTTCACCACGACGCCGAATCTACTCATTCATAAGTGCCAGTTCCCAGCACTTTCGCACGAAACTCAAACAAATGAATGGGGATAAACTTGAAGCAAAGGAAGCCAAGGCTTCTCCCTCTCTCTCTCTCTCTCTCTCTCTCTCTCTCTCTCTCTCTCTCTCTCTCTCTCTCTCTCTCTCTCTCTCTCTCTCTCTCTCTCTCTCTCTGTGAGAATCATCGCTAGAATCACATATGTTTTGTCGATGGAGTAACTTCATGACTAATCTACTAATGAAAGATTTTCAATGCTCAATCATTTATATGTTGTCCTATCTTTCAACTATGAACACATTTCGAAAGTTACTAAACAATCAACTAGATGAACAATAAGTTTTTGAAAGTTGGGTAGAAAATACCATTATCCCTTGAATTTCCAATGATATGCGCTCTTGGGAGAATAGTAACAACCCGATCACGTAACAGAACAAAACAATCACCCTTCTTGTGCAAACCTCCTCAATGTAAGGTAATAAAAAACCACAAGACCGGAGTCTACCCAAAATTCTTCATTATCAACAAAGCTAGGTGAATGAAGTTCTATTCTAGTAACACTAGAGGTACATAGTAGCAAAGACATCAAGAACTCATTTTTGGTAATACACATAAATTTTGATAAAAGATCTATGATAAATCTCACAAAAAACGTAGGTTCAGTTCAACCATGAAAAACTTGATGTAGGGAGCTCCAAGTGAAAATCAAATTGATTAGATTCAAGAAGAATATGCCACAGACATGCTAACCAAATTTCAATTCAATCAGACTACAAATCAACCTCTAATATCAGTTTGATGTAAATCGGATACTACCCTCAACCCAGATTTTTTTCTCTCTTTTTTTCTTTTGTTACTACATCTCAACTAATGTTCTTTGTAGCTATCATATAAAAGATAATAGAAAATCCTATTTCTTCATATGGATTATCATATGGGCTTAAGTTTTTGAGCTCATTGAACTTCCTTCGTATGGGAGTGAATCCAACCCACATGCACGGCTCCACTCGTGCTATCAGCTGCCCCCGTTTCGACGATCCACTTGCAGAGACCAATGCTTGCCATCGTCCCTGCCCGCCTAGACTTGTCTTGCAGCCGCGCCAAGCCCCTCCAGCGAGCCTTCCACAGTACTGCAGGCCACCACAGCGCTGTAAGCACTCCACCGAGCCAGATTCTTCTCTAGCCAGTTGCCCACATTTGCCTCGCCGCGTCTGCCCACGGCTGTCAATGACTCCAGCGTGTTGAGCAGCTCCCCACAGGTTTTTCTAGTGATCCCAACAACACTCAGCAGCACCACCTGCCACCACAACACTACTAGCATCTCCGGCGTCCTTGCAGCCCTTCCATTACGCCTTGCCAGTCCCTGAGCTGCTATAGTTCAGTACTTCGCCGTGCTAGAGTAGTCTCCATCAGTGCTCTCTAACTTGGCAACATTCCATCTCCGCTGGTCACCGCAAGCCATGGCCCTGCTCCCTGCCACGCTTGGATCCTGCGGCTTGATGTCGGCGAAAGCCTAATTGATTCTATAATATTGATATATAATGCATGTCAGATAGCATTAGAACCCTAGATTATTTCATTAAATTTTAAATATATCCTTGCATTAACCAAGGCAGTGTTAGGGCGTCGGACCTTTGACCCTAAAGGAATCCTTAATATTCTCGCGTGTGCTTTTGTAAGTGGACAATTAAATAAACTTTGATTGCTTGAAATAATGTGTCAATTAATTAGGTTAGTGATTTTTGGATAGGACATATATTTCAATGCATTATAAGATTGTTAATTGTCGTGTACATCGCATGTCATATGGCACTGATACACTCATAATTCATAATTTCATGAAGTAATTTGGTTGAACAGCTCGGTTGTGAGATCAATATGGTTATTGACAAAGTGACATGAGGACACCAATAGTTTTATATTGCAATTATAGAATGCTAGACACCTGGAGTGTCAAAAATTGGTATAAGGGAACATTGAAATGCAAAAAATTAGGAAAGTGACATTTAAGTATTAAAATCGGAGTAAAATGGATTAGTCAAGTGCCAACGGCGATAAAATCCGGCCAAAATATTGACGTAACGACTTTCTGGCAAGGCAAGTGTAAGATGCTGAGGTGGCTAGGCAAGTGCAAAATGCTGAGGTGGCTAGACAAGTGCAAAAACGACGTCGTTTTGCTACTAACATAAATAAATAATTAATATAAAACTTAATTAAATTTACAAAAAAGGGAAGGAAGAAGAAAAACAATTAGACGCACCTGAGGGCTTAGCCCTTGCTGCTGTTACCTCCTTGCTGTCCTCGGGAAGGGCCGGCGACGGTGGGGGGAGGGTCGACCGGGATCGTCATGCTCTAGCCAAGGGCCTGGGTTGGGGCGAGGGTTGACAACCCTTGCTGAATCTAGGGGAGGGCCGGACCCTCACCCCAGATTTGGGTGAGGGCTTGCAAGCCCTCGCCTCCCGTCTGCCGAGGTTGCCGGCCCATGGCTAGGTCCTAACGGCTTGGTCGACCCTCCCTCCATCATCACTAGCCCTTCTCAACGACAACGGGAAGGTGATGGCAATGAGGGCTAAGCCCTCAGCCACTAGGGGTGAGCAACGGTTGAGGGTCGACCCTGGACCAACCCTGGACCGGCCCAATTCTGCTGGTCTTGGTTTGGTTCTCAAGGGGACTGGGTTGGTCATTGGTCCTGAAATTCCAGGATCAACACTGTGTAGGTTGGTCTTCGGTCCTAAGAGTTTTGTATCAGTCCAACCCTGCACCAACCCTGTATTTTATATTATATTATATTATATTATATTATTTATAATTCTTTATATTCAAACTTAAGTAAAATGTCTGTTATATTATATTATATTATATTGAGATATTTTATCAATAGCACTAATGGTAATTTCAATTTAAAACTTTTATTGAGTATTAATTATGTGTCATTTGTTTTGTTTTTAGGTATTTAGAAGTTCAAGTAAATTAACAAGATGTGAAGTTATATATTGATGGTTTATATTAAGCATTTTGAACTTTTTATGGTTTAATTGTATTTTACTAATGAATTTCAGCTGCACTTTGCTTTTCAATTTATGTCACATGGTAGAAGTTTTTGAAGAGTAGAGTAGTACTGCAGTTGCTACGGTGATTTGTTAGTCAAGTGATGTGAAGCTCATTTTTGATTGAGTGGACTCTACATGATCAAATGCAGGAAAACGCTTTTACATATGGTGTTATGAATATTAAAGATAGATGATTACAAGAACTTTTTATCTTGTCTCATATCTTGATGAGCGATTAGCAGGTACGAAATTTCTATTATTGCGTCATCTTAGATTTGCTAAATATGTATTGGTATTTATAGTTTAGTTGCACAATGTCGCATTGTCGATGGATGTAATTTAAATTTGTAGGTTTGCCTTTTTAGGGAGTATAAAAAATAAAACGAAAAAAATTATCGATTGGTCCCAGGTTGACCTTGGAACCTGACCGAACCGATTGGGTCGGTCCAGTCCTTGGTCCCAGGCTCAGTAGGGTCGGTCCTCAGTCCTAAAAGTTGAGGATCGACACTATATAGGTTGGTCCTAGGGTTAGGGGGTGGCCTAGACTGACCCGAACCATACTCACCCCTATCAGCCACCTCCAACTGTTCATCTTCTTTCTTTTTTCTTTTTTCTTTTTTCTTTTTTTCCTTTTTTTCTTTTAAAAAAATTAAATATAAATTTTGTTTTAAATTTAACTTAATTAATTTTTATATTCAAATTCAAATTCTTGCCAAAACGATGCTGTTTTTGGATTTCTTTATTGAGTCAGTTCTCCGATAAGTCACGTAAGTGACCAAAATTAATAAAAAAAAATTGTCACGTAGGGTTTTTGGCAAGGTTCGCCTGAGATGACACTCAAGTGTCCAATTTTTTAAAAAAAAGTGACACTTAAGTATCACTTTCCTAACTTTTGATATTCAAATATCCTTTCATGCCAAGTTTTAACACTTGGGCTATACTTTTCTTCACAATTATAGATACTGTTGAGAACAACAACTATAGATAACGATTATTGATGATCATGGAATATAGTTGTCAATATACGATGGTTAATGATTGACTAACTTATCGGTTTGATGATAAAACCAAAATTTGGCCAGTGTTTTGGTAAATTTAGCCAAGTATTGGATGCAAGGAAATGGAGAAAGGAGACAAAAGTATAGATAACTATTGAAGAGGAAGATATCCACGGTTAAACCCGATGGCACTTACCTATTCATTTACGGATAAAGTCGACGTGCCATCGTGGGCCAAGAATTGTGTAATTGCAATTGTCATCGCTTGTCACCGCATGTAGAGTATTAACTGCTTGTAAGCTATTATTTTTAGTAGATTATAAAAGACAGTGTGCAGTGATTGTAAGAGGGACCACGATAATCAAGAACAAATTCTCTATGTATTTTCAGTTTATCATTATATATATCCAATTTCCTGTATTAGCAGTACTTTCCCTTTAAATTTATTGTTTTTCATCCTTGTTATGCAATTCAATTTATGTCCGAATCGCCACTGAATTCTTTTAACAAAAAAAGCGAAGATCGACCTGTTATTTTTGCCACTAAATGGGACAAATCCCGATTTCTAGTGAAACAATATGCAATTATTCAGTCCGATCATTTCTTGCAGACTCATGGTGGTTCGTATCACGTTATATTTCGATTGCCTAATTTTCCTAATTACTGAGAGCTTATTCCAACAGTCTAAGCCAACCCAATGAAGAAAGTCAGCTGCGCGGCTTTCGGACACTTGGAAGGTGCATATATATAAACCTAGTCAATACATACAAATGCATTCTTGGAAGCTCAAAAACTCTGAAATATATATAAGGTCAATTTGATGAAGCCAAGGATATGAATGATGTATTATATTAAATTCACGTTTGTCTAAATGCTGGTTGTTTTCTGTCAGGCGTTTTGTCTCCGGATGAAGAATTAGGTCCATAAAGAGACAAGTTCCCTCTCTCAGAATATTTCCACAATGCCGCAATCCCCTCATTCTGAACCTCTATTACTTTATTCACCAAAGGGTTTGTTTTATATATTTTCCTGTTCTTGTTTCTCAAGTGAAAGCAATGCGATCCCTTCATTAAAACAGCTAGCTCAGGTGCTTCTCTTGCTTTTTTTTTTTGGTAAAAGTACGACAGGTGCTTCTCTTGCTTGACGTCGATTCTTTTCCTTAATTGAAACCTACCCTTGAAAGTGGTCATCATCCGGTCGTCTCATTTAGGCTAATGGGGTTGAAAAGGATATGGCACAAACACGATTACCTGTATTGCAAAGATGATTCGCGACAATTGCCGAGAAAGAAAGAAGCTGACCATATCATTAGCCATTTGAAAAGATGCGGACATACTTTCCAGCAAACTTTGAACATTTTGACAAGCCGACTGATTCACGATATACATAGAGAGCTCGCCAATGTAAATTTATTCCAATTTCTTAGAAGCAGAACATATACTCCATATATGTATTGCAGAAACTGTACACAAAAGCACTATTGGGACATTGATCATCGTTTTCACTATGCCTTTCCAGAACAAGCTTGAATAGAAGCTGCTTCCATACTGTCCTTGTCTACTCCGGCGTTGCACATGTTTGCCATGGCTCTTGTGTATTGCATTCCGTACTCGGTCAGGCGTCCACAATATTGCTCATAAGTCCTTACCTATACATCACAATGAACAAATCCGATGTTGGAAACTATTTATGAGATAAATTAGCCGTGATTACACATGTATCATGCCGGGATCAGAGAATTAATTGATGAAGAGATCATCGAGACTCACGAATGTCTTGAGGCAGTCCCAGTCATCAACAACAGGTTGGTCTTCAGGTCGAACATCAGTCAACATGCTTGCAGCATTGGAATCACCAAACAGCTGGTTGACAATTTGGTTGATGCTGCGGTCAGCATGTGATCGGCGAGCAATTTGTTCGTCCAGTCTCTTCTGTGCTTCCGCACTCTCAGAGGACCCTTTTGGAGCTTTCTGCACCTACAACCACCCAAAACAAGTCAATCGACAAGGTGTCCCAATAACAAGAGACGAGACAGACTTAGCATAAAACACTAGTTAAAAAGAACCATATTCCTTGGTTTATTTACCAGTGAAAAATATGCAATATAATCAATGGTGATGGAGACGGACCTGACGTTGGAAAAAGACCAAATCAGCATCCCGTTGGAGAACCGCCAGGGAATTCGAAGAAGAGAGCTCGTCTAAGGGAACAGAGGAGACTTTCTTAGAGCTTTGGCCCATGTAAGTAGAGAGGAAGGCCTTGCTGAGAACGGTGTTCCCATATTGCATCACATGGGACAGATTGGTCCTCTTCTTCACCACTAAGTATTGCTCCTGCAATGTTTCCTTCCCCAAATCATGGGCATCACTGTTCTCACACGCCCACATTCGGATTGATGGAGACAGAGACGAAGGAAACAGAGAATGAGTACATGTACATGTACATGGGACAAAGAAATGTTGTAATGGATGATTGCCGTGTACGCTCTGCAATGTAGTGATAGAGACACATGCTTCTCCTATTATTTGCCCATCTAACTAGCTTTTTTTCTTCTTCTTTTGTTTTTTCTCTTTTCCGAAGGAGAAAGTCATTTCTTGCCTTTCCATTTTCTAATCAAATGTCCACGTACAGTTAATGTCAATAATAGAGAAGTGACGTGATAATACCTGTCTTCCATCCAAGCGATGCTATAGAGATCCCCCAAACAAGTATCATACTCGGAGGGACCATCGTCTCCAGGGCAGTAGTAGCCATAGCTGCTCTCTTTGGCATTGGACGCTGTGGTCGCAAAGATCCCCATTTCCTTGGGGAGTAGCCCTTGTAGCATGCTCCCTGCCTCACAGGCCTCTATATATATCACCATGTTCATGTACTTCTTCGCCTTGTACATTTGCTTCAATACGTTCATCAGGTCATTCGCATATATATAGTCCCCCACAGGCATGGCCACTAGTCCTGGGCTCCCGTGGTCGGTGTAATAGAAGAAGACGTGGTCGTTCGGGCCACTGCTCAAAACCTTGCCGCTGCCCCCGCTGAGGGCTGTCTTGTTCCCGAGAAGGACTGCGTACAAGTTGGCTGCTGTGGTCTCATCACCGGTGTAATCCTACAATATTACCCAATTGGTTAATTATAATTGAAAATGAATCACGCCAATATGCATCCTCCTATATATTGGATGTATATATTAGCTAGATAAAGAGTTTCGAACGAAGACCTTGGGAACTGCATGGTAGACATCAGAGCCGTTGGGTTTGTTGATTATGATACCCTTCGTGGGATTTTGCTCATTCTCGGCGATGTCGTCGTACATGAACACGATGATGTTCTCATCTTTCAGCCCATTTGCCTTAAGGATTTGGTAGGCATGGCAAACATCAGCCTGCATAGACACACATCACACAGGTCAATCCCTTCATATTTTATATATCTACGTGCTACTTATGGAGTACGGAAGTACGTACAGCAAGCTAACTGTCCATACAATTTTATAAGGATATACGGTAAGAATATAATAATATACTGTAGGTGATGCTTAATTCGGGTGGTGAATCACCTGGTGACGGTAATTGTAATAACCGTTGGATCCAGCGACTAGAACAGCCCATTGAGTACCAGTACTGGCATCCGCACCCGACTGCGACGCAATTTCTTGAAAGCTTCTCCGACTCTCGCTCACAGCGGCCATCACGAATGCCGTGAGGAGGAGGAAAGGAACAAGTCTGCCACGTGAGGAGGTCGTCATCATCACGATGGAGAGTTGGATGGGAATGAGATTGAGGAGGATGATGTGGATCTGTGGGATGGGAGGGAGGGGATTATATAGTGGTGGGAGTGAGGGGAGTGCATGCGCGTGGGGACGTTGATGGCAACTCCTCATTGGAAATTTTGCCCCATTGCATAAAAGACATGGAAGAAACAAACCGAAGTCTGTCTACATGGATTTTTGTCGGTACCTCACTGTCTTCACATATGCTCCACCCATGCCAAGACAATTCTCTCCTCGTTCATCGTCATCTTCATTGTAGTCATTTTCTGGGTTTTAACGGATTACTCGATTATCAACCTCTACACGGTACTTATTGCGCTTAGAAGGATGTGTCCACGGAAGGTAATTAGGGTATCGATAAAGAAGATGCCGAAGGATGGAGACTAATTAAGGAACACGTCACGAAGCAATCTGCGTAGTATGCCAAGCCGAGGGATATAGAGCGATTTGTGGCACGATGAGATCACAAGAAATTCCATCCATGAGTGGCATCAAAAGAAATACGCGTCTTAAAAAAGAGATGAAGCACAACTTTGCACTATATCTCAACTTTGGTAGGCTTACGATGTTGTGCAGTTTTGCACCTTAAAAATTGCAAATATAATGCTCAATTTGATCACAGATCCCTGAATGTGGCTCTCTTATCTCTCAACATTAGAGCCTTTGGGTGCTTTTCTTTGGGTCTATGTAATCAAGCCGTTGGATGGGTTTTTGCTTGCCAACGACTCACCCCATCATCATCACATCAATAAAAAGATCGCACTAAACTCTTTCAGTCGGAACTTCCTTTTGAAATGTGTGGGACTTTTGATTGTTTGATATAAGTGAGAAACACGTTTCTTGTACGAGGGCAATAATCATCTAAAAAAGCATGATGATCTCCCAAGCAATGCCTTTTTCTGGAATCTAGTATGTGCATCTTCTAGACTTTTTTGATATGAAGGTGTAGACATATACACACATGTAATTGAATAGCGCATCTAATAAAGATAGAGGTTTTCAGTGATGGTCTACTGTATAAAAAGTTTATTTCAATCTTGTCTCAATAGGGTTTTAATTTTTATTTTTACTCACGTTTGGAGTTTTCAAACTCATGCGTTTCTTTTATAATTTTTAAATTAACACAATATTCCTAATTTTTGCGGGAAAGTAAAGAGTTTTTTTTTTTTTTCCTTCTCTCTTTTGGCTTTGAATTTGGCTGAAACAAACGGACCTCACAAATGTGAAAGACATGACAAAGGTGGAGATGAGAGGGAGCCGAGTCAAGTCCACTAGACAAAACTAGTCGGAGCAAAAATTAGTGGTTGGGTGTGGTTACAATGGACACTTAAATGGCAAACCCCACTTCCAGTTGGTCAGAAAAGAATGGATCGCCCCTTGATCGCGTTCGAAAACTATACCTTCAGTCCAATTCATTAGGCAATAACACGCTTCATCATTTAGACATTGAACCTGAAGAGACGTGGCCTGCGATTTTTTTATAAATTATGGAAGCATTATGCAGCAATCAGAGGGTGGGGCTCCTTCACATCCTTCCGTCATCTTTAGAAGACCACGACTGGATTCGCAACCAGAAAGAATCGACTTTTCTATTCTCCTTGAGTGCATCTCGTGGGAGAATATCTTAATCTGACAAGGGTAGTTAAGGTTTTGAAAAAAAAGCAACCAATATTCATATGGGTGGGAGCATTTCGGGAAACAGCGAGTGGAGGGAGTTGCTTCCTTGATATCAAGAAATAGCGTGAGACATACCCTCTCATATTGTTGCAAATGCCGATTGTGGGTTTAATGCCCCACTAAGACATCAACATTCATAGTGGACTGGTGGGGTCGAACGAGAACTATGCTATGTTGCTTATGGAGTGATCATGTCTTAGAATTCTTATTTTCAATTGGCTCTCTCAACTTTCTCTGTATTCTTCTTTTCTATATTTATGGGGCCGAAATTATGTGATTGAATAAGGTCCTCCTCTACCTATTTCGGTTCAAGAACTCCTTTTCCTCCCTCTTCTTCAATATTTGATTTGCGATTTTCATAAAGAAATATCTAGTCGACAATAGAAGAATATCCATTGTGCGCAACATCTATGAGATTCATTGATTTGGGACAGAGAATTAATATCACTTGATTAGTATCAAATCGATTGTAATCTTTTCCTATCTAATAGGGTGCCACTAGAGCATCTTTTACTTCTAATAAGCCTTGAACTAGATTAGAATCATTATTAATGAGTCCATAAGAGAAGTCATGTAATCTTTTTTTCATGAGGTTCATATAGAGACCAAAAGTCTTTAGCGATTGATACGGCAAAACAAGTATCCAATTTATGTTTCTCTCCTTTACAATGAAAGGAGTTGGAAAGATGCTCAAGTGTTTCAAGGAATTATTGGCGCTCCTAATCAATCACAAGTCGTAAGAAAGTGCATTTTGTCACATGGTTTGGGCGTTGCGGGGTTGACTTAACCTGTCATTTCAAGAAGGCAGCTTGCACACTCCTCTTTTTCAATAAAACCTGGCTTGCACTTCTAGAAAGAAAACAAAAGAAAAGCATAAGATGAAGTGGGTTTTACAGGTGAGGTGAGGCGAGATGAGATGGAGTCCAGGTGTGATTGGCGCGGAATGGACTTCAGAGTTTTTAATATCAACCACATCAAGCGCATCGAAAACAAATGACTAAAAATTAAGCTTTGATTGAGGTCATTGATGGCGGTGACATCGACACCATATGAGCGGGAAAAGTGCTTAAAAAAGTCCTAAATCTTTTACATTTGTGTCAATTTAGTCATAAACATTTTTTGTGCCAATTTAGTCCTAAACATTTTTACGTTGTGCTAATTTAGTCCTAAACATTTTTACGTTGTGCCAATTTAGTCATTTCCGACTACTTTTGACTGGATTTTGCTGACTAGACGCCAATCAACTAACGTAAGCGCTTCATCGGCACGACACGTAGACAATTTTTAATAATATTTTAATATTTTAGAATTTTTTATTTTTCTTTTTGTTTTATTTTTCTTTTTTCTTCCTCCTCCTCCTTCCTCCAGCCAGTTGCCGAATCAAGGCGACCGATCGAGGTGGCAGCCAACGAGGTCGAGGTTGACCTCGCCGGCCACCTCGCCGGTGGCCGCAAGGGCGGCCTCGCACTGGGTAGCGGGGCTTGTCCCTCACTAAATCCAACGAGGGCGGCGTCGCCCACCCAACTTGAGGCCACCCTCGAGGCTTGGGCAACGAGGCCAGCATGAGGCTCAATGGCGACCTCCCGCTGGGCTGGCAGGGCTCACCCTCGCCGGATTTGGCGAGGGTCGAGCCTCGCCCATGGCCGGCAAGGGCGAGCCCCGCTAGCCCGGCTTGAGGCCATGAGAGCAGCCTCACGCCGGGCTCGAGGGTGGCCTCGCGCCGGGCTGGCGAGGCTCGCCCTTGCCACCCAAGCCTCAAGGGCGGCCTCGTGCTGGGAGAGCGAGGCTCACCCTCGCCAGATTTGGCAAGGGTCGAGCCTCGCTAGATACGACCAAGGTGAGCCTCGCCGCCCAGTGCGGGGCCACCCTCGCAGCCATTAGCAAGGTGCCCGACGAGGTCAACCTTGACCTCGTCGGCCATCGCCTCTGGCCAATCGTTGAGGTTCGGCAACTAGCTGGAGGAAAGAGGAGGAGAAGGAAAAATTTTTAAAAAAAATTAAAATATTATCAAAAGTTGTCCACATCAGCGTTGATGAGGCCACGTCAACCGGCTGGCGTCCAGTCAGTCAAGCAAAAATCGACCAAAATTGACCAAAAATTACTAAATTAGCGCAACGTAAAAAATTTTACAACTAAATTAGCACTAAAAAAGGTTTAGGATTAATTGGCACATATACAAAAGGTTTGGGACTTTCTTAACACTTTTCCCCAATATTAGCTGTCTCTTCCCGTCCGACAATCCCATCTTGTTGCATTGTACGTTTCTGCTGCATTACAAGTACCTTAAAACAAGCGAGATATGCATGTACAGGAATTGGGTATGGGAAAAACAGAAGGAAAAACAAAAAGACGTGGAAGAGAAGGAAAAGCATCTCTCACTCTCCAATTATCAAAACCACAAACAATCCAACCTTACGCTAATGACACACCACCAATATCACTTCTTCTTTTTAGCAGATGACCTGTGATCAAAACTAACTTCTTCTTTTCGAGCATTTGAATGAGGTGACACTTGCTGTTATTGAGTTTAATCTCTCGAAACTAATCATCGTACATACCCCAATTTTCAATGAGGTTGCATGCTCACTTCTCTGGCCCCGCAAAGGATCCACTTCTTTTTATCACTCACAAAGGTTCGACTTTGTTCTCTGTCAAACATGCTCATAGTTTACCAAAACATTCATGCAACCATATGGAAGCAAGGTAAGAGATCAAAACACAGCCCTTATTTTCGGACTATACACGACTGTCCTGTCTTATTCACATTCGAAAAGAAAGTAAGCCAGTCGCAGCAATTGCATTTCCGTCCATTTTTCTCCACTTTTAGAAGGAAATAGAAGGCGAGAGTACCCCGCTTCCGTTTATAACCATTTCTATATCGTTTCCTCCCTATTTCCTCTCGCTTACTTTCCCTTCCCTCAACTCAAACATGCCGTGAGCGAGCGGGCTTCATGGTGGCAAGTCGCACATCGCATTCAAGGACGATGACCGTTCATTCAGCTTATACATGGAACTAGCCGAGTTTTGACAAAAGCACAAACCAGATTCCCGATTCCTTGGTTCCAAATTTCAACAAGATTCTCACTTGCTAGGACCCATGAATTTCGCTTCAAGTGAAACCAACTTCGATTTCATCATCTGGTCATTTGCTTTCCCTCCGTCAATGTCGCTGTCCTCTTCACCCCATCGCTTTCACAAGTCCCTGTCATGCTTCGCCAAATTGGAGGGGTCCGCCCGCTTCCATTCGGTTAGCAATTCCCATCAACATCCATCCGGCCAATCCTTGATTGATACGGAATTCGGGGGACTCAGCACTAAGCCTTTTGTCCAAAGCATAAGTTAAATTGATATCTACTCAACATATGATCAGCTTATGTTAATTTACTTAACAACAGCTTCAATTCGTTCCCTCCACGCTGTGTGAAAGAACATGCGATGGCTGATGAGTCTAGTAGTGTACTTAATATGGCTGATTCAAAGACGTTATCATATGCGACAAGGACAATCACTTGGCGACGAGACTTATCGCATAAATTCATTTTTACTAGTAATTTTTTTCATTTTGGAAAAGTTTAGTATTCATTTTTTAGATTATAGTCATTAGAACTTTTATCGAAAATTAGTTCTATCTTCATGTGATAGCAACTTTTTATGGATTATTTAGCTTTGACACATTAGCGTAACATGGTCGAGAGGAACTTTTCGTTCCCTCCACGCTGCGTGAAAGAACATGCGATGGCTGATGAGTCTAGTAGTGTACTTAATATGGCTGATTCAAAGACGTTATCATATGCGACAAGGACAATCACTTGGCGTACGAGACTTATCCCATAAATTCATTTTTACTAGTAATTTTTTCATATTGGAAAAGTTAAGTATTCATTTTTCAGATTATAGTCATTAGAGCTTTTATCGAAAATTAGTTCTATCTTCATGTGATAGCAACTTTTTAGGAATTTTTTAGCTTTGACACATTAGCGTAACATGGTCGAGAGGAACCTTTCAAACGGAAAAACAAATTGAAGCATATCAGTTCTTTACAAACATTAACCTCGTCAATTTGCCATTTTTTGTTTGAAAAGCAAGAGTATAACTACAGTTATTAATAATTTCAATTTAGTTATAATGAGTTTACACATCAGCTACTCCTCCACGCATTTAATTGGTAGTAAGATGAGTACATAGCAATTAGCTAAGCCATCGTCGCACTGAAGTGACTGGATGATCACAAAAAGTATACATTATAAAAGAAATAACTTTTCAACCCGTGAAAAATAGGTGATTTTCCTTTTCATATGGTCACTTACTTTTCATGTAGAAATATGTTCAGATTAATCAATGGTTAAAATAAGCAACTCTTTCGATGCAATAGATTTTCAAATTGAAAAAAAAAAAAAAGTATTTACACATCAAGAATGAATAAACTTTAACATATGCTAAGTGACTTCCTGCTTTCTCTTACCAAAACTAAGTTTCAACATGTTAATGCTAGTAATTTGTTTAGAAAAGTTACTAATCGGTGGAGGGTGTAAAAAGTTACTCGAAAACCAACTTAATCAGTTGCCCGTTTCTTTTATTTAATCTATGATCCAATAGCACAGCAAGATCCATTGAAATATTAAGAAATGCGATATAATTGATTGTGTTAATATAGTGAATGGTTTTGCCCCTTAATCAATGGTTAAATTAAGCAACTCTTTTTTGTGCAATAGATTTTTAAATTGAAAAAAGAGAAAAGTACATTAAAATTTCTAAAACTCATTATAAAAGTATAATTGAGTCATCAAATTTTCAAAAAACAAAAAATCAAGTCATAAAACTTGTTACAAAAGTTTAATGGGAAAAGTATCAAAATAGTCATAAACCTTTTGTATCGGTACTAATTCAGTCCTAAACTTTTAATTTGACCAAGTTAGTTCTAAACATTTTCACATTGGTACCAATTCAGTTCATCCGATTAATTTAAGCCGGAAATTGCTGACGTGACCGCCGGCGGTCTTATGTGGCGTCACGTGGACAAATTTTATAATTTTATAATATTTTTTCAGATTTTTTAAATTATTTTTTTTACCTTTTTTTTCTCTTTTCTTTTTTTTTCTTTTTTCCTTACCCTCAACCAGCGAGGTCATCGACCACAAGCTGGTCGGGGAGAGGGGCCCATGCCCTCGTCGGCCACTAGCGAGGGCCGTCGTGCCCTCGCCGGCCACAAGCGAGGGCAACAACCCTTGCCCAGATCCAGGCGAGGGCCAAAACCCTTGCCAGTTGGCCGGCGAGGGCGCAGCAGCCCTCACTCATGGCGGGCGAGTGTGCAACGGCCCTCACCTAGATCCAGGCGAGTTGCGTCTGTCGCATCTGGAGCTTCGTTGCCTCTGATGGCGACATGGTCACTCGAGCCTTCGCGGCCCCCGGAGGTTGAAGGAGGTGGTTGGCGTCCCGAGCTCACGTAACTTCTGGAGGGATAACGGCATGGGGAAGTTCGCAATCTCGCATCAAATTAAGCACGGCGATAGCATCGCGAGCCTCGCCTGGGGAGGCGAGGCCGGGGTGGCCCTCGCCTGGATCTGGGCGAGGGCCGCCGCACCCTCGCCCGCCATGAGTGAGGGCTGCCGCGCCCTCACTAGCCAACGGGCGAGGGTTTCGACCCTCGCTTGGATGCGGGTGGGGGCCGTCACCCTCGCTTGTGGCCCAGCGGGCGTGGTAGCCCTCGCCAGTGGCTAGTGAGGGCACGGGACCCCTCTCCCCAACCAACTTGTGGCCGGCGATGGTCGGCTGGCCAACAACCTCGCCAACCAAGGGTAAGGAAAAACGAAAAAAAAACTAATTTAAAAAATATGAAAAAAATATATATATATATATATATATTATAAAATTTGTCCACATGGCGCCACATAAGACCACTGACGGCCATATCAGCAATTTCCGACTTAAATTAGCTGGATGGATTGAATTGGTACCAATGTGAAAATGTTTAGGATTAAATTGATCAAATTAAAAAGTTTAGGGCTGAATTGGTATCAATATAAAAAGTTTAGGATTATTTTAATACTTTTCCCAAAGTTTAATAGAGTTCTAAAACTTTCAAAATGTCCAATCAAATCATAAAATTAGTTACAAAAATGTAATCGAGTCTTAAAACTTTCAAAAAGTATAATTAATAGAAAGACTTAGATTAAATTAGATCAATTTGACAATTTTTTGGACGTGATTGTATTTTTTGAAAGTTTAAAAACTCAATTGCACTTTGTAATAAATTTTAGGATTTAATTGTACTTTTGAAAATCTCAGGACTCAATTATACTTTCATAATAATTTTTAATACTTCCAATGTACTTATTTCTTGAAAAAAGTAAGTACTTATTCATCAAGAATGAATAAACTTTAATATATGCTATGCGACTTCTTGTTTTCTTTTACCAAAACTAAGTTTTAACACGTTAACGCTTAGTAATTTCTTTTAGAAAAGTTACTAATCGGTTTAGGGTGGACAAAGTTACTCGAAAACCAACTTAATCAGTTGCCGTTTCTTTAATTTAATCAATGATCCAATGGCACAGCACGATCCATTGAAATCTAAAGGTCGAACGCTATCCACGAAAGGACTCTACATAACCAAGGCCTCGACAGAATAAGTCTTCCCTGTGTACCTGCGTTCCATGGAAGAGGCACTAAATTATCCAAGATTTAGGAAAACCCAACTCACTAATTTTTTTTTTTCCTTTTAACTGAACTTTCTTTATATGTATGTACAACACCCCGGCTTTCTATGTTACAACGGCTTTCACGGGCATTTCAAAGACGAGAAGGGGCAGGGGGAACAGGCATCCTTTCGATATCCAAAAATTCGGCAGCGAATTCCTCGTCATTTTTGCTCAACATATCTTTCAAGCTACACTCTACTTTCCTACCCTTTAACACCCAATATCTAGGCTTTATCTTCTTCTCCAGTGAATAGCTGAAGTACCTTGGGTAGTCCACAATCTCCTTCAGAGGCTTCTCCATTGTCTTTACTAGAAATTCCAGCTTCGGCATGAACACCTCCTCAATACTGTAACCCAGCAATGGCGAGAACCTACGCACCATGAAGGCAATCTCTCGCTTTGTAAGCCCTATCTCCATCAGATAGTTTATCCTGTCCACAACACACCACCACAACATTAATCTAGCCCAAGCATGCAAGATAATCCATCTTTCCAGACAGAAAACTCGAGAGCAAGGAAAGTTGCTCCTATCGCTAGGCTCCCCTCCTAGTCCTAGAATTATGAGCCTTACTTTTAACCAACAGACATCCTTAATGCAGTTGAATAATTCATTTTTGCAGCTTCATCCTGAGGTTGCTCTTCTCAGCTCTACCTCTGCCATGCTAAGTCATCCTAGTTGTATCTTTTTCATTTGTCCTCCTTTCACTGTTTGTAGCCTCACAGTTCAAGCCAAACAGACAATAAATCACCTCGAAAGGTCTTATCTCTCATGTTTCAGCAGTTAAGCTCAGTATGCTTCTCCAGGTTTATAGGCATATTACTGAGAGCATAACCCATTTCCTATTTAATTTGTTTACAGACCAAGTGCCTTTTTTTACCAGATAACATTACTTGTGGAGCAGACCCAACTCTCTCATTTACTAAACAATAATACAGAACTTACTCAAACATCCCAGTCAATACATTAACACCACTATTGTTAGATAACAGTCTGAACAATAAAAAGTGATTGTAAACAGCCGACTCAGACATTTAAGATACCATCGTGTAATTTTATCCACTCTCCTTATTTCGGAACAGAAAAAATACCTTTTAAGTAAAACTTTAGCTATCAGATCACCTCTTGAGTTTATTCTGAACAGCCAAAGGATGCTCAAGAAAGAGAGCAGTTCAATTAAAATATATCAGGGGAAAAAAAAATCCTTACCGAGGGATTAAAGTGCAGTCAACATCGGACACAAGAACCTCCGGATATTTCTTTATAACCCGTGGAAGGTGATCATTGGAAATGCCCATGCTTTTAAGGAACCCAAGCTTCTTGTTTAGAGTTTTCTCTATACTAGCAGCAAAAATTTCAGGACAGCGAAGAACAATCTTCCCCACTGTCTCCCTATCAAATCCAAGATTTTCGAGTAAAGAAACCACCTGCAGAAAGCAATGCTTTTATAAATTAGCATCACTTACCAATCTGCATCAATTGGAGGATCCAGCAATTGCATTGGATAATAGAGTGAGAATTGAATTTTATATTTCAAGATAAGCAAGCACGCTAAGTTCTGACGGACAACATCCAAAGGCCCACGAGAAAAAAAGGGTCTCCAGGGCCTGGACTTTGCATATCAATTATTAGCCTCGAGGGACTGAGTAGATATAGGTAATGTTAGTGAAAAAATCATAGAGCAAAGCCTTTCTTGCTGTACTTTTCACTGAAAAGACAAGGGAAGGAGGTGGTGAGAGAGGAAACCTATAATTGCAGTTAAAATTGATAAGGCTGACAGGTAGATGATTGTCTCATATCTCTCTATAGGACAGTTTAGCAAGCCATAGTGAGATGCCCCAGTGGCACCCAATTACAAAGACATGCATAGTAGTTAGGTGACAGTTAAGTGACAAAGGAACTTTAGAAACACAGCATTTGTACTTTAAAGATGCAAAAAAATCAAGTAAGCACCTGAGATGGTACACGTCAGGCTACCATCACGTCCAAGGATGAAAAAGAAGCAAGCATCTACCCAATAAAAGAGAGTTCACCATCTACCTGGAAAAATTCTTCAGGCTTCCGTAGTAGTAGCTGAGGACTTTTAGCAATGACCTTACCCATTTTCTTATTTCGAACAGATAGCTCACCCAATGATTCCACAATCAACTTTAGCTTGCTAGTTGAACACCCCATAATATGAGGCAAGTATCTAATTGCACGGTGACTGCTTGGTTCTGGTACCTGTAATAAAACAGCAACACAATTCAAAATTTGAAGCCCCAAGGTACATATTAACATTTACAAGCCTCTCAAACCAAAACCCTGGCCCATCCCAAAGATCAAAAGGCAAATTGAGAATAATAGTCTATCACTCTCTTCTTTTGTTTTCTTTCCCTTTTTTTCTTTTAAAGTTCATTCTGCCCGAACATCAGTTTGATTTGATCAATGCTTCTTAACACATACTAAAAAACAAATTTCTAAATTAATCGGCAAATCCATCAGCATCAAAAAAAAAAAAATTGCATTTAAATTTACCTAGAAAGTTTCTTGATGGAAACCCATTTCTAATGAGGATAAAGCCCGGAGAGGGACATAAAAATCGCAACTATTCCGATAATATACCTTTTCCATGTGAAAGAACGAAAGGATTGCCTCGTAATTCACCTGGATGCTTGTGGAAAGCATCCATGGATATTTCAGAAGCATTCTCCCAATATCATGACTATCTGCCAGAATCTACAGATAAAACATGAAATGAAACAATCAAGTTACAGACATAAAGAACCCATGCTTGCTTCTTTAACACGACATTGAATGCTATTCCAAATAAATCAATTTAGCACTATTAATCAGTATACCTTCTGAAACACCAGAACCTTCTTGCTGATGTCATCAACCTTGTTGAAGATGATTGGTGGGAAGAGAAGAATAATATTCCGTACTTGTCCACAAGGAATGCCAATACTTTCAAAAAATTGTACCAGAGGCTTTACATGGGATTCTACCGGCAATGAAAGAAGGTGTGGAAATGATTCAACCAGATATAGAAAAGAGGCATCTTTGTTGCCCAACATGTCTAGACCCCCACGTCTTGCTTCAATCTGCAAAGTACAATTATCCATGAAAGGTGTCCCTAGATATAAATGAACTGCCACTAGTCAAAAGACAACATTTATCACACCTTTCAATAAAAGCAAGATAGTCCACCATACCTTTTCGAAGAAAGATAAGGTTAGCTGCACATCTTCATCCACAGGAATTGATAAGTGCATCATCATTCGACGGGCATTTTTCCCAAGCAAGACTTCTACATCACTGCTAGAAAATAAGATTTCCTTCAACACTTTAACCTATAAGCCAGAAACAAAATAAGCCACGGCACCGCATTGGCATGAAAAAAATGGATGAGAGAAGTATGCAAAGACAATTAATATATTCTCCAGAGTGTTCCGCAAAAAACCAACTCCTACAGCATAACAGAGTTGTCTCTAAAACAAACTTACACATAATTTTCCAGGAAAATGTCATATTCAGAAGCAAACTCTCAAGTAAATACCAGGGCAGAAATATGCAAAGGATCGAGACAGGGACAATTAAACGGGGTAGTACTTTCTTTTTCTGTGCCAGTAAGTACTATGTGGAGACTGATGAACCAATCCTTTCTAAGCACAATGCTTCGAGCTATTGTCAAGAGAATGCCCCCCAGCTTAAATTCAAGAACATATGCCTGAAGGGAAGGGTGAGTAGCGTCGAGCTTCGAAGAGCAATGGTTAAAGGTATAGTATTGCGGAGAATACTGATTGCGACCTCATATTTATGAAAGCATGGAAGTGCACAGAGCAATCAAAGTTATTGGAATCCCGGCTTGCTCCTAGTTAGCCAAGGATTCCGTGACCATAGAGAGACGATTTGGAATGAGACAGCTCAATTCAGACATGAAGAATGCAAAGAAGGAGGAGGAGGATTTGCCGATTCTCGCCATTCCAAAAGGGTTTGCTCGGTATGTAATTATAAACAATGAGCGAAAGAGGGAATGAAGGAGAAATGCCAGTAGCGGACCTTGCGAAGGAGGGAGGGGAGGGAGCTGGAGGAGACGGAACGAGCGACGGAGAGGGCAGAGGAGAGAGGGAGGCCGATGCTCTCGAGGAAAGCGACCTTGCCCCGGTCACCTCTTTGCTTGGCCAAGAACACCACCTTCTCCTGGAAACCGGCGACGGCGGAGGCGGAGGCGGAGGCGGAGGCGGAGGAGACGAGGAGGGGCGTGGACTTCCAGGAAGAATCCCAGAGGGAGAGCTCGTCCAGCTCCCGCACCCCGTCGATCAAGGAGCGGATGTAATCGGGGGCATTGGAAGCGACCCTCGAGGCGTCGTCCGAGGAGAGACCGAATTCGAGATGGAGGAGGCGGGACAAGGCGTCTCGCGCGGAGGAAGCGCAGTCTTCTTCATCTTCATCTTCTGCATCTTGTTCAGGGGAGGGCACATCGCCCGGGCTCGAGAGGAGGGGAGGGAGC
This sequence comes from Eucalyptus leucophloia subsp. euroa, assembly GCA_017140325.1. NCBI lineage: Eukaryota > Viridiplantae > Streptophyta > Magnoliopsida > Myrtales > Myrtaceae > Eucalyptus > Eucalyptus leucophloia. Next base: position 36,831,403 of record CM029477.1, read on the forward strand.
TTGGGAGCACGATTCTGGGTGGTGAGGGGAGACGGGAGGAGGCAACGGAACCGTCTGGTGCTCGAGCGGGCAGAGGAGAGCGGGATGGCGGCGGCGGCGGCGGTGTCCGAGACTACTGGAGGAGGAGGAAGAGGAGGAGGAGGTTGGAGTCTCCAAAGTGCAGGTGGGAAGGAGGAGAGCTTGAGGGACATGGACATGGAGTCGTTAAAGTTGGAGATGGAGTTGGAGATGTTCGATTCAGACCGCTCGCTCCGGCATCGGCATCCGCCCCGCCCCCACCCTTAAACCCTAAACCGCGAGCGACGCAGAATCCTGAGCGTTCGGAGGATTGAGATAAACCGTCGCTAAAAACCCAAATGACGTCGTCGACGGTTCGTGGGGCATTTTGGGAGTTTCAACTCTCTCAAATTCTCTAAACGCAATCCAATTAAATCATTTCTTTATGAATTTGTTGCAACCCTCTGGCTTTGCTGAGCACCGATGTCACGAGAAAATCAAAATGCAGGCGACTCCAACGAAAATTTTGAAAAGTTGCAAAGGCGCATAAAATTGTTTTGAAGAATCTCTCTCCCTCCCTCTCCCGTCCATCGTCCACGTGCTTTTAGGTCCGAATCCACCTTCTTTACCCATGTGAATTTTGGGTTGGCATGAATTAATAATGAATAGAAAAGGGATCACGACATAATTCCAATGCCCAATCCCTCGTAGGCTTCTCCCATATGTTTGGATCCATAGGCGAATCGTGGAATAGTGGTTGGAAATGGCATTCCACCACTTGGGCCATTCCTAAAGTGGCTTACGGCCATTTGGGCTGACGAAGTACAATCGGCTCATTAGGGGCCCAAATATACACATGAAACGCAACCCAACCGCTGTTGTCCCCCGAGTCACGGGTCCAACCGTGTCCCCAACGAATTTTCAGATTGACCCAGGTACCCCTGGGGAGGGCATCCATCCATCCCCGAACGTCTTGAGCAGATCGGAACAGGAGGGATCGCCCTCTCCTTCTTCTACGAGCTCCATCCCCAGCTCCTCCTCTATGTCGTCCGATGCCGATATCAGCAGCAACTCGCACCCTTCGTTGCTCAGGAAATCCGGCGGGTCCGCCAGGCTGTACCTCAGCTGACCGAACTGCCCCTGCAGGTGGGCAGGGAACACCGCCTTGCGCTTGCCGTGCTGCTGCTGGTGCTGGTGCTGCTCGGGGTTCTTGATCTGGATGAGGAAGGATCCTTCTCTGCGGACGTTCAGCGACTCCTGGGGCTCCTGCTTTCCTGCTTCTCCTCTTCCGGGGGGAATTCCAGCCTGTATATGAGATGCGTGTGCGCTCTCTTCCCGCTGGATTTGTGTCTAACTATGCGGTACACGCCCTCTCCCAACACGCTCTGGCCACAGCCTTGTCGCAGTGTCCCCTCGTGGAGGTGTCGTACTCCTCTGCAATAAGCAAGTCCGATTATGCTGTTGAATCAGAGAGAGAGGGAGAGAGCGGGAGAGCGGGAGAGAGAGAGGGCAGAGCACCTGCTTTAAGAGCTGACTTCACGTCATCGATGTTGGTGGTGACCATCTCCGCAAATCCCAAGTAAGGTAGGCTCCGTTTGGTTGGATCCGGAAGATTCTTCTTCCCCATCACTATGAGCCTCAGCAGTGCCTGCTTCTCGATGTTCACTTCCTGCGTTTGGCATTTCCTAAGGGCATGTGATGCTTCGCGAGGTGACGATCTACACAAAATTGCGGGGTTGCGGTTCTTGAGACCATCGTCACCTGGCTGCTGTGGTCACCTTGGACAGTAGCCTTGTGGGGGTCTTGCTTTTCCTGTACGGGCCTCTCGCCGGACTCGGGACGGAGGACTATGTAAAGGCGCTGCACGTCGTCGGCGCTGTGAGCTGCTTCTCTCTCTACCTTGGGCCTATAGAAGAAGAATATCTCCCCTCTTTCCTGCAAATTACAACTCGCTCACCACCCTCCCCAACCAACTGGAACTGGCAACCCAACTTGAATAGCAGTAGAAAATGCCAAAGCAAGTTTAGAACCTGAATATCGACCTGGGAATCATTTCGGGTCTTGACTTCCTGTCCTTGACCCATTCCCAGCGCCGCTCCCACGAGGAGAAGATGGGAAAGCACTAGAGCAACAAGCAGCAGATGCAAATGGAGGAGAATCGAGGGCAACCAGAAGGTGCACTGGGGACACGTTCACTTTGTCCATAACCCACGTTTCAGTACCGAGGCCCGCCACGTCTTCGTGCGTTGCTGTCGGCAGCCGAAAAGCAATACATCCCGGAGAACAATGCATTGGAGAGGACATCACACGGGTCCCCAGGTTCCCCTGTGCATGAGAACCCCCTTCCTTTCCCCGCTCGCAATCTCTTATTGGGCTCCGCATGCTTGCTCTCTCTCTCTCTCTCTCTCTCTCTCTCTCTCTTTCTCTCTTATAATTCCAGGTTAAATTAATATTACTCTCCCACAAAAGAATTATATGCACGTTCCCAATAAATCCTTAAAAAAATTACTTAGCATATAATATGTTAGTAGGCACCATCAGTAGCCTATGATACGTCAATAAGTTACAAATAATATCATGAGAGAATCGGTTATTTGATTGTTTTGAGTTACTAGCTAATTTTACAAATTGACAATAGTTACTTGCTTATTATCAATATTACTTTAAGTGATTTACCGACTTTTCTCTAATTAGATAACCATCTAATTTTTACTTTATAAACTCTTATTTGATTGAATTAGCGACATCGATTTAATACTCTCGGAATCTCCACATGGTTTAATAATTTCCAACATTTATTTTCAGAGTTTAACATGTTTGAAAGCTCCCAATGAAATGTGGATAAATTAATGGAATGACTAGTGTTTTAGGATAATCAATTAAAGTCGACAAGTGATCAGAATAAGAGTTGATAATTTCATGTAAGAGTTGGTAATTTAAGCTCTATTTATAAATGTTGGTAAATTATTGCAATGTAGTTGGTCATTTTGAAAGTAGTGGTTAATGTCGGTAAAATATTCGAGCGATTGTAATTTCAAACAATTAATTAGACATTGGTAAATAGACTCAAACAAGAGGTGGTAATTTCCTATCAGAGTGAGTAAATTTAACACATTGGTAAGCTCCCTAAACAAATATTGGTGGATTATTAAAATCATTTGTAATTTTAAAACAATAAAAAAAAAGTATATACAGCTAAACCTTGTTGGTAACTTGACCTGTGAAAAGATGGCAAATTAACTCAATCAAGACTGATAATCTTTTATAAGAGATAGTGACTTTAGCAAATCGGTAAATGTTTGCAATAATCGGTAATGTTGAAACAATTGACGCTAGCAAGTAATTTCAATTAAGAGTTGGCAATTTTCTATAAAAGATAGTAACAACAAATTAATAAGCTACATGCATAAATGTTAAATTAGTGAAATGGTTTTTCAAACAATATGATAACTGTTGGTACTTTCACAATAGTGTTGGTAATTTGACAATGTACTATTGACTAAACAAGGTAACGGTATATCAATTGGTTTCGATAGTTATCGACGCATTTCACATTTTACCAATAAAGAACAATATTTATAATTTTGCTCGTGGAATCTTGAAAAGTTGCATTTACTGGGTTATCATGAGTATAATCACACCAATATCCTCTGAGTCACGACTCACGAGGATATGTACCAAGACACATGAACGCACACAAACTTATACAAATGCAAAAGGTGCGTGAGCAAAATTCTCTTTTGAAAGCTGTATTAATTTACTAAACAATTAGTAGTTATGATAGATTATAAATTTTAATATTAATCCCTACGAACTAAAAGAACGTTATGCGGATAATTTTATTAGCAATATATGGATTTGTAAATGCCACCTTTAGGTAGTTGCGTTCGCCCATTGGACTTGAGACTTTAATAAACTGTCATACTCTCTTCTGCATCAAGTTTTATCAAACGGGGACTGCCTTTTTGACTGTCTCGCAACGTCTCGTGGTCAGTGTGGTGCTCGTGCTCTTAAGTAACTTCTCTGTCATAGCGCTGTCAATTCACGTTTAGTAACTTCAAGTCGTCCATGCAATTTACACACCTACTTTTTTGTAGACACTTTGTTCAAACTCCAAACCTGTCCCAAAATGCTATGCCTAGCTCCAGTTGCTGTGACGCTGCTGGCTCTTCGCATTCGCCCTGCATCTCGCCAGCCCTATCCCCTCTCCATCAAAATCAAAATGTCGAAACTCGGTCCTTCTGATTCTTGAATCATCTCTTCCCTGTATGGTAATCTTCTGCAGTGACGTGTCTTCTTCCGATGTGATTTCTGGTATATATACATAAGCTTCTTTCCCGATGAATGCCGAGCCCTCATAGCATTCCTGCTATCTTTGAGTTCTATAATTTTTCCACTAGGAAAGTGACTGGCAGAGACTACTCTTTGAATACAAAGTCATTTGATGGGCAGACATATACATAAAAACAAATCCAAAAGTTGAGTTGAAGTACAATAATCTCTCCTCTCTGCTGCGTAAGGACGGACAATCAATAGTCGAAGTCATCCATACGACGAGAAGCACCTGGACTCTCCCCTCTCTTGTTCATACTAGAGCGCTGAACTAATCGCACTAATGCCTCCACCACTTCTGACATGGGAGGTCGGAATTCGGGCTCCGACTAAAACAAAATGCGTACAGTTAGAGGTCTCTTCACCAGAAACGAAAGAGAGAAACAATGTGAAATATCCTAGTCAGTCTTCAACACTCCACTGCTAAACAACAAGAAGAAACTTAATGGCAAGTTAAATTCCACGTGAGACAGAGAACCAGGCATGTTCCTCGAGTCTAAACTCATATATGCCATATTACTTCTCTTGTACTCATAATGTGACCTATCTATAAGTTCTAGTTGGTAGTTTCTGTTCCCTCATCAAGGGTCTGAATGCAGACAGAGGAGTATTACCTGAACACAGAGAGCAATAATATCGGCAAATCTGGAGACTGACTTGGGAGGATACAGTCCACGCAGTGCTGGGTCCACCATTCTGCCTAAAGCATCGATGTCATGAAGCTGTGGAGTAGCCCATCGCACTAGACATTGTTCTGACCTTGGTTTCGAACTAATAGATGGATAGTAGAGCAATCAGACTGGATGGATTTAATATACTGCTTTCACCATTTCAAATCTCTTTTAACACTAACAAGAGCTACTGAAGTTACCTGTCAAGAGGCATTCGGCCAGTCAGCAACTCCAACATGACAACTCCAAAACTGTAAACATCACTCTTCAGAGTATAAGCTGAGGGCTTTGTACATTCTGGAGCATTGTATCCGACACCGAGATTTTGACTTGTCCGCTGGAAAAGGAATAAATTGCTGTTAAAGCTCAAGAAGCAGCCAGAGGAAGACTGAGGGACAGAGATGGTAGCCATTGTCAGGTTTAGTGGTGCTAGAAAAAAGTTATTAGTGTCACGGCCCCATAGTGAAAATGATGTATATGATCACAAAGTTATAAGAGGTGATGCGAACAAGTTCACATGTCCAGTGTAAGAGAGAGAGGAAGTTGCTTCGATACGTAACCTGATGAAAGGTAGCCAATCCACAATCGGTGAGTCGTGGATTAAGTTCAATGTCCAGCAATATATTAGATGATTTTATGTTCTTGTGCACTACAGAGGGAGAGGAAACCTCATGGAGGTACCTGCATGAGAATAGTAAGAGATTTTAAAAGGGGACTTTAACTAGAAACAAATTCAGCCACTTCGTCAACTGTCATTTGTTTTCACGACAGTAAAGGAACCACAAATGTTAAAAAATAATAGCTATAAAAGATTGAAAATAGCTTGACACTGCTAATCGCAAGCAGATGATATTGTTGGTATAGAACTTACTCTACTGCTCGCGCTGTGCCTAAAGCAATTCTGACTCTAGTATTCCATGTCAATGGTTTGCTGTAATCATCTGACAAGTGTAAAAACTCATGAAGGGAGCCATTCCTAAAATATTCATAGACCAGCATGTTATGCCGCTGCTCAGAACAATAACCAACAAGTTCTGCAATGTTTGGATGGTGAAGCATCGAGATTTTTGCAACAATTTCTGAAAATTCATCGGTCCTCCTGCCTTGGAAAAGTGAAGAATCAATCTTTTTAACGGCCAAAACCTGACGAAGAAAAGAAGTGTTATGATTAGAATTGAAATAGATAATTTATATCTCTCAAGTGACAGTTCTTCCTACACAAGAATACTATATGGCATGCTAAATTTCCAAGATACGAGAGAACTTTACTCCTTTTGAAAGAGTAGATGTAATGGAAATGGAGTGGAATGTCGCATAAAGAATGATAACTGTGTAGAAATGGAGGACTAATGTTTCTCAACTGAAAGTATGGATGACAACATCAGTTGAGGCAATGTCCTCTCACATGAAGCTACTTAGAGCTTTCATCTGCAACAACGGGCACGTGAGCAAACAGCTGAATGATATCACTCAGCATGTAAAGATTTTCCTATAGGTTTTCCGATCTCAGGATTTGTTATGGTGGTTGAATCAATATTTTAGGACATGACCTTATTATCTTAGGACGTGTGTCATCACATGACAAAAGATGACCATCAACATAACCTGGACAGCTTCTGTGCATCCACGTCACACTCTCAGAAGGTCCCAGAATGTAAATCTAGTACATGCCATGTTTGTTTTGTCAATCATCTTGAGAGACCAGTAATACTTCTTCTGCCGGGCATCAAATGTTTTTTTCCAAAAGATAATTGGCAGAAGTTACTAGATGTGGGGGGTGTGGGCATGACTGAGTGTCCTTTGGATTCTGTTCCTATCAGCAACTCCCATCCAAAGGAGGCAGCTCAAACAAGAAGCACAAGTATGATGGCCTACTCCTACTGAAGCAGAATGTTGCAGGCTCACGTGACAATGCTGCTAAACTCATTCTTTTGAGGTCTAGCCTCCATCCTAAAGACTCAAGATGAAAAAAAAATTTGAAGAAAAGGCATAGCATTATGTTAAGTGAAGAACTTGCTTAGAATTCCCTATTCGCAAGAGCTCTTGCAACCTTCATTCAGGAATGAATATGAGCTTACTTAAGACAATCTTTCATGTGGATAGACACCAGTAATAGCTATTCGATTCTGGTACGAGTCATTCTAACGTTTACCAGATGACTTATAAAGTAACGCTGGATAGGCGAGACACTTTAATCAGATAATGAGATGAAAAGTAAATGACTTTCTGCTTCATATCCTATTTTAATTGAACTAAAAGCACAACCAAGCTAGGTTGTTAGTGCAATTGCTGCGTGTTATGTAGATGCTAAACACCTAAACCTACTGAAAGCCCAAGTAGTCTATTCTATTGTGCAGTAATGAAACAGATATTTTAGGATCTGTAATTCATGGGAAACTTGTGCAGATACCCCCAAGACATAGAAGTCATTTGATCCTAACAATTCGCAACGAAGATATGTAAGTCATGCAAGAAAAGAATGATTGGGTTACAAAGAAGAAAAATAAAGCATATTATACCTTCCCATCTGCATACTTCGCCCTATAAACGCGTCCAACGGATCCCTCACCAATAAGTCTGCCTGTTGCAAAATTACCAGTTGCACTCTGCAAATCGGCCAAATTATAGGCCGTAGCACGAAATGAAGTGCTTCTTCTTGCATTCAAACGGCTTGCAAATTCATTATCCTTAAGGGACTCCATGCGGTTATGAAGTGGAGAACGAAATCCAATTGAAGGTGATTTCTCCAAAGCCTTTACATCAATGGAAGCTGATGATTCCACTGACTTACGATCCATATCCAACACTGAAGGAGAAACAAAGAAAGAATAGATCAGATATATGAAATGAAGTATGAAGCCCAAAAAATCCTCCAGAAAAGAAATTTTGAGGAAGCCAATGCAAAATAAGGCCATGGCTATGGCAAACTTGCGGACCTAATAATGAGAGGAAGCAGCAATCCACATGAAAAATCCCCTGACACTAAGTTGTAGATGTTATTCATTTATTTCATTTTATTTATTTGAGTTTCTTGGGTTGGAGGATTGGTTTTGTGAAGAATCATAAAGCTTTGGAAGTTTGAAGGACCTCTACTGATTGAAGGCAGAGTAAGGGCGGATCAACTGGGTGCTCAACTTCTCTTAAGAGTATGTTGGGAAGTAGACTGTTTTGCTCTTTTGTTTATGTTATCGGTTCCAAGTCACCCATATGTCGAGAAATATACTTGAGTTTGGGAAGGGAAATAACCCCAATAGACCCTTACCTGAAATTTATGTTGATGTGTCAAGAAAATTCATAACAGTTGGCATTCAGTTGTCTGTTCAGAGAAGAATTTTTAGAGAGGAGCAATACAATCAGGCGTTTCTGATTTTACTTATTGGTAAGGTCAACATTTGCAATCTCCCGATAACAGATGATTTAGCAACACCAATTTCAGTACATCTATGAATGCAAAACCAAATAAATGGCTTGGCCAATCTTCATTTTAGAACCACGTGTTACTCTCTTGTGCTCCAAAGATGGAAAACAAAAGAAGAAAAGGCTACCTCTAAAACTTTTACGCGATTCAGCACGCTGATCATGGGTCAGTTCTCGTGATGAAAGGGGGGTAAATGCTCTGTGTTGGCTAGCCCTCTCTTCATCGAGGAAATGTGAAGATGCTGAAGAAGATCTCTTGGAAAATAGAGCAATTAAAACTGCCAGCACCACTAACACACCCACAACAATTCCAGCTATAGCTAGTCCACTCACACCAGACTTGCCATCACCTTCTTTTGAGCTTTTCTTAGCACTAGAAGCACCTGGAGGTGACGGACCAGAGGACCAAGAATTTCCTTCAGTCCTTCACAAAAGGAAAAATCCGGTCAAGAAGACAACTCGTCACTATCTTCAGCCAAACACACAGAAACTTACTCAATGTTATCAATATCCTTCAATGCATTTGGGACCCAGCCAGTGAATTGGTTATTCGCAACATTCCTGATCATTTATCAAGAATATCCTGTCAGGCTCCAGATTTCCATCAACTTCAACAGGAACTTGGCACAATACGTGAAGTAGAGAGTGGTGTGTACAACGATTGATGTTGACTACTCCCTTGAGAAACTCAAAATCGCCGCGTCTAAAATTAATGTATACAAATAGAAGCACTGATATATATTTCAAAATGTGCAACACATGATCACATGCCTGAAAGGAGTGTAAAGGCACACAAAACACAAAGTATGATCATAATCCTCCAATAAGGTCTACATTATATGAAAGCAAGCTGTCGACTCTCTACAACCTGAATGCTAGCAATCATCAGATTTAACAAAAGGTCAGCTTAACTGCTTACAGATCATTGAGGGGAAGGTCTGTAAGGACATTTATAGGACCTGTGAACTGATTGTTTTGCAAATGCCTGTATGAAAAGCCATAGTTAGAAACATGAGATTTGAAGATCATTAAGTAAATGGGTTGGCGACTCACAATTTTGTAAGACTTGACAGTGATCCAAAACTCTGAGGCAGATTCCCTGACAATGAGTTGTAAGATAGATCCCTGATTCATTTCATGAATAAGCACCCATTGAATACTCATCTTTAAGCAACATGATGGGTAAAACAGTAAACACATATCGCCCTCCTCATTGTCAGGCCACCACATATTCCTTATACCATATTCATTTACTTATCCTTGGATCAGTTTATCTCTTAAAGGGACCAAGAGGTTGCTTATATGGAACATCCACTGAAAGATCTAGCAATAACAAGTACTGCAAATTCCTTTATCTGTCTATCTCTCACTAAAGCCATACAAATCTTATTTGTGCAAGCAAACTCTGACCTTTCTCTTTTGCTCTCTCCGGTAGCCGAAAAAGGAGAGGAAACTTATGATATACTCTCTTGTTTCTAAGAGTGCTGCTTACTAATTACACAGAGGATTCTGATGATGACATTAATTTACTTATCGAATTATGTAAACACCCATATAATTCAGGAAACAAAATTTCCTTCATCAGAGTGCTCACCTTGTTGACATTCAAAGGTCGATGTTGTGACAATGTCATACTTGCCACAGTTCTTAAGCATAATTAGTTAGTTAACCAAAACTTAAAGCATTGAAAAACATAGGTTCTTGCTACATTATGGAGAGATTACACTTAAGATATGCTAAGTTTACATTTAGGACAAGCAAAAGTTAACATTACATGACCTGATGAGGCAGATGGAAATTGTAGATTTCTTGTTCTACAAATTTTATCACATGAATACATGATGAGAGCAGGTAAGAGTTAGGAACTTAATTACAAATATACTTCCTCTAAGTTATTGAACTTACAGAGTGGCGAGCTTGGGGAGTTTTCCAAACATATCGCTTAACTGTCCGTTGAGCTGATTGTGGCCCAGATTTCTGCAAACAATTACAAGATTACTTAAAAAGGTCGGGACAAACAAGAAGCTTCTTCCTTTAATCGAAATGAAAATTCTTACAGGTACTTGAGATCAGTCATCTGAGAAATCGAATAAGGAACATTTCCAGTGAATGCATTGGATGAAAGGTCACTGCATAAAGAATCTGATATCAATCAACTGAATTCTGTTCATTGGCCAATGCCATATTGATGATACCAAGGATTATCATAAAAACCAGACCTAAGTCAGAAATCCTTTTAGGCATGGAGAATTTGGTCAAAACAATACGAAATCCCACGTAAAGCATGTTACAACCTAGGTAGTTTCGGAAGAAGAGTAATAAACTGCATTTTAACTCCAAAAATCATAGGCATTCACGTGGAAAGCTGCTTTAATACAAACGCATGCTGCTATTGCCACAAATGGCATTGGAGGCTTCTAGGAGTTCAATCGAGGTTGACCATGCCTTCGTTTTATTGGGAAGACAGGGTAGAAATGGAAAAGAACAAATTCAGATATAGTGAAAGAAATGAGAAGAAACTAATGAATAGGGAGGTTAAATATTATTGTTCTGCAGATCCAGCTAGAAGGATGAAGATGTAGCTGTTATCCAAAGATGTTTGAAAGCATACTTACATGTGAAGTGCATTTGGAGGAAGTTGATACGGTATGTCACCACGGAGGTTGTTCTTGCTCAAATCACTATACTATGACAAAGAAAGTCACTGTTGTCAGATGACAATCAGTCAACGCAAAAGACAGCATAGAGATAAATGCATTCATTGTCAATATGTTGGCCTCACAAGTCGGTCACAGATTTCAAGCTTGATAGCTGGTAGCCGATTGATCCCGTGAGGCCTAGATCTGACAATTTTCTGCAAGAAATTCAATGAAAAATTAGCAGCTTTTAGAAACATGGAGAAACTTATGCGAGCATGAAGCAACATCATTAGAGTTATATGGGTGCAATCAAGCAGACATAACCGCATAGAATACTCACATTTCAGTCACTGATGATCCAGAGCATTTGATTCCTTTCCATGATTCGCCACAAGGGTCACCCCCACTCGATTTCCAACCAGTCAGTGCTGAAGGAGAATTTAGGCTGCTATACATCACATTAAGGGCAGAGACTGCAATTTACATCTAAATATATATTAGAATCTTGAGATTTCCTATTTTTTGGGCATCCATCTTCATTGAAGAGAGCAAAGTATCAGTGAGCGAACATCTTATTAGGACCATAAACCATAGCCAAGCAATTACGTACATATTGATGCCATGCTGAACAGAACGTCTTGTAATGATTTATGTGGATATGGGCTAAAAATGACAAGACAAAGCCACCAGGAAGAATAGCCTAAGAGATGGAGCAGGGAAGGGTACACACAAGTATACATACCATCAGGAGCATCTGTCTTGGAATGAACTGAGGGGATCAGAGCCCCGATACAAGTGACCAAGAGGGCAAGCACGCCAAAATGATACATATCTCCTTGAAGAATTCTTTCTGAACCAAGCAATCAGGAAAGCTCAGAAAGAGACAGAAGAAAGCAATGGAGGCTGAGGATTGCTCAAAAAGCAGAGACAGAAATGGCAACGTCTAATTTCATAAGATGCTCATTTCATTCCATCTTCCATGCATTTTGCATTTACGTTCTCCCTTTCTGATTTTGGGTGTTCTTTCATTATTCTTCCTTTCTCCTGGGCAGGAAGAAGATGAGTGCTCCCTTTTCTTTTTCTTGTATTTTTCTTTTGCGCAGAAGACCCTGGAACTAATTTCTTTAATTAGATGAGGAATGGTTGCAAAGTGCCCCTAAATTTGGGAATAGGGAGGAGAAGGAGAAAGTAGAGAGTCAAGGCAAGGGTCGGTTAGCGAAAGCCTAGGAGGGCCAGAGCCTTTTAACTGGTTCAATTTTCTGGAGAATCGCCATTAAGAATGATATGGTCAGTCAACGGAACAGAGACCATCATTATTATTCATTACCAACAATAGGATCACTTGGGATGATGCCACATGTCATTTTCACTTTGCGTCAATGATATTCTAGTTATAATGCGGGCTTTCCACCTTCTGTAGATCCGTAGGCTCATAACAAACAACCGTTGCTACCCTCCAAATTATCCTCCACACTATATATCATCAGCGCAATAAAAATGTCCCATCACTTTATTAATTTCAATTACCAAATGGTTGCTAAGGTGCATGTACAAGGGACGTTAAATAAGTTTCATATTAAAATTTGGTGTGGTGTAAAGTAATAGGCATACTCTAGTTGACTGATAATTTACTGTTTGCGTTTCTTACTAAGGGTTAGTCCAATTAGACATTGTGAATGGGTTTAAACCAGTGCTTCTCACATATCCCTCCCCCTAAAACGAGACATTGGGTCTTTGCTACGCATTTTAACGTATAAACATTACTAGACAATAATAGAATTGTTTTTTTACCTTAAAATTCATTAGTCACATAAATAAGTTATAGTTACCATCACATGCAACATGTGCAAAATCACCAACTATTCACAAGTCAAAATTTTTATTTCTTCATGAAAATTTATATGTCACGTTGAAAGTTTACTACCGTGAAAGGTTGATATTTACTTTCCAACTAGCTGCAATAACAAATGAAATTGAACAATCCGAAAGTAATAGAACCTTAATAAATTATTAAAAGCACAATTGAATAATTGTAGCTCATAAGATTTTAAGAACAAGTAATGGTAGTATTCATATTTATGTCTCGAATGTAATGTTAAGATTTGATCTTTGATATGAATCTACAATCATGTTTTACAACAGAGAAGGCACAAAACAAATTCCGTCCTTTAAAAGATGACCAGGTCACCTATCAAGGAGTTTGAGTTCCTCTTATTTGCTCCTTGTGGACCATTGACAGCATTCGAATACCCAAATGTACAGTGACTCAGAATTTTTTTAAAAAAAAATGGTAGGTACTTGTCTCAATCAAAGTGCCACTTGTCAACTCAGAATCAATTTTTATCGATAAAGGTGACTTTTATTTTTAATCGCTAAACTACAATTTAAGTGCTTACTCAAAAATGGAAATTTTTATATTGTCTATTCCTTTAGCACATATCCCCTTCCAACTTATTACATACATATTAAATTTTACTCAATTCATATAGATGTTCATTGAATCCTTCGGTATTTAAAGTCCACTTTATGAAAAGGGATTCCTTTATTTCCCTGTCATGACTTGAAAGTTGAATCCCATACAAATATTGATTGGGCTAGATATCTTGACTAAAAGTCTATTTCTAAATATTTACTTTCTTAAGAGGGTATCTTATGACTTGGCACAGCAAAAAGCAGAATGGGGTTGCTTGATCTACTACTAAAGTAGGGCTTCGTATGATGTTGTAGGGCATTTGTGACCTGTTACGGCTTAAAGGATTACTTGAAGATTTTGGTGTATCTATTCCTATCCCTATGATGCTATATTATGATCATGAGAATGCTATTAGTATTGCTCATGATCCAAGATAACATGCCTGTACAAAACATTTAGAAATTGGCAAACACTTTATCAAGGAGAAGTTGGAAAGTTATTTAATTTGTATGTAATTTATTTAGTCTAGTTATCAATTTGTTATCGTGTTTATTAAAAGATTGGGGGATAAATTGTTTTATCCTGTTTTAGTAAAGTTGGGCATGTGTGATATGTATACTCCAACTTAAACAGAAGTGTTAAAAAGTTTTTGATCAATGAGGACATATATGTCCATTTCCTTATTATTTTATGTACGGCGACAATAAAGTTGATATTATAATTTTTGCTTATTGATTTTAGTATAATAAATAATAGTTTGGGGTCATATTAAGCATTTAGTTCAATTTTTTGTCTCTTAACAAAACCCTCATTCTTGGTAAAAAGAAGTCAACACCACCGCACCACCACCGCCACCGTCCCATCTCTACACTTCAACACCACCACCGCAAGAGAAGACTCGGCCACCGCCACTGCTACTGCCACTGCCACCGCTGTAAAACTGAACCACCAACATGAACACAACCACCACCAGAGACCCTAGCCACCTCCGAGCAGAATTCAGCTCTCTCTCTCTCTCTACTATGTGTCTCCAAGGGGAGGAAATCATCGAAGTTGCATAACGAAAATATGAACGCAAAGACATAAGGGAAGTATGAAAAAAAGGACAAAAGAAGAAGAAGAAGAAGAAGACACAAGGGAAGGACGTTTTTCGGTTTCTTTGTAAACTGCTGCTTTTTATTGAACTTCCTGCAAGTACAAGGCACTTAACTGAACATTGAGAAATCGGGCCAGAATGTCAAGGTAATTTACAGAAAAAGAACAGGACAACCGCTGATGACAGGAAAACAAAGCTGAGAAAGCACATTACACAAACATGCAAGATTCCTAAAACTAGGCAAAACACTTTGTTTGGACACTCACCCAATCTATCGCAAAGACATTAGACGCAGCCTCCCTTCTCTTCAAAGTAATCAAGAAGTAGATATATTCAGGTCACACTTCGTCACGTTTACATACCATACAGCAATATGACACCTTAACTGGTTTGAGCAGAAGAAATGGACACTGGCATGGAATCTTGAAAGTCGACTCTGGTGCCAGTGGTGCTATCATGTGCAGGACTAGCCATATCAGCTATTGTATCATCTTTACTATCCTCATCCACGCGCATGACCTGGCCAAAACTCTTAGACATTTTATCGATGAAGTCACTGCTTAACATTACTTGATTCCTCTGCTCATTTTTGCCAGCTACCCCAACAACAGGAGGACTGGCTTGTTGTCGGGCCTTTCCTTCTTGAATAACTTTCTCACGTTCTTCATAGAATTCAAAATCATCCAGAATAGATGTATCTGTCTCATAATTCTTGAAGATATTCAACATCTCAATACCTTGTTCCAATTTCACCTAAACAATTTCAAAATAGAGAACCATTAACTCGAAGACAAAAACAACAACTAAGCTTTATTCCATCAAGTGGGGTCGCCCTAACTTCAATGAGGCAAAACTTAACAATAAACCAATGAGATGAAACCACTAGTAACAAAACCATTGAAGGATATTCCATTCTCTACAAGATCCAAAGAATTTATCTTAGAATAAATGCTATTAAAAAAATGAAGCGATGTCTTTCTGAAAGGTTACTGCCATGGAACAACACGTGATGGAGACACAGCATATAAAGTACAGTCATTCCAAAGTTTTTGAGGATTAATAATATCCCTGATTAACGTACCTCCTGGGTGTCTCGGCTGTTTGTTACAGGCTTATTGTCATTATTTTCCAAAACGATGTGACGAAGCTGACTGTTTGGAACATCTTTAATAACATGCCACTTCACAGGGAACTGCCCACTCCATCTATCTTGTTGCCAATAATCAAAGCTTCGGTCAAAATCTACAGGTCCAACCATTTCAGCAACCCCACAAAATGAGCACTAGCATTCACCTGCATTTAAAAGAAACAGATATCATATGAGAAGTAACTATAAGCTAAAAGAAGCAAGCAAATTTTCTACAACTGGAATGATGCAAAGTTGATCTGGACTAAGAACATCCTGATGCGAGTGTTAAAATAAGATATTCAGATTCTCCAGGCACAGCGAGAAACAGACATGCTAGTGAATAGGAAATGAACAAGCTACACGCACCATGTATTCTGGATAAAAGTATTCAGGAAATCACGATATCTAAAGTATGAGATTTCTTTTATAAGTCTTCAACCATTATTGACATTTACTATAGCAGCTCAATCATACATCTTTTCACAATGAGATAGAAAGATCCTCTTCATTGAACCCAAGCAGACTCATGTGAGTTGACCATTTATTATGAACTTCAATTAATCAACAGAAAAACAGACTAAATGGACAACCACAGTCAAGTTCTTACATCTAAAAGTCTTGGAAATTGTAATCCTTGTGGTAGCAACACCACTGTTTCTTACTCTACTTTTCAAAATAGCAGAATTTTCTGAAAACTTTCCCCCGAACTGATGACTGATCAACTATAACAAAATCAATAATGAAATATCTTGTGCTACTTACTGAGAAGAATAGGAAGACAGGGCAAGCGTCTGGCTTCTCCTTTGCCTCCCGGTAAGCGGCATCCAATTTTCTGTTCCCATTTGGTGTACTAGCCCATACACCATATTTGATACTCTTATGAACATTATCTTCACTATATGATTTAATCACAAAAAACTTAGCATCATCGTATTCTGTGATGAAATCTATGTGATTGTATGACCCATGAGGGATCTTTGTTATAGATGCGCTAAGCTTGCTATCATCAATGGAGGAACCATGTTCAGGAGTAGCATGATTCTTCAGCTTTGATGCTCTAGGTCCACGGTTTTGGTCACCGAGGATATCAGATGTCCCATTACAACTGCATATAGCACCATTGCTTCTCCGGCGCCGTCTATTATCAACTGAAAGCCAGCCCTGACCATTTAGTCCTATACCAGGAATTGACGTAGTCCCAAAGTTAGCTCCCCTGTTGATACCACTGTGCAGAAAGTCTCTATTATATGGATCAGAAGATCCATATCCAGACAAGGTTCTTTGCAGATCAGAAGCCTGAATAAGATAAACAATAGTCAATAAGGTCCACCATCCTTTCTCAATCCTCAGAAGCTTATTTCCGCAAAATTAAAATTACCTTCACCACGGTAGAACCAATTAGAAGACTCATAAGCAAAAACACTGAGGCTATGGACATGGTCATACACAGGCAAGGAAAGTCAAACCACCAAATGATAAACAGCTTATCATTCAGAAATGAAAGAGCAGTCCTTTGGCTACAGTCTCAACATCTTCTTGATCTCACAGTTATATCACTAAGGGAAAAGATGAGTTTCTCTCAGTTTTTGGACATTGAGATGTTACCTCTGTTACTATAACCACCCACCTCATACATGTCTAATAAATACCCCACTACCACTATGTCCACTCCACTGAATGATCACCCAATTCCTCTTAAAGTGTTTCGTTTTTCTTTATAAGTGAACATCCATCATCATGTATGCGCAGAGCGCATGTTCTAACACTAATATTCCTCTAAGTGAAACTTTTTAAGTAAAGGTATTTATGTTAATTTAATGCACTAATCTCGTATCAATCCAAGAAGCTGCTCAATGCATGTTATCATAAATGATGTGCACTTGAAAATTTTCAACCACCACTTTTCTCAAACAACAGAGACACCAAAAAATCTATCCACCCCAAAAACAACAAAAGGTGAAAAGCTCGACAATATATTCATTAGATACAGATGGAAAAGCAAGAAGGCATACAATTCCAATATTTGGGGTAAACGACCCTATGCCTATTGGCTGGGGAGATGCTGCTGGCGATAAAGGGGAAAAGGACCGTTGCCTATCCGCTGGTTTGGACCAATCTGACCAAAGTCCTCCAGAACTCAATCCATCCAACCCCATTTGCTGATCATGAAACCCATGAGTCCAAAGATTTCCTGGAAAGCTTCCTCTACCAAAAGATCCCACTGGTGAAGGATAATTAGGTCTTGGCCCAAAAAGCACTCCATCCCCTTGCTGGTCAACATTCATCGACATTGTGAGATCCGGTTGTGAAACCTGAGTTGGTGAAGAAATATATGGCATAGTCGGAGGCAGTAGTTGTTGGTAGTAAGGTTGTCCTGAATAAGGAAATTGCTGTGAGGAATACATCTGCACATCTCCACCAACAGAAGGCAATGGTGTTGTGACAGGGGAATATGGTCCATAAGGCATATGTGGACTGTACCCATAGCCAGTATGGAAAACAAGAGAATGATTGTCATTGTAGACTCCCTAAATGCCACAAAAGAAAAACATAAGGTTAATAGAATACATTATGACTGAGCAAGAATGAGCGTAAAATTAGAATAGAAAATGAAAAACATACTGGAGATGCTACTTCCAACTCTTTTGGATTGGCATAGTGAGACAAATCATCCCACTCCCCAGTAGAACTGCCATATCCTGAAGTTCATGAAGATAAGCATTCGTTTTTATTTATACCATATGTAAAATCCAGCCATTGCAAAAAGCTAATGGAAATCATGTTGCTGATGTTAGAATCAGTCTAATCAGTTCGTAATTAATGACATATCCTTACAACATGCTGTTGCACATATCTATGCATGGTTTCCTCAAAAGATGATTATCGCATCTATGAAAAATGTAACCAATAGAAAGAGTTTTCACAACTTATTTAATTTAGAATGAGAAAGGAATGATCTAGCATTTATGGAATTAACAAATAGTCGCAGGAAAAAGGTGCTCAGATGCGCTTGCAGTCTTCTTACTGTGTCCTACCAGAAGACTCCAGGTGCCTTTTGGCAGCAGAGTCATAGCAAGACTACAACAGAGTTTGTTCTGTCAGACCTATTTTCAGTGATAGTAAGAGTGAGATGCAGGGAAGCTTCTACATCTTCACCCTTGCAATCTAATAAATTTCCCAATTCAGCTTATTGTAGATGGATGAAAGAGAATCCTGCATTCTGCTGTGCTCTTTCTTTCATCCAATACAAGTACATACTATCGGAATCAAAATTATGAACCGGCATGAAGGAAAATTTCTGTGTTTTTGAATTTTGTGCAAGAGGAGTGCCTTTTGGAATCTTTCTATTGGAAAGCTCCCTCATGGCTGGGAATTGAGAGGTACCGATAATTTGTCCAAAGTACTAATAGTCGTCGAACGAGAAACAGAAACTCCAAACAGGGCATCCTACCTGGTGGTTTGGGAGAGAGCAAGAACTTGTTCCCCTAAAAATTAATCTGGAAAGTCCTGATACCTTCGAAAGTGGCTTTAATAATATCGAAGGCAACTCAGGCAATATTCTAAGCAATAAACAATCTGCAAAAGACATAATCCAAAATAATAAACAGATGCTTCCTCCTCAAAACAGCAGGGAAGTCAGTCGACCATCTGCTTCTTCAAATGAAAGCCAGGGAGAACATTTGTTGGATTTGGTTTAGCATTTTGGAGATTTTATTTTGGTCAAAGCAGCAACTAACAAAAAGGAGATTTGGGCTTCAAAGGAACCAACAATGGCAGAGATAAGGAATGAAGGAAGCTTCTCTGTGGATACACTCAGCTATCTTTGGGCTAAATAAAGGGGAAGAAATCTACAGATTTCAAGAGTAGGATATTCGCATGACCTTGTCGAGACACTTCCAAAAGAAAAGAACAGGGACTTATAGTTGTCACGCTATATATTTAGCTAAGAATTTATCGTAAAAATACAAATGCCTAATTAGATCTAACAGAACTTCTCTCACTGAAACTTTGTATAGTGGCATCAATAAGATCTTTTTGCAGTAAAATAAAAAAATGTCTCCACGACTCAAATGCTGTGATGGCCTTAATAAATGAACTGCACCAGCTGGTTAGTTCAGTTAGTTGGCCTAGTAAGTCAAAGATGCAGCAGTAAGCTGTACAGTCCTCATGCCACTGATTCTTAGATTGGTAAAATACAGATCGCGACTATTACAATCATAGAAAAGAAGGACAATTTACAGGGCTCCACATTGCAGAAAAAGATCTATCAAGTAGGACTCACAAACCTCTGGAATGCAAGGCCTGTGGCTGATGGGCATGTGCATCAGAACCATCGCTGCTCAAACCGATGGATACTGATTGACTCACCGGTTCCTTCTGAGAACCTGCAGCAGCACCGTCCTGGGAAGGATTAGGAGAAACTGACCCTTTTGCCGGATGCTGGAAGACATTCCCAAGTAAAAGGTTATCATTCAAAGCAATTCCATGGAACCTTACCGAGTAAGCACAACGAGAGAACAAAGATGCATCACAGCAGACTCACAGTTAACTGCTGATTCATGTTCTCTGGATCAGTAGGTCCCTCTTCTGCATTCACAATCAGTTTGTTCAGTGATGTAGTATCGTAGGAACCAAAGGCAATACTCATAATCAACCAAATCTATCCAACTTCCAGTGCTGACAAGCTTGCATCCAAATGACTATATGATCATTTGCCCAACTGATTGATGCCTATGCACCTATAATTTCTTCCCCAAGTACTAACTTAGTCGAGCAAATTAAGGCAGTGCCCGTCCGTAAGTGAACAACAAGATCAACAGTCCAGGAGTCAAACCCATATTAATAAAAACAACACATGAAAGGATCACAAGATAATTCCATGAACTCTGCAAACAGCCATGTTGGGGGAAAAATCAACTTGACAGCTGGATATGACTCTTTCTTTGCCTTTTTTATCTTTCTTTTCTTTTTTTGGCTTTTGCTTTTACATCTTCATTGCCGTGCAGGAATGATGCACCCAGTCCGGAACTCATTGACTAATGATTGTTTTGCGGCCAAGAAAAGGGAAAATCAGCAACCAAGAGAGTCGACAGAACCAAAAGGGAAGAGAAAAAAGGTTCTTTTGATCGCGGCATCTAAAAGTACACAGAACCCGCTTCAATTCATCAGGATTAACTCCTCGGAATAAGAGGTGGGATTAGCTTGACAGGGCCATGCCACCAGATGAACCGAGGGTGACGATGACAAGAATCAAGAAATCAAATTGAGGGAGGGAAGTGAAGATTAGGGGCGTACCAGCGGCGGGGCGATCGGGACGTCGGGGCTGAGGAGCGGCCATGGACATGGTGGGGGGTAGATCTCCCTCTCCCTCTCCCTCTCTTTCTCTCTCTTTCTCTCTCTCTCGGGATCTTGTTCAATTCAAGAAACCGCCACCCAGAATCTACCGCACCACAATGGAAAGAGGGTGCAGAGTATCCATTGGGAATCTACCAGTAGGTGTCAGAGGCAGGGAGCAGGGAGAGATAATGGGACGGTAAAAACTTGGCGTACCATATGATGTAAGTGTATATATATATATATAAGAACATTAACCGAATAGGAAAATGCTAACTAAAGGAAATTATTTAGGTCAGGAGAAAAAGCCACCACTGTCCATATAACAAAAGGTAAAAAGGACGCCAACAGAACAGTCATTCACTGCTTTGCTTTACTGGAGAAAGGCTTCATCTTTTGGTGAAATGATCAAGATGGGATGGGGAGAGGAACGACCCTTTCTTCTTTCTCTTCGCCCTTTTGGGGGGCCCTTTCTGAGGTACTTATCTCCCTCCTCCGTATTGCTGTTGTCCAATTTCATTTCTTAAAATTTGCCATGACTTTGCTTGCAGGTGAAAACTTAGAGAGGGAAGGGTCCACCCCCCCCCCCCCCAAAAAAAATAATAATAAAATAAAAAACAGAACTCTTTGCCCAAACACCCATGACGATGACCGGTGGTACATCCCGGCTAATATTCCGCAAACAAGATATCACAAGATCCAATGCAATTTAAATCTAGCATCTTTGTGCGAGAGCATGATAGACCTTTCAATCTGGAAAGTTCGAATTTTAGATGATATTGTATAATTATAATTCAAATTGGGATATCGTGTGATGATGGCAAGACCTTCACAACCATGCCCAGGAAAAAAAAAAAAATACACACACTCGCTTTTATTCACCAAACTAACACAAACCAAAATGAATATATGGGGAAAAGTATCAAAAAAAGACATAAATATATTATATTAGTGTTAATTAAGTTCTAAACTTTTTAACTTAATGTCAGTTGAATTATTCCGACTAATTTTGGCCAATATTGCTAAAGTATACGTTGGCCGACTTACGTGACACCACATTACTAATGTAGATAATTTTTAATAATTTTTTTGATTTTTTTTTCTTTTTCTTCTTCTTTTATCTCCTTTTATTCTTCCTTTTATTAGTGACCAACCACTGGTCGCAAGCGATGGCTAGACGGGTTGGCCTCGCCATGGCTAGGCAAGGCTAGTTCACCTAGCCATGGTTGGTGACCAGCAAATGGAAGAAAAAATGAAAGAAGAAAAAAAAAGAAAGAAAAAGTTCTTAAACAATAAAAAATTGAAATTTTATTAAATATTATTAAAAATTGTTAATGCTAATGCCTGCAATACTACTTAAAGTCGATCAGCATCCATCTTAGTAATATCCGATTAAAATTATTTAAAATAACTGAATTGATACCTAGTCAAAAGATTTAGAACTAAATTATCATCATTAAAAGGTTTAAAATTAAATTAGCATGAATATAATAGATTTATGACTTTTCTAATACTATTTTCCAAATATATGGGATGATAATATACAATGAGAGGAAATTAATCATTCTCTGTATACACCCTATCCTCTAAGGCTACGTTTGGTCGTCCAAATTTCTAATCGGGATAGGATTGGATAGGATAGGATATGAAATCCTATGATTTTTTTATGTCCCATCCAATGTTTGATGAATCACAAGTATTAAAGTCGGATATGTTCACATCACGTACATTTTTATTTTTTATATAAACGACATATCATTATAAATGAACATAAATGTTCATAACTAAAGATGGTGAAAATATCTCGTAATACTATTCCTTAATTTATTTATTATTTATTATTTATTATATTTTTCCTCTTTTTTTATATTATTTTCATTATTATTTCTTTTTTCCCTTTCATCATTCTTTAATAATAATTTATCAAATAGTAAACTGTACTAACATATTTAAAATACAAAAATACCTAAAATATATAATAAATATAAATATTTGATTTATAGATTGAATGTTTATTATAAAATAGAATTAAAATAAGATTAATTAAAAATAAATTTTTATTTTTATTTTCCTAATTAGAATTCAAATATTATTTATATTGAAATATAATTTCAATTTTGTTAATTTAATAAATTTGTTATTCAAAAAAAATAACTTTCCTATTATGGACGTTAAATCCTATCCACCTTTATCCCACCCCCATGGGATAATTTTATCCTATCCATATCCCCCTTATATCCGACTTTATCCTATCCCGAGTGAAGCATTAAACGTAGGATAGGATAAATTATATCCTATCCCGAATTTTATCCCGATTGCCAAACGCAGCTAAGAGTCGTATTTTACGCAATTGAGATTAAATGTCAAAGACGTGTTCGTAAACTAGTGTGGTTGAGAGGAAAATTCAAATTTAAAGTACCACATGTGTCACTTTTATTTGGCATTTGTTTTTCATAATCGTTACTAGCAAAGCATATGGATTTGTGAAATAAGAAATAAGATGAGCGTGATTCCACTATCACTATGCACCAAAACAAGCGCAAAAAGACAGAATGGAGACTCTGGGTGTGTTTTTCTAGCATGGATCGGGAAAGTCGCACCACACCCGAGTTGAAGAGGGGCAAGAGGCGCATCATCACTCCTTCGTGCTCCAGGCTTCAGCTATTTAATATGATTGTCATCCAAGGACGATGAAAGACACTAACCAGGGGACGCAGTTTCTGACGGTGTTAACGTTAATAAACAGGCATATGAACATAACACAAGTAAAGACTTTCCGCTCGGAATACCTTCGCATACACAAATTGCGTAGCTCGTGTTTTCATATATAATTTAACCTGTGGACATGTTGTAAGAAAACTCTCGTATCGCAGATATCAAAAGTTGGGGATGTGCACCCAGGTTTTCTTTTATACATCAAGGGTGTCATCCCATAAATGGGCGCTTGTTTACAACTTCATGCTGAATTGACGTTTTCTGTTGCGCTTGATATGGTGTCACTTAAATCGCGGCCCTTTGTTTCAAACGGAAAGAGCACTGCGCAAATTCCAGACACAAAGATCACAATCTCGAATAGAATTATGGATGCAACTTGATGACATCCCTTTATTAATGCAACAGCCACGAGAGGACATATCATCCCGCCAATCCTCCCTATTGAGCTCGCAACTCCAACACCAGTTGTCCTGGTTGAGGTTGGGTATACCTACAGTTTCAATTAAATCCCAAAGATGACATGTCGGTTAGTATTTTCTAAACTTAATACATGCCAATGCTGCTGACATCAAATTCTTGTTTAGAAACAATCTCTCGGTAAAACCGACTGACATCTGCTAAAACAACATGACTGCATATACAAGATTTCGTTCAAATAAAGCACGGACCCATAGGTGATCAGTGCAAAAGACCCAACCATGTTGAATTACCCTTAGACCACCATCACTATCACACAATATCAAACATTCACAGATGCCAGATGCTATATATAAGCTTAAAAATGTGCACCATGTCCAAGAAATCTTAAGAAAATAAACATCAGGATTGTATCCTTTCATATGATGCCAAACTCAAGCTCTCTTTCTTTCCCTTTAACCCTATTTACTCAATTCTTCGCAGGAGCATTCTCATTATGTATGAGAAAGGCACACATGCATGAATTATTGGACAAGCCAGCTGCAAAATTTGAGCACTGCTGCCGGACTACATTCCTTCAAAAGAATTCTGACCATTAAAGAGGATAACTATAGCATTCTACAATTAAAGAATTCAAGCTAGTTTCCAGAGATGACAAAAAAAAAATTTCCCCTATCATTAGGTACAAAATAGTAATTTACCTCTGGAGCATATATATAGATGATAGTGAATGAAGCTGTGATGCATATGCGAGCGCCGAACAGAAGACTTGTTGTCAAACCTGCTGGTTGATGGACAACCAGCGGTAGCAGAAAAATGCAACATAAGAAGAGCATAGATGACATCGAAAGCTTACGACCAAGTTTATCAACAATCGCAGCTGATATAAGAAGCCCAGGAAATTCTGCAAGCAACAGGAGCAGATAAAAGGAAATGGTTGAACATTTAATTTCAAATCAAGGGGGAGCATCTCAGAACTACCAAGTAAAAGAAACGTTGAAATATGGCAGTGAACCTTACCAGCAAAACTAGTGACGAAAACATCTCCATAATTGATGTCATTAGTTTTTTTCAGATGTGACTGATATGGGGAACATTTATTGCGTCCATTGCTTAACTCAGTAGTCAGCAACACTAGTCCATAATATGCGAAAGCATTGCCAAAGAAATATATCCACAAAAGCATAGTTGACTTAAGTAGTTTTGGAGAAAGAAGCATAAGTAATGAAGAGAAGCCTCCCATACTCTGCTCTGAGCTAGCAAGAGTTCTATCTTCCTTTTTCCTTGAGGTGAGCAACTGGGTATCCTCAGACGGAATGCTATTCTCTTGCAATTGAACATTATAATCAGACACAAGAACTCCAGCAGGCAGTTCAGTCTTGTTTAGTCTAGCTATCTCCTTCAAAATACTGTGAGCATCAGCTATCCTTCCTTTCATGCATAAGTACCTGGGAGACTCGGGTGCCACGACATAAAATAGAAGGAGAACTAATGAAGGCAGAGACGACAAAGCAAGCAACCACCTCCAACCTAATCTTGGCATCACAAACTGCAGAAAAGCAAAGAAAAGATGGAGAACAAGAAACTTACTTCACTGTCAAAGCATGTCAGTGTACTAACATAACACAAGAAAACCAGAATGGGCTCCCAAGATAACCAAACTAAATCATACAAACTGATGCACTAAATTAGCCATTTCAGTTTGAGCATTACTGCACTACCCCTCTTAGACATTACATTTTCATTTAATTTTTCCAAAGCTTCTTCTGCAAATGGCTGAATCAATTGCAAAGTTTAGTGGGTACTACTACCAGTTCTCTGAGAGACTTGAAAAATTATCTTCATGTATTAGAAGATGACGTGTACATAGGACTAAACATATTCATGTAGGTGACTTCTACACCTCACCCTTGTTACAATATCTGAAAAACATAATTAGAAAGAAATTGAGTGACCCATAGACCTCTTAACAATGCGGTAAAAACACAAACACTTGGTAAGTAAATGCCTAAATTCAAGGAGAGCTTACGTAGGAAGCACAATGAGTGTCTGTAGGGATTACATATGACAATGCTATGGCTTCAAAAACACTTGCACATAGGAACTCAAACTGATAATTCAAGAAACTGATTCCTCAAACTTCCCAAAATATTCTACATTAAATATAAGGTACTTAAGCAGAAGTCAAGACTACAAGGAGGCCTTTGGAAGAAATTTTTCCTTGTTCCTTCACCAAGAGAACAGGGTGACGTTATGAGGCAAACCCAAATTGTCCCCACTGATGATCCAGCACAGATAGAGGCTAGCAGAAATAAGGATTTTTCCACTCAAAAGTGCATATAATAGGGCATATTAATTTCCAACATAAGATAAAACAAAATTACTGGAGAATAAGGAAACGATTAGCATACCCATGCAATTGAAGCTTCAAAAATTGTTCCTACCGTCCAGAAGGCAGAGAAAATAACCATCCAAGTACCCCTTTTTGGAGCAGGGATGAACTCTAAGAACCAGGATGAGAGGACAGGACCACCTCCTAAGCCAACACCAACTAAACAACGGAGCACAAGTAATGAAAGATAGTTTGGGGCGAAGGCACTCAGGAAACCGGCTCCAGTAGTAACCACTGCTGTAATTAAGAAACCTTTCCTAGAAATA
Organism: Eucalyptus leucophloia subsp. euroa; assembly: GCA_017140325.1. Taxonomy (NCBI): domain Eukaryota; kingdom Viridiplantae; phylum Streptophyta; class Magnoliopsida; order Myrtales; family Myrtaceae; genus Eucalyptus; species Eucalyptus leucophloia. Next base: position 36,858,221 of record CM029477.1, read on the forward strand.
AATGAGCAGCCAATGAAGCAATGAACTACAATTCTACAGTCAGAAATAGTGAACTAAGTATCTTGCTGTTAAAAATAACATGGAGGTCACAAAATTGCTAATCAAATAGTTATCAAAGTCGTCTACCATTCCTGGGCCTACAATCTGGATTCTTATTTTTCATCACCTGAAATGGTGGAGTATATGATCTATGCCTTTATATTATAGGAATCAGATTTAAAGTGTCAATCGAGAGCACCCCTACTGTTTTAGTATATGGTCCAGTAGTCCCAATCTGTAATCCAGATTTTAATGATGGGAAGGAACTTGCAGGAATCCTGATTATCTGGCGACAAGATACATAAGTTAGAAAGAAATGAATGATATAAACACGTCTGCTCATTATTTTGTCAAACGTCTCAGCATTGTAAGTTTGTCTATTCAAATCAAGTTGGCTTATCACTTGCCAAAACACATTCCATTACTTTGTTCTTCATACACACCTACGCAGCGGGAAAACTACACCGGAATTTCTAAACCTTGTGTACAGAATGCAAGGAAGTCCTAAACCTTTCCAATAGTTCAATTGAGTTCCAGAAAATTTTCCACAGAAAAATGCAATAAAGTTTTTTGGGTGAACATTACCTAAAGCTACCTTCATACCACTTAAGAAATGCCTACATGGCATCCTTAAATTGCACTTTATGTGTAAGTTTTAAGACTTAATTGTATTTTCAGCGAAAGTTAAGGATTTAATAGTAATGATTACAAAATTTAGGACTCGATTGCAATTTGTTAATGCACCATTCCAGACCATTCTTAAAGGCATTAAGAGCTTCTCAACTGGTTTAAGGAGCAGACTGGGCAAGACACTCACCGTCTCCCATGCTTATCTGACACAATGCCCCATGAGTATGCTCCGACGAGCATGCCAGCAAAAACTACGCTGGTTATTAGGCTCTCTTCTCGTGCAGAAAGACCCCAGAGAGACTGAACGGCAGGTCCAATGAAGGAAAGGAGCATCACTTCCATCGCTTCTGAAACCCAACCCATGCCAGCATAAGCAAGAACAAGCAGTTGAAACTTGCCAAATCCCACGGCAACAAGAGCTTCGTCGACCGTATACATAGCCGTAGGGTCCCCATCTCCCATGGTTTAGCCTAAAGACACAGATGGCTGTATATCACACCGCGGCAAGTTGCTCCAGCCTAGGCAGAGAGCGAACCAGAAAAGACGTCCTCAATGAGAGATGGGTCGCCAGTTACGTCATACGATTAACAAACACATCATAACAAATTCCAAGAGAACATCAGCCAGATGTGATCAGAGGAGATGCACTGCTCATCTGTATGATAGGGAAAGCTGTATAAATCTCGAGCAAGACGCTCAAAGGATCCCTTATCCTGGTTTTAGGGATCATCTAAAGTATTAGCAGGGAATCTGCAGTGGGGAAACAGCAGTCAGTCGAGGCACAACAAACAATAGGAGAGGATTCCACGTCAACTCCAAGGGCCTGGCCTGCATTTTCCGATTGGGTCCCGGCTCCGATCACTCGATTAGGAATCTTGTTATGAGACTTGTGCCCCCCATGACAATTCCCTGGCTCAATAGCGATGGGGATGGATAGATTGACTTTTTTTCAAAGCGAAAAAAGATGAGAAATTCAATCGAAGAGGGGAATTAGAAACGGATCGCCATGGATGACGGTGGAAGCAGATGATGATGACGATGATGATGATGAATGCATTGTGCAGCAGGAAAATCGAATGATATATATGCAAAGAGAGGAGCAACGCGCATGTGCATCTCCATCTCCGGCGATACCGGCATGCCGGACATGGAGAAGAGAGAAGAAGAGACGAGGAAGAGGAGAGAACCTGATGGATGGATGGATGGTCCGATTTTGAGCAGGTGCAGAAACGCACTCCTTCCCAGCTAAAAAGCGCCAAAAAAGGTCTTGTGTCTCCTGCAACTTTGTCGTCCCTGGTCGTGAGGACGATGGCCTACAAGCCGCAGCAATCTTTCGCTCTGATTCTGATTCCAATTGTCAAGCGTCCAACCGAATCGGGGTTTGACAAGTCAAAACGGGGGCTTACCAAAACTAATTGATTGAAAGAGGTGCTCTCTCTGTTCAAAAAAAAAAAAAAAAAAGAGGTGCTCTCCCAATCCTATCAAGCTGGGCCCCACCTGATATGCCTCATTTATTTTCATTTGCTTTTTTCTTATCCCCTGAATACGACGACTCGGACAAGATCTATCTATCTCTCTCTCTCTCTCTCTCTCTCTCTTAGAAAGTGCCCCCTTTTAGTTTAATTGATCGTGCTTTCCCAATATAACTAAAATTTATATCCGTACATGTCTAATCAAAGGTAACCAAACTTTATACAATTCAACGCAAGTAATGTGGACTAAACTCTATTCATCCTTTTTTGGATTGTGGTGAGAAGCAGTAGAATAATAACAAAAATTGAATACTTCTTTTTCGTAGTTCAATTAATATGACATATGTCCACATAGAGAATAATATGAAATTTCACTAAAAATCCAGCGATACGTTAGAAATTACAATCATACTTAAGTCATTCAAACACTTTTGACGTTTTATAATCTCAAACTACACCCGACAATCTTAATCTTACAAAAGAATTTGCAATTTCTACCACAATATATATTGGTTTCGAGGTGTCTCATCTTGCTTCAGGGTGTAATTCATGAAGAATCGACTTCCGAGAGACTTTTCACAAAGAAGACACTTTCTATAATAGACAAGAGTTGTATCCAAAATAGGAAATCCCTTTTAGAAAACCTAATAAAACTAGGAAATTTCTCAAACTTGGAAAATTATTTGAATAAGGAAAGCTCCCTTTTTAGTGTTAAACTTATTGAGTCAAGTCACAATGGCTTTGCTAAAATTTCAAACTTTGCTACTATTCTCCCACAGCCTCTGACGTGCTCAATTGCCACAAGCATCTCTGAAATTCAAACCTTCCTTGAAACTTTGACATAACCGTGTACCTTATTAGAATATTAACTTTCCTATACCTTTTTCTACACCATAAGGATTCTTAGACATGACCACCTTTATTGTAGATAAAGAAAACCTATTGTTATATTTATATCTGTCAGGAGATCAAATACACACCTTATCAAACTCAACAACTACAACAATTATTAGCTCTACAAATTTTACCTCACTATAAGCACAATTTGTGTGGATTACCATACAAGTACTCACTACCTTAGGAGTTTTTCGTTGCAACTCCACATTGAGTTAAACACCATCCAGATTCATGAAAATAGTGCTATAATTACCCTTACCTAAAAGTACTAGAGTTTTGTCAAATATAACTTCTCTATGGACAATAAGTGAATTTAATTCCAAGCATCATAATCGTTAATCTTACTCCCTTCATGCATAGCCTACAAACAAGCATTTTCTTACCATTCCATTGAGCTTACAATTGCTAACTTGAATATAATACGGGAAACAAAAAATTTAGTAATAATCAACAATATTACCTTACTACACTTTTCTAGAAATCCGACATCTAATCGTAGTCAATAGGTATTATTTACCAGGTAGCTCACCATATTAAGCATATCTGCTAGAAATTTCTTAGCTATACCAGTACTGAAGAGCATTTTATTGGTCATCTCTAATGATAGTTCATCAACTCTGCAACTTGATATAGAACATGGGCACTAGTGTGGTGTCTTGTTATGCATTTCTTTAGACATAATTCATATAACGGTTCCACGTAGAATTGCATGCTACTTTCAATCCACACATGCTTAGTCATATTACTAGTCTCATTTTCGATCAAAGTTTTTGAACTATATGATATGGACAACAGAATGCGCCAAACAAATATACTAAGTGTCCCTCGAGTAGTTGTCCATAATTATTAGCATACTTCTAGCACTCTTTTCCAAAGGAAACCGTAATACCCTATGAACATCCAAGTACAAGAACTCTGCAATCTCTGTATTTTCCTTGATAATTGTACTGAATTGCACTTTTCATTGTTTGCCTAAGTCACATCAACTGTATACATTCAATTCTTTAGCAACATAAGCATGTAATAGATTCCTTTCACATAGAATTTTCAAGCTTCTCTCATAAACCTGCGCCAAACAAATATGCTACAATTCAAACTTTTAGATAGATGCATCTGATGACTCCACAATGAAATCTGTTACTATCACATATTGAAGCTCATATGGCCCACTGTGCTTTATTCATTTCATTGTCACCAAGGCATCTTTGAACAACATTCACAACTCCACCTTGTGAAATATAATGACATCCAACTGAATTCAAAACATTCAAGGAAATCAGGATCTTGTACAATTTTGCAACCTACCTCCCTCCAATCAATGTCGTCATAATACCATCATGCATCTAATTGTGACATCATTGTTGGAGAATATATCTATGATATTTTGATGATCACCAATCTTTAGTACTAATGTTTACCATAATTAGTTGAGATGGTGAAATTGGTTAATCATTAATAATGTTCCTACATATCAAGAAAGATGAGAAACTAGAATATGACATGTAGGAGAACAAGTACCAATGTAAGTGGTATCTCATGGTAGCTTGGAAGGACCAATCGAGCTAGTGTTCTTGGAAGTCTTTAGTACTGATTAAGATGGAAAGATCATTGGTCTTAACATCACAAGTCATTCAGTTGGTATCTCGTTGAAGATGGTCAGCCTAGTCATTTATAATCTACACCGATAATAGTGCACATTAGATTGAGATAGTGATGTATCACATATGATGACAGTGACATACGCACTGAGAGAAGACCTTTGATGGCTTAGAATATAGTCGTTCAAGCTCCAAATTTGTAGTTGAAAAACTGAGTTAGGCATAATAGCTGAGAAATAGCGATAGCAAATAGCCCTTTTAGGAAACTTGTGTGTCAGTGAAAGTGATTGACACCTAAATTTTGGCAACCCAATTAGTTGTTTGTTACATAGACAATTGTGGATTAATTTTTAACCCCTAAACAAAACTATTGAATTAAATTCAATAGCATATAGTTTTAGAAGTATTTATTATTTAATTTATATTTTCATTAATTGCATTGGACCAATGGTGGGTGGTTTTGAGCTTGAAATTCGACAAGCTAAGCTCGCAAGAGAAGCCAAAATTCAACTAGCACTAGGGAGTTATGGGTGCTAAAATTTACATAGGGAGATGACCCAAAGTGAATTTAATTTGATCTAATTTCAACCCATTAGAATAAATTAAAATAGGTGTTGAGCTTAATTCAGCTCATTTCATTGAAAAGCCTAAATTAAGCCCATGAGATCAAGTTTAAATCTAAGCTTGCACTATATGTATGATGTTATGCCTCACAAATTAAAGTCAACAAATTAGAATTTCAAAGCACATTAAGAGAACACACTTAAGAGATCAGAGAGAGAGAGAGAGAGAGAGAGAGAGAGAGCTGAAGGAGTCACAGTCGAGACCCCTTCACGGCTATGACTTTGTTGAGATCGTGGCCGCACCTCTACGTCAACCCTATTGCCGATCATCCTTTGCATTGACAACAACCAGCTTTGTCGTGATCTAAGTAATATTGATACTGACACAAGACACACGGCATGATACAACAAGACACGTTGACATGTTGTTTTTTAAAAATAGAGTATTCCGATCTGTTGAGACACGTTATATATTAAATATATATTTATATATACATGATAAATTATCATTGTTATAATTATTTTAATTAAATTAATTTGATTCAAATTTACAAATAAGTAAATAATGAAAAAGAGCCTATAATGATTTTACACTAAAAACATTAATCTAATATTTGTTAATATCATTTATTATTTCAATTTGACAAATTCAATTCCCTTCTAATAATCCATAAAACTTGGAGGGAAAAAAAATTCACATTTTGGATTCACATGTTAGAGCCCGTCGGAAGAGAAGAAGAAAAAAAACAAACTTGCGGGTGAATTGTGTGTCACGGAAAAAGAAAGTCTGAGAAAAAAGAGAAGATTAAGTTTTTATTCTTTCTCTCTTTGTTATTATTTATTATTTATTATTTATTTTTTTATATTTACATTTTGGACCCCTCATTATTGACTTCGTGCATTTTAGAATTATGTAGTGGAATTCCAAACTCACAATTTGAAACATGTTGATTGAGTGTCGAAAAGTGTCGGATACTTGTTGAAGTATTCAAACTTCTGAAAAGTGTCGGTGCTTCGTAGGTTGCAATCCTCCCCATGATAAAGCAGCAGTGCTTACTCCTCGCTGGCCGTGGAGGCCACACGATTGATCCGCGGCCACGAGAGAATTGAGAAAGAACGGGCGTTCTGCACTTGAAGGAGGAGACCCGCACTTGGAGAATTTGAACGTCCCATCGCATACGAAGTCTTTGAAGTCAAATTGTCTCTTTTCTACTGTGGAGATTCATGCCTGTACTCCATGAACATCCCACTCTAGAGAATTCACGAATAAGTCCTCGGTTGCACAGATTTTGCATCTATTGCTTCAACGACGAGTTACCATTCGAGATTTTTCCACCATCAGGGTGTCTCTGCAACAACCTCGCAGGTCCAAATCAGGTCATTGTCGCAGCCAAGTTATACAACGATGCCGTCGTCCGTGCCGCATCCATCACCACGATTTGATCTAAAGCCAAGATCCATGAGCCACTATCCTTGCTCCGTGAGTTGTTGACGGTCATCGTTGCTCCTTCATGACCGAGTTGCCGTGTTGTCCGTGGAGCCCCAATGTGAGCCGCTCCTACGCCGTGCTAAGCCTGCCGCCGTTGATGTCCTAGTTTGTGAATCGCCGTGCCGTCACCACTCATTGGTGGGGAGGCGGTTGCGATCCTGGTCTGATTGCATTTGATTTGAATTCAGAAGGTGAATTTTCAAATTAGGTAAGTTCTTTATCTTTATCTATGTTGGAATATTTTATTGCTTTATTTGAATAGATTGATTTTTTTTTTTATATAGATTTTAGATATATTCTGTTAGCAATAGGTATATTCTTAAATAATGTAATATCCACAAAATCCTAAGTTACTCCCCCAAGTTATGAAACTTTCCTAACTTAACAACATACCTGGATAGCCATCCAATCTCTAATTATGAGATACGACGCCTTATGGAAAAGATTCAATCTTATTTATAATCATTTGGATACGATTGCTGATTTACTTATTTCTAAATTTAAATAGATAAACATTCTATCAATATCTATAACCACTTAGATACGATTGTCGGTCTATTTCGTGTCCTTATTGAGATAGATAACGTAAGATTGTGGACTATGTTATTTAATTAAATATCTGTCTATTGTTTGATTACATTCGTTAAAAACAAAAAACCAAAATTATATCTTTGAATTAGATTTGATTCTTGCTAAAATATAGCTTGTTTTGGGCTAGATTACATATTTAGATTAGGTTATTTATTTATTCCGAATTTTTAAAATAAAAAATACCAAAAACATTGCTTTAGGACGTTAGATTTCCTTTTTATAATTAAAATTGTATGTTTGTTATTGGGTAATTTTAATTTCGAATTTAATTAAAAAGAAAAGAGAATTTTAAAAATATCAACGTGTCATGTAAAATTAAGTCATCTCTTCCACATCTTTTGGTCAATGCATGTTTAGCATTGTTTAAACGTGTGACATATTAGGATAATTGCATTAATATTTGCCCGTTGTTAGATTAAGTAATGTCGCATGACATGTAGTTTACATATTAGGTCTATTTATATGTCGCACGTCATGTTAGCATATACATGTTTTTGTACATCATTGCATAGCATTGCACATAGATTAGGTTTAATTAAATAAGAGGAAACCTAAAAAGTTGAGTGACTGCATGCTAATTAGAAATTACATCTAGGGCTATTGATGTTCTGAGCTAATATTGCCGATGCTTTTGTTACTATAAGGTAAGTCCTGTAATTTATTTATTATTTTATTGAGTGTTAAATTGGTGGATTGCGCATCCGCATAATCATTTCCCATGTTAAAGAGTAATAAATAAATTCAAGTTTCCTAATAAACATTTTTTGATGAAAAGAACGATACGAAAATGGCATTAAAGAAATCTAATGTAACCAAGTCCCCATACCCAAATTCTCCGATTCATAGGAATAAAATAATTCTCCCGTTATTTTACTTAGGTGTTTGATCGATATGGTATAAACTGATCAGTGACGACTCATAAATAAAATTCATTTGCATATTAAAAACGTAAATCTAAGTCACGAATTGATATAGACTTAAGAGAGTCTGAGCTAAGTTTAGACTTAGTGATCCATTAACCAAACTCTAGGCAATCCGACCCACTTCGAGGAGGTCATGACAGACTACAAGCACAATCCCAATACTAACAAAGAACCCCAAATGACTCTCAAACAGCTACTTGATCATTCTTGAAGGTCTCCAATGGATTAATTGAATACCTCAGTATATAAGGAGCGATGATGCTATGAAATAGGTTGGACAACTCGAGTAGACACAAAAAATGATGTTGTGTAATCTAAGCTAGAAAGTGTCTTTGTTCTCGTTCTAAATATCTCTCTATATTGGTTTAGGCACTTTAATAGCAATGTAGTTAAATGTACATGCGTGAATGCAAGTGTGTGTCCCGATAGTGTAATCTACCATGTAAAGGGAACAACACTAGCCAGTCGTAATTTGCATTACTAATTACTAGTGGGATTTATTTATTTATTGCTAATTAAAATAGTTTTATACAACACAAATTTAATGGAAAAATTTTATAATTTTTAAAATAATTATTTTTAAAAATTCAAAATTTTAATTATTTTTTATTTAAAAAAATTATTTTTAATTATTTTTTTAAGAATATAATTTTTAATTTTCTTTTTCTCTTTTCTTTTTTTCTTTTTTGTTGTTGTTCTTCTTCTTCTTCTTCTTTGGCCGATTATTGGCCATGACGGCAGCCGGCAATCGGCAACAGGCGAGTGTCACGGCCAATCGATTGGGATCGTGATCGCACAGTGACTCAGGCTCTGTTAAATCACCTAAGCCAAGCCTTGCTCGATCAAACGCTCACTTACTCGCTTACTCGGATTGTAGAGAGAAAAAGTCTCTAGAGAGAGGAGCTCTAAAAAGAAAGAAATTTTGTATTGCTGAAAAGATTGGATGGTTACAAATGAGGGGAAGGGCACCCTTTCTTATACTTGAGGCCCTCTGATTACATCTGTTGATCTAGAATTCATCCGGTAGACGAGGTCGCACCACCTCATCTACTGACATTAATGTCAACTACCATCTACTGACATAATAAAGCTATAGACTTTTAGAATACGACTCAATGACGGTTTTGCCCGCCCATAGAAAATTTTGGAAGGAGACTTGTTGGGAATCCCATTTAGCACAGGAGGTCCTCCGCGTCACGGCATGGTCCTTCATCTTCGGAAACCTCTTGGCCATGACATTCTCCCCACTCAATTGAGCAATGCCTTCGTCGCTCACAGCTCGATGGGTGGCCTTCCTTGCAAGAGCACAGGCTCTCTTCTTTTGATTATGCTTCGCTCTGATGCTCACGAACGAAGGACCACACCCTTCTATCTTCGGCTCCAACTTTGGCTTGGGCATGGTGTGCGATGAGCACTCAACCTCGGGAAAAAGCACTTGGATCGGCATGTCACGAGTTGGAGTAGGAGGATCCAACTCTACCTTCGGCTTCTCCATGGATGGCGGCTTGAATAAGCGCTTCTCGACCTTCAAGCTCTTGTCGAGGCATCGAATCATGGTGATGGTCTTGGTGTCGACCACCCCTTTCATCATGGGGATCATGGTAGGGCATTTTGGATCGAGGATCATGATACACTTGGCCCTCATGTCAATGGACCTCACACTGTGAAAAAATTGCATCCCAAGAATGAGATCATAATCATCGAGAGGGATTACCTCGAATGTCAGCTTGCCCTTCCATCCGCCAATTTTGACATCTATGTCGGGAGTTGATCCTACGCCATGGAAGTCACCTGAGTTGATGGGCTTGTATGACTTTCCAGTTGGCTCCACGCGAAGTCCCAAGGCTTTCGCCACCTCGGTTGACATGAACATGTTCGACGCACCAATGTTGACCAAAGCATATAGCATTCGACCACACACTTCGAGCTCCACGAAGAACATGTCCATGGTGTAACTTCCCTCTCTTTGGACATCGATTGAGCTTGGATGGTGTTGACAACTTTCACAGCTCCAAGTCGGATTTGCCGCTTGTCTTCTTTGGGTTCCTCCTCCTCTTCTTTGATTGTCGCGACCAATTTTTTCGGGGTTGAACCACCTAGGGTTTGGCTAATGGATTGTTAAGCCTAGACTTAACTCGGGCTCTCCCAAGCCCATACCAATTCGCAACTTAGGTTTGAATTTTTTAACATGCGATTGAATTTTAACTAGGAGTCGCCACTAATCTATTTTTGGTGGGTCGATTAGAAACCCAAGTAAAATAACGGGAGAATTATTTTACTCCTACGAACCAGAGACTATGGGTACGGGGACTTGGTTACGCTAGAATTTTCTAACGCCCTTTCGGTACCTTTTCTTTTTATTTTAAAAAAAATGTTTGGCAAGCAGTTTGGATTGATTTTAAATCTATTTCACTAACATGTGAGGTGTTCATGCATGTGCGCAAACCACCAATTTAACACTCAATAAAGCAAATGAATAAATTGCAGGACTTACCTCATAGCAACGAAAGCATCTGCATTGTTATTTTAGAATTCACATCAGCAGTCCTAAGTATGATTTCTAATTAACACGCAATTTTTGTTTTGTTTTCACTTAATTAATGAAAATCATGCAATATGCAATGCATGCCACTAATTTAACATGAAATAATATGACATGGCAACATGACTTAGCTATACATAACTAAGCATGAGATGATTTGTTCTAAATTTTTTTTATTTTCCATGAGATTCGAAATTAAATAAATGCAACACTTAAATATGCAATCTAAATTAATCTAATGACCAAATTCTAATGACGGACGATTTCTAATTAAATGCATCTAAAAATCACTAAATGACGTGCATTGTATGTAACTAATTCTATATGACGTGCACATGATTTTTATTTTCCTAATAAGCATGCAATCTATTTAGGAGAAATTATCTAAACCTATAACATGCAATCTTAACATGCAATGACGTGCAAAGAATGCCCTAATTTTACATGACATATGCATAATGACCCTTTTTTGTGTTTTTCCTTTTTCCTTTTTTTTTTAATTCGAAATTAATAATTGCCAAATAGTTAAACATGCAATTTAGACTAGTGAAGCAGAAATCTAACTTCCTAATTTTTTATTTTTTCATGTTTTCAAAAATTCGAAATAAATAAATTTCCTATTCTAGACATGCAAAATAATCTAAAACAAGTAACATCCTAACATGCATCTAACTCAAATATATTTTCTTTTACGGGAGCAAACAAATAAAGCATCAAGAATAACATGGCACCAAATCAAACAAGACATCATCCACGTCCATTTAATTTTGGGAAACAAATTGACGAATCATATCTCGCGCTTGAGATTGGATTGGCCAATTTTTAAATAAAATCACGAATCATATCTCGAGCGTGAGATCGGATTGGTGATTTTTCCGTACGATTGGGGGTCGTATTTCGAGCGTGAAATCGGACCGTCAATCATATGTACGTTGCGAAATTAGGAAGATTTCCCAATTTAAAAGGCTAATCGTGTTGCGAATATCATGGCATATTGGGAATTTCCATCACGTGCACCAATGAGTATATCAAAATTTTCAGAAATTAACGTAGACAAAATTCTTACCTATCCCAAATATTTGCTTCCAAATTTAGCTTTCGAACGGTGGCTCGTGAATCACGATAGGGGGCTCAATGTGATGGCGCAAGGACAGCTTGCTGTGGTGTTTGCTTCGACTAAGGAACGGTTCTGAACAGTAGCCGGGGCGTCGTGGAGTACAAGATGCGAATAACGGCCGTTGCTTGCTATTTGTACGCTGGTCCAACTCACGTCAAGAAAGCGCGAGATGTGGCTTCGTAGGGATTGAATCGCCAGACTTCATTGATCACTGCGGTAGGGAGAAGGTATGACATGCATGGCCTAGACGTCGCAACAAAGTCAGCAACAACGTTGGGATAAAAGCTTCGGCGTCACAGATGCAGCTGGAGATGACGACCCAAAAGGATGAATCTCGGCACCACTCGGATCAGTGGGGGCGCCACCAGCAAAAGTCAGCGGCGTCCGTTGCAACGCTGAATCGTGAAGCTGGTAGACCCCAATTGCAGCTACGAAGACTCACTCTCAAGAAGAAAACCTCAACTCTCTCTCTCTCGTGTGTTCTCTGTGTATAGCTCCGAAAATCCTCCCTTTTTCTAGTCTGCGAAAGGTCCCTTTTATAGGGAGAGGGTTCGAACTTATCAAGAAAAACAGCATATTTCGTTTCCTTTTCTGGACACTTGAAATCTTCCTTGACGGCACGCAATTTCTTGTCTTAAGACAGGAATATATTTACTGAATATACAACCCACGTCTACCAATCCCCTCTTTGTATCGTTTCTTCATGTAGAGATATCGAAAGAGATGATATTTGCAAACATTCCTTCCTCACGAACAATAACATTGTCGAAAGGATATATTACTAGAATAATGAGATTAAATATATCCCCCACACGAGGCATTATTCTTTTTTTCAAAATCCCTTCCTGGCCCTCTTTCCTTTAGCAGAGATATTCGGTCAAATCTTTGGATGACTTGACCGAATTTTCAATGGCTAAACATATATTTTCCGGGGACGAGCCATTCAAGTGTAGTGATGTTGCTCCTGCTTATTTTCATTAGACAATATGTTTCTTTCATTGATATCAACGTGGTTCCCATTCATCGCACAAGGTCATCCGCATCTCCATCCTCGACAACTTCTTGAGCGCATCGGACTGATCATTCTCCGCTTGATGGCCGCGTAGGGGAACGGTGTCCAGCCACCTTTGTTCTCGATCATGCAAAGATCATGGCCTACTATTAGAAGCTCCTCGTGACTTTCAAATCCTCCATGGCTGATCAATTGCAAATGTAATAAAAGAAATGCTCCTAAAACTATATGTTATGCAATTTTTATAGGTTAAAAATTAATCCCTGATTTTTATGTAATAAGTGAATGGGTCATCAAAATTTAGGTGTCAACAGCTGCCCCTCTTTGAAGGTGAGCTCGCAGAGGTTGTCTTCAAAGACAAATTGAGACCTAAATTTTGGTCATACTCATGCAATGAATGATTTTTTGTCAGAATATGAATTCCATTTTTTAATGCAATTTGTATGATGCATGGAAATGCTAATGCAAATGATAGATGAACCTACCTGGGATAACTCACCTTCGAGAAGGATAAAAGTAATTCGAGGTAGTGAGTGTTACCTATCCAGGACCCGTACCATTCTACGGTCGCCCAGAATAGTAACATGACTTTGTGAAGATGCTGCTTTCCCAGGACCCGTACCATTCTACGGTCGCCCAGTATGGCAGAAAGGAGCTGCTTTCTCAGGACTCGTACCATTCTACGGTCGCCCAGTACGGCAGATAGGTTTTGTCTAGGACTCGTACCATTCTACGGTCGCCTAAACGGGGATTCACTTTCCAGGACCCGTACCATTCTACGGTCGCCTGAATAAGGAATAAGTGCTGTCGAGGACCCGTACCATTCTACGGTCGCCTTAACTGAGGTTGTCTAGGACCCGTACCATTCTACGGTCGCCTAAACGAGATCTGTGTTCCAGGACCCGTACCATTCTACGGTCGCCTGAACTAAGGTTGTCTAGGACCCGTACCATTCTACGGTCGCCTAGACTGAGGTTTTGCTTGGCTAGGACCCGAACCATTCTTCGATCGCCCAGCCTTGCGACAGAAATCATCCGACCAGGACCCGAACCATTCTTCGGTCGCCTTAATCAGATTGAATCTGGAGGAAAAATCTTTAATGTTGTCTAGGACTCGTACCATTCTATGGTCGCCTAGACTGAGGTTTTGCTTGGCTAGGACCCGAACCATTCTTCGGTCGCCCAGCCTTGCGACAGAAATCATCCGACCAGGACCCGAACCACTCTTCGGTTGCCTTAATCAGATTGAATCTGGAGGAAAAATCTTTGGAGGACAACTCAATTGAGTGTCGGTATGCTTAAAAGGGAATACCTGTGCAATAACAAATATTCAAGATATGGATAGAGATATACTTACCTGATCTTTGGGGATACATTTCCTGCAAAACATGGTTGTAGGAGAAGCAACATGCATTTGTAATCATAAACATGCATCAATATAATGGAGGTTCATGATAATTTTCATTAATCTTGCACCACCTAATTTCCATTCTGAACACATGAGTGTCACGAATGTGTCAAATGAGGGATCCTTTGGTCTGAAAGGACTTTTTCTCTCATCCTCATTAAAATGGTAATTTCATCATGACCTTTCATGCAGGATTTTGTCAATCACTCTATCTCACTATCGTCATGCCAAACAAGGGTCTGACCAATCTCGCAAGTGGTACGATCTCACCAATCTGAGAGGTCTTTAAAAGGGACCGTAATGTGGGTTTGGTCGACGGCTTAACAAAGGGGACTCTTTAAGCCAGGGCTATTTGAAAAATGACATCTCATAACTGTCTTGGGATTTTCAAGTCAAGAAACATATGAAATGAGGAAGTAATTATCTTACTCGCACTTCTTCAAGCGATGCTTTCAAGCATATGAACTCTTACGTTAATTCAAGTGCCCTAATCTGAAGAGACTTTGCAAGGGACGTAACGTAGGCTTGGTTCATGGGTTATGAAATGAAATGATCATTAGGCTCAAAAAGTGTTTAGAGGGTCAAAGTTGGTGATCATCTTGACATTTCCACCACTTTCCTTCTCCATTGTCGGAGATTTTTTTTTGGCACTCATTGATTGCAACAGCATTTGAGTTTTTCTTTTCTTTCTTTCTTTTTCTTTTGGGCATCGGCCTTGCTTTTACCAGGCACACTGCTTTTTTCATGCCCCATTTTTGCATTTTTTTGGAACAAAATCTCCATTTTTGTCGGTATTCTAGTTCATGCTACTTAAGTGTTTTTGTCCTGCCCCAGTGTGGGGGATGATCACCAACTGGGTTTAATATGAAATGAATTCATAGGCTCAAGTGGGCGATGCAATGGATAAAAGTGTGTAGGATAGAGAAATGACTGCTCTTCATCATCCCAAGGCACTTTAAACTATCATACGAGTTACAACGCGAAAGCAATACTCGAAGATTGATGCAAGTGTGAGTAAGAACATTACTATCATTCATTTCAAACTTTGTCCCAATGTGAGATATCCTTAACAGGGATGATTTAAAAACTCTTTATGTGTGCGGGCTCGAAGGGCTAAACAATGGGTCACCTATAGTGTTTGGGATAGAGAAACGAATGCCTCTCATCACCTTGGTTGATGTACCCTTTGCGAGATAGCCCTCTTACTTGTGGGCATGGAATTTTTTCACACAACTCACTGGGGGTTAGTGTATGAAACAGTGTATGGAACAAGGCTTGCCTCTCATCATTCCAAAGTATCCCATTTGACACATTCAATTTATCTCACACAATTCATCCAGAGAGAAAAGACGCAAGATTTGCAATAAATTTGAACAATTGAACTCATTGAAGCAATTTTATTCATCATTGAAATGCTTGCAGTTCAAAACATGACATGGCAAATTCTATCATGGGTAATATTTCTTGACAGCATCTGAATTAACAGGAGTGGAAAACTCACGACCATCCATTTCTGCCAAGATCAAGGCACCTCCAGGAAGTACCTTCTTCACCACATATGGACCACCATAATTTGGGGCGAACTTGCCCCCAGGGTCAGGGAAAATCGGCAATAGTTTTCTGAGAACAAGATCATTTACCTCGAAATGTCTCGATCGCACTTTTCGGTTGAAGGATCTGGCAACTCTTTGCTGATAAGCTTGGCCATGACAAAGAGCCTTCAGTCTCTTCTCATCAATCAAGTTTAACTGTTCCAGTCTTTGTTGTGACCATTCTGCCTCAAACAACTCCACTTGGAATAAAACCCTCAGAGAAGGAATCTCCACTTCTACAGGTAGAACTGCTTCCATGCCGTACACCAAAGCAAACGGGGTTGCCCCAGTGGAAGTGCGGATCGATGTCCAATACGCCATTAGTGCGAAGGGTAACCTGTCATGCCAATCTCTATAATTCTCGGCTGTCTTAGCCAAAATCTTCTTAATGTTCTTATTGGTTGCTTCAATAGCCCCGTTCATTTGAGGGCGATAAGGGGACAAATTCAGATGCTTGATCTTGAACTCGCTAAATAACTCATCAACAAGCTTGTTGTTCAAATTTGTTCCGTTGTCGGTGATGATTGTTTCAGGGACACCATAGCGAGCAATTATGTCACGTTTGATGAACTTTGCAACATTGCGAGCAGTGACACTTGCAAACGATGTAGCTTCGATCCATTTGGAGAAATAGTCTATAGCCACTAAAATGAATCGGTGCCCATTGGAAGCCTTTGGGTTTATTGGGCCGATCACATCAATGCCCCACATTGAGAAGGGCCATGGCTCTGAAAACTGATGTAGCTCGGTTGGAGGAACATTTATCTTATCACCATGGATTTGGCAACGATGACAACTCCGTACATGCTTGATGCAGTCACTTTTTAGTGTAAGCCAATAGTAGCCTAATCTCATAATCTTTTTAGCCATCATGTGCCCATTCATATGAGGACCACATATTCCTTCGTGCACTTCTTGCATGATTTGAGTGGCTTCGGTTGTATCCACACACCGTAACAAGACTGAATCATAAGATCTCTTGTATAAATTCTCGCCACTGACGAAGAATTTTGAGGCCATCTTCGTGATGTACCTCCTATCAGCGGGAGTGCTTCCTTCGGGAAATTCCTGCCTTTTAATGTAGTTCATGATATCGTAATACCACGGTTTTCCATCAGGTTCTTCAGTTATAATCATACAGTAAGCTGGCTTCGGCAAAACCTCTATCTTCAAAGGCTCAACCTCTAACCCGTCAGTGACTTGCAACATAGACGACAAAGTCGCGAGTGCATCCGCAAATTGATTATGAGACCTTGGCAAGTATTCAAATGAAATTTCGTCGAACTCCTTTACCAGATCTTCTAAGTACTTGTGGTACGGGAGCAACTTGGCATCCTTGGTCTTCCACTCACCTACAGTTTGTAATATGATCAGTGCCGAATCTCCAAATACCATTAACTTGGCCACACCCACCTCGATTGCGGCTTGAAGTCCGAGGATGCAAGCCTCATACTCGGCCACATTGTTAGTGCATGGGAATATCAATTTTGCAGCTACCGGATAGTGCTGTCCATCTGGGGATATCAGAACTGCCCCAATACCAGAACCAGACAAGTTTACAGCTCCATCAAAGAACATCTTCCATGAGTCTTCATTTACACTCAAGACACGGTCATCAAGGAAACCGTCATCGTCATTAGAGACTCCTGAATTTTCGGCCAATAGATCGGCGATCACTCGACCCTTAACCGACTTTTGTGGCATGTATTGCACATCAAATTCCGAAATCAAAATTTGCCATTTGGCCAACTTACCCACCAAAGCTGGCCGATCAAGTAAGAACTTGATGGGGTCATTCTTAGTCACGAGGAATGTCTGGTAATACAGTGTGTATTGTCGCAATCTATGCAATACCCACACCAATACCGCACAAGTCTTTTCAACATAGAATATTTTAGCTCGATACGGTGAACTTCTTACTTAGATAATAAATGGCTCGTTCTTTTTATCCACGGGACTTTCCCGAGCCAACATTGCACCCAATGACTCACTATGAATGGTGAGGTAGAGAATCAAGGGATGCCCCGGTGATGGTGGGACAAGAACCGGTGGATTCATCGAGTAGTGCTTTAACTTGTTGAACGCTTCTCGACACTCATCATCCCTAGTTGACTCGCGCATTCTTCTTTAGGAGCTTGAAGAATGGCTTGGCAATTTCTAGAGAGTTGGGCAATGAACCGGGCTATGTAATTCAGTCTTCCCAGGAGGCTCCGAACTTCTTTCACTGTTGATGGAGGTTGCAATTCGCATATGGCCTTAGCCTTGGATGGGTCAATCTCAATCCCCTTACTGCTTACAATGAATCCAAGTAATTTACCGGATGTTGCCCCGAACACGCATTTAGTGGGATTTAGCCGAAGCTTGAATTCACGGAGTCGATCAAACAACTTCTTAGGGTTTCTACATGGCTTCTTCCAGGCCGAGTCTTTGCAATCATATCATCAACATAGATTTCAATCTCCTGATGCATCATATCATGGAATAGTGTTACCATGGCTCGTTGGTAAGTTGCCCCTGCATTTTTGAGTCCGAAGGGCATGACCTTGTAATGAAAGGTCCCCCACGGGGTGATAAATGCAGTCTTCTCCTTGTCTTTCTCTTTCATCCTTATCTGATTATACCCGGAAAACCCATCCATAAACGAGAATAGTTCAAATCCGGCGGTACTATCCACGAGGACATCTATGTGAGGCGGTGGGAAATCATCTTTTGGGCTAGCCTTGTTCAGATCTCGATAGTCGACGCAAACTCGAACTCGACCATCCTTCTTCATCACCGGCACGATATTAGCCACCCATTCAGGGTATTGTGAGACTTCAATGAATCCCACCTTCAAAAGCTTCATCACCTCTTCCTCTATCTTCTTCGAGAGCTCGGGCTTAGTTCTCCGGAGCCTTTGCTTCTTAGGTGGTACATCCGGATTAGTAGGCAAGCAATGCTCGACGATCGATGGGTCTAAACCGGGCATGTTAGCATAGGTCCATGCAAAGACATCCTGGTATTCCTTTAGTAGCTGAGTTAGGTGCTTGGCCTCGTCTTCGGGAAGATTTGCCCCAATTTTAATTTCTTTGACTTCTTCGGTGTCACCTAAATTAATAGTGACAGTCTGCTCGGATGTGAGAGCCTTGGCTTTTTCATGTTGCTCCCAGCTTCGCTGCACCTCAATGGAATCTTCATTCAAGTCATCGAGGTCGTCAATGTCAGCATTTGTTGCATTGGGCTGGGCCATTTCCATACTTTTGTATGCCGTAAGATTGCTCCTGAGACATGAAGTAAATAAATTAGAAAGACAGACAAAGTAATCTATGTTTTTGTTTTTATGTTTTTTTGTTGTTGTTTTTTTTTTTTTGAAATTTTGGCAAAAACATTTTTTTAAAACATTTTAACATGAGAAAGCATGATGGAGCCCAGGCCTCAGAATTCTCCTTGGATTTTCTTTTTCTTTTATCGGCTGGATATCATCACCGGGCTGGTTTGGTGTACCTCATCATGCCCTCAAAATAAAACTTGTAATTTTATTGATATTCATCAATCAATTACATTTATTGAATGGAAATGCAATTTTCAAGCCCTAAAAAGAAAGCGAAAAGGAAGAAATCAAAAACAAGCCCTAGAAAGCGATAAAAATTCCCGCAGGGGAATGTAAGAAAGCAATAAATGAGTTACTCTTGTGGGCTAGAGCCCATCTTCTCCCGAGGTCCTTCGTCAATGGCCCCTATGAAGACATCATCGAAGAGACTAGAGATTCCTTCCAATGCATCTTCGGGGTTTTCGATCTCCGGGGTGTCGGATCATCCATACCACCCCATCCATCCGGGACAATGTCGCGGGGATCAATGTAGAAACGGGAGGAGCCGAATACTTCACCGGATAGTCGAATTTTCCGCTTGGCTGCCCCAGGTGTCCATTATTTCTGCTTCATCCTGCATCATTATCGGAGGACCGGGGAATGTCTCGTGAATGTTTGGGGGTAATGGGTTTTGCCTTCCTCGCCGTGGTCGGGTGGCGGGTTTCGCCTTTCCTGTCTTCGTCCTCCAGAACTTTCCCCACCTCTTCCATGGTACCCTAATCCAGCAGCACGGGACCTCTGAGGGGCTTCAATGGGGTTTCGAATCCCCTGACCATTTCTTCCAAGGCCACTACCAGGAATAAAGCCATTCTCAACCATCATCCTTCCCACCATGAGAGTAGCACTTGAAACTTCGGGAGTTGGTGGTGGCGAGTCTCGAGAAGCATGAATAGTGGATACCAACTCAAATGAGTGGTAGCTCGATTCAAACTCAAAGTCTGGCTCTATATAGGGGATAGCTGTCTCATGATAAATCCGATGATCTTCTTCGCCATAGACAGTGACCAACTTCCCTTTGATTACGAATTTCACAGCTTGATGTAGACTTGATGGTACCGCCCCAGCAGTATGAATCCATGGACGACCCAACAGAAATTAAAAGCGGTAGGGATATCCATTACCCGGAAGGGAACATTGAAGACCACCGGCCCTATTTGCACATCAAGGTGAATCTCCCCAAGCACTTCCTTCTTCGTACCATCAAAAGCTCGAACAGAAGTCTTTGCGGCATGTATCTTGGACGGGTCCACCTTAAGGCGATGAAGAGTGGCTAGTGGACATATGTTTAGGGCGGACCCATTATCAATGAGTACTCGAGACACATGAGAAGCCTTATACTTGACAGATACGTAGAGTGCCTTGTTATGCCCCCTACCCTCGAGAGGGAATTCCTCATCAGAAAAGGCAATCATGTCCTTAAGAAGGATCGATCCCACAAAGTTTTTCAGCTTGTCTGCCTCGACCGTTTCAGGTACACGAATTTCACTTAACACCTTCATTAGCGACTTTTGATGCACAGGGGATGTAAGCGGGAGTTCAAGCAAAGAAATGGGCGGGCATCTTTCGTAAGCTGTTCGACCACCTTGTACTCGCTTGCTTTGATCACGGCCAAAAACTCTTTAGCCTCTTCATCGGTGACAGGTTTTGCGGGTTGAACATTGGCTTGAGAATAAGTCCGACCAGACCTTGTAACGAGGTCAACATCTAGATCATAAGACCAAGGGACCGCCTTATTGTTGACATATTCATACGGTTGAGGCATTTCAATCACTATCTCATCGTCGGATGCATCTTCAAGTGGGGGCATGTCCACGAGTGAAGGATCAACTTCCTCTTTATCAGCATTGAGCGCCGCTTGCTCCTCCTCCCAATCAATAATGATGGGGGAAATAGTGGAAACTATAGAGTTATGGTCAGCATAAACGATGATTCCGTCATCCACCATCCCGGTGACTCTTTCCTTCATCGGTGAAAGAGGAACATCCTCCCTGATCTGGATAATATCCAGCTCTTACCAAGCCATTGTAAGCATCTCGCCACATGTACCTTCGAGTTCTTGATTCGACCAACTTCAGGCTCAGGATAGCATTGACCGTACCTTCATGCTCCGGTAACGGATTTTTCTTGACGTTTGGCTGAGCAGTCTGAAATGAAAAGGCCTTTGTGTCCAAGAGGTTTTGGATCTTGTGTTTCAAGGTGAAACATTCATCAGTTGAATGTCCCAATTCACCGCTATGATAGTCGCACTTCTTCGTCGAGTCGTAACTACGAATGCTTTCACGGTTAGGGCGCTTCGGTTCGCTAGTAAGCAATCCTTTCTTTCTTAGAATTGCCAACACTTGGGATGGAGATCCAGGGAGAGGAGAGAAGCGCCTTCTTGCTTGGGCAAATGATTGACGGCCGGTAGCTTGCTTTGTTGCTTTGGATTCATCGGATAGCCGGGGTGCGATTGGCATTTTCCGGCTATAAGCCATATTTACGTCTACAGCAGTCTCCTTCTCTTTCTTGGCAGAGAATCTTCTACTCGATGGTTCAGTAAACCATCCTTCCCTTATCCCCATCTCGATTTGTTCCCCCACAGAAATAAGTTGATTGAAGCTTTCAACGTACGTGCTGGCCATCCGAATACGGAACTCGGATGGGAGAGTTTTGATAAACAACTTCATCAGCTCCTTGTCAGTAGGCTCGGGGGTGATTTGAGCTGCCAGATTTCGCCATCTCACGGCATACTCTTTGAACGACTCGCTCTTCTTTTTCTCCATCCTCTCAAGATCCTCTCGGGAAGGTGCAATATCCATGTTGAACTTGTATTGCTTGAGAAATGCGTTAGCCACTTCATTCCAGGTGTTGAGAAGGTTCACATTCTTCATGACGTACCAATTTAGTGGAGGCCCAGTCAAACTTGCATGGAATGATTGGATCATGAGAGGCTCATTCATGACATATTGGGCCATACACATGTGGTACATCTGCAAATAAGCTTTTGGGCATGAAGTACCATCGTATTTCTCAAAATCCGGCATTTTGAATTTCTTTGGCATCTTGACTTTCTCGTACACGGACAAGTCGAACGGGAGTGAACTCTGTGACTCCTGCAGTTGTTTCAACTTTTCTTCCATTTTCGCAAAGCGTTCATCCTGTTCCATCTTAGGGATGTTGACAAGCTTAGCCTTTTCCACATTGATCGGGAATGGATCATCTTCCAGCCCGGGCATGTCATCCTCACCAATTTGTGCCTTGTTTGCCGGCTTCGGGATGACTACCTCAGGGAGAGTGGGCACAGGAGCCGGATTCACTTGGAGGGATTGGAGTTGAGCTGTTATAAGCTCCATAGAGGCAGCTAACTGTTGGAGTTGGCCCTCCATAGCGGAGACACGATCACGCACTTCGGTTTGTTCGGCCATTCTTGCTCTTAATCGCGTGATAATGGGAGAGCGTGGAGGGTCCGTTATCACCTAAATTTAAGAAATGAACACAAATAAGTATCTCATATGAAAATACGCCGATCCATGGCAATACTCTAGAAATTTTATTCATCAATGGAGCTTTTGACAAGCCTAGAAATTTGATATGTCCTAAGCAAACGAACTAGGAAAGTAAATGACCCAAACTCCCTAAACATTAATCTAAAAATGAGAATAGCAAGATTGATTCAAGCACTTCATTTGGCTTGATCAATATACATTCGGGACACCATTCGGCGCAATCGTTTGTTCTCCTCTTGAGCTTTTTCAGCAACTCTTTTGAGGCGTTTATTCTCAGCTTGATTGGTGATCTTCAACGGCGCCTCCGGTATCTTCGGAAGCAGCTTCTCGGGAATCTTGTGTTGTTGGATATACTTAATCGAGGCATAGTACTTCCTTTCTTTGCCTTTCAACTCCTCCTCGGGCCATTTGAGCTTTCGCGGATGGCACATGTCCCACATCGATTTGATAGTGAGAATGGAATCTTCATGGCCTCGGCTTCCATCGACAAAACTGACTTGGAGTGG
Source organism: Eucalyptus leucophloia subsp. euroa (assembly GCA_017140325.1). Taxonomy (NCBI): domain Eukaryota; kingdom Viridiplantae; phylum Streptophyta; class Magnoliopsida; order Myrtales; family Myrtaceae; genus Eucalyptus; species Eucalyptus leucophloia. Next base: position 36,881,433 of record CM029477.1, read on the forward strand.
CTCTACTTGTAACGCCGGGGGAAGCTCTTGCACGACTTGATATTGACGAGTTACCCTAGTCGGATAGTACTCCAATGCTCCGGTGAATCCCAATAAAGGGATTGGGCCAACTCCTCCACACGAGAGTCTCGCTACTCGAACTTGGAACCATTTAGCATGCCATAGGAAACCCTTGGAAGTTGGTTTTTTCATGAAAGCTAGCCACCTAGAATAATGATAATCCGGTGCATGTTTTTGGTTGTTCTCAAATCTCATAATAGGGTGGTTGGAATTACTAACATCATGTATAGTCATTAGACCACCAAACCCTTTTATATGTGAAAAAACCAAATTTGCAAAAGTTCAGGAGAGGAATGGAAAGTCTTATCACCGCCTCCTTTAAACCGAGTGAGGGAAAGGAAAGTTTCAGTTAGAATAGTGTTTACAAAATTCTTTCCTTCCAACACTTGTTTAACTAATTGAGCGATCAAAGGGTTAATAGCATTCTTGCAGTAAGGGAAAACTATAAACCCAAAGAAAGCCAAAAGGAAAACCCTTCGCATTTGAGATGAAGTGCCTTTCTCAAAACATTGTTTCAGAAAAGATAAAGGACATGCATTGCGGTTAGCCTTTAAAACCTTTCTTAAATCGTCTTCCTTAATTCTCAGAAAATCAGATAAGGTCATAACTGGATCTATTCCGATAGGTGGACTAATCAATTCAGCTTTCAAGGATTTTCCTATGGCAATGCTATACTCTTCCAAGGTGGGAGTGAGCTCATGCTTACCGCCGAAGATAAAAGTAGAAGTCTCGGGGCACCAACAGTGGGCGAGTGCTTGGACGAGGCCGACATGGATGTTGATACGCAGCAGTGGAAGCATCGACCAATATGTGACCCTACAACCGACGGCCATCTTGATCTAACTTGTCCCACCAAATGCTAAGCTCTTCCCTTGGAGGGAAAATAATTCGAATGTCCGGTGTCCCCATTGTATATTGATCAAGACTCAGGACAATCCTAATGCCATGGACCAACAAAATAATGCGATAAAGTAAGTAAATTGCAAAGGCCAAAAATTTAGAGAACTTACTTTACCAATGATGGGCAATCACATAGACATGCGCATGTTAAGTGGCTCGATTTCTACTCTATAAGGCTTATCAAAGTGAAGCCACAAGGATGATCGGACTAGCCACGAGCTTGTGGACTATGTCGGGTCCTCATGACTCCGGCTTGGTCAAAGAGCCGACCCGGGTCGCGAGCATGCGGACCGAGGTTGGTACTCTTGACACCATGAAAGAAACTTCGGGATTGAGATGGGCGACTCGTACCGCGAGCATGCGGTCGGAATGGCAAACATCTCAATACCATCATAGATGATCCTAATGCGGCCGGGTCCGGCGGCGGGTTGTGTGTGCAATAGTGTAGTGCTAGATGCAAGGCATGCACAACATTTTATATCAAGCAACACTTCATATATGAAAATAAACCATACATTCCTACACCTCCCTACAAAACAAAGGTTAGCAAACACTTCCCCTTATACCTCCCATCCTGCAAAAACATTTAACACCTTAAATGTTAGGGACGTACCTAGGATCCTTGCTGCCAAACAAAAACATTTTTCAAAAGAAAAGAAAAATTGGCCTAAGTCCACTAAGAGTTTTAACTCTTGTCCCCAGCGGAGTCGCCAAGCTGTCGCGACCAATTTTTTCGGGGTTGAACCACCTAGGGTTTGGCTAATGGATTGTTAAGCCTAGACTTAACTCGGGCTCTCCCAAGCCCATACCAATTCGCAACTTAGGTTTGAATTTTTTAACATGCGATTGAATTTTAACTAGGAGTCGCCACTAATCTATTTTTGGTGGGTCGATTAGAAACCCAAGTAAAATAACGGGAGAATTATTTTACTCCTACGAACCAGAGACTATGGGTACGGGGACTTGGTTACGCTAGAATTCTCTAACGCCCTTTCGGTACCTTTTCTTTTTATTTTAAAAAAAATGTTTGGCAAGCAGTTTGGATTGATTTTAAATCTATTTCACTAACATGTGAGGTGTTCATGCATGTGCGCAAACCACCAATTTAACACTCAATAAAGCAAATGAATAAATTGCAGGACTTACCTCATAGCAACGAAAGCATCTGCATTGTTAGTTTAGAATTCACATCAGCAGTCCTAAGTATGATTTCTAATTAACACGCAATTTTTGTTTTGTTTTCACTTAATTAATGAAAATCATGCAATATGCAATGCATGCCACTAATTTAACATGAAATAATATGACATGGCAACATGACTTAGCTATACATAACTAAGCATGAGATGATTTGTTCTAAATTTTTTTTATTTTCCATGAGATTCGAAATTAAATAAATGCAACACTTAAATATGCAATCTAAATTAATCTAATGACCAAATTCTAATGACGGACGATTTCTAATTAAATGCATCTAAAAATCACTAAATGACGTGCATTGTATGTAACTAATTCTATATGACGTGCACATGATTTTTATTTTCCTAATAAGCATGCAATCTATTTAGGAGAAATTATCTAAACCTATAACATGCAATCTTAACATGCAATGACGTGCAAAGAATGCCCTAATTTTACATGACATATGCATAATGACCCTTTTTTGTGTTTTTCCTTTTTCCTTTTTTTTTTTTAATTCGAAATTAATAATTGCCAAATAGTTAAACATGCAATTTAGACTAGTGAAGCAGAAATCTAACTTCCTAATTTTTTATTTTTTCATGTTTTCAAAAATTCGAAATAAATAAATTTCCTATTCTAGACATGCAAAATAATCTAAAACAAGTAACATCCTAACATGCATCTAACTCAAATATATTTTCTTTTACGGGAGCAAACAAATAAAGCATCAAGAATAACATGGCACCAAATCAAACAAGACATCATCTACATCCATTTAATTTTGGGAAACAAATTGACGAATCATATCTCGCGCTTGAGATTGGATTGGCCAATTTTTAAATAAAATCACGAATCATATCTCGAGCGTGAGATCGGATTGGTGATTTTTCCGTACGATTGGGGGTCGTATTTCGAGCGTGAAATCGGACCGTCAATCATATGTACGTTGCGAAATTAGGAAGATTTCCCAATTTAAAAGGCTAATCGTGTTGCGAATATCATGGCATATTGGGAATTTCCATCACGTGCACCAATGAGTATATCAAAATTTTCAGAAATTAACGTAGACAAAATTCTTACCTATCCCAAATATTTGCTTCCAAATTTAGCCTTCGAACGGTGGCTCGTGAATCACGATAGGGGCTCAATGTGATGGCGCAAGGACAGCTTGCTGTGGTGTTTGCTTCGACTAAGGAACGGTTTTGAACAGTAGCCGGGCGTCGTGGAGTACAAGATGCGAATAACGGCCGTTGCTTGCTATTTGTACGCTGGTCCAACTCACGTCAAGAAAGCGCGAGATGTGGCTTCGTAGGGATTGAATCGCCAGACTTCATTGATCACTGCGGTAGGGAGAAGGTATGACATGCATGGCCTAGACGTCGCAACAAAGTCAGCAACAACGTTGGGATAAAAGCTTCGGCGTCACAGATGCAGCTGGAGATGACGACCCAAAAGGATGAATCTCGGCACCACTCGGATCAGTGGGGGCGCCACCAGCAAAAGTCAGCGGCGTCCGTTGCAACGCTGAATCGTGAAGCTGGTAGACCCCAATTGCAGCTACGAAGACTCACTCTCAAGAAGAAAACCTCAACTCTCTCTCTCTCGTGTGTTCTCTGTGTATAGCTCCGAAAATCCTCCCTTTTTCTAGTCTGCGAAAGGTCCCTTTTATAGGGAGAGGGTTCGAACTTATCAAGAAAAACAGCATATTTCGTTTCCTTTTCTGGACACTTGAAATCTTCCTTGACGGCACGCAATTTCTTGTCTTAAGACAGGAATATATTTACTGAATATACAACCCACGTCTACCAATCCCCTCTTTGTATCGTTTCTTCATGTAGAGATATCGAAAGAGATGATATTTGCAAACATTCCTTCCTCACGAACAATAACATTGTCGAAAGGATATATTACTAGAATAATGAGATTAAATATATCCCCCACACGAGGCATTATTCTTTTTTTTCAAAATCCCTTCCTGGCCCTCTTTCCTTTAGCAGAGATATTCGGTCAAATCTTTGGATGACTTGACCGAATTTTCAATGGCTAAACATATATTTTCCGGGGACGAGCCATTCAAGTGTAGTGATGTTGCTCCTGCTTATTTTCATTAGACAATATGTTTCTTTCATTGATATCAACGTGGTTCCCATTCATCGCACAAGGTCATCCGCATCTCCATCCTCGACAACTTCTTGAGCGCATCGGACTGATCATTCTCCGCTTGATGGCCGCGTAGGGGAACGGTGTCCAGCCACCTTTGTTCTCGATCATGCAAAGATCATGGCCTACTATTAGAAGCTCCCTCGTGACTTTCAAATCCTCCATGGCTGATCAATTGCAAATGTAATAAAAGAAATGCTCCTAAAACTATATGTTATGCAATTTTTATAGGTTAAAAATTAATCCCTGATTTTTATGTAATAAGTAAGTGAATGGGTCACCAAAATTTAGGTGTCAACATTGATGCCAAGGAGGGCGTTGATTCTACCCTTCTTTGGGCACTTTTGGATCCAATGCGGACCTTTGCAGATGAAACAAGGAGAAGGGGAGGGTTGATTAAACTTACTCGTCGTATAGTTTGTTGGTCGACCCTTTTGGAAGGATGGCTTGGAAGTGCCATCACCCCATGTCTTGACTCGGCCGCTCTGATCATGCGAGCCTTGGGAGTACTCCTCCCTTTGTCCTCAGATCGATCCGACCTCCAACCGCTTGCTCTACTCCTTGGTTTGGCTTTAGTGAGGTCGATGAAAGACTCGGCCACGCTAAGTGCCCTTGCGAGACTTTGCACATCCCTTCGTTTGAGCTCGAGTAGTGCCCACGGCTTCAATCCATCCATGAACACTCCGAGAGCCTCCTTCTTACCTAGGTTGTGGATTTGGAGCTTGAGCTTCGTGAACTCCTTCACGTACTCTCGGATCACACCTCTTTGCTCAAGGCGATGTAGCTTGCTACGGGCTTCTTTTTTTAGCAAACTTGGGGAAGAAATAGTCTTCGAACTCCCTTACGAAGTCATCCCACGTATCCACAGGATCGGCACCACGCTTCGTCTCATCGCACCTATTGCGCCACCAAAGCATTACGGTATCGGAAAGGAACATTGCAGCGGTTCTTACCTTGTTCAACTTGTCTTGGATGTTGACGGCACCAAAGTATTGCTCCATGCTCCACACAAAGTTGTCCACCTCCTTGGCAGATCGTTCGCCGTGGAATTCTTTTGGCTTTGACACCTCGAGTTTGGGCATCACTTGTGTGGGCATCACTCCATTGGTGATGCTCAACTTGCATAGGGCAAGCTCGTCCTTGAGCTCTTGGATCTCTGCCTTCATGGCTTCGACCTCATTCCTATGAGGACTTTCTTCCTCGATCACTTGGACGCGCTCCTTCAACAAATCGATCGATGCTTCAAGGGCTTCGTCCTTGTTGTGCAACGGGGCTGTAGCTTCATTGAGGCCAGTCGTGAAGTCTTCATGGAGCAAGGTCTCAAACTCCATGATCCGGTCTCTCATGTCGTCAAGACCTTCCATGAATTCGACCATGGCACTTCGGACCTTCACGAGCTTCTCATCCAATGCAGCTATGACCTCTCCATCCATAGTAGCTTCTTGGCTCGACATTCTTTTGAACAGTTGGTGCTCTTTGATCTCTTGAAACGGATCTCTCATTTGCTTTGATACCATTTGTCACGGGCCAATTGATTGGGATCATGACCGCGCAGCGACTCAGGCTCTTTTGGATTACCTAAGCCAAGCCTTGCTGGATCGAATGCTCACTCGCTCACTTACCCGAATTGTAGAGAGATAAAGTCTCTAGAGAGAGGAGCTCTGTAAAAAAATAAGTTTTGTATTGCTGAAAGGATTGGATGGTTATAAATGAGGGGGAGGGCACCCTTTCTTATACTTGAGGCCCTCTGATTACCTAGAATTCATCTGGCGGACAAGATCGCACTGCCTCATCTACCGACATTAATGTCAACTACCGTCTATCAACATAAATAAAGCTAGAGACTTCTAGAATACAGCTCAATAACAGTTTCGCCCACCCTTGGAAAATTCTAGAAAGAGACTTGTTGGGAATCCCATCGAGCGCAGGAGATCCTCCACATCATGGCATGGTCCTTCATCTTCGGAAACCTCTTGGCCATGACACGAGCCTCAAGCTCGCCTGGCTTGCCAACATCGGCAAGCTCAAGGCTTGCCAAATTCGGCGAGCTCAAGCTCGCCCGACATCGGCGAGTTCGAGTCTTGCCAGATAGCGAGGCTCGAGCCTTGCCGGACATCGGCGAGGTCAGCGAGCTCGAGGCTCACTAGATCTAGCAAGGCGGAGGTCTCGCCTGATGCCAACGAGTTCGACACTCACTAGATCGGTGAGGCTCAAGCCTCGCCGGGAGTCGGGTGAGGCCTTCGCCTCGCTAGATTAGGCGAACCCAAGCCTCACCTGACGTCGGCAAGCTCGAGGCTCACTTGGCCGGTCGCCAACCATCGTTGTGCCGACCATCAAAAGGAGGAAGAAGAAAGAAAAAAAAAGGAAAGAAAAAATAAAAAATAAAAAATAAAAAATAAGTGATCCATATATGACCAATTTATGATTTAAATGGGTTCTAAATCCAACTCATTTAGGGCCACTTAAGACCTATCTATGATCAACCTATCTTAAGTCTTTAATTGTTAAACCCATTTAACTACTTTTTGTCAAAAAATAAGTGATCCATATATGACCCATTTATGATTAAAATGGGTCATATATGGGTTTAAGACCCATTTTGCCACCTCTACCTACAACCATACATCACACTCAACACTATTCTCTAATTACACATTACCACTATTTGTGCACTAACAAATGGTAAATCAATTCTTATTTGGTATAACATAAAATGAACAACTAAAATCCATTACTCATCGTCTTGTTGCTGGTAGGTGCGACTATGTGAGTTGACAACAATACACTGCGGTATGTGTGAGTCCTTAACGGCCTTTAGTGATCCGAAGGAGCAATTGGGGTTACTTCAGACTGGCTTCCTCCCATATACCCCCGTTGACTGTGCTTGCTTATGCTTACTTTGAGTACGCTTGACTTTGTCTGGGTTCGTCTAGCTTTGCATTTCTTGCCTTGGACTCAGCCCAGCTTTGCATCCCAAGTGACAAATCCTCAATAATAAGTAAGACATTATCAACATTATCTGAATCACTGTAAGATATGGCTGCAACATCATACGTGATCTTAACTGTAATTCCTTTACCTTTATCATTCTTTAGTTTAAGTAATACCTTTTAGGATGTCCTATCTTGCCACAACTCCAATGGACAATACCACTAAACTGATTTCATTTGTTTAGGTTTGCTCTACTCATACTAGTATAGGCACGACTTCTTCCTTTATCTTCACCTACAAAGTGGTAGGCACATGTTCCCTAAATTATCTTTTATGAATCTCTTCACTCGGAATCAAATTGTGAACTCCATCAAACACCAAGCTTGCTAGTCTAGAGAAATTACTAACAATAGTATTAGTAATATTCCAAGTATTATGCAATGATAATAATAGAATCAAAACATATACCCAATAATCAAAGTCAATCTCAATTATTTCGAGTTGACTAATAATCATATTGAATTCATTGATATAATCTACAATCGATGTACATTTGCTCACCCTTAAGTGAAACATATCTTGCATTAAGTAGACATTGGTGATCATGAAAGGCTTCTCATACATGTTTAATGTGGCATTCATTAGTCCCACTGTGGTCTTCACAATATTAAATGCAACATTACGAACCAACATCAATTGAATAACATCCAACACCTATTTAAATTAACAACTCCCACTCGTCTTGCTCCATCGAATTTGATTTCTCCTTAGATGGTAGTTACTTTAGTTTCCTTTAAGTTAGGTGATCCTCAAATTACATCTTCTAGAAACCAATATTCTTTCCATAAAAAATGTCGATCTTCACTTTCCTTATTCTATTGCCATCAATTCATTTCAACTAAATCAAGCCTGGTTTTGATATTAATTGTTGCAAAAAAAGTGATCAGATAATAAAATAAACAAAACAAGAAAATAAGTCAAAAATTAGATGTATGTGATTTGATTGGTATGACCAATGTCCACGCGGAAGGCGGTGCGAAATTTCACTATAAATTATGTGATATAACGGAGATTACAACAACACCAGTATCGCCCAAATACTCTCAATATTCTCACTCTCATATACACTCAATGATTGCAATGTTTAACCTTACAATTTCTCATAAAAGAATCTCTCAATTTCACAAAAGAATTCATAAATCTTACCACAATATTTGCTTTAACTTTCTCAAATCATTTCAAGGTGTAATTCACAAAGAAATAGCTTCTTAGATACTCTTCACAAAGAAGATACTTCTTATTATAGATAAGGATTGCATAAAAAATGAGAAATTTCTTTTAAGAAACCTACTTAAATTAGATAATCTCAAACTTGAAAACCTACTTGACTTGGGAATTTTTCTTTTCGGGCTTAACAATGATTCACTCTCTAAGATGATTAGCTTTTTTTTGAGCGAACTAAAGTAAATGTTTCTTCATTTTTAGGTCATGGCTATGTTGTCAACGGTTCGATTCAGCTTGGATTTCCATGTTACCTGAATCGAACCATAAGAAATCACAAATGCACAAGCGAAGATAATCTTCGTCGATAAATTCATAATTATTATATGATTTACATGTTAAATAGGTTTGACAATGACAAGAAATGTAAACGGTAGATTAGCTAGTGATAGCCAAATCTAGTAAACGAGAGAAAACATGATTCTAAAAAATCTAATGCTTTGACTCCCTTGTTACTTTCATGAAACTTCAACATGAACCACATAGATATAGAAAAGAGGAGTTTCAAGTCCTTTGCTGCTGTACCGACCATTGCTGCATTTGTGGGCTTTTGACTTGAACTAGGGAGCTATGGAGCATATGGAAATTCAAACTCCCTTGTTTTTGTGGAGCTTTGACGTAAATAAAGAACTATGAAGGAGTGGTGAAGTGTCAATATGAACCATAGATACTGAGTGCATTTGTGGGCTTTTCGATTTTTTTTCCTCCCTTTTTTATTCCCTTCCACTATTCCTTAACGAAAATTATATTAAATAATAAACAATACTAATATACTTAAAATATGTAATAAATATAGATACTAAATAAATATATATACAGAATATATATTATAGAAAAAAATTAAATATATAAATGAAAATACAAATGAATAAAAGAAGGAAATTGTCCATTATTTTTTGTTAGTTTGAATTTTCTTTCAATATTAGAATTCAAAAATTATTTTATTTTTATTTAAAAATTTGTATTTGAGAGAAATAGATTGTATGCTATAAATATAAGAAATCGTATTTACATTTATCTCACCTCCCCCGTGAGATATTTTTATCTTGGTCATATATCCAATTATATTCGACTTTATCTTATTTTGAGTAAAAATCAAACACGTAATATGATAAATTTATCATATCCCAACTTTTATTTTAACTATTAAATACCAAAAATACCATTAGTTGTTTCCACTTTGCCCCTTTTTTTCCTAAAAAAATGGACAACTTCCGCCTATTTTTTCCTTGTTGGTTTTCTCTTTTTCCACAACATTATTGATCTCTTTATATAATTTAAATAAAAAAATGAAAAATGATTCAAGCCTTAATTTTGAATTCCAAGAAATTCTAAACAGAGCGCGTAGATACAATGGAGTAAGATTCGCGAATGAATAACCATAAAAATTAAAATAAATCTTTAATACTTTGAAATTATGTTCTAATGTATCTCTAGCAATTTCGAAACTTAAATTTAAATCTTTCTTATTTTCAGAAAGTTGCCAAAATTCAAATCCTCTCTAAGTGGACCAAATATGTTAAGATTAACTTTTCTTGATGCATCTATTTTTTATTATCTATTTAACACGGAAAGTGCCTTGTTATTATATCGAAAGTGTGTAAGTAGGGAAGAGAAGAATGGGTGTCATCATGTAGAGATTTCAAGGATGTTCCATTTGAGTGAGAGTTGCACAACGTTAACATGCAGAAGTTCCTCGTTTTAGGGCTTCAAAGGTCGTTAATGTTCGCATGATGACCGATGGTGACTTCGGCCTTGTTTGTTTGTATTTCTTTTTTCTGTTTATGAACAAAAATCCTGTTTTTTTTGTTTCGGGAAAATAAAAAATAAAAAAACAAAAACACGTTTGTTTGCATTTTTGTTCCAAATCTATTTTTTTGTTCTCGAGAACACATTTGGAACAGAAACAATAAACAAAAAAAATTTATTTCTTGTTTTTAGAATAATTTTTAAGAATAAATTTTCTCTCTCCTATTTTTTTTCTTATCTTTTTTTTTCTTCTTATTTTCTTCTTCTTTTTCTTTGGCTGGTTGTCGGCCTCGGCCATGGCCAAAGGACCGGCCGTCGAGGGCAAAGGCGACCTCGCCGAAGCGTTGCCGGCCCTTGGCAAGGCTCGGCCTTGCCTTGGCCGGGCGAGCTTGAGCTCGCCTAGATCCGGCAAGGTCGAGCTTGCCCAACCACCAGTGAGGCTCGGCGTCCCTGAACCACCGCTAGGTTGGCGTGGCCCGGCAAGGCCGAGCTCCCCCAGCCAAGGCAAGGCTGAGCCTCACCGAGGGCACGGTAAGCCTCGTCGTGGCTGGGCGAGGCCACCGGCCCTCGTCGGCCGGTCGCCAGTCATGGCCGAGGCCGGTGACCGGCCAAAAGGAAGAAAAAAAGAAAAAAGGAAAAAGGAAAAAGGAAAAATAAAATAAAAATATTAAAAAAATTATATAAGTTCACCAAACATGTTTCTGTTCTTTTTTTATTTCTAGAACAAATTTACCATACGCGTTCTTTCGTTCAAAAATTATTCCCCAAAATAGAAATAGTTTTTTCTAATTCTGTTTCCTGAAACAATTTTTAAACAGAAACATTACCAAACGCACCCTTAAAATCCCATTTGAGTCGAGATGTATGATTAAAATTAATAAAATCGTTTCCACGATTGGAGTGATTGCCAGCACACTGCAAAAAACCAGAAGGGGTGAACTCATATCGAATGCCGCTTCAGTTAGGGAGATTGAACGTGTGAAGAGCTTGTAGGGAGGCGCCAGTTTTCAATGAAAGGCACTGACTTAGCAATTGGACTTTTGCGAAGAAATGTGAGGGAAGCACTTGAATGTTGACAGAACATGGTGCAGGGACGAGAGCGATCAACCAAGACTGAATTTCCCTAAATAAAGATAATCAAGGAGGTCCAGGACCAGAAGGGCAACCCAAAATAGAAGCGCAAGCATAGAATCGGTGGGCTTGCACAATTAGCTCGGTTGGCCCAAAATTAAAAGTAATGAGCATCAGGTTGCTAGTTGCACTTGCAATTTTCTCTTTTTATCAACAGAAGAATGGGAGTGAACAACTAACTACGACCTCCAGGCATTATGATAAAGCGTTTTACTTCCGCAATGGAATGTTTGATATGAGGCACCAAATCTACTGCTTATTTTGAGTAAGTTTATCATCGCCGCGATATCCCAATACCAAAGAGAGTAGAGTTAGGGGTTATCTTACGCTATCACAAATAGACAAGTTAAGATTTTCTAAGATCAAAGAGTGGTTCTAAAAATTGGATCCCATGACCAGAAATGGCCCAATAACACTTGTGAGTTAGTCTACACCATTAGGGCCAATCACTGCTATGGTTGCAGTTGCCGTTTGCCATAATGACATCATGACATTCTTGGAGGGTCGTCTTCTATGGAGCTAAGAGTAGAAACTAGAAAGGAGAGAGATCATTTCATTGTTTCGCTTATTTCACTGCTGAAAAAGGGTCTCCTACTTCACGGTAACCCGTCATTTCCCAACTCAAAGAAATACTTTATATATTTACACTAATACATTTAAGTCAAGAATGGGTTTTGTTTCACTTTTAGTTTTTAAAAAGAAAAGAGAGATTATTTCATTACTTCGTTGCTTTTACCACCGGAAATAGGGCCTCCCACTTCATGGAAATCTATTCACTTAGAGAAAGTATATTATATAACTGTATTTATCTACATATTTCATGCCAAAAGTGTCCTTTGTCTCACCTCTTTTTTCTTTCCCTGCGTAACCGTCATTTCATCTAGTTTTTCATAAATGTCAACTCCTCCCCCCAATTCGACCAAAAGAAAAAAAATCCTCCTCCAATGGAAAAACAAAGGATATCAATGTCATTTTAAAAGTTTCTTTTTACCGATAATTTTACATATAAAGGTTCTCATTTTATAATTAGAATGATATTACTAAATAAATTTAAGAAATAGATTTTATAATGTCATCTCGAAAAAGTTGTGCACACGCCTTGCACATGCGTGACAACTAGTTATGAGGTCGATGTGCAGAGGAAATGAACCACATCGATTGCGAGTTGCAATAATTAGAAAAATCTCAATTTTTGGAATTTCAAAAGATTGAACAATTATTCATGGTCGCCATAGATGTTTCCACCGACCGATCCTCTGTTTGCCAGTGTGCAAAGGCGGGTTAAATATGGTAAGTAGTTAAGGATTGACTGATTGTCCATGGTCAGAGTAATTATGCGGAATCTCTCACTTCACATTTGGCAAAATGGTTGGGTGATCTCAACCGAAATAACAATGATAACATGGGAAGGATTTTCCATCGAGACAAATAAACAAGTTGTCATCTTGAAAGTGATACCTTCAGAAACGTTAAATTAATGAATAAGCAGAGGCTGCCTAACTTTTAGATACATGAGAGTGACTGGCTTGGGAATTTTAACGGAGCGATGTGGCCTCTCTGAGGATTTTCCACTTTTTTTTTTTTTCTTGGTTATTTTGAAATTTTGGACTTGGTACCTTAGAGGGGACCATAGCCGTGAGTGCTAGTACTTAATCGTTTTATTTTTGTACTTGTTCCAATAACAACACTCATATCTTTTCCCTTCTTTTTTTGGTTTGTCAAATAAGTTAATGCACATGATTGATATTAGCCCTCATTATTGACGGATCAACCTTAAATTTAAACATGCTAATGTCCATTATTGTGTTTATGCACAGAATAATTGTTATTTGACATGTTTGAGTGAGGCAAAACTATTATCATGATTAGGTATATTAGCAATAATGTGGAATGATTTTCTTTTCACATGTAAAGAATTAAACTATCTCATGACATTTAAGGTTGCGTTTAGTAATGCTTTCAAGAATAGGTGTTTCTGTTCTTTTGTTGCCGGGAGCAAAAATAGAACAGAAACGAGTTTTGGAAGTTTTTTTTGTTCCTGGGAACATAAAGAAAAATCGAAAAAAGAAAGTTACTTCTTGTTCCCGAAAACAAGAATCCTAAAATAAAAATCAAGTTTTTTTTTTTTTTTTTTTCTCTCTCTCTCTCTCTTCCTCTCTTCTTCCCCTAGCCGGTCACTAGCCTTGGCGCCAACTGGCAACTAGCCAAACAAGGCTCGGTGACCTTGCCGGCCTTTGGCGAGATCGCCCCAAGCTTGCCGGCCATCGATGAGGCCCCCCTAAGCCTCGCCGTGGCTGGGGAGGCTCGACCTCACCTATATTTGGTGAGGCCGAGCCTCGCCCAACCACGGTGAGGCTCGAAGGAGCCTCACTATGGCTAGGCGAGGCTCAACCTCTCCCAGATTTGGCGAGGCCAAGCGAGGTTGCCTCGCCCAGCTAGGGTGAGGCCAAGCCTCATCCAATCACAACGAGGCTCCTCTGAGGTCAGCGACCTCGCCGGCTGGCGATTGTTCAAAGGAAGGAGAAGAAAAAGAAGAAAAGAAAATTGTAGTAAAATTCTTAATAAATTAAAAGAAATTATAAGTTACAAAAATATATGGAGTTATACCAAACACATTTCTCTTTCAGGAACATAAATTTTATATAATTACCAAGCATGTTCAAATACTCAAAAATTGTTTTTGAGAATAGAATCATAAAAAAGTGTTTCTAAAAAAAAAATATTATTTCCTAGAACAGAAATGTTACTAAACACATCCTACATATAGTTTATATATTGGTCATTACTAGAGTGAAACCAAGTCAAGTTATGGCCTGCCTGCTTCATGTGAGCATGGTAAGTATGGCCGGACCATTGGCTAAGCCCGAAGAGGTCCCTGAGAATGCCGCGGGGATAGAAGGGGTTGTCAAGCACGGTTATTTCTCATTTGTTAGACCCGAGCATCCCCCGATGGCCATTGGGACTACGACGTAGACCAACCACCGGTCTCGGAGATTGGTCAAAATGGATTCTGCGTAATAGCTCTCACTGGTAGCAAAGAGGGCATCATTCTTTGACCCATTGTCAACTGACCACGTAGATGACCAAATACGTAACGCAACTACCCTAAGAACCGGTTGGAGTTTGACTCCAGTGTCATCACCCCGGAGCACACAACTCTCCATCAGATCATCATTGTGTTGACGGCGGCGTATTATTATAACGTTTTCCCAGGACATGGCGTGATACATCGGGTCTTCCTACTTAATTTATCAGAACATACCTAAAACAGCCGAGAGAAATATTACATCGCAGTCGACGGGCTGCAAAAGCATATTTTAGCCGCAAGATGGGTTATTATTGAAGAGGGAGGAGCCGGGAATTCTTCGCTTCCTATCTTTTCTAATATTCCCGATTTGTATAAGGTCAATACAGCGGAACCTGATCCAAATCCACGGGCGACTGCTATCATTTCAGAGATCTCACCTCGCGATTGATGAGGACTGAGGAGTACATACATCCTTTGAGGGCAGTACCTGATCTTAATAAACAGCTAATTCTATCATTTCAGAGTTATCCTAAATTGCATACCCTATTATTAAACGAGTATATCGCATAGCAATAAATATGAAATGCACAGGCACGTACATACCAAGTGACTATATCTATCGTCATGTTTCAAACATTTGCAAAAGAACCTGCATGCTTGTTTAACCATGGATGCGATTACATTAATTAGTTTATCTATACCTTGAGTCGTTGGGGTAGATTTGTCATATACCTACCCTGGAAAAAAGGGGCCACAAGGTTCGTGGTAATTTAAGTGCGATTGCAACCCAAACCACTTCGAGAGCCCACTCCTGATGTGACCGGCAGTACTAAACTATGTTTCTGGAGCTTCTTAGGTTGATGTCCTTTGAATTTGCCCTGTCGGGACTGCTGTGATTGGTGCGAAGATGACATCTCTCTTGCAAATGCACGAGAGAAGTCATTGCAATCTGCTGAATGTATGAGAGTGGTTGGGCCGTCCCCAGCAAAACCGCTCAAACGATTATCAAATACTGTCGCAGAACCCAGGATGTTCTTTTTATATCTCTGCTCTGCCCTTCGGAGTAGAATCCAAACCAAAATCATGCAAAGTCGCTGAGAGAGGTGAACTAATCTGCATATTATATAGTAACTCCGACCCCAACACGATGTGACCCGACGACATTGGTGCCTCGTGGGTTGTTGCTCAGAGCAGAACACCGAACTGCTTCAAAAGGGTTGGTGAGACCAAACAGAGTCAATAGTGTAATGGATTCAGTCATCTCTCACTTTCCGAGGTCATTGTCCCGCATATTGTAATGGACTCAGTTTACCTCCAGAGACCGCCCGTGACGTCCGGCACAGTGCGCGCCAAGATTGAATTGTCCAGCCTATATTATACAACGATGGTATTTTAAAATTCGGATATTCTGACGTTCAAAGAATTATCTCTCGTGTACATTGAAGATTGTCACCGCGATATACATCATCCAAATGTCACTGGGCTGCAATATGCTTCCAGGGAAGAGTAGTCCTCATATGATGCCGTCGATGTCAACTCTCAATTAATAGGTCAGCTTCTTTCTTTCTGAATCGACACAACGAGGGAAGAACCGTGATTTCAACATTAATGTCCTCGCTATGCATGTGCATTGACAAAGGAAGATATATAAGTGAAAAAAATGCTTCCAAGCCTTGAAGTCAGCCGTGGTGGTAGGTCGTGATCATTTAGTCATTTGCACTGTTAGTGATATTTCGGCTGTTTAGGATATTCTGATTCTCTTATTGATTGATTGAAATTAATGTCATAATGCTATGTTATTTCACACTATCTCACGCATTTCTTGGCACTGTACGACTCTTTTTTACTCCATCCATTGATCAGATTGTTGATGTCTTCGCAAACTAATATCACTCGGACGTTTTAAAAATCTTTTTTTTTTTTTTCCAAATTCCAGTTGACTTTTTGTACGTTGCCTTGAGTTTGATGGGATATTAGTGATATTTTGGATATTATGGATATATTCCTGATTGATTGTAATTGATATTGCAATACGTTGTTATTTTAGATAATCTATCATATTCTATTACTTTAGAAAACCATTCTATAAAACTTATAAATAGGTTCATATATTCTTCATTGATACACAATGAAATATTCAAAAAATTTCCAATTCCCTTTTTTGCATTATTATTAACTATTTACAACTCTTGGCACTGAGAATTTGATTGCTTATCCGATCAAATTATGTTATGCTAATGTGACTTTATCAACCCAATTGCGCGTTTCATAACTTTTAAATTATCATACTCAATGCAGATCATGTCAACAAAATAGATAATCACGATTAACTAAGGGATATCACACTATGGTGACGAATGTATAAAATACATCTCCTTGTATAATTAGGCTATGGATGCAATTTGGTGTGGAAAATTGTCTAAAAAGTCTTAAATCTATTACATTTTTGTCAATTCGTGCTATTTTTTTTTAATTTTACCGATTGAATCATAAACTTTTTTACGTTTTGTTAATTGAGTCTATCCAATCAATTTTAGTAAACATCTTTGTGCAGGAAATTGTACACTTTGAAATAGAAGCCACAATCCAATTGCAAACTTTTGAAGATTGTTTAGCTTTGTTAGAATTTCCAAAAAATAAAAAATGAAAATTAAGTGGATAGATATAAGGATACCGTGCGTTGGGGTTGCTTCAGCTTTTCGACGACTCATAACTGATAACGGAGGAGATAATTTTGTGTTCTCTACTGAAGAATGAAACTAATGGGACAAGGCCCGTTCATGGGAAAAGAGGGCGAGGACAAAGAAAAACACGAACAACAAGGAAAGGGACCATTGAAAGAGTAGTACCGTATGCAAAAGAATCAAAGGACGCTTCCAACTATTATTATTATTATTATTATTATTATTATTATTATTATTATTATTTTGGGTCGGAAGAACACTTCCAATTGAGATATCATATGAGCTCGATTTTTTCTGAAGGATACTTCCGATTGAGACATCAGTGGCAGTGAATCAATAGCATGTGCACCCAGCTTCCATCCTCCACCGAATTAACATGCTTAAAAGAAGAAACTCGACTTGTGTTGGACTTCCCAGTTCCCACTTCCCAGTACGAGGATGCCGATAACTCCCCGTGATGGCGAAGGGAGACAAGCGTTCCCCGAGACGGAGTCGCTCTTAAGGACAGTTGCAGCAGGTACGAAACCTCGAATAGCGCTACTCTTGAAAAAGATTGATTGTGGCTGCTGTCGAGGATAGAGATGGGTGGACGAAAAAACAAACGACTTGGAACAACAACCGTGTGGTCCCAATGTCAAGATGCAAACAATGATACCGGTGGTGGGGCACTTTTTTTTTCCTTTTTTCTAAGTACTTACCCAAAATGAAGATAAAGCTGAGGTCTAATATAAAGACATAATTAGTCCATCTTACAGTCCTCGATCTCATTTTCTATATACTTGACACCTCACCAATTATAATTAGATTTTCAATGTTAACAACCTCAATTGGAGTTGTATGCTGTTCATTGAAGACATAGCTTTAATATATAAAAAATTCCCAAGGTTTCAACGTGGTACATGAAGTGAAATCACTTGCAATTGCATTGAGTTGTTTTTTCACCAACCAAATGAAGTAATAAATACCGCTAGGTTTATGGTTGAAGCAAATTATTTTGATGAGCAGTACTAAGACCCAACTCTAACCAGTTTAAAGGAAGAAAAGCGGAACTAAGAGACATCGACATCTTTTGTTAGATTACCGAACATGGCGCAACATAAAAGTTTGATGAGATTCGACTGATTTTCAGATGGTTATGTATGGGGCTGGCATTGTTAATTAATTACTATCGAACAAAATTTTATATGGTACCCTAGTAAAGTAGTTTGTATAATTTTTTGTAATTATCTTATGGTGCAAGGAGAAGTCACTCCTCGTAGACAAGTTTACGTCAAATTGCCTGTGACATTAGAAGACAGTGATCAAGCGAGATGCCACAGAATTAGAAAGTAGACACGCGCCTCGGATTGATCAAAATCATAGGGACCGAGTAAGATGGATGGAGGGAAAGAAAATACACCAGCGACGCAAGGCTTCAATCAAATAGGACAAAAACCGACAGGGGCGACGAGCACATGGGTTACGTACGTACATACATACATACATACATACAGATGACGACGACGACGACAGAAGAAGAAGATTCAAAGGACGTTAAGATAACGAGGGGTCAAGGGCCTGAAGAGGGTGGGAGCATGGGACTCGATGAAGGCCACCTGAGACCGGGAGAGGTGGAGGTAGACCACCCAGTCGCCGTTGGAAAGCGGGCTGGGCATGGGCATAACGTACCCGGCTTCCCCTCCCCACGGGAAGTGATACGACCCCACCACTGGCTTCCCCCACCCAAAGTCCATCTCAGTCACTGGGAACCTCTGTCCCGATGACACCACGAACGCCGTCGACCCTTCCTCCTCCTCCTTGCTTCCGGGCTTGCAGTATATCCTTGCCACCGCTGGCACCGGCCGGTGCTCTTCCACCCAATCTATTAGGTCCAGGAAGTGCTCCCTCGTCGCTCCCCTCTCCACAAATTCGTGCACCGCCTCCGCTACCCAGCTCAACGGCTTCTCCACCACCTCCATCGCCCTCTTCTCTCCAAATGGTATCGACAGCACATTCCCAAAGTAGGACGCCATGGGTGTGGGCTTGTCTTCCACGGCCCGACTCATCAACCTACACCTGCCATCCACGACAATCCCCATCCTTGACATCGTTTTGTTGTCATCATTATTAGCGACCGAGGAGGATTCTGCCACCATCTTCCAAAGGAAAGCACTGAACGATTCCAACTTAGACCTCTTGCTTCCATTGGAACAGGCCCTCTGCTGCAACTCGCTTAGCTTGGTGGCCGTCACGTAGTACATGCGGCTTACCAGACAGTCGTCATCCCTTGATGTCGTCGTCTCGTGTTCGTCATCTGCCTTTTGCTTTTGCTGGGGAGGTGGGGGCAACGCAGAGACTGGGATATACATGCTGTCCAGAGAAGGGTCAACACAGAGCGGACGCCTAGGGTTGAGGAGAGAGCGGCGGAAGGAAGGAGGGCGCGAGATCGGGGCAGCAGAGCGAGCCGTCTCTGCCCAAAACACCAGGAACATGTTGGCCGAGTAGGCGTCAGCTATCCGATGGTCAAACGTACACGCCACCACTATTCCCCCGCACTTTAGCTCCGTCGCCTGAATGTTTTCCATCAAATAAAAAACTAATCAATCATAGTGCATTTGGCAGCTTAGCTGAGAAATTATCACATGACATATTGACCATTAGAACAAAATTATTTTAATGAGTAATTACATGTGTTCAAACATGGGTAAACATGATTAATGGTGGAAACTAACATGATCTTCACATACGAATTTTTCGGCGTCACCCCAGTTTTTTTTTTTTTTTTTGCCCATTCAGTAAGGCGGTTCAAAAATTGAACAATGTTTTAATCCTCCATTTAATTTAACTATAATCACTTCATAGACTAACGCTAGAGAGCAGAGATTCCTTAAGTGTCATGGCACGTTTCCCATGAATTCTTCGTGCTCGAGGGCACTGGGCACCCCAACCAAGATATTTTGGTCTCATCTCAGGTCCCACCCTCGAAAGATTTTTCCGTCCATTCAAAATATATATTAAAAAAAAATGATAATCTCCTCCTTCACTGTATTTCTGTCACTCAACGTGTCATGCTATCATTATTTCTCTCTTCCCTATAGACGCAATGAGCCAATGTGTCATCTTAATGATCAAATAAATAAACCAGGGGAGCTCGCGTAGAGTGTGAGATTCTCTTTCCTTTGGACTTTTATCAATAAATCTTTCTACACATTGTTATGGTTTTTATGAGAAATCCCTGATGCATGTAATCACAGATTATGATGTTACTCGTGATCAAAGTTCAAATATTATTCTTCTTTCTAAATGATGCTAAATGGTACCCCAATTGATCGGCCAAAGAAAAATAAATAAGTGATTATTTTTAATCCTTTGTGAGAATAATAGTTTTATCTTGGGCCATAAAAAAAAAGATAATTAACTAATAATTATAGACTATTACGGGGTTCATTCTTTTAAAAATTTGTGGCTGACGATGTGTTGCTATTCTCACGGTAGCCTGAAGATTCTTTGATAGTTGTCATGCATAAATAAAAGATTAAAGAGAAAAGGCCAAGGTTTAGGTGAAATGAAGAAGGAAATGGTCGCATGTACAGTGATTTGATCTCCTGAGAGGGATAAACGACATATAGTGCGGTAGTATCTGATATCTATACCTGAACAGCAAGAACGCCTTGCTTCTTCGCCGGCACTAGTTTCCCTTCAATCGTTTCGTCGGGATTATACAGGTTGAGATGGCGGAGTTCTATGTCTGCAAAAGCTTCGATAAAGTCGACCCCACGATTGTTGCAGAGGAGCTCGGGCTCACCAACTGAGTTCTGGACCACCTCTCCGGCGAGAGCATAGTAGGAGACCAGAGCTTGGGCCAAGGCGGCTTTCAGAATACCAACCATTGACCCATATCCCAGCCTCTGTGAGGCGGTCGTGGTTGGGTTAACGTAGCAGAAGAAGACGCCTACCTCAAGCGGAGGCAAGAGCAAGTCGAGGTTGGAGAGGGGAAGCCAAAGTTCTTGCATGGGAAGTGCTGCCGCCACCACTTCTTTCTTGCCCCACTTCACCGCGAACTCTCCGCCTGCCCCTGCAACTGAACCCATTTTATGTACTATGTAGCTAGAGAGAGAGAGAGCGCGCGCGGGGAGAAGAAGTTAAGGGGATGGACCTGTTCGATTGAAGATGAGCCGGTATTTATAGGCCCAAACTATTGCCATACCGACTCCCTCAAAGACTATTCCTCAACTACCGTCCATCTTATCTGTGGGGAAAAAAACATATGGGGAGCTTCATGGGGTTTGATTTAATCATCATCTCCTCTTACCCGGATTTGTTCACGTCTACAATCCAACGAGATCAAAGGAAAGGACTAAGTAAAGAATAAGACCCAGCCAACTTCCCTTCCGTTCCCCTCATTATTCATTTCCTTTGAAAATTGCAAACTCCCACCAATTATTTGCGAAAATTTCACTATTTTCCAAAAATGTCCGCCCCAAATACTAATTTCTCATACTCACTCAAATCACTCAAAATCAATTAAAAATTAAATTATCAACCACTAAGTATGATGCTAAAACGAGTTTGCAAGGTGGACAATTCAGGATTTTCTTTAAGAGTATTTGAACAGCATTTGCAATAATAGTAAAGGTATATACGCAGTTATCAGATAATGAGCAAGACGCGTATGTTTTTTTTTTTTTTAGCAAGACTCGTATGTTTGAAAAAGCCAAAAAAAAATATCTTCTTAAAAGAAGCTTTGACACGCTGGCTCAAAAAAAAAAAAAAAAAAAAAGAAGAAGAAGCTTTGACACGGCCAACACATTCCGACTATAAAAGTCAGGAGAGTCACATGTTTGCTGAAAATATCTAAAAGCCCCGGTATATTTCTGGAAAAAAAAAAAACTCAAATGGGAAATGTGCTAAAAAATACGAATTTCTGAGCTCATTTTCCACGATTTTTTGTCATTCATTGGGAGCTTCGAAAAGGATTGGTGGGAAGAAACTGCCGTGCCAGGGTAGTTTGGGTAGGTAGGGAGGAGGGAGGCGGTGACCCTACCTTTGACCTGCTCCAAAAGGCAACCATTCATTGTCAACTTCTCACGTATACACTCAGCGCGCGGAGGACGTCCTTACCTCACGGGCGTACAGTAACTCCGGCGGAGAGCATCCACTTCCGCGGATAGTCAAGCGGTTTCTCATTCTGCTAGGAAAGAGAAAGGTTACGTATTACAAACAAGAGAACCAATCCGGAACAGCGACAATACGATGATAGAATATTATTGAAATTGGCAATCAACTGAACCTTTTGCAGAACACTCACCGAAACCTCGGAAATGTTGCAAGGGAGCAGATGTTAAAAGCAAATCCAGAAGAAGTTGAACTGTCCCAGCTACAAAAGGCCCACATGCAAGAGACCTTTTGTGGGGCTTCGCATATTCCCACTACAGAGTTATTTAAATTTCATCCTTACCCTATCTCATCCTGTCTAATGTGATGCTAATACATAATATGTCATTAAATCTATCAAACGGGTGAGTCGAGTTAAGTCAAAAATGGCCAAACTCAAATTAATCCATTAAATCCGTTTTGACCCATTTTTATGTAATACAAATTTAATGACTCATCACTAACTCATCGTGTACTCAATTCATACCTAACTTAACCTATATTGTTAAAATACTTCTATATTTATATTAAATTTAGGAAAACTCACATCTAAATTGAAATGAGAGGATGGATTGAGCGTGCGATTTAACACCCATATTATTTTAGATTTTACTATTTTGAAACCATTTATGATCCATTTAAAACCATTTATGATCCATTTCTCGAAATATAACTAATCTATACAACAACTCAATGCATCAAATATAAATTAAGAATGAGCCTATGACCCATTTTGAGGCATTTACATGTCATGAAATTAGTCTAAAGACACTAGAAAATTGAATGTTTTAACAGTATGTTTTTGTTGACGTTGAGTAATTCATTGTGAGTCTGAATCCATGAAAATTATCCTCTCCAAATAGAGATTCCAAATCCAATTGTACTTTTGGGTGACCCAACCTATGAAACAATAATGAATCTTTATTGGAGTTGAATTTGTAGTTTTACTTTAAGCACTCAAGTGAGCAAAGATGCATTTGCCCATAATAGTCAATTGTGTAGTGTGTAACAGACCAAAAAAGAAAAAAAAATTGTGCTGCGTGTTAGGACAATTATGAAAAAAAAAGAAGAAGTCATAATTTATTGTACGGATGCCAATTCAGTCTTAGAGATATCAACATATCCAATTTAATCATAAATTTTTTAACATTTTATTAATGTAATCATTCAACAATTTTGACTAGCAATTGCTAATTTGAACGACTATTACGGCTAGTGTTAATGTGGAAGATTTTATTCTTTTTTTTAAATCTTCAGAATTTTTTATAATTTTTTCTATTTTTTGTTCTTTCCTTATTCTTTTGTTGTTGGAGTTCAATTTGTAGTTTTACTTTAAGCACTCAAGTGAGCAAAGATGCATTTGCCCATAATAGTCAATTGTGTAGTGTGTAACACACCAAAAAAGAAAAAAAAATTGTGCTGCGTGTTAGGACAATTATGAAAAAAAAAATGCCATAATCTATTGTACGGATGCCAATTTAGTCTTAGACATATCAACATATCCAATTTAATCATAAATTTTTTAACAATTTATTAATGTAATCATTCAACAATTTTGACTAGCAATTGCTAATTTGAACGACTGTCATTTGTGACACGGCTAGTGCTAATGTGCACGATTTTATTTTTTTTTTTTTAAATCTTTGGAATTTTTTATAATTTTTTCTATTTTTTGTTCTTTCCTTATTCTTTTTTTTTTTTTTTGGCCTTCTTCCTCCATCAGTCACTAGGCCTTATTGGCCCTTGCTTGTGGCTAATCCTCAACATCCTCAACCATTGTTGAGGCCCAAAGATCGATTGAAGAAGAAGGGGAAAAAAAAAAAAAGAAAAGAAGAGGAAAAGAAAAATTCAAAAAATTTTAAAAAATCAGATTTTTTTTTAAGAAAATGTAAAAAAAAATGATTCACGTTAGCTTCGTTCAGAAAGACTACATTGAAAAATTGTAAAATATTTTTGGATTGAAATGGCATCTGTATAATAGTGTTGACACATAAATTTTAGCAACCCATTTAAGTATCCATTGCAGAAAAATTATGAATTGATTTTGACTCCTAAGAAATAATTGATGTTGGACCATTCTTAGAAGACGGCGATTCTCCTAAAGAGTTGTCAATTTAGTGGGCAAGTTATCCATTGCACTATTATCGATCAACAATCTAGTCACTGACTTGCAAAGCAATCATCGATTCCGAGTTGCTTGATCACTTCACATTTGGAGGGTGTCCACATTCCTTGAAGGCCATTAACTCAGTAACATCGGAATAGGCAACTCTTGGATACATGTACCAAATAATATTTATTTCTTATATTTTCATGGTCTAGTAAATGTCATTTAAAGTTTCTAGAATCCCTATTTGATTTTCGTTTTTTGCCAGTTTTTCTTCCTTATGACTCATTTTGTTTCAAAATGTGAAACTAGAGGAAGGCATCTTGACGTTAGTTCGGCGGTTAAAACTTTTCTTCAATTCTTTCCTCGTCTTCTCGCAAGTTTTGATATGGCTCCTTCCTTCTGAAGTTCTTTATTTCTTCAACTGCTCCCACCAAATCAACGCATGCTTTTTGAGTTTGACAGCAACTAGCTTCACCTTTTGATCATTTGGGAGTTCTTTGTAGTCAAAGATTCTTTTTACAACATATAATCAATTCATAAATTCTTCTTGCTGCATCTTCCCGTCAACTTCAGGAATATTAACCTTTACATAAGAATTTTGCTCAATTCTAGGAAGCTTTGATACTGATGTTGAGGAAGTTCTTCCTCACTTGAAGCTTGACTTTGAGCACCAACAAAGGGTTGACATCCTCTTCATCAGAGGGAGCATTTTTTTTAATCATGACGCAAAACTTCATATTCCAGAAGTTTGAAGTGTTGTAAATGCTCCCATAATTGCTACATTTGTCTCCTTGAATCATCAATTTCCACGTCTCGTAAGTCTCTTTCTCAAGCTGTAGAAGACTCAACATTTGGTCCACGCCGATGAAGACCAACCATTGAGCCAAAGCCTAATACCAATTTGACACTAGTGAAAGTGTAGAGAAGTAGGAGGTAACCCAAGTGAGAACTTAAATAGGTAGGTTGCTCGCCACTCGTAGAAATTCATCTAAGAGATAAGAACAAAACAATAAATCCTTATTGTTCTCGAGCCAAAGGCTAAACAAGTTTGTGAATCAAAATAAGTCTAACTTCTTATTTATCATATCATGCTTATAAAGATTAACTTGGAACAACTCTCCAAGCACGAGTAATTACTAAGACTCTGGAAAGACAAGAGGACTCATAGGGAAGACAAACTAGAAAACAACAAAAATTGAATAGGAACTCTAAAAACTTTAGACGACATTAACTAGACCTTGAAAATATAAGAAATAAGTGTTGTTGGGTGCATGTATCCAAGATTTGCTTATTCCAATGTTATTGAATTAATGGCCTTCAAGGAATGTGGACACCCTCCAAATGCAAAGTGATTGAAGTAAACTTAGATTCTATGATTGTCCTGTAAGTCGACAACTAGATTTGATCAATAATAATGTGATTGATGACTTGCTAACTAAATTGATGACTCTTTAGGAGAATTGACATCTTTTAGGAATGCTCCAGCATCAATAATATTAGTTACATTGTATATAGATATTATGAGCATTTTAGTTAAGCCCATATAATTGCATTGAATTGGAGCCGAGAGACATAAGCGAAAGAGAATCTGAGCTTGATTGAATTTATTGGACTGAGCCCATATAAATTGAAAATTTGGCCAAGCCCACTAATCATAAAGCGGCCAATATTTATATTATCGGTACCAAGTTGGAAAATCAATTTATGGAAACAAGCTTGGGGAGTAATTAAACATAATATCATCAGATCATGGAAGATGAATGGTTGTTCTTTTGCCATTATTTTTTACAAGCTTGCAGCACTTAACGACATTAATGGCAGCAACAAACCCGTGCGCGTTACTACCATAACCAACAGGTACCAGTCAACAGTAGTGATTTTTAACCTTTGTGTTGGGTGTAACTGTGATTGGTCTATGGCTTCGCATTCGGAAGTAGTGATCTTTAACCTGCAGCATGAGCTCTTAAAAGAGAGGCTGCAACTACCTCCTCAATCATGATGTCTCTAACCTTGGTCCGAATTTGCTGATCTTCCCTTTACAGTGATCTTCCCAAGGCAATCTGGAAATAGACGAGTGAAAGAACGAAAAAGCTGTACAGATATGGAGCCCTGAATTGATTGTAAAACGAGGATGCCATGCTTTATCACCAAAGCACAGTACAGGAGACATCATAGCAAGAAGTTGCTCATCTGTAAAAGCTTTCTCAGCAAAATCCCCTGCAAGTCTTTAGTGAGGGAATCCCACCTAGCTATTTCATTTAAATCAAGTGAGGAAAATGTATCGGAAAAGTTTTAAACCTATTGTATTTGTACCAATTTAATCATAAACCTTTTGACATGATGCCTATTAAGTTTTTCCAACTAATTTTGACTGAATATTGCCGACATGCTCGTGGGTTGACTTATGTGGCACTATCAATGCTAACGTGGATGATTTTTAATAATATATATATTTTTAAATTTTTTCTATTTTTTTTTCTCTCATTTCTTCTTCCTTTTGTTGATGACTTGCTATTGGCTACAGGTGATAGTTGGGCACCAGCCATGGTTGGGAAGGTTGGTGTCACCTGGCCATTGTGAGGCCAAGCCTTGCTGAGGTCTCCCCTCGCCAAATCTGGCTTGGCAAGGCCAAACCTCGCCGAGGCTACCTTTGCTCAAGCCAAGGTGGCTTCGGCGAGGCTCATCCTCACCATGGCTAGGTGAAGCCAGCCCACTTGGCCATGTTGGTGGCTAGTCATCACCTATGGCTGGTGGTTGGTCACCAACAAAGGAAGAAGAAATGATAGAAAAAAATGAAAATTATTATAATATTATTAAAAATTGTTTATGTCAATGTTGGCGGTATCACGTAAGTTGACCAATATCCACATCAACAATATTCGGCGAAAATTAGCTGAAAGGATTGAATTAACACCAAGTCAAAAAATTTATGACTAAATTGGCACTAATGAAAATTTTATTACTAATTTGATACTAATTAATAAGTTTAAAATTTTTTCGACACTTTTCTCATAATTATACTAAACAAAACAACTTCAGAACGTATCACCCAAGACCTAACCAATCACTTTCAAAATGGCAAGAATAACGGCCACTTCATATAGGGTAGTCAACACATGTCCAATATCTAAAGGATAAATTTAGGAGGTAAAGTGAATTTGAGATTTCATGGAACAATTTCCAACTTTTTTAAAAACTTAAGCCTTTAGATGAAGTTGTATTTTAATATTTTACATATTTTTACACTCCCTCATGCTTAATCTATTCTTTTTGTTTAGTATTGAGCGTGGAGATACTTAATTGGAACTTAGGGTTTCTTGCTCTAATACCCTGTGAGATTTAGTAAGATTACCACTGACTGTTCTAAAATATGTAATCTTTTGGATCTTATTTTTTATTTTATGTCTATCAAATTATTTGTAACTTGCCTATAAATATGTGTCCTTCATCACCATGAATTACAAGTGAGAGTACTTAGAGGAATATAGCATAAGAGATACTAACAAAATCCTAATTTCCTTATTTATGATCATCTAATAATGCCAATAAATACACTTCAACACTCCACTCAAGCTCTACAACTTTCTTCCAGTGTTTGCCACCAAAGTATCATGTAAGCCTCCTTACACTAGACAAGGATGTTAATACTTTGAATCGAATTTAAAACAAGTGCTAAAGAAACACATGATCAAAATATCGACACCTTTATTTAACATGAATTTGATATAATTGTGTGGAAACCATGTTCAATTGCAGCAAATTAAATTGCATCATCCCATGAAGTCAACTTTGGCTACTCGATGAAGGTGTACTCAACTTCGGTGCCCACAGTTGCGTAGATGATTGACAGTGACTTCGCTCTACAATGATGCTTACAATCGAAAGAAAGTCCCACAACAATAATGTCCATGGTCGGCATTGTGACTAGATTGACGAGGCCGCAAGAAACAATAACTCCCTCTGACGATGGAGGAGAGACCAGTGACTTACGAGATAGAGCTGCTCTTAGAGGCAATTGGATCAGACCTGGGATCGCGATAGAGGATTATTGTGCTACTCTTGAGGACAATTGATTGTGGCTGCACTTGAGGATAAAGATTGGTGGACCATAAACCAAGAATTGAAAACGGCGAACATGATCTCGATGTCAGGGTAGAAATGATAAAGACGGAGTGAGGGGTTTCTTAAAAACCGATGGTTAGAATAAAGTTAAAACTAGGGTCTAGTAAAAAGGTATAATTAGACATTCTTCCGATCCTCTTATCTCAAACTTTTATACACTAGATATCTCACCATCTTAATTAGATTTTCAATGTTAACAACTTCAGTTGGAGTTAAATACCGCTCATTGAAGATCCAGCTAGGATATAAAAGATAAATTCCCGAAGTTTCAACTTAGGTACAGCTAGTTGCTTGCATGGAATATTTCTTCACCAACCCAATAAACTAACCAGTATTGCTTCGTTCACGGTTGAACCGGATGCAAACCGACAAAACATTATTGGAGACATTTACAAAGATCCAACTTGAACGAGTTCCAAGGCGGAAGGTCAAATCACCGAACATAGTGCAATAGGAAAATTTGACAAGATTTGACCAATTGCAAGTGCGGATGATAACAATGACATCGTTAATTAATTAGTTTGTCTTTCCTGCATGGGAAGTTACTTATACGATGCTTATATCACACGCATATAATGAGCGATTCAAAATGCTGGCATCGTCAATTTGTTTATAACTTTAGCAATATGTGCTATCGTTAGAAAGTAGACATATGCCTTGGATCGATTGATATGGAGAATAAGGACCAAGTAGGATGTATTTAGCGAAAGAAATTACACAAGGAACATAAGGTTTTAATTAAACAGGACAAACGGCGATAACCAACAGTAGCGGTGAGGCACGTAAACGCATCCTTACAGAAGAAGAAGAATCAAAGCAGGTGAAGATAGTGAGGGTTCAAGGGCCTGAAGACAGTGGGAGCTTTGGACTCAACGAAGGCCACCTGAGACCGGGAGAGGTGGAGGTAGACCACCCAGTCGCCGTTGGAGAGCGGGCTGGGCATGGGCATGACGTACCCGGTTTCCCCTCCCCACGGGAAGTGGTAGGAACCCAGCACTGGCTTCCCCCACCCGAAGTCCATCTTAGTCACCGGGAACCTCTGCCCCGATGACACCACAAATGCCGTTGACCCTTCCTCCTCCTCCTCGCTCCCCAGCTTGCAGTATATCCTTGTCACCCCCGGTGCCGGCCGGTGCCCTTCCACCCAGTCTATCAGGTCCAGGAAGTGCTCCCTCGTTGCTGCCCTCTCCACAAAATCATGCACCGCCTCAGCCACCCAGCTCAGCGGCTTCTCCACCACCTCCCTCGCCCTCTTCTCTCCAAATGGTATTGACAGGACGTTCCCAAAGTAGGACGCCATGGGTGTGGGCTTGTCATCCCCGTCCTGACTCATCAATCTACACCTGCCGTCTACCACGATCCCCATCCTTGATATTGCCTTGTTGTCCTCGTTATTAGCAACTAAGGAGGATTCAGCCACCATCTTCCAAAGGAAAGCGCTGAACGACTCCAACTTAGACCTCTTGCCTCCGTTGGAGCTGGCGCTCTGCTGCAACTCGCTTAGCTGGGTGGCCGTCACATAGTACATGCGGCTTACTAGACGACCGTCTTCCCTTGAAGTCGTTGGCTCGAATTCACCACCTGCCCGCTGCTTGTGCTGGGGAGGTGGGGGCAATGCAGAGATGGGCACGTACATGCGGTCTAAAGAAGGGTCAATGCAGAGTGGACGCCTTGGGTTGAGAAGAGAGCGGCGGAAGCAAGGAGGGAGTGAGAAGGGGGCATCGGAACGAGCGGTCTCTGCCCAAAACACCATGAACATGTTGGCCGAGGTGGCGTCAGCTATCCGATGGTCAAATGTACACGCCACCACTATTCCCCCACACTTTAGCTCCGTTGCCTGAATGTTTTCCATCGAGAAAATGTACAAATCTTAGTCTATTAGCAGCTTGATCTAGTAGACTTAGTCTACATAGAAGACTAAACCCATGCATCGCCGGAAAGTTATCCTACCATGGACTTGATCTTCATAGTTTTCGGCACCATAGTTTTCTCTTGCCCATTCATTGAGGCAGTTCAATGTGTAAACTTGTATTTTAATCCTCCATTTACTTAAACTAATCTCTTCGAGATGACTTTATCATATAGCCTGCTAGCTACTTCTTTCCTCGATAACAAGGAAATATGCAATATCCACTGTCTAGTTATTTCGTACAGGACTAGCACCAGAGAGGACATGCTCCTCAATACTCTAGCATGATTCCATTTGGCGCATTAATTATGCGAAGGATGTTGACAGTGAAAGGGAAATCCCACCCTTTCCATATAGATATGAATTCTTTGCGCTTGACGTCCCTGGGGAACCTTGCCATAATTGCACGGCTTCTCATCAAGTTAATTATTAATTTTAAGGTCCTCCCTCGCAAGATTCTTCCATTCATTCAATTCCATCCATAATAGACAAAATGATAATCTCCATCTCACTATTCTCGCAGGACGCAATGAGCAAAATGCATAATCTCAATGATCACATAAATAAATCAGTGAGCTCGTACTAAAGTGTCAGATTTTCATTTTCATTTGATCATTTAGCAATGATCTTTGCTACATTGTTCTGTTACGTGTAAAGTTATTGACGTGGCTTTGATTAGGACATCTTCGAATTATTACAAGGAAAATAGTAAACTATAACAAGTAATTGATAACGTCTAATCACAGACTATAATGTCAGACGTGTGAACGAAGTCTAAACATTATACCTCCGTCTAACGTTGCCAATTAGTATCAAAATTTTGTTTGTAAAATTTGCATACTAAATGATGTAAACGAAAGGTTTTATTTCGACAACTGATGAAGGAACTTCAACATCGATGAATGAACCAACTTTGTGAACCATTCTCAGTAAAGTTGGAGAATCCGACCAAGACTTACTGGTGGATGGTACACTGTCCCATTCGATGCTGCTTATACTTATGCGTCCATGCATAAACAAAAGACATAAAAAAAAAAAAAAAAAGAATTGTGGATTTAGGTGCAATAAAGATGAAATGGGCGCATCTCTTACTTTCACCAAAAAAAAAAAAAATATGAAATGGGCGCATATGCAGTGATCTAATCTTTTGAGATGAATAAACGGTATATAGTATGGCCGTATCTATTATCTATACCTGGACAGCAAGTACGCCTCGCTTCTTTGTAGGAACCAGTTTCCCTTCAATGGTTTCATCAGGATTATACAGGTTGAGATGGCAGAGTTCTATGTCCGCGAAAGCTTCGATAAAGTCCACCCCACGATTGTTGCACAGGAGCTCGGGCTCGCTGACCGAGTTCTTGACCACCTCTCCGGCAAGAGCATAGTAGGAGACCAGAGCTTGGGCCAAGGCGACTTTCAGAATACCAACCATGGACCCATATTCAAGCCTCTGCGAGGTGGGGGTGGTCGGGTTGATGTAGCAGAAGAAGACGCCTACGTCGAGCGGAGGCAAGAGCAAGTCAAGGTTAGAGAGGGGCAGCCAATGCTCTTGCATGGGCAGTGGTGCCGCCACCACTTCCGTCTTGCCCAACTTCACCATGAACTCTCTGCCTGCCCCTGCGACTGCACCCATTTCGTTTTCAATATATGGCGAGATCAAGAGAGATAGAGAGCGGAGAAGATGGAAGGTGATGAGCTTGAAGACGAGCCGGTATATTATATGCCCAAATGGTGGTATCGATGATGACTTGACTCCATCCATGACTATTCCTCAACCACCGTCCATCTTATCTGTGGACAATTACTCACGACAGATGCACTATATTATTCGTCTCCACGGTCTCTTCATTTTCACTCCACCATCTACTCTCACCTGGATTGTTCACGTTTACACTCCAAAAACTCCGACGGGACAATTATTTCCTGTCAGAGATCAGGAGAGGTCAAGCGTGCAAATGCTCAATGTTTCCCCGGCAATTCAAAGCGAAGCAGTGAAAATCAAATAATGATAAAAAGAATAAAATGGGACAAACGCATATTGATGACACCTTCTCGAAGAAATCCTTCCCTTTAATTGATCATAATCTGAAACGTAGTCGACTAAACCGAAATCATTCCTTTAAATTCAATGTCTAGACTAAACTTTTTTTTTTCTTTTTTCAGAACTAGTTTGCTTGTCAATGTCGCGTTTGTTTCTCAGAAAAATGAATAATTTGGACTTATAATTCTTGAAATAATTAGCCATTAATAATATTTTTATTATTGATAATAATTATATCTAAATATTTTCGTGGACGATAAAACATACTTTGTGTTTTATTCATTTTTGTAAGTGATACAAGCAATTATTTTTAGAAAAATATTTTTTAAATAATTTTTTCCATGAATTAAATGACCTTAGAGAAGATACATTATAATGGTCGAAAGACGTGTCTTTGGAGGGGCTTTAAGTATTTAATAAATAAATAATATTAAACAGATAAATGAAAAATTAAATTGGGATATAGTATTATATTTAGGAAAAAATACCTGAAATTTCACCCAATAACCATTTACGTATCTCTATTTTTTTTTTTAAAAAAAAAAATACTAGATACATGCTTGAGATTTATTTTTGGAGACCATTTTGCACCTTCACGTGAACTATTTTATTGTCCTAATTTACGAAAGTGTCACTATTTGCCAAGATTGCCAAACCCTAAAACCTAAATTTTGACTCCCACTCAAATTATCCAAAGCTAAATGAAAGCAAAACCATTAAATCCTAGGAAAGATACTAAAATGAGTTTACAAGAAGAACAAATTAGTCATTTCAATATAGGATTCAAATTAAGGGTAAACATCAATCCTAGGTCAACCTTGGACTAGCCCAACTTGACTAGTTTTAGCCTGCTTCCTAAGGAGACCAGGCTAGTCCTTCGTCTTAGAATCCTTGGACCTTGCATTTGTGAGGATTAGTCCTCAGCCCTAAGACTTTGGGATTGGTCCAACTTGGACTAATCATGTATATATTATATATGTAATATATAATAAGTATAATGTATATTCTAAATCCTAGCGCCTTTGCCTTTGTGCTTTTTATGCGATTCTGCCATGTAAATTAGAAACTAGAAACCCAACCTTCATTGACAAAAAAATAAAAATAAATAGAAACTCCCTTTGCTCTCCTTGACCTCAATTGCCTTGCTTGTTGCTCCCCTCTCTTTCGCTTGCTTCACCACTCGCCTATGGCCTTTTCTTACTCACTTCATGAGTACAACTCAATTGGTGAAACCGATCCTCTCTCTTGGCCCGCCTTATGAGTGTAGCTCAACAATTGCAAATAAATATTTCTATTGCTACTTTATCTTAGATTTATGTTTCATATATACTTGTGTTCATAATTTGGTTATTCAATGTCGCATTATTGGTGGATACATAATTTGAAAGAGTATGTTTATCCTTTTAAGGAATATAAAAAAATGAAAAAAATGATAATTGGCTGATCTTGAGTTGATCATGCAACTGGACTAGACCCATATGGTCGGTTTAGTCCTTGGTCCCAAGCTCAACAGGGTTGGTTTGTAGTCCCAAAAATTAGAGGCCGACATTGTACAGGTTGATTGCTGAGTTAGGTGCTGATCTAGCCCAATCTGGATTATGTTCACTCCTCATTCAAATATAGAGATTCATGAATGATATCTACATAAATAAATAAATTTTATATATATTCTCGTCTATATTTAGAAAATACCACAACGATGTTTTCTCAAGGGCCTTGACTGCTAAACAAAAATAAACAACACGTCTAATCCATTGTATTAAATTAGTCTTAATTAACTGCTTTAGGCAAGTGGGTGGCACATCAATTTTCTCAACCACTATATTTGTCTGCATCGTCCTTTTTTCTATGTATTACTATAGAATTTGGCAGTTTCCTCTTACGTAGTTGCTGAGAAATTACGAACCCCGGAAATAACTGTGCAGAAAAATGTAACGCTTTTAGTTACTATTAATGGAATTTTGTTAAGTAAATTTAACAAGCAAATGTCGATTCCTAAGACATGCCCTATACATCAAGAAAGCGCCTTTTTTTTTTTTCTTTTCTTTTTAAAATTGTTTGGGTTTTTTTTTTTTTTTTTTTTTTTGGGGGGGGGGGGGGGGGGGGCTTTTAGCTGTTACTGAGCATCGAACCCAGCAGATCTAATGCCTTGCGTAAACAGACGTCGGTGTTATCGGCAATGGAATCAACACAGCAACATCCTCTCTTTTTGGCTTTGAATATGCACAAAATTATTATTAGATATATTCGATGGCTTAAAAAATTTAGTTTATTCATATATTGATTTATCGCCTTTCAATAAAAAATCTAGATAAGTGCACCATCCATCATATCGCTAATTCTTTTCCGTATGCATTAATTCAGATAATAGCACAACAGCTCGTGTATCGATTGCTGCATAATTTCAATGAGGTCTCGCACGTTACCTAAAAATTCACACATGAAGTAAATCAATAGAAATGAGAAGATCAGATCCAAAGCATACTTAAAACTTGGTCAACCCTCACCTCCAATAGCCAAGTCGCAGATTGATATTGGAAAACAAGTGATGGTCATGTGTTGTTTCTTTCATACGCAAAAGTTTTGTCATCTCAACTGTTGAAAATTTATCTGGAGTTTGAGCCCAAACGAAACTTGACTCGACGTGTTGTGTGGACATTTGACCACGTGAAAATAAAAAGAAAGAAAAGAGGGGCACGTTAAATGAAGATGGACAAATTTTCCCCACTTTATGTGCATGTCCCCACGTCCATTTTCCTTCTCGCTCATTAATGCATGCCCATGGATGCGCATGCATGCCCACAGAAGATTGTGAGCGTTGAATATCTCTTCCCTTCTTTTGGTCATTTTTTGTGGACTTCGTTTTTTTTTTTTTTTTTGTCAATAAATGCGGAAAGAGACAAGGAGAAGAAATGAGGAGAGAAAGAAAGAGTGAAGAGAGAAAGAAAGAGTGAAGAAGCCTTTCTCGTGCTGCTATAAATGATGAGAGGCTTCTCTTGGTTATAAATAGAGAGGAGCCATCGAGGTAGAAGTGCACCAAGTTCCTTTGTTGGCCAAGAGAGAGAGCTTTGAGACTCTAAAAGAGGGCAGAGAATTCTCCTTATGAGAGCTTATTCATTGTAATTACACCAGAGTGATTCGGCCAATTAAATTCTTGTGATTGGAATTTGTGTAATTCATTAAGTGAGATTTCACTAGGAATTATGAGGAGCTAAACATTGTGTGAGTTATTGAATGTAATTAGAGTTAAGAAACATTGAGAAAGAATGTTTGAATACTTGAGTGATTGTAATTTCTATTGTATTAGTTGATTCCGATACCAATTGTTATGATAGTCAAAGAAAGAAAAGGGAATTGGACACCAGATTACATGGTTCGGTCCGAATACTTGAACGATTGAATACTGAAAACGAATGCGGAAATGTGCCCGTAAAACATATAACACTGATCAAAATATATATCATGGAGGCAAACAAATATTGTTTGCCACAGATTAAGTATCATTGCAGTCTTAGAGGAATTGTTTGAAGCCCTGGAGTTCCGTTCTTCAAGAGGGTATAAACTATTTCAAGGGGAAGAAAATGGAGAAGCATATTTTCTTTCAAAAAATGCTACATTTAACGTTCTCTCCCACTTTTTTTTTTTTTTATTTTGCAGTTGTTTTCACTTATAAAATAACTGCCCCTTCCTCTTATGGGCCCTTCTCTTATGGGCTGGATTTGGCCTAACATGGGCAAATAGGCTTGACTTGATCCATCAAATAAAAAATCCATCATCTCCTACTCGTATATGATGGACTGAACAAAACTATTTCTTTACCTTTCTATAACATGCAACATTTATACCAGTAAATAATCTGTGTGACCAACATATTTTGAGAGCTCATTGCCATATATCTGTTAAGAATATATAACAACTTATAACGGACATCACATTTTTCAGTAGATATAGTATGTAGTATTCTAGATCGATCATATTTATATCTCTATTAATCTTTTTTTTTTCTTTTTTTAACAATGATATATTGTATTCATAATTATAATTATCTCAAAACAATTATAATTAGTCATCCAATGAATACAAAACTAGAATGTGATTCTTCAAGCTCGATTTTTATCTTTTCTTAAAACTCTCAATTTCAGTTCAATTTGCTTTTCTAGAAATGTTCCATTAGATCAAATCAATTAATGATCATTGGCAAAATTCTAAGATAACAAATACTGAATAGAAATCTTGAGAATAAGTAAAAGTTATGAGGGCACTTAATTGAAGAACTCTTTTCCTCAAGAGTCTCACATGACATAAAAGTTGATATCAAAATTTTGTCACTCTTGTTGGTCATCTCATGCATACATAATATGAAATACATATTATGGTATTAACTCATTTCCCATAAAGTATATGTTTACACTTTCAATACCATACATATGATAATTTAGATATACATAATGTCTAAATTGAGTTTACGCGTCTACTCTATTGAAAAATTAATCAGAACTCACATCTGACATCAAATACAACTAAAGTAAAATATGTGGGTAATTTTACTTTTAGACATAGTAATATTATGTCATCATCTTAACAATCAGTTAAGGCGACATCTATATTCTAAGCTTGAACTCTCGATTATCACCTAAATAATAAGCTTAAAAACCACAGCATTTCTATTTATCACATAATAAATAGAGGTGATTACTCATATGAATGAGCTAATCTCTTATCTGTTCGACATGCTTTCTCAATTTTCTATGATGCACTAATTATTAAGATGCATAAATGTCAAACAAAGACTCATAGGCATTGATAATGAAATACAAATTCATTAAACGTGAACACTTAAGGGAAATTACAATATTAAGTACATTAGTCTCTATGCAGTCTTAGAGATTTTACATGACCACGGAACACATCTCTAGGCATTGACTTTGTCATTGGATCTGCTACAATTCTATGTGTATATATATATTGTAAGTTCACATTTTTTCATGCAACCATATCTTTGACAAAATTATATTTGGTATTAATATGTTTTGTCTTACCATGATTTTTTGGATCTTTGGTATACGCTATTGTTGCTTGACTATCATAGTTAACCAACAATGGGTTTGTAGCATTCTTAATAAAAAATGATCCAAAAATTTCTTAAGCCAAATATCTTCTTATTACTGTTGATAATGCCACGAACTTAACTTTCATTATAGACAAAGCTATATATGTTTATTTCTTATTGCTCCAAGATATGGCACCATTATTAAGTAAGAAAGCAAATCTAAAGGTAGATTTTCTTTAATCTAAATCTTCTCCCCAATCAGCATCTAAATAGCCTTTAAGTCGCAGATAATTTCCTTGATAACTCAACATATAATCAGCGGTTTCCTTCAGATACATTAATATTCTTTTGATGGCTTTTTAATATGCTTGACCTGGATTGGATTAGTATATACTTACTATTCCAACTGCAAAACATAAGTCAGGTCTTGTACACGTCATAACATACATTAAACTTCTAATAACACTAGCATAAGGAACATGTTGTATTTGTTCATTCTCTTGTGGAGTCTTTGGACACATTATATGGCTCATCAATCACCTTTTGTAATAGGAATATCTATGGGTTTACCATTTTACATATAAAATCGTTCAAGAATCTTGCTTACATACGTTTCTTGCAAAAGAGATAATGATATCTTCAAACGATCTCTTGAAATTTTAACTTCAAGAATGTATGCAACCTCATCCATGTCTTTCATATCAAAGTTGGAAATAACCAATTCTTAATGGTATTAACAAACTCCATATTGTTTCCGATAATCAGTAATCAGTATATCATCAACATATAATGATGTGATCACAAATCAATTTTTGGATCTTTTGATATACACACAATGAACCTTATCAATCATTATAAAATTATATGCCATTATGATATTATGAAAACGTATATACCATTGTCTTGATGACTGCTTAAGGCCATATATAGATCTCAAAAGTCGACATGTCTTTTGTTCTTGGCATTTCAAAATGAAACCAACAGGTTGTTCTATATAAATTTCTTCTTCTAATTCTCAATTGAGAAAAGTAGTCTTTACATCAGTTTGATATAACTCAAGATCTATACTAGTTACTATTGCCAAAATAATATGGATTGAGGTAAATCTCATTACAAAAGAAAACGTTTCCTCCTAATCAATTCATTCCTATTTATTATATCACTTCGCCATAAGACGAGTCTCGTGTCTTTTTATTGAGTCATCAACTTTACTCTTTATTTTGAGAACCACTTATTCTCAATGACTTTGCATTCTTTTGAAAGGTCAATTAGTTCCCAAACATAATTTGACTTCATTGACTCAATTTCTTCTTCTATTGCATGCATTCATTTTTCCTTACTATGACAATGAGCCTCATTCACATTTCTTGGCTCTTCTTCATCTTGTGGAGTAATCATAAAAGTTTTCCTTTCAATATTAAAACGTCGATGAGGAATACTTTTGTGACTTGTTCGCACTTTGCATAGTATTCTCAATTATGCTCATACTCGGATTAGATAATGATAATATCATCTCATCAAGTGGTTATAATTGAGAAAGCGTTGAATCTAATTTCTCACTTCTCATGTTACTACTACTTGGACGAACCCTACTATGTCCATTATCTTGATCCAAGGTTTCAAATAGGGAGTAGTCCTCACCTATTTTGCCCTTTTTAAGAAATTCATTCTCTAAGAATGTGACATCTCGTGATTCAAATTCACTTATACTTCCACTTACTTACTCACCTATAAACACATACCCTTTTAAGTGTTTTGAGTATCTTATAAAAATACTATTCTTATCTCTGGGACCCAATTTTTCATACCTGTGAGAGGGCTCATGAGTATAGACAACACAACCCCTTAGTTTAAGAAAACTTAAGTCAAGTTTTCTACCTATCCATAACTATATGAAGTGAAAGTAATTGATTTGGAAGGCATACAGTTAAATATATAAGCAACGGTTAATAAATCATCACTTCAAAATATGATAGGTAAGTTAGCATATACCAGCATGGACCTAACAATTTCTAGTAGGATTCTGTTTATCTTTTCCGCAACATCATTTTATTGAGAAGTATAGGGAATAGACAACCGTTTTTCTATTGCTTTTTCATCACTTAAATTTCTGAGCTCATTAGATAAATATTATCGACCTCAATTAGATCTCAATACTTTTATTTTATTATCTAATTGATTTTTTACCAAGCTCATAAATTTTTTGAAACAACTCAACGCTTCAGATTTATGAGAAATCAAATAGACATGTCCAAATTGAGTTTAATTATCTATAAATGTGATGAAATAAATAGCCCCATGCCTTTCTCTTATATTCATTGGACCACATATGTCAAAATGGATTAACTGTAAAGCAAATTTAGCTCTTTTATATTTTTTAAATGATTTCCTTGTCGTTTTCCTTACTAAGCAATACTTACATATGGGCAAATTGACTTTTTCAATATTGCCCAACAAGCCCTCTTTCGCTAGCCTATTCATATGTTATTGGCTAATATGATCAAGTCTAACATGCTACTCATTAACATCATTATCGTATGAATTAAAAGACATGAATAGAGATTAACAAATATTGATGTTACCATAATCAACATCTAATACCATAAAACTATTCAGAAAATAACCACAATCATAGTAGTTTGTATCTAAGTATAAATCCACATCATTATTATAGAAGTTTAAGCTAAAGCTAAGTTTAACTAATATTAACATAGAAACTAAATTCTGATGAATCTCTGAAGTATATAAAACATTGTGTAGGAATAAAGTGTGTCTACCACGTATATTTAATTGGTAAGTGTCAATCACTTTTACTTAAGCTCTAGAGTTGTTTCTTATATAGATCCATTCATTTTTAGTCGGTACTCATTGGAATTTCACTAAGGATTCTTTATCATTCACTACATGGTCTGTTGCTCCAAAATCTACAGTCTATAAATGATTAGATTCAATTAAGAATACAGAACTTGATATATAAGCAACTTTCTCAAGAGTACAAGCGATGTTTACCTTCTGTGGCTTGTGACAGTCACGAGCATAGTGATCATTCTTGTTACAGTTATAACACTTCACCCTTGACAACTTCTTCATTCGAGGATACTTTCCTCTTTCATGTTGGTCGACTTTTGGTTTTTTTCTTGAAGAACTTACTCCTTTGCCTTTTCACCTTTTGAACAAATTAGGATGTTTGCACTTGGAGCTCGAAACCTCTTGTGAATTAGAACCAGCATAAGAAATGTCAATTTCCAGCTTAACCGCCAAGAGGCGATCCTTTTTTAACTCAAGATGACGCACTACATCCTCAAAAGTTTTAATGTTCTCGTTATGTGTCAGATGCACCTTCATATGCTCCCAATTTTGAGGCAATGAATGAATCACTACTTGCACTTGCTACTTGTCAGATAGGGCATGGCCAACATCCTTCAACTCATTTTATTTATGTTTAACATCTTCCTCATGTGTTGTTTCATGGTCTGACCATGAGACTTCTTGTAAGAGTCAAACCTTATAGTGAACTGCTCTAATTTGATCACTGATGTATGACCAGATATTGCTACCAATGCTTCCCACATTTCTTTAGCATTCTCAAAATGCATGAACTCTCGCATGACATCATTCTCCATGCTACTTAATAATGTAATGCGAGCAAGGGAATTCTTTCTCTTCTATGCAGCAAATGCATCCTTATCTTTTTTATGTTGTGCAGTGTTTGCATTTTCAGGTTCTTTCATAATTAAGTTAAGAGCTTTTAGTGCTTCTTACTCTTCCAGCACATATTGGATTTTCATATATCATATTTCATAATTAGCACCGTTAAGCTTCTCACCTTTGTTCAATTCAGAGACTATGCTCTTAGTTACTAAAGCCATTTGATTTGAATATATCAAACACATATGTACGAATTATTAATACCTATAATTTCTACATCTAATTTGTGTAAACTCGTCATATTAATGAATAATTTCAAATAAGGTTTCAGAATCAAAATATCACAATGTTTCCAATCATCATTAAAAAATCATAACTTGAAATTATCATTAATATAATTTTCTATGATGCAAAATAAGTTCTTTGAGCTACAAGAATTTCTATGAACTACCTACAGCATTTAATAATAACAGAAGCGATTGACATTGAATATTCATTAACGATAGAATAAAAATATTTCCACATAATATAACCAATACATCAATTGTTACAACAACATTAACATGGTAGAAATTATCTACATAAGATATTCATAAAACATACTAAGTAAACACCACTAGAAATAGTTAACGCCAAGTCAACCTATGAATAAGGAATTTTATTTTTTTTATCTTAGAAATTTCCTTTGAAAATTCTTTAGGCACATTCAGCAACAACAAAAAAATAGACGGAACCTTAGGATTTCTCCCTCGCACATTCATCCCCCGCTGGATTGAACTCACTCCTTGGGTTGAAGTCTTTGTGGCTTCAATCCTATAATATTCCTTTAAAGAAGCCACTACAAGCTTCTTATAATCAAGAACCACATTGACCTCTCATAGGCGATTCAACGTTCATTGCCATTCAGATGGAAGAATGTTAATGAAGAATCGCACAATCTCAAAGGCTGGCATAAGATAACCCTTCCTAATGACTTCTTATATCTTCTTATTGACCTTGAGAACATACTCAATTATGTCACCACTTTTCCATTGATAATTAGCCAACTTAGCTATTATCCTTGCAAGTCTCGTATTTTGTCTTTCCGACTGTGTGCAAATAGATATATGCATATGAAGGGGAGGCATTGTTTCCTGCAACAAATGTAGAACAAAAAATAATTACTTATAAACCATAGGGACATAAATGAAAATGAAACACACATATATATATTTTTTGTCAATGATCAACGAGTCAATGAGTCAATAGTTAACTTAGTCACAGTCAATGGAGACTAGGTCAGGTCAATAGGTCAGCTAGGGGTAAAATATTAATAACATTGAATACTAAGGGCATAATCATAAAAACAATTGTCAAGGGTAAAAACGTAGTATTTTAAAGAAAATGGGGGCAAATCCCTAAAATCATGCAAGCGCATGCCATGCACGGGCCAGCAGTTGCCGCACGCGGGTGTTGCATATGTTGATGACACTTTTCCTTTTAGCAAAGCATGGCGGCGCATCCGATGGCCCCCAGCAATGAGCCACCCATCATTTTTCTCGTCTCGATGAGAACTAAGACCCTGCAGTATCAAAAATAAATTTTGATTCACAGAAAAACAAAAAAAAAAAGAGGGGCGAACGTTAGCAGGTGTTGGGATTTTCCTCCCCAAGTGTCCGATGGCGATGTTTCTCAAAATTTCGGCCAAAAGTAAATTATAAACATCTACAATTATCGGGAAACATGAACAACATCGCTCTGATACTAATGTAGGAAAACATATTCCTAAAAAATCTAACCAATACTCGAACGATCAAATACTGAAAACGAATGCGGAAATGTGCTTGGAAACTATGTAACACCAATCAAAATATATATCATGGAAACAAACATACATTGTTTGCCACATATTAAGTAATGTTGCAGTCTCAGAGGAATCGTGTGAAGCCCTGGAGTTCCGTTCTTCAAGAGGGAGTAAACTGTTTTAAGGGGAAGAAAATGGAGAAGCATATTTTCTTTCTAAAAATGCAATAGTTAATGTTCTCCCATTTTCTTATATATATTTTGTAGTTATTTTCACTTAGAAAATAACTGTCTCTTCCTCTTATGAGCCATTCTCTTATGGGCTAGGTTTGGCCCAACATGGGTGGACAGGCTTGACTTGACCCATCAAATGAAAAACCCATCAATTGTGAAGGAGAAGACCACTGTGGAATTGATGAAAGCATTGTTGAATATGTACGAGAAACTCTCTACGATCAATAAGATCTATTTAATGCAGTGTCTATTTCACTTAAAAATGGGTGAAGGTATGTCAGTTGCTAAGCATATCAACAAATTCAATGATGTTATTAACCAATTGAGTTTAATTGCAATTAACTTTGAAAATGAGAAATGTGCTTTGACTCTATTATCCTCATTACTTGATATTTGGAATACCACTATTACTACTGTTAGTAATTTCTCTGGGTCAAGAAGCTTGACATTTGATGAGATTTGCAATTTTATATTGAGTGAAGACATGCGTAGGAAAGAATTTGGTGAACATGTACCTGCTATTTTACTTGGTGAAAGTAGATGAAGAATTAGTAATCATGTTAGTAGGAGTAGTATTAACATGAACAAACATAGTTAGTCTAGGATTAGTGGAGTTGTCTGTTGGAATTGTGGTTAGAGTGGGTATTATAGAAGAGAGTGTTTTACGCTGAAAAATGCAAAGGGTTAAGGATTTAGAGTCAAGTCTATAAATAATGTTACAACTGTAACTAAGAATAATTCTGATGATGTGGATTGTGTCTTGTTTGTCAATGAGAATTTGTCATTTGACTGATGGATAATGGATTCTAGTTGTTTATTTCATGCTACACCAAATAAGAACCGGTTTATCACTTATCAGAATGCATGATGGTATTGTGAGAGAACAATGCTAAGTGCGATCTTGTAGGTGTTGGTGATGTTAAAATCATAATACATGATGGTATTATAAGAACATTTACTGGAGCAAGACATGTTCCAGAATTGAGAAAGAACTTAATTTCATTGGGTGCCCTAAATTCAGCT
The DNA here is from genome assembly GCA_017140325.1 of Eucalyptus leucophloia subsp. euroa. NCBI lineage: Eukaryota > Viridiplantae > Streptophyta > Magnoliopsida > Myrtales > Myrtaceae > Eucalyptus > Eucalyptus leucophloia. The sequence goes on from CM029477.1 coordinate 36,925,591, forward strand.
AGTTGTAGGTATTCTTCATAATGTGGAGTTTTGAAGGTTGTTCGAGGTCCCCTAGTGATAATGAAAGGAATCAAGCACGGTGGCCTATACGAACTTTAAGGTGAGACAGTGACAAGTTTCGCCTCGGAGACGTTAGACACATTTGTTTGAGAGCCTAGCGACTGCTCAAGGAAGACCTAGGTGTTTGTGGCGATACATGAGTTTGATGTTGTTGTTAGGAATTGTGGTTGAAAGCTTTGATTGAGATTGAGACTAGTAAGTTGATCAAGCATATGCGAATTGATAATAGTATGGAGTTATGCTTGGAGCTAGTAAATAAATTTTGCATGAAGGAGGACATAGGGAAATCACGCATTGCTAGTAAACCACAACAATTTGCAGAATTAAGGAGCTAAATATTACTAGGGATGACCCGTAAAGATCTTTAGTGCTGGTGTTGTTAGGAGAATCCTAGCTGATGCGTTTAGTATGGTAAACTACCAAGTAAATAGATCCCAATCGATTGTAATTGAATGGTAGACTCTCGAGGTAATGTGGTCAGGCAACGTTGCTAGTTATATTATTATTAGAATGTTTGGTTGCCAATATTATTTTCAAGTGAGTGATGGTAAGTTCAATGGGAGGGCATGATGCATATTCCATTGGTATGCACAAGATGAGTAGGGTGATTAGTTGTGGTGCTTGGATATAAATTGACCAATAGATAGTGGAGAAATTACCTTTGACCAGTCTTTAGTACTTCCAGCTGGGAGTGTCTATGGCAATGTTTATATGGATCTAGACGGTGTTCAACTCAAAGTGGGGTTGCAATTAGAAGTTCTCGAGGAAGTGAGTACTAAAGTAATAATCAATATGTATGGTACTTGTAGTAAGGTGGAGCCAATAGAGCCAATAATTGCTATAACTACTCAATTTATATGGATGCAATGATGAATTTGCTTTATTTTTGATACAGAAGGTTACGTCTAAAAATTATTGTGGATTAGCTAATTGTGTGGGAGAAATTTGCGTCTTAATGAAATTTATGGTTATGGCGAAGTTTAAGCACAGCTTGGACTTGGAAGCACTCAATGGTGATTGAGCCCGTTGGAGTTGTGGAAGAGTAGCAGCGAGGTTTTTGGCTCAAACTTTAAGTTAAGGTAGAAATTATTGAAAATATGTTTCAAGTTTAAACTTGAATATAATCGAACTCGATGTGTTGTGCAGATATTTGATCCCGTCAAAGTGAAAAGAAAGAAAAGAGGGGCACATTAAAAGAAGATGGACATATTTTTTGCACATGGGTTTTTGTGCATGATCCATTTTTCTTGTTCCTCATTAATGCATGCAATGCCCATAGAAGACCGTGGGTGCCGAATATCTCTTCCCTTCTTTTGGTCGTCTTTTGTGGACTTTATTTTTTTTTTTTTTTTTGTCAATAAATGCGGAAGAGACAAGGAGAAGAAATGAGGAGCTAAGGGTTGCTCGCGCATCAAAGTCAGAAGAAAAGGGACACCATCGCGAAGAGAGAGAAAGCGTGAAGAAGGCTTGCTCATGCTGCCATAAATGATGAGAGACTTCTCTTGGTTATAAATAGGGAAGAGCCATCGGAGTAGAAGTGCACCGAGTTCCTTCGTTGGCTAAGAGAGAGAGAGCTCTAAGACTATAGAGAGGGGCAGAAAGTTCTCCTCGTGAGGGTTTATTTATTGTGAATTACATCTGAGTGGTTTAACTAATTAAATTATTGCAATTAGAATTTTTATAATTCATTAAGTGAGATTTCACTAGAAATTATGAAGGGCTAAATACAGCGTGAGTTATTAGATATAATTGGAGTTAAAAAACATTGAGAGATAGTGTTCGAGTACTCAAATGATTGTAATATCTATTGTATTACTTGTTTCTATAATGAAATTACATATTGCTCTTCCTGTAGATGTGAATCCTATCGGACTAAACTACATAAATCCGGTATCATTTATTTTCCTTCCTTGTGACTATTTTATCCAATTCGGTTGTCTATATAGGCAACATCAACCTTGGCTCTTCCAAGGATAACTTGGGATTTGCATTTTCCATTAGTTTTGCTTCCTATTTAGATCATCACCATATATTGAGGAGAAGTTTTTGTACCGACAAATCGTACTCGTAGAAAGATTTGTTGGAGCTTGATGCACGAGAAGTCATTATTGTCTAGACCTTTTGTTGTGAATATGATCGTGTAGCCCAAATTTTATTTTGTGAAGGATATCCATGGATCGTATTCGTCATGTGAGGAGGACTGATTATATCACAAATCTGATCTAATATGAAGTGCCCCGATGGCATCGTTTTGGGGCATTAGGGGACCAGTAAATCAGGGCGCATTTGATAACATTTCTGTTTAAAAATTGTTCCAGGAAACAGAAATAGAAAAAAGTATTTCTGTTCCAACGAACAATTTTTGAACAAAAAAGCGCATTTGGTAAACTTGTTCCGGAAATAAAAAATAAACAGAAACACGTTTAGTAAATTTGTATATTTTTTTATTTCTTTTATTTTAAATATTTTTATTTTTATTTTTATTTTCTTGTTTATTTTTTTTTTTATTTTTTTATTTTTTTATTTTTCCTTTTTTTTCTTTTTTCTTCTTTTGGCTGGTCGCCAGCATCGGCTATGGCCGGCGACCGGCCGACGAGGGCCGGCACCCTCACCTTGGCTGGGCCGGCTCGAGCTCGCCCGGCCCGTGCGAGGCCCTTGCGTCGGGGCCGGGCGAGCTCGAGCTCGCCCTAGCCAGGCGAGGCAACCTCACGTCGGGCTGGGCGAGCTTGAGCTCGCCTAGCCAAGGTGAGACCGAGCTTCGCTAGGGGCCAGCGACGCTCTGCCTTGCCAGGGGCCGGCAACGCTCCGGCGAGGTCGCTAGCCCTGGCCGAGGCCGGTGACCGACCAAAGAAAAAAGAAAGAAAAAAGAAGAAGTAAAGAAGAAGAAAAAAGAGAAAAGAAAATGGAAAGTGTTTCTTAATTTTGTTCTAGAAACAACTTTTTTTTTTGTTTTTGTTCTAAATATGTTTCTGGGAACAAAAAAATAATTTTGGAACAAAAACGTAAACAAACGTGTTTCTATTAATTTTTTATTCTCAGGAACAAAAAAATAGAAAAAGTGTTTAGAAATAGAAAAAAGAAATAAAAACAAACGCACCCTCCGTGGTCCCATCCTTTGACCCGCACCGACACGACGGTACAGTCATCGTGAATCATCATCTCCTCGCGTCTACTGAGCAGAGCGCGGAGGACGTCAATTCACTCCTACGGAGAGAGAGAGAGAGAGAGAGAGAGAGAGAGAGAGAGAGAGAGAGAGATTATATACACGTTCGAGGGGTTAATGAAGTGGTTTCCGATCGAGAAATGCTAGGATGCACATGTCCATGGTCCATGCAAGAGAAACGAGATTGTTTTTATGGATTACAAATTTGAGCAGCCATTCTGGGAGAGTGAGGTTGCAGCAGTAGAACATTTACAGACCCCAACTGGTAAATTAAATCTAGAAGAAGTAAAACTGTTCCAACTACAAAAGGCCCCCGCGCGATAGTCACAGACCTTTCGTTTGGCTCGAATCTTCCACTACAGAGTTATTCATATATTTCATCACTCTTCACACCTCACCCCATCTAATCTGATGCTCACACGTACGTGTCAAAGAACCGGAATTAGTCTAAAGACCTTTTGCATACGTGGGCTACTCAGGAGGAGCCCGGTAGATGCTAGCATGTCACCGCGAGGGGACACGCATCGTATAATATCAAAACGCCATCCGATGACGAGTTGATCAGTTTGGTTATTCACAGAGTCGAGAGAGGATGACACGAGGGAGAGCAGAGAGAAGCAAGGAGGATGAGGAGGATGAGGAGGATGGTGGGAAGTTACAAGGAGAGCTGTACGCCCCGGATCATGCCATCCAAGTGACGACGGGAGATGAGAAGATGAAGAAGAGGAGTCAGACTAAGGATGACAAGATAAAGGACAGGGTCTTGGAGAAGTTGAGGGCCATGAACGGTGTCTCTGTCTCCCAGGAGGCGGTGGAGAGGGTCGGTGCATTGGAGCCGCTGCACCGACTGAAGCAGCTTTTGGTGGACATCTTCCCCATCCTCTCCCCTGCCACCGCCTCTCGCATGGTGGATGATGCTGCCGATGAGGTTGAGGCTCTCTCCTCTACCTCCTCCCCTCCCTCCAAGCTTTGATATTGTCCTACTTCCTTCCGGCCTTTCTGCCTGCTTCTTTTTAATTCCTGTTCTTTTTTTCCTTTCCAAATGAAGGTTTATCTTCGCATTCCCTTTTACGGCTTCTTTGGTAACATATCTTCTGCTTCATTCACATTACGACCCTTGTTGTTAAATCGGTTTTGTTTAGGCAATAATTTAAATTTGTGAATGAATCGAGAATCCTATTTCCCTAAAATTAATTCAAAATTATGTGCAATTTTATTTAAAAATATATAATTAATAAAATTTTTGCCTCAGATTTATAATTTACGGAAAAGAAATTTCAATTTCAAAGTACATATGCTCATTCTTATGTAGAAGAAGATATAATCTCATATTTATTTATCATATAAAAATTACATTCAAATATAAATTATAAATATTTTATCTGGTTAGCCTCTAAGGTAGAAATTCTCCATGAGGCGCAGAACTTTAAAATACTGGCTAGGATATAAAGGATTTGGTTAACATTTTTTTTTAAGCTTTATCTCTAGATTGCTTAGCTGGTTTAAATTAAAGGCTTTAGTTACGTTTTTTTTTTTAGCTTTATCGTACACATAAATAAAGATAGAGTGATATCATACAAAAAATGAATCACTGATTTGTGATAGAGTGATATCATCCAATAGATATGCACATAAAAAATGAATCATTGATAGAAATCCTTTAAATATTGGTTATTCACTTCCGAACTAGAAAATTAGCCATACACATAATTCATTTGTATTGTTAAAAAGTCTATAGTGATTATGATTATCATTGCACACCTTTGTTTCCTCAACTAGGCGAATGATTGGATGCTCCTTTTAGAGGGGATAATTGTTTAAAAAGTCTATTGAATTAATTTTACGATGGTTAACTCAGCCTTAAATTTTTTAATTTAGTCAATTTAATTACAAATCATTTTAGTAATTTATTGATGTAGTCTTTTCAATCAATTTACGTGGTAGTCAGCCATTCTATATAATACTACCACCATTCTATATAATATGATAGATGATCCATTAAATCACAAATCTAATTGATTTCGCTATCACAAATCTAATCTAATATTTTCTATTTAAACGCGCCTGAGGATTCATTATTGGAGGGGTCCACCGGCCAATTTATTGTGAGTCCTTTAATTTTCTTGGCAATTCCTATCCACATGCCAAGCCATGATTAAAATGGAATCTAGGAACCTGCATTGACCATCACGTACAAAGGATAAGTTAAATTAAACTCCCCCGAATTTAATATCCCCAAATTCCGGCTGTTCAGGATATGATGGCAAGTCCAATTGATTCCCGCCACGTCATTTAGAGGACAAACCATCGCTGATGGGTAAAGTAGTCTTATTATTCTGACCGATACTTATTTAGAATTTAGAAATGTTATTATTATCGAATAAAAGCAATATACCGAAAATCACACCTCATTCTAATAAATTTTTAGAGTCAATAAAAAAATATTAAATTATGTCCATAATGATAAAAATATCAAACATTTTGTGTTAATAAAAGTTCGAAGCTTGTCTATTGTGATATTAATATTACAAACATTTTTTGCATTATGAAAAAGTCTAAATTTATATAAATATGATAAATATAGATTGGATGGAACTAAAATAGAGGGTATATATGTTACATATCTAAAAATTTAGATTTTTTCGTGACAAAAAAAAATTACGGGTATTGATATCACATTGGACAAATTTATGATTTTTAGAGATAAATAAAAGTTTAGGAATTTTGTACTATAGTAAGCATAGTTTAGAGCTTTTTGTGATATTTGCTCAAAGTTTTATATTTAATTAGGATGATTTTTTTTTTGGTGACCTAGGGAACACCACATGGCTGGCAGCCGGAGGTAAAACTATTGGGGACGACACGTGCTAGTCACCACACATGTATCATCGGGTAAGTCGCCAAGAGTCTAAAGTGAGTCTTCCTGCAACTTGCGTTGCAGGAGCTTCGAACACTAGACCTCCGCGATAGAAGTCTAGCGCCTACCCAGTTGAGCCACCGCGGTGGGTGGTTAATTAGGATGATTGTTCATCATAGGAAAACTTATCAATCGCAGATGATTGTTCATCACAGGAAAATTTATCAATCATTGCAATTAGTAATTTGTATATTGAAAAAGAAATGAGTATTTATTTGTCAGGTTATACTCCTCACAAAAGATTCGTCCGGTAATATTCAGTTAATTAAATTTGGCGTAGGAAATGCTTGTCCAATTATCAAGGAATAGTTAAATCAACAATGCTGATGAAATATATTGCAAGTAGCCCGACAACATCTTCTTCATGTGACCGATCGTCGCAAAAGAAAATATTCAGCACACGTGGAACCCGAGAGCTCGAAGTTATATGAATTAACCACTCGCCAAAAGGAAAAGAAAACAAAAATTGTATGACTTTAGACAAGATGTCACCTTAATTCGGTGAAGTTAGATTGACAGTGACAGTACTCTCATTGGCATGTGTTTCCAGAGACTGCATGATGGTGGGTGAATAACCTCCGCTTTCTCTTAACCTAATATGCGGATTAAACGCTCCTTGGCATGACTTTAGCCTAAGCCAGCAACGTAAATTTTCTGTTGACTTTCACTTGCTTACGGTAGTGAGATATATGTGAGATTAGGTGACTATCAAAAGATACGGAGCGGGAACATGCGACGTTCGTTTAAAGCTCATCTGTTTTGCACATCAGATACAATCGTTATTCTGACCAAGGCACATTCTCCTAATCTTTTGCCAAATATATCTCTCTAAACGGGCGAAGTTTTTTAGTGTGGGATTATGGTGTTATCTCGTGTATGTTTAAATTGAGTATGACATGATTATCATATAAATTACCTAACTATTAAGCGTAAGCACGTCTTGCAACTTCCTGCGTGCACTTCACTATATACATCAGAAAAGAAGAGCTAGTTCAGGCAACTATGGATTGTAACCAACATATAATTGATCACATGAGCATTAGCAAAGCCCATTCTTACAAGCAAGAGACGCAACGTAACCGCATGGAAGTTTCTCGGCAAGGTCATTTGTGTAAAAACTACTGCAAAAGCAACCATCAGGTATCAATCATCATCCAGAGACGAAGCTACTTGCAATATCATTTCGGCATGGCCATTGCAAGAGATGAAAATTGGATGAGATTATACTGCAGTTGCCTTTCTCTTATTGCGTAGTTATTATGAACCTGCCTGTCCTGGCAGGTAGTTAGACAAGTTAGGAGATCCATACAAATAAGTCCAAGCAGGTGCACGCGACAAGCCATATTTACAAGCACTCCTTCATAATTCAACCAAGGCACTCCTTCACGACAACCCATACCTGATACTCCATCATCACCTAATAACCGCCCTGTATGTAAGCATTCAAGCGGTCCAGCTCCTCACGATGCTCGCTGACAACAGCACGAACCACATCTCCAATGGAAACCATGCCTGCCATCCCAGCTTCGTTGATCACTGGAATGTGCCTGATGCGGTTATCTGTCAACCATCGTCCATCTCAACTTAGTATTTCAGAGAAATCAATAACTCGACTGGGTCAATTAAAATTTCTGACAATCAAGCATTGGAAGTCAGTGACAAAACTGTAGGCAATGAAATAAATCCATGGTTCTTCCACAATCATATTTGATGAAGCACGCGGTGCTTGAATTGGTGCCATTAATAGCCACATTAACGGCAGCAACAAACATATGCACATTACTACCAAAATCAACAATACCAGTCATCAGCTGCATTGCCTTCAGAACCTTTGTGTCAGGTGTAACAGTGATCAGCTTGTTCTGCAAAAAAAAAAAAAAAAAATAAAAAAAATCAGATTGTAGCTTCGCATTCAGCAGTAGCAATCTTATCCTATGGTATGAACTCCTACAAGAGAGATGCTGTAATTACCTCCTCAGTCATGATGTCTCCAACCTTGGTCGATTTTGATGATCTTCCCTGTACGATAATCTTCCTGAGGTAATCTGGAAACAGACCAGATAATGAACAAAAACGTTGTACAGGTATGGACGCCTGAAGTGATTGAAATATAAGAGTTCAATGCTTTATTACCAATGCACAATACAGATAAGAATATGTGAAACATCATAGCAAGAGTTGCTCCTTATAAAAGTTTTCTCACCAAAATCCCCTGCAAAGTCTTCAATGGGGGAATTACACCTAGCTAGAATGTATCACGCAAGAATGTCAATGGTCACTCTCCTCTTGGCAAGACTAATATATCTCAGCCACTTTATTAGGACAGTCAATACATGACCAGCATGTTAGGGAGGTAAAGAGGCGAATAAATTGCTATGTGATTGCAGAAATACAATAGAAATTCATCTACTGATGATGCCTATGACTTGCCAAGATGAGGGTTCCCCTACAATATTTGTACTTTGTATCAGGATACAATCAATCTATACATACCACACACTTCCACACACGTGCATAGTCCTCTCATTCTTTCACAAATTATGATGCTTAACAGAAAAAGGCCAATCAATCAAGAACCTTAAGTGAATACAGATGAATGAAACTATAAGCCAGAACTGACTTTCAAAAGAAAAAAATTTCTTTTGTGCTTGCCCCTTTTAACCCATAATTTATCTCAACGATGTGTAGCATCAAAGAGGTAATTTCATGCTTTTCTCATGCAACAGTTGTATAAAATATGGCAATAAAAATGCCAGAGTACTTTGGCTAGTTGTTTACTGGAAACCATACTTCTTAAATTACACTGATCTTTATAAAGTATGTTTTATTAGAATGAATCCAAGACACTTTTCTCACCTGAAATAGTCCAGAACTTTGAAACTCTCATTTGCATCACTTTGACCTAAACTGCTTAGTCATTGTTTCAACGACTATGCACCCCACCTTTTAGAGATATTTAAGATTCTTGTTTGATGTTTATAATACTTACAATTTTAAATTCTTATTTAAGCAAAGAAAGTAGAACTTCCTACAATCAAGAATGGTTCAATGACTAACATTCATGTCATATATGTTCTTACAAATGAAATGATTGAAATTTCTTACCTCTCTCTGTGATAATTCCAGCAATAGATTTCTGTTCTCCGGGCTTCACAACAACCAAGGCCCCAACATTATGTTGTGTCATCTATAGGGACAGTAACAGAGGTGGTCCACATTGTAGATACGTATTAAATAATACCAGTTATACCAATAATAATAGCACAATTTACCAGGGAATACATACCGACTTGACAGCATCATACACAGTATCATCTGTAGTGCACCAAAGCCAGGAGCCATCTGCACTTTTGCCTTTGGCTTTCAGTACATCAGCAATCGTTGTGCTTTCAAAGCCATGCTCTTCGATTTGTGCAGATGAAACAGACATGAAGCGTGAAAATGAAACAATCTGAGGATTTGCCAGACGGATGTGTTTCAGAACTGCACTTTTGATCAAGCTTGCTTTCAATGAAAACGATTGGATTCCTTGCATTTCTGCTGTCAAAACTATTTCCTTGTGAGTTTAGATGGCAAAAACAAAGTGTGCTGCTATTACCATTGAGAGAATAATGTGTTTTTTCCTTAAAAGAATGAGCTTGGCCTCAGTGAAAGTAGATGATCCACAATGACAAAACTTAAACTGCTGTTGAAAATTATTGCTGTCAATTAGAATCGTGGATCTGCATTTTGACCTGCTGAAAAGTCTCCTGGCTTTTCAGTCCAGAACTAACCTAACAATTTGCTTTCACTCCACAATAGCAAGCAAGGATCTGAAAATCTGTGTTGATCCATTCCAATCAAGACATTCCTGCTTTGACTAAATGTCACGTTCTCTTATATTCTGATCACCCCTAAGCCCATGCCTCGCCCAACTAGACTCTGTCCCCAAAGGATAATGATGCAGCCCACAAGATTAAACAAGTCAATAATTATCATAATGTTTTCATTAATGTCAAGTTCTTGTGAAGCAGACTATTGCATTAATCTGAAACTCAAATAATAGTTCTAAAAGGATAATGATTCATCTTCAAATTTAATAAGTAGCTTCATCATCTAGGAGTACTAGTAGGATTCTATTAGTTTTCTTTCACTATATAACATCGAATAACATGTCAGGTTTCGGTTGAATTAGGCTTTTAAGTTTTCTATGTAAGAGTTTCCTCTTACGACTTAACAATAGGTTTAGTAGAATCTTTCAAGTTACTGTGCAGCTGGTACGTATTATTTGTTGATTCATCAATTGACCGAGTAAATAAACATTTCAGCAATTCTTTTGTTATTGAGGTGCATGATGCAATTCTCTCTTTGGAGTGATGCTTAAGAACCCAAGTGCGATGCTTAGGAAGCTTTGGGTGAGACACATAAAGACTATGAGGCTGGAAATTTATCTCCAGATTGTCCAACATCAGATAATCATTGTCACCGGCAAAACATCAAATACCTTCTTAAGGCATAAAAAACATAGAATGAAACCGAAATAAGAAATGCTTATTTGGTACCTTCACTATTTCAGCGGAGTTAGCTAAACGAATATAAGAAACGATTGTCTTTCGGTCTCTCTAAGTAGGCAAAACAAAGCATTTCTTTGAGAATCGGATTGAAAGGCGATTCATTAGAGGCGTTTACATGCACAAAGCAAAATCGCTCATCAGCTCTGTCATGCTGCGATAACAATCTCATTTCACAATAACTTCGATTTTACCAATTTCTACTCGTTGCTTGCTGCTACCGTTTTCTACAAGGTGATGTCAACAGCTGTTTCACTCTGATACTAAAACATCATCCAGCTTCCTGTGTAAGAAGAGTAGGGCCTTGTGTGCGAAAATTTGTCAACAGCAAGCTGGACAGTGAAAAGAAGTAGGAGGGAAGATGAGGAGGAGGACGCCGACTCACTGGACCTTGCGTTGATAAGAAGCAGAGGCGTCGACAGCTACAGCGGCAACAACGGCGGCGGCGGCGACCACGTGAGTGTGGCTGGAGAGGCTGGGAAGAGCCAGAGGCTGTGTGAAGGGGGATGGATATGGATTGGGACAAATGACGACGGCGATGATGCGTGTCCTCTTGTAACCTAAACTCAGCCTGGTTCGGACTATTTATTTATTTGTGTCTCCATAATGAAACAAATTCTCTTTTCTTTTTCGCGTGTAATTCCGTTTTGGAAAAACATTTCCAAGAATAGCTAGCTATTTATCAAATCTATTTCTCTATCTTGACCTCCCAGCAAACGAGAAAACGAAATATAATCTATTTATCTATATAATATATGTTCTTACAGAGCGTTGCCCTTTAGAATTATTAAATATAGAATGCCACTTAGGCTTATAAATGCAAGTGTAAAAGTTTATTCTTCTTTTAAGGAGGAATTTATTTAGATTCTTCCTCACGTCTTGTCTTCAATTGGGATTTTCTTTTTCTCCCAAGTGTTTATCTCATTTAAATACATTAGTTTCAATGAATTTTTTTACGTTGCAAATTAGCAAGGTAATTCTTTCTATAAAAGTAGTTTCTTTTTAACGATTTTTCTAATTATTATTTTCCCTTGGCATTAAAATAACAATGTCGATCAACTGGGAAATCACTTTTATTATTAGTTTCACGAGGAACTCTTGACAATTATTGTGGGCACAGGGTGCGTGCTCCCCGTGACCTGCTGATCCCAACCCAATCTGCCCTTGTGCGGCGCGGGACTGAGAAAGCAAAATCTGTGGGCAAGCTGGGCCCCAACTCTGCTCATGGCCGCCGCTGTAACTCCCCTCCAGCCTCTCTCTCTCTGTCTCTCTCTCCCCATCCCTCCACAATCTACGTTGCTCCCTCACCTTCTTCACGGTTATCCCAAAAAATAGATTGGATATGCATTTGCTTGGACTTTGCTGGTACTACAATTATCTCCATCACCACCAATTATGCCAGTCCCCCCATCGCCACAGCCCCACCATCCTCTCTCTCCACCTCTGATTTGCGGAGAAACTCCAACTTTGTGCGTGTGAAGAAGCAATGCCGGCAGAGATGGGGACGGTGATGGGGCATGGTTTTCTCCTCAAGGCTAGGACGGCGGCTGCAGTCCCAGCCTCCGTGCCCATCCCTTACTGTCCAGTTGTGGAGCAAATTGCAATTTGTGTTAACATCATACGCATGGTAATGAGCCTCTGTATGGACTTTAGCTGCTGGTGGAAAACCTTATAAGAAATGGCTGACCTTTGCTTAGCAGCAAGAAAATTTATTACTGGAGAGAATATTGCAGCTATCCAAGTTACTTTTTCAAGCATTTTAATTCGTAAATTGGAATACATCCTCAGTGAGTGTCTCACTAAGTACGATAGACTTGGTGTTGACAAATAAGACTTGAGTTTGTGCTCCTTCCTTATCAGATGGCTACACAACTTGATCCATCACTGTTGCTGTAGACTAAGTAGTACCAATACTGACACGCGATACGCGAGACAAGACGAGACGACATGCCGACACATTATTTATCAAAAAATAAATAATTCTGATACTTTAGGACATGTTGTATATTGAATATATATTTTTATATATACATAATAAATTATTATTTTTATGATTATTTCAATCAAATTAATTTGAATCAAATTCATAAAAAAAGCCTATAATGAATATACACTAAAAATATTAATCTGCCATTTATTAATATAATTCATTGTGTCAATTTGGCAAATTCAACTCTATTTCAATAATTCATAAAACTTGGAGAAAAAACAAGTGATTCATATTATGGACTCACATGTTAGATATGTTAAAAGAGGAGAAAAAGAAATCTCCCCAAGACTGGCATGTCCAAACTTGAAGGCAAAACAGGCGGGTCTAACTTGAATTGCCAAGGACATGAAATCAGACACTCAGGGAATGCGTCATTGAATGTCTTTAGATAAATCCTCTTCACAATAGAGTTCTAGATATACACAACCAGAGCTCGAAGAAATCTGCAAGAACATCTGGATGCAGCAGTTTCCACTTACTCATGTCGCATCTCACAAGCCATTCCAACAGAAAGAAGTCCATTAGAGACAAAAATTTCTTCTAAAGAGTAGAGTACATTGTACAGTGGTCCTTGCTTTATAACAGGCTCCAGTACACTCCTGCAAATCAAGTTTAAATAACTAGGGGTGAGCGTGGTTCCGGGTAGAACCGGGAACCGGAACCGAACCGGAGGAGGTTCCGGTTAGGTTCCCGGTTCTAAGGGAACCGGTTCCGGTTCCCGGTTCTCTTTTTCCGGGAACCGGCAAAGTTACAAAATAACAAACCCTAATTATTTCTATGCGATTCTCCTCCTTCCGTTCAACTTTCCCCCTTTCCCTTTCTTTTTCCCTCTCTCTTTTCTCCACCTTTTCCTCCTCACGTCACTTCCTGCCCCCCACTTTTTTCTTTTCCTCTCTCTCTCTCTCTCTCTCTCTCTCTTCTCTTTCCCCCTCTCTCGACCGAACCCCCCACCTCTTCTTCTTCTTCTTCTTCCTTCCTCTCGCCGGTTGCTGCTTCACCCACCTCTTGCTGCCGCTTGCTCGGCCGTCCGAGCCATCGTTGCTCCGAACCGTCACCACCTCCGCCCGAACTGAGCTCTTCCCCCCTTGGCCGTGGGTTGAGCCGCGGCTGCCGCCGTCTTCGTGCACCGTTCATGCCGCCGTTGGTGCCGTGAGTCTCGTGCCTTCGTCGCCGTCGCGCCACCGTCGCCGCGTGCTCGCCGTCGCCAGATCAAGAAGAAGCTGGTGAAGAAGAACTGGAACCGAACAGGCCCATCCCTCACTGGATTCGCATGCGAACCGACAACACTTTCCTTCACGTTTTGTCCAAAAAAAGCCGTCTTTTTATTTTATTTTATTTTTTTGTGGCCTAATTTTTGTCGCCGAAATCGTTCGTGTACAACGCGAAGCGTAGGCACCGGCGCCACACCAAGCTAGCGTTCTGAGGTGTTTTCATGGGAGGAGTTGCTTTTGCTTTGGGTTAGAGCTTTTTAGTTGTTGCGAAAGAGACCTTGATGCTTTTCTGATTATTGCTTTTAAGCGAATTGAAGACTTTTAAGGAAGCAAATAGCTGCTTAGATACATTGCCGCTTTGTTACTCTCGAGCACAAGCATTTTTTATATCCGATGATCTCGCGAATTGTGGTAGTTTCGTTGCTTCATGTGGTTTTGATAGTATCAGAGATGGGATTTTAGTGAATTTTAATGTTGCTTCAATTTTATGTTTTGTTAAGCTTGTCGCTGTTACAACACATTGTGTTCAACGTTCAGTGCCTTTGATCGGTTTAGTGCCTTGTGTTGGACCTGCTTTTCCTGTTCAGTGCTTGTTCTCATAATGTGGTAGTGATTATTAGTGGTCGTCCTTCCAGACATTGGGGAGCTTTTAGTTGTGTCAATTCTGAGGAATTTCAACTTATGTGGTATTGGTTTGCTATCTCGTAATGTCTAAATAAGAGTAACATCGTTTATTGGGCATCTTCAATAGCTTCAAGTCGGTTTAGCATGTGAAGTGTGTTCTAGCATCAGGTTGCAGGATTCATGGCTATGTCGTTATTATTGCTGCATTATTTTCCATTTTTTATCTAAAAATGAAAAAAAAAATAAAGAACCTGTTGGAACCTGTTGGAACCTGGAACCGACCCTGGAACCTGTGACAGGGTAGGTTCCAGGTTCTTGGTTCTGACGGGTAGGTTCCGAGTGTTCCAAAAAATGAAGAACCTATACCCGAGGGTAGGTTCCGTGTTCCAAGCGGAACCTGTAAGGAACCGGGAACCGCTCACCCCTATAAATAACCTCGTTTTATAACGGGCTCCTGGAAGCAAGTCCATGAGATTCAAGAATGCATATCCGAAAGTAACATCATTCCCCAAAATTCAATTCATCTAATCAATTGAGAGACCGGGGAAGACCTCAAAAAACTAGTCAGCACATGTCATCTGTCATAATGAATGATCTTAAATATCTCTCAACTAAGGAAGAATATCAAGTCAAGAGCAATTCGTCCAATAATCTTCCAAATGCTCTTCCTTTTCAAACAAAGCAAAACAGAAAACAAAAGGAGAGGAAGGAACCTACGAGGTAGACGAGAAAAGAGTTTCCGAGCAAATGAAGCCGAATTCGACCACCTAATGACGATCAATTTGCTGGTGAGGCGGACAAATTGAGAGATAGAATGAAGGAATACCCAACTCCGATGGCAAATAACAGTATATGTTAAATTATGTCTCGAATTTGAGCGTTTGTCAAGTGTGATTTGCTGGACTAAGGAGGGAATATAAAAATAAAATAGGGAGCAAACTTTTCTTCTTTGCTGCATAATCCGAAAAAGGCAATTGGTTTGTGGGGGCCCAGAGTAATTGACTCTGGGCACACACGCACAACTCCTCTGGCGAAGGAAGAAGTTCTCTGCATGTGAAGCTCTAAAAGATAAAGGTGGTAGGGCCCAAAAGTTTTTGGGCACATGTACACACGTCCGCCGAGAGAGGAAGTCTGCCGCGTGAAGCCAAAATATGTAGGTGGGGTCCAACCAGACACACAGGTATAAAAGGCAAATATTTTTGCAAGTCTTCTTCTTCTGTGTTTTGATACCGCCGAAGTCCTTTACGTAGGAACACGCCGCCGAAGCCAAACGTAAGAAGCCGCACGTCCGCCGAAGAAAAGATAGAGATTTTTCTTTTTGGTGTGCGACTTGAACGTGTGGTATTTTAATGTTATCGTGATTTTATACCCAGGTGAGTTATTTATTTATAAACACTTTGGCTTTGGAGTTAAATTTAGGTGTGGGAAACATTTGAGCGTTTGAGCGATTGTAAACTCTGATTCTCCAATTTTAGTAGATTATTTGCTGCTGGCTCTTCCCGTGGATGTAGGTTCCGATACTCGGATCGAATCACGTAAATTTCTGGTGTTCTTATCTTTCTCATTTATTTCTCTGGTAATTTCGCATTAACGTAAATTGCAAGATCCTATCGTTTTCGCGTATTATATTCTTATAGCATCGACCAGTGCGCTCTTAGAAGACTCGAGAGCGGTCATGGCCATTGTTTCTTGGGCGTTCACTTATTGACCATGTCGACGATCCTGACAGCAGCGGCCTAGGCGACCACCATGAAAGGAAGTGTCTAGAAATGGCCGCAGAAGGGAAAATACCGCCCAGAATTCTCACCTCCATGTTGTTGGACACGCCTAACACCATCGTCCTGAGTACCTCAAGTTTTTCATGCCCCAACCACCGCATTCCTTCTCCTTCTCCAGAATTCCATGCCAAGGGATTGATTGAATCCTGTCGAAGCAATGTAACGGAAACGAACGAGGAGAGGATCGTGAATTCTGGCTTTCAACTAGGGGTAAGCATGGTCCGGTTAAGCCGATCCACCCCCTAACCCAGGATCAACCTGCACAGTGTTGGTCCTCAATTTTGGGATTGAGAATCGACCCTATTGAGCTTGGAACCGAGGACCGGATCGATCCAATGGATTCGGTCCGATTTCAAGGTTAACCCAGAATCAACTGATAATTTTTTATTATTTTTTTAATCCTTAAAAAATGATTGAGGACCGAACTGATCCAAGAGGCTTGATATGGTTTCAAGGTCAATCTAGGACTAATCAATAATTTTTTATTTCATTTTTTGTACTTCTTAAAAGGGCAACCGAGTATTGTACCGACCCAATAGGTTCGATAATGAGTAAGGTCAGCTAAGAAAGGCAAGCGGTGAAGGTCAAGTGGGGTGAATGTCGAACAGAATAAGCATCAAATGTTAAGCGGGGAGCAACAAGCCAAGTGAGCATCAAGTAGCAAGCGACATGAGTGACCCAAAGTGAGCGAGGTGAGTGTCAAGTGGCGAGCAGAGAAGTTATTTTTTTTTTTCGATTTTAGCAAATTGAAGACTAAGAGGGCAAATAAGACAGAAGAAAATGAATATTAGATGAGGATGCCATAAGGTACCTTTTTGGACGCCGTGAGAACTACTCACAAAAACATTGTCTTCTTTCGTAAATTATGACTATTGAAGTTGTAAAAGACATTAAAAACCTAAGTTATTAAAGAACGATGTAAAATTACTTGAATTCTTCACTAAAGAGCCGTTTAATGTTATTGACACCATTTATTTTAAGGTTTTTTTTGTATAAAAAAATTATATATATATATAGTCAAGGTTGGTTAGGGTTGGACCGACTCGGAGCTCTCAGGACCGAGGATTGACCCGATGTTGTTGGTCTAGGAATTCTAGGACCAATGACTAACCCAGTCTCCTTGAAAATCGGACTAGGACTAGCAGGGTTGGACCGGTCCAAGATCAGTCTAGGGTTAACCCTGGACCGATGCTCACCTGTACTATCAACGTCACTTAATTGGGACTGTTTCACTTACTAAAATTTGCATCATTCTTTTTGTATATGAAAAAAAAAAAATGTAATGGCTGAATCCACGGCTTTCGGAATGATAAGACAGAACAACCCCTAAAAAAGACGCCTATTGGCCTAAAGATTAAAGGGCCCCACTCTTACTTCTTTTTCTAATATCTATTTAATACATCATTGGTGATAAAAATTTAAAAAATTAATGAAACGTAAATTTATTATCAATATACTAATACAAAGATTTTTGTGGTAAAAAGTAAATTTAGAGTAAATTTATCACAAAAATACCAATTTGGAGTTTGTGATAGTCAAAAAATGAATTTGGGATAAATTTATCACAAGTATGTTAGTTTGAAATTTTTAATAATATTAATCCAACAGATTTTGAAAATATTTTTTTATTAGTATAGAATGACAAAGTCGATTTCCAATTGCGTCAAACTAGTCATATTCACACTCCTTGCCATGCCACCAGAACTTGCTTCTTTCCTCGTTATGATTGATGAGAGCTAGAGATAAGCAAGGTTTGGATGAACGATTCCCACTTTGGAATTGAAAACTGTTCACTAAGAACCGATTATGAAATTGGAATCGAGATTTACTCCTTGGTTCCATAGACCCACCTAGAAACTAGACTATTAATCCCTTTCAGTTCTCGAGTGGATCCATAGTACTGGTCTCCAATCCCTCCAAAGCTTGTTTGGCCTTATATTGGGTTGAATTATGAGCCATTTATTTTGATTAAGAATTAAAAATTATAAGGCAAAATGAATAAACAACGCTCATTAGCTATAAACTTAATTTATTCGAAGGCCATGACGTGATTCTCTTAAGGTTTCTTGACATCGGCAAAGTTGTACCCTTTGTGTACAATAGTAATTTTTTATTGCAATTCTTCGCTTTTTTGCTTTCGTATGACTAATCCAACGCATGCATCTCACATGACAGAAATAACAAGAAAATAAAGTGATTAGAACACAGTTGTCCCCACTAGTGTCCATCTACAAGACGTTTTTTCTAGGACACAACTCCGAAAGGAAATTTTTTCGGGCAACTCTGTGTTTTTTAATTTCACATAACTTTACGAGCACAATAATCTCGTATATATAAAATAATATTAAAATAAAACTTTTTGAACACATTTCTCTCGATAGCTTTCCTACTATAGCAAATTTCTAAGGCAAAAACGCCGAAAGGAAATGTTTCATGAAGCGAAAGGAATTTTTACGGGCAAATCTTTATTTGTTGATTTCGCATGACTTCTCTGGTGTAATCATCTCCTACATAGGAAATTACGTGAAAACAAAGCTATTAAAGATCCCTTGCCCCAACAGTTTTCTTCTTGCAAGTGGGCCAGAAGAGCGAAATTGTAGTCTGTGTGTATGCAATTGGAATTTTTTTATTGCAATTCTTCATTTTTTTATTTTGATGGGAAAAATTCGGGAAACGGGATCCCCAAAACAGTGATTCGACACAGAATCAAACCCTAAAGAAAACAACGTAGCGGAAGCGAGCCTAGGAAAATCATGAATCACTGATCATAAGACACATCACATAATTGAACATACATTGTTTCCACAGACTAAACACCGGTGTTGCGATTCAAAGAGGGGGCCGGACACTGTTCTTCAGAGGAGAGAAAGCAGCATCACGTAAAAACAGAGAGAGTGTAATCTCACTTTTCAAAATTATGTAACCTCTCTTCGATAACTGCCTCTCTAATTTTCCTTTATTTTTAATAACTTCTTCCATGGGCCCTCAACTCATGAGTCGGGCCTTTGGGCCCATCATGGGTGGACGGGCCAACTTAGGCCCATCATAAAAGAAAAAATCTATCATCTCCCACTTGCACATGATGGACCAAAACCAATATGGGCGGACGGGCCCTACTTAGGCCCATTAGAGAAAAATCCATCAACTCCCACTTACATGGTGGGCCAAACAGAATCCTCTTTTCCTCACTGTAACATTCATATTGGTGAATAGTCCGTGCGACCAACATATTTTGAGAGCTCGTTGCCATACACCTGTTAGGAATATATAACAGCTCATAATGAACATCACATCATGAGTAGATTTAGTATGCAATATCCTAGATCGATCAATCACATTTATATCTCTCTTTTGATCTCTTTTTAAACAATGATATATTGTATTCACAATTTTGATTACCCCATAAAACAATCATAATTGGTCAACTAGTGAATACAAAACTATAATGTGATTCTTCAAATTCAATCTTCCCCTTTTATTGAAACTCTCAATTTTAGTCCAACTTGTTTTTTTAAAAATGTCCCATTAGATCGAATTAATTCATGATTATTGGTAACATTCTAAGATAGCAAACATTGAATAGAAATCTTGAGAATAAGTAAGAGTCATGAGGGCACTAAATTGAGGAACTCTTTTCCTTAAGAGTCTCACACGGCATAAAAGTTGAGATCAAAACTTTTGATACTCTTATTGGTTGTCTCATGCATATATAGTATGAAATATATATTACGGTATTTAACTCATTTTTCATGGAGCGTATGTCTACACCTTTAATACCGTACAGATGATAGTTCAGACATACTTAATATCTAGTTTGAGTTCACGTATCTACTCATTCACATAATTCATCAGAATTCACATTTGGCATCATAGACTGATCAAGTAAAATATGTGGGTTATTTTACTTTCGGACATAGAAAATATTATGTCCTCATCTTAATACTTAGTTAAGACGACATATGTATTTTAAGCTTGAGCTCTTAATTATCACTTAGATAATAAGTTTAAAAACCGTCTCATCTCTATTTATCACACAGTAAATAGAGACGATTACTTGTGTG